>CM077522.1:50929585-51552708 GCA_039654895.1 Mongoloraphidia duomilia | reverse complement strand
TCACCAAATAGAATGTCTGCGAATGACGCTGATCAGTGGCGAGCTGATTTTGTTCAGCCTCACCCAGCTCTCGCAGCTCATCAACATCCTTCGCTATCAACTTTAAATCTTGTAAACGTTTAGGTATAACATCTTTATTAAATTTCACTGTCATATTTAAGGCTCTACTTAAATGAAAATCGGTTAAGAATGATTTATTGGTTTGTAGTAAGTCAAAATTTGGAATATAATCTACAAACCACTTACTCCTGAAAAGTCCCATAGGGAATAATACGCTATTGGAGGTGTAGGCTTTACATGCGGACGAGATTGAGAATATTCCGACTCCACTAATTTTCGTATTGATTGATTGATCCGATTGATCGCAATTGATAATAATGTTTTCGGGTTCGCCCACTGCGAATAGCCACCGATTTTTATACGTTAACTTGTGCCAAACACTACTTTTAAGACTGATAATTTTGGTATTACATTCTTTCGGTAAAGACTCGGGGTTTCGGAATAGCTTCAACTCGCATAATTCAGTACTGAAATAAGTATATAACGGCTGAAACATTTTACAAACCTTTAAATTAGTGCTACGCTTACAACTGGACATTTGATGTTCAGTAAAAGTTGTATAATATTGCTTTGATTTATCTACCCCTAAATACTGATAACTTGGCTGTATAAACAAATAATTAAAACCGCTAAGATGTTTAGGCAGTGGCAAAGCGTTGTATAAAGTGAACTCATAACCTAATACTAATGGTATTCCCAATATATAAATTAGTTTACCGTTTTTGAAAAAGATTTTTAAATCTAATATTTGATAATAATCATGAATATTTTCTAATGCCAAAGGAATTGGAAAAGACACTCCTTTAGGGGCGAGTCTTTGTACCCTTACAAGCTCATTGTACAAATTCAACGGTGATATAACGCTCGGATGCACGATTCCATTCTGGGCACTTGTTACTGCATTTACTAACGTTTCTAACTCGAACAACAATTGACTCAACACAACATTGAACTGAGACATATGTCTCGATAGTGCCCCTGCAAGTATTTCGGAATTGAGTGCATTCGTCGTTTTATCAGCGAATTCTTTTAACAATTTTAAATTCTTATTAAAATTAACTTCATTCTTTTGAATGGTCTGTAATGTGTCATTTATGATTACTAGAGTTTTCTGATCAACGTGGGCTTGTTTATTTATTAACTTGACTATTTCTCTATTGTCATTCGAAATTTTAGAAATTTGCTCTTCATAATAATCTCCATCATCGGCATCTAATGTGCCAAATAAATATTTACTAGCTTTCCCAACCACATTTGCTAGTCCCCGTTTAACTCGAGCTTCAGGCTCATGTCCCAGAAAATAAAATAAGTCGTCTTGCTGCTTTAGAAAAATTGACAGGCTTGATTTAGTTGTTTGCAAAAATTGTCGACAATCTATTCGAATGTCATGGTCCACACCGTTGATCAGTCGGTCGCTATCCAATAAATTGCAAAAATCTACGTTTTTGTTATGAAAGTCGTTTATCATCATAAATTTTCGATGCAAATTATTTAAATCGACAAAAGTTACGAGTTTCCATTCACTACTCGCGATCAACAAAGGTCCTAAAGACTCGAAATAAATTCCCGGTTGATAATCTAATTTAGTTATGTTATACACTTCATTGGCATAGCTGAACCGATTCAAATGCCACAACACAGCTACTATAATAGTAAAAATAAACTTCAAATGTGTATTATACATAATGTTCTTCAATTGTTGATATACCACAAAATATAAAAATATAGGATTAAATCAATTAATGAAACGAAATGAAATAAGAAAGTTGCTCTAAATCACTCGAGTTACACACGCACAATATTGCCCATAAAACACAACGTTTTAGCCACTTGATTTACAACAGTCAAAACACTAAAATATTGTTAAATTGTTAAATTGTTAAATTTTATCGATCTCACTTACACTATTTTAAACACTTACACTTTCGTCCGTGTCTATGTTTCTTCGTGCCGTTACTGCTAGCGATTTCACCAGTCTTTAGTTTTTTTTTTCGAGAAAATGTACCAACAGTTAAAATATCTGTAACAACGTATATTTATTTAAGTTTATATCTGCATGTAATTTAGCATTGTTCGCGAACCCACAATTGTTAGTGACAGTGCATTGTAAGATTAAATAGTGCGTCGTTTGTTTAGTCACGCGGCTACATTAGTATTACAGTCTTCTGGGAAGAACCCAGGGGTGGTCGGATACGCGACCGCGAGCTCTGGTACGGTATGGATGTTCCGCCGCTTGCTCGTCGTGTGCGTCGATCTCAGCTTCGCCCGCTTGGCCTTGAATTTGACCTTCGACGTCCTGTATATACTCGCCAGGTGCTGCGTGTGGCTCCCCTTCTGGTGCTTCTTCCTCGTGATTTAGATCTTGCCTTTGGTTGTCAACTTCATCGGCCTCGATTGGCTCGGCTACCTCAAGTGGTTCGAGTTCACCAATTCGGTCGGCTTCTTCAGCCTGCTCTTGTTCGTCGATCGGTAGGTGGGGATTTTCCCTTTCATCTTCTTCAACTTCTACCCCAGTTGGAGGTAAGTTTTCTTCAACTTCTACCTTGATGTCATTTTCACCATCATTTCTCCCATTGATCCGAGGGAATGTGCTTGCATCTATCCCTTCATCCGGTCCATAATGTTCTCTGTTATTTATGGCGGGTAATTGAATTTCCCCGTCTTCGTAGTCGTCTTCAATTTTAACTTCTTCATCTTCACCTTTGAAAAACTTCAAGCGATTGGCATGAACAACTTGTTCCTTCTTTCCTTGAATTTCTTTAATTTTAAACGTTACCGGTCCCTTCTGTTCGAGAATGCGGTAAGGTCCAACCCACGACTTTGTCAATTTCTTCGACCGGTTCAATTTCGAGCTGGGGTCGTGAAGATAGACCCTGTCTCCAACTTCAAATTGTACAGGTTTCGATTTTCTATTAAACACCTCAACTTGCTTATCGGTGGTTTCTGATAAGTGTCTGTTTACCATTTCGTAGGCTCGTTGCAGTCTTAAAATGAGTTCTGCCGCATAGTTCTCATCTACGTCGTATGCCATGCGTCTAGGTTTAGTAATCGCGTCATACGGAAGTTCCATGTCTCTTCCGTGCAAGAGAAAGAATGGTGTTTCTCCCGTGGAACTATGGACGTGACCTCTATACGCCATCACAACATAGGGAATCCAATCATCCCAATCACGCTGAGTTTCGTCCACAAAATGTGACAAAAGATCTTTAATGACACGATGAGTGCGCTCAATCATGCCGTTGCACTGAGGATGATACGGCGTGGTTTGAATTTTGGTGATATTCAGTAAACGACAGACTTCTTTCATTAGGGTTGATAAGAAGTTAGTGCCCTGGTCCGTAATTAGCATCCTTGGAGCTCCATGTCTCGACACGATTTGGATAACAAATGCCTTGGCGATCGTTTCAGCCTTCTGATCTCTGAGTGGGATTATTTCGAGATAACGCGTGAAATAATCCTGGAACGTGAGAAGGTACTTGTTTCCGTTCATCGTGGTGACCAGTGGTCCCACAACATCCATCGCAACCCTCTCAAATGGAGCGCTCACTGCCGGTAAGCGCTGTAACGGAGCTGGCTTCTTATGCGGATTCTTCCGCTGTGCGCAGGATACGCATCGCTCGCAGTACTTCTTGACATCTGTTGACATGTGGGTCCAATAGAATCGACTTCGAATCATTGAAAGTGTCTTTACACACCCCATATGACCTGCGTATGGTAGGTCGTGATAACTCTGTATGACTTGCGTGATCATTGATTTAGGTACAACCAATCGATCATTACGTCCAGCTTCATCTCTTGCTTTAAAGAGAAGACCGTCTTCATCGATGTAGTATTGATCGAACTCCGGATCTTCTTCTATTCTTGCCAATATGTCTCGCAACTCAGGATCTCTGGACTGCTGCATCTTGATGGTGGTTCTATCCCAGACTGGCTCATAATAATTACTATCATTCTCCACAAGCGCTATTGGTATTCGGGAGAGCGCGTCAGCATTACCGTGTTTTCTTCCTGCACGATGGACAATGTCGAAATCATATTCCGAAAGTGTCAAAGCCCATCTAGCTAATCGGGAATTTGGGTCTTTCACTGACAATAACCATCTAAGTGGCCTATGGTCGGTGATGATTTTGAACTTCTTCCCGTACAGATAACAACGGAAATGTTTTATGCCCCAAACTACAGCTAGGCATTCCCGCTCGGTTGTGGAGTAGTTGCATTCGGCTTTGTTCAATTGCCTACTTGCATACGCAATCGGTTTTTCATGGCCATCGTAGTCTTGACTGAGTATCGCTCCTATAGCGGTCCCAGAAGCGTCCGTTGTTAAAATAAAGGTTTTCTGAAAATCCGGATATTGCAGCACAGGTTTACAGCATAACTTATTTTTTAGTTCTTCAAATGATTTCTGTGCTTCGTCGCTCCATGAAAATTTTGTATCCTTCTTGGTGAGCTCGGTCAGTGGCTTGGCGAGGTGGGAAAACTGCGGTATAAACCTTCGGTAAAATCCTGCCAGTCCCAAAAAAGCTCGGATGTCTCGCACGTTCTTCGGCAACGGGTAATTCTTCACGACGCGTATTTTCTCCACATCTGGTCTTATTCCTTCGGTTGATATTATATGTCCCAGATACTTTGTTTCTCGGCATAAAAATTTGCATTTAGACGGCTTCAACTTCAAATTCGAATTTCTTAAACGTTGAAATACTTGTTTCAGTTGTGCGAGATGATCATCGACTCCTCGTGAATTATAGACTATTACATCGTCTAAATAAACCAAACAACGATCTTTAGTTAGGCCCGTCAGTACCGTGTTCATCAAGCGTTGGAATGTGCTTGGTGCGTTGATCAAACCAAACGGCATGCGGTTGCATTGGTAATGCCCGTCCGGTGTGCTGAAGGCTGTCTTCTCTCGATCTTCTGGGGCTACTTCGACTTGCCAATACCCAGAGGCTAAATCTAGTGTAGTGAAGAGAGTGGCTTGGCCCAACACATCGAAAGTCTCGTTCAGATTGGGAAGGGGATAGAAATCTCTCTTTGTAACAGCGTTTAGATTACGGTAGTCGATGCATACTCGAATTTTCGTTTCTCCGTTTTCACTTTTCTTCGGTACCATCACGACCGGAGCTGACCATGGTGATTGCGAATACGAGATCACCTCATCTGCCAGCATCTGGTTTATGTTTTCTCGTAGAACGTCTCTTTGAGCGTGTGGTACTCGATACGGCGCTTTGGCAATTGGGTGCACATCTTCCGTGATGATCCGATGCTGCACACCTTTGGCTACTGCAAACTTGTCTCCTTCCACATAAAATATGTCTCGAAACTCGTCCAATAAATTGATTAACTTCCTTCGTACGTCTGATTGTAAATGTTTAGTGTCAATTTCGTCGTCCATTGACTTTGCAACTCTGGTATGGAGTGTCGTCAGACCCCCCTTCTTCATATTCACCGGTGGTGAAGGTTGGTCCTCAGATTCGTCCATGTGTATTTCTGCATATCCCACAGTGGTCTTCGCTTTGACTACTAACGTCTTCTCCGTGACGTTTATTAACTGCACCACAACTTCTTTCTTCTTAGAAACTTGAGCCAGCACTCTGGCTGCCATAACTCCGTGGGTTAAGATCTCCGTCGGCTCGATTAAAACTGTTCTTCCGGGTTCGAGTCGTTTATGAGTGCCCGTGCACACGCACTCGGACTTCGCAGGAATCTCCAAATCTTCGTCGATTAGGACAGGAAGTCGGCCAACTTCCGCCCCTATCCGAAAACACCCAGAATGCCCTCTAATAGTTTCCGAAAACACCCAGAATGCCCTCTAATAGTTTCCGAAAACACCCAGAATGCCCTCTAATAGTTTCCGAAAACACCCAGAATGCCCTCTAATAGTTTCCGAAAACACCCAGAATGCCCTCTAATAGTTTCCGAAAACACCCAGCATGCCCTCTAATAGTTTCCGAAAACACCCAGAATGCCCTCTAATAGTTTCCGAAAACACCCGGAATGCCCTCTAATAGTTTCCGAAAACACCCGGAATGCCCTCTAATAGTTTCCGAAAACACCCGGAATGCCCTCTAATAGTTTCCGAAAACACCCGGAATGCCCTCTAATAGTTTCCGAAAACACCCAGAATGCCCTCTAATAGTTTCCGAAAACACCCAGAATGCCTTCTAATAGTTTCCGAAAACACCCAGAATGCCTTCTAATAGTTTCCGAAAACACCCAGAATGCCTTCTAATAGTTTCCGGAAACACGCAGAATGCCTTCTAATAGTTTCCGAAAACACCCAGAATGCCTTCTAATGGTTTCCGAAAACACCCAGAATGCCTTCTAATAGTTTCCGAAAACACCCAGAATGCCTTCTAATAGTTTCCGAAAACACCCAGAATGCCTTCTAATAGTTTCCGAAAACACCCAGAATGCCTTCTAATAGTTTCCGAAAACACCCAGAATGCCTTCTAATAGTTTCCGAAAACACCCAGAATGCCTTCTAGTAGTTTCCGAAAACACCCAGAATGCCTTCTAATAGTTTCCGAAAACACCCAGAATGCCTTCTAATAGTTTCCGAAAACACCCAGAATGCCTTCTAATAGTTTCCGAAAACACCCAGAATGCCTTCTAATAGTTTCCGAAAACACCCAGAATGCCTTCTAATAGTTTCCGAAAACACCCAGAATGCCTTCTAATAGTTTCCGAAAACACCCAGAATGCCTTCTAATAGTTTCCGAAAACACCCAGAATGCCTTCTAATAGTTTCCGAAAACACCCAGAATGCCTTCTAATAGTTTCCGAAAACACCCAGAATGCCTTCTAATAGTTTCCGAAAACACCCAGAATGCCTTCTAATAGTTTCCGAAAACACCCAGAATGCCTTCTAATAGTTTCCGAAAACACCCAGAATGCCTTCTAATAGTTTCCGAAAACACCCAGAATGCCTTCTAATAGTTTCCGAAAACACCCAGAATGCCTTCTAATAGTTTCCGAAAACACCCAGAATGCCTTCTAATAGTTTCCGAAAACACCCAGAATGCCTTCTAATAGTTTCCGGAAACACGCAGAATGCCTTCTAATAGTTTCCGAAAACACCCAGAATGCCTTCTAATAGTTTCCGAAAACACCCAGAATGCCTTCTAATAGTTTCCGAAAACAGCTGACTGCCGATCCGACACTTCCGTTTGGACTCATTTTCGGATACTCTGCATTAGTGGAGTGTTTCTGCATGGTGGAGTGTTCACTTGCTCCCTGTGAATTACTTTGCTGAGGAACGTTGTGGAATAGTTTTCTGTTGCAATATTAGAACAGGTTGGGGCGTCCTTGGGTGTTGCATTTGATAATGTTAATATTACGATTTATTATTATACTTCGAGGTGTGACATCTCAGATGTGTATTAATAATATTATATATGCAATGGTGTATATAATATGGTTATTGTTTTATTGATATTATTTAGAGTTACTATCGTGCTACCGGTGCAGTGCCTGAGAAGTCATTTAATAAGCTGGCGTATTGCGATCATAAAATTTAGACCCCTTCTACTAGGAGATACTTACAGAGATATAAATTTAAAGTTGCTTCCAGCGCGAGCAAAGCCATTCTTTGTCAAATGTATGTTGCGGTGTGGCTTCAAATCCCCCATAAAATTTTTTATTAATAAATTGTGTAACCGACAACTAGAATCAAGTTAAAAAATAAAATAACTGACCAGTTTAGAGTTTTTTCTAGCTTTTCTCAAAGTTTTTCAGACAAATAATTAACAATTCTGGGTTTACGTTGAAAAATGGCTAAAAGTTTCAAAAATTAATAATCTCGTAAAGTAAAATTAATTAAATTTCGACAATCAGTTGTATCTTCTCAGACGAATCCATCAAATGACAAATTTTAGTTCTTTGTGTAAGCAAGCATTTGAGGAGTATTTCTTTTTTCCTTTTGGCTAATTTAACACTTTCCTGGTGAGGCAAGGGGTGGTGATTCATATTCACCAAAACGGAGGTCGGTATACCAAGGGTTTACTTCACTTTCTCAAATTCAAAGTAATTTTGTGTTAGAAAGCCAACATTTCTAAATTAAAATCACGTCGAAAATATTTGTAGAACACATCAAATTTATTTTATGTACCTATAATACTAGAATTTTCTCGTTTTTCGCTTTTTGAGTCGGTAGTGCGTGGCGTCGGTTACTGGCTCTCGCGTTTACAGGAAGTGCGGGAGTGTCTTCGTTTTCGGTCGAGCCGAGACGGTGTTGTCTAGGGGAGGAATACTTTGATTCAAACATCGTGGAAACACGAATGCGTTGGTATTGATCAAATTTTACACACACATATCTGTTTCTTCCAAGACGACGCTGCAGATGGAATCGTCCCCGGCTCCGCGATCGCGCGAGTAAGTGCTTAAATAAAATTTAAATGAATAAATCGAAGCTCCTTTCTTCTGATGCCATCATGTCCACTGTCCAGGACAACGACAGAATAGGATCAACCAGACCAAAAGGATCAGAACTGGACCAGTGCAGTGAAAGTGTTAAAAATGTTATTTAAAGAAGTGATCGCGAATTTAAACTCGTATTTATTAAAAATAATTTATTAAAACGATCGTCCAGTGCAGTGCTTAAATAATTAATAAATTAACAGTCAGTAGGTAGTTCGCGACTTTTACCTCTCGTTTTCAGGGCTGGACCAGGAATGGACTTCGGGCGCTACAGAGATTTCGTCTCAAGTATGTATTTTTCGTTTTCTCGCTTAGTTTTATTTTCCTTTGATTGTTTTTTAAAGGAATTTTTTTGTAATTTTTATGCTAATTATGTTTTTTTTGTTGCAGGTGCTGACCAAACTGTACTGCAGAATTTTGGTGAGTGAGTTGTTTTTATTTATTTATCCTGTTACAGTGAGCTGGAGTCAACAAGAGCCCCCCGTATTTATTGTTATGTACTCGAAAATGTTGGCTCTTTTAGGGGTTTTGGGAATCTAGAATTGTTAGAAGCTCACGTGACAGATACAGTGATCAAAGTTTTATGTTTTCATGAAAACTATTTTATTGAAATAGAAATTAATGATAATGATTCGAAAGTTCAAAAAAGAATAAATAATAATAATAAAGTTATATTTACATTGCTTCATAAAAAGATACAAATTGTCAAAGTTGAAAATTCAAAATTGTTTCGCAATAAATCTGACATACTTTAGGATGAAAGCTCTATTAAGTATTTTTTTTTAGTTGTATTTTAAATTTTTTGATGGTTGATGCACATTTCAACTGTTCAGACAGTTTGTGCAATATTTTGTGTAAATAGGGCTCTTTTCAAAAAATGATATATAATGTTTTTTATAAACTTCAGTTTCCAGTTATCACTTGTAACATATTTTACATATTATAATCGGGATCACACTTTCGCGATCGCGTTTTAATTTTCTTATTAAGTTTAGATAAAATTAAAATCGCCCATTTTTTTGCCTTTTAGGGTCGCCTTTTTCAAGATTTTGCTGTAAATGTAAAACACAACATTTTGTAGTTGTAAAAATACACTCGATTTAAAACGTTGTGAGTTGCATTTTTTATTTATTTGATTATTTTAGGTTTCCTGTTTTGTGTCGCATTTAAGTCTAAATTTTTTGGAAAACTTTGAATCTTTTTTTTTAATTTGAATTTCAACGAGCGGAATTTGAATTAATTAATGAATTTTGAAATGCAGTACAAAATGGGAGACTTCATTATACAGTGGCCGCTTTCACCAATAGCTGCAATTCAGACTACGGTAAAAATACATTTAATCCCACCTTGCTCATGGATGTTTTGTGATGTCGTTTAGTTTAAATTGATAATTTTATCTGATGTAATTAAGACGATAATGACCTAAGTTGTCGGACGTCTTTAATATACAATAAATAAATTAATTTCAAATAGGATCTGTCTCACGAAAATATAATTTTTTTGTTTAGATCATTTTTAAATACCTCAGAATAAGTTTAATTTTGGAATGTAAAAAATCCAAATTTCCAGATATTTGCGCTGTTGGTGCAAGTGGCTTTAACACAATCATACATAATTTTTCGTTTATCGTTAGCTTTAGGGTTATAGCAGCAGTTTAACTGTAACTTGTAGACTTCGATGAAATACGTAGGGAGGGCCTTTTGATGGTTTGCCCTGCTGTGTTTAGGGTTTCTTTCCACAGAGGTTCCAATTCAATATGGGACGTTAGATGTTAGGGTATAGTTGTAGGGCGCCGTTCGGCCAACTTTGTCCTTACGCGTGTGGGTTGCACAGGACAGCGCGATTAGTGACCACCTGCGATGGTATACGCCCTTAAAATCTTAGGTCTTGGCTCGGTCGAGACTGCCTTAGCTTCCAAGCGAAAGTCAATAGCTGTATCGTCCACCGTGAAAATCGTGTTAACTGTGTTTTCGAAAAGGAAAATCTAACTTGTGTTTTCTACGAAAATCGAAGTGTTGTATTTTCCGTAGTGAAAATCGGCTGTGTTTTCCAAAAGCGAAGGTCGCTGTGCTTTCTGTGGGTTAAGGTCTAACCTCCATCGCGCTAGGAGCGTAAAGATGGTCAAATTTCCCCAGTGGATTTCTGCATATCGCGAGTTTAGGGACACACATAACACTTGTATAATTTGTTATCGGATTTCAGTGTACGGCGTGCTGTCTGTCTTCGCATACGATGTTGCGAAGGCATCAGGTGCGTCGTGCAACTATTGTTAATCTTTAGCTAGCTGCGTATTCCGCGGTCTCTAGGAACCGAGAGGACATCCGCGTTGGACCACACCTAGGGATCTAGATCTTGGGGCGACTCGTTTCGTAACGCTGCTTAGCCTTACGAAAAAAGTTGTCCCACAACCTCGTTCGAACAGCGTGCTTACGTCCTGTCGCAACGGCTGTAAGTCTATAGTCACATCAATAAATGCACAGCCGTTGAGACCGGAGCGAGGGCCGACGCCCGCTGTGTAGGTCGATGGTTGTTTTTTCTTCTTGACTCCGTGTAGGATTTTGTGGATTTAGGGTTTTCACAGACAAAGAGTCTAACTAATAATTCTCATTTCGCTCTGGTGATTTTTTTCAGGTTTTTGACGTTAATTTTCAGTCTTTTTTTGTTGTTAAATGCTTTTTAAGGGATGTTTTTCCAAATTTAATCAAAGTTATCGAGCGTCTATATTCTACAATAAAATTAGAGTTCTTAAAATTATTTGTTTATGCGTGAAATTATAAAAAGGTGCTAAAATAAGTTATTTATGAAAATACCATTGTGGGCCAAATGGTATTTTCTAGACTGCGCAATATTTATTACGTTTCGGTTAAATAAGCAATTTTTTAAAGAGAAAATAGTGTAGTTATTTTCAATGGGTAATTCCTTCAGTCATTATACTTAATTCATTTTTACAATTATACACCAAGTTATGGTGCATAAGTTTTTTGTTTTTGGGGTTAAAGACGCGGAAACAACGTCCAACGATGGCAGATTAGACCTGCCCAACGATGGAGAAAACTGACAACACCCCCCCCACTCTTAAATCATTTTTCTAAAGTCTAAATTAATTTGTTAATTATAAATAAACTTTCAATTTTTAAAAATGTTTTTTTATTAGCTTGTTTTTTAAAGAAAGTATCGATAATTCGGTTATTGTTTTTTAAATATTTGCAATTTGCTTTTTGACAGGTTAAAATTAATTTTAAAAAATAGTTGTAGATTTTTTGAATTTTTTTTTTTATTTCGAAATCCGTTGAGTAATACATTCGTTCGTAGCCCATATGCCCACATTTCTTTGCAATGATCCCGACTATTATAATATTATGTATTTGTATTTTTTGGTGGTGGTAATTATTTCTCTCCCAGGTTACAGTTGCCTATAGTTGTAACTCCTGGGGGCGCAGGGCTATGCATGTTAGATTGTAAGCTGAAATGAAATTTAATGTAATATATTGACAATTTGAAATTTGATCGGTTTGTCGATAATTTTATTATTGACTTCGGTTTATAAGTTCAGTTTCGTGTTTTCCGAGTTAATTTCTTAATAACCAAGAATTATTAATTTTGTAAGTATTTAATTTTCTCATTTTCATAAACCTTATTTCTGATTATATTTGCTTTCAACTAAATTCAATTCTTTTTTAGGGAAAAAAATGATTATAAACGAAGATATGACCGACACGAAAGAAAATTTAAAATTACTTTAAATAGTAGTAGTAGTTGACGAAAAAATAACGTGATTTTGTTATTTTTAACGTTATATAGTTTTGATAAAAATAATATTTTGTAAAATGCGTTGGCCAGACCCCATCCAAAATAGGATCCTTGCTGTTTTTTTTTTCTGCGTACACCTCTGACTATAGAGTTATATATATTATATTATGATATATTCTTTGTCAAAGGTGTACACATTTTCAAAAATTGTCATCGAAAATGTAATAGCTTGTATCTTATTGCAACCGGCTCTCCTGGTAGGGGATTTTTTTTATAAAACTTGTTAACTTCCCACTGGAAGTTATTGTAATGGGTCCGAAAATCGAAATCAAAAAGGAAAAAAAATTTTAATGTTTCAAGGTCACTACACTATTTTTACACTACTTTTAGAAAGATGTCTGTGTGTGTGTGTGTGTGTGTGTGTGTGTGTACGTACGTACGTACGTACGTACGTACGTACGTACGTACGTATGTGTCCATTTCTTTCTAAGACGAAATCTCGAGAACGAAAAATGATATCGACTACGTTGGGGTGCCAATCGACGCGTATTAACGTAAATATGATCTGAAAGGAATTTTTTTAAAATCGGTTCAGCCGTTCTTTTTTCTTAACCAAATAACCTCCAAAAAAGTAGATTTTACACAATATCTCGCGAATAAAAAATTATATCGACTTCGTAAGGGTGTCAATCGAGGCGTGTTAACGTCATTTTGATCCGACATAAATTTTATAAAAATCGGTTCAGCCGTTTTTTTTTTTTTTTTTTTTTTTTAATTATTGATGTTTTAATGATTAAAATGATTACTTTTCTGTGTAATATCTAATTTAATTATTATTATTAAATATTTATCAAACTGGGAAGTTCGTCGTGTGGACCTCAAGGGTCGCACTTTAGTCCTAATAAACGACCCACCTCACGGCTTGTTATTAACATTTGATATCGTCCAGTTTACACAGTGTCACAAAACGCTTTGAAAATCGGAATATTCTTCAATAAGAAAAATATATCAGACAGAATAATTTCTAACTAAGAAGCAATCATTTTATGATTCCTTCAGTATTTTCATAATTACTTATATAATTCAGCAGCTCAGCTACATTATTGGAACGGTACAAAAGCGTAACAATAGTAGATATAAATATTGTATATAATTATAATAATTAATATTATAGCTATCAAATATAAAAAAAACTTAATTGTTAAAATTTAGTATAATAAGTATGGATTTAAAAAAATGTTTTTTTTTGTCAGTAGGTAATTTTGGACGACCTATATCAATATAGGTAAATGTATTTTCTTTCCGGTTTTCGAATACCAGAGAGCGGTGCCGGAATTTTAGTCTGTTTGTACCAAATAGTGATTTTGACGAAACTTGATACGATCGGTACACAAACTTAAAATGTAAGGTACCTACTTTTTGTTCAGCTGCGCTAAGATAACATGCTTCCAATCAAAATCGATAATAACAACCATATAATTATTGTAAAAGAACATAACAGTATAACTGGGCACAAAAACGGTTGCCCCTCCCCCCCTCACTCCCATTTTCTCTGCATCTTACATTGCTTCTGATATTTAAAACAAAAAAAATTAAGTCCCATGATATTATTATGTGAATGTTTAGTTAGAGAAATGAAACCACCTGTATTCATATAACGAGGGTCTCATATCACAGGGGCGTATGAACCATCAGCAAAAGTTTACAGGAAACTGAAAGAGCTTTTAGCACGTACATTTTCTGTTACTATATAAATTTTGTTAATGGTTCTTATGCCATTCTGATATGAAACCTTCGCAAGCAGTAATCATTTCTGGAGGTTAACAGAAGCTGACGGTAAACCGCGGGACGGACAAGGGAAGTTTTACTGTTTTCTTTTGAAAAAATAGAAAGTATTTGAAATGTGACAAAAATGATTTATGCGAATATTAAAATTAAACTTGCCTTTGGTATAGTCGTCCAAAATCGAAGAATGTAGAGTATAAAATATATACAGAGTAGAAAAAAATACAGAGTATAGAAGTCAGCAACTTATAGTACAGTAAATAGAGACACAAAAATCGCGTTTACTAAAAAAAAATACTTAATGGCTGAAATTTTGAGGAGGTGTTCGGGGGCATGTCCTGAGTCTAAAACCGAGTTTTCGTATTCGAGGGGGTGGGGGAAGTTACATCCCCCGGTCAATATAGGGGTAAGTTTGTTTTAATTTTTTATCTTCGTTGCTGTTGCCCGTACAGTCAAGTTCAAGAGATCAAACTTGTAGGAAATGAAATTATCTATCCAATGATAATAAAATCAATGTCATAGGTCGATCAGGTCAATCACAATGTCCGGTAAAAGGTCAAAAGTGAGGGGTAGTTTTATTTATTAATGTTCACAAAATTAGAATGAAAACTTCAGATAAGGCTTGTAATCTAATTCTTTCTATAAAAGTCGATCAATTTTCTGACATTTCAAAATAAAACTTAATAAAAATTTATTTTTGTATTCCAATTTCTCAAGAACACTGTTATTGTGAAATTTTGGACATCCTAATATCTCAAATAATAATATTAAACTAGGTTTTATTTTGAAATGTCAGAAAATTGATCGACTTTTATAGAAAGAATTAGATTACAAGCCTTATCTGAAGTTTTCATTCTAATTTTGTGAACATTAATAAATAAAACTACCCCTCACTTTTGACCTTTTACCGGACATTGTGATTGACCTGATCGACCTATGACATTGATTTTATTATCATTGGATAGATAATTTCATTTCCTACAAGTTTGATCTCTTGGACTTGACTGTACGGGCAATAGCAACGAAGATAAAAAACTAAAACAAACTTACCCCTATATTGACTGGGGATGTAACCTCCCCCACCCCCTCGAATACGAAAACTCGGTTTTAGACTCAGGACATGGCCCCGAACACCCCCTCAAAATTTCAGCCATTAAGTATTTTTTTTTAGTAAAATATACCGTTTTACTGTACTATTACGCAATTTGCTTAAAAATATTCGCTACCGGAAGTTACCTCCTGCACTCTTCATCTCAAATCCTTACCCCTCGCCTATTATAACGGTTGCAGCTCTCCCGGCGCTATTTTTAAAGCTAAAAGGTTCGGGCAAACGCCAAATGAAGGATCAAGGATCACACTATAACAGATTCTATAGGCGAATTTTTTGAGAAAAGTTTTGGCTACGTGTGAAAGATTAAGTATTTTTTTAAAAAGTTGTAAGTTTTTTCAGGATTTTTTTTTCAATTTTTCGCCTGTAGGATCTGTAATGTGATTCTTGGTCCTTCATCTGGCGTTTACCCGAACCCTTTAGCTTTAAAAATAGCGTCGGAAGAGCTGTAACCTTTTTTATTTGACTTGCGAAGGGAAAGGATTTAAGATGAAGAGTTCAGGGAGACAACTGCGGAGTCATTAGCGTACGTGCTATTTCGATGAGTTGCTTGCCTCCGCTTTATTATGTATGTTTGTGCAATTTTTACCTGTTTTGGTTTTGTTTCAGAGACATTTTTTTGGCTATAAAAATACTAGCGTGCAAATAATAATTTCAAAATCTGATTAAAGCTATTTTTTGATATTTTATAGAATTAATGGAAAAGGCTTTACGGTGATGAAAGCAAGGATTTGATCAGGAAAATAAATTAAAAAAAAAAAAAACAGGCAAAATATAAGTACCTATCCTACTAAATTGTGGTGCCTATTGCAAACACTGATAAAATCATAATAGCGAACAATTTTAAACAGATGAAAATTGCTCATAATAATGTTAGATTAGGTCTGTTCCGAATAACTTTGCACTATTCACAACAAAGAAATAAGTATGTGTCACATTAAGATAGTCTACTAGAAAGCACCTCAATTTTTAAAATTGATAAATTTAGGCCCCTTGGTAGCCGAGTCTGTGCGTACGCCTTTGTTTGTGCGAGAGAACATGCCGGGTGCGCTTCTCAAAGTATGAGCCGCCGCCCTTCAAGGAGCTGTGAAGCTTTAGTTTGGGGATCAAGTTAAAAAAAATTCAATTTATTTAAAAGAAAAACTCAACATTTTAATTTAAACTTCGTCTGATGAAGCCACTGTGTTGGGCGAAGCAACTGTCATAAAATAAACTTCTTGAAAGTAAATTGTAAATAAATTAAAACGTTTAAGTTGGCATTGCGGCTCGGAACACCCATCGAAAATGACGTACAATGCTACACTAGAAAAATTCAATTTAAACCTATATCAACGTCGGGATGCAAACCCGAATCTCTTTTACTGTATTATAAATTGTATTTAAAAATCGAGGTATTTAGCAATTATTGTTTTGAGCTAAATTTTTGATCATTTTCTCGGGGGAGAATGCCAAGTCGTCACCACCATAATTCTACTGTTTGCGTTACAAGGGGAGCCTTTTAATTTGCTTACCTAATGAAGGGGGGTCCCGGGATCACAATATTTGAGAAGCGCTGGCCTCTATAAAGGTACGTGCAGTATGGAGCTGGGATTTTAGATAGTAGCGTAGATCATAGCAGTGAGTGTAGCAGGTATAGGCACTGTTACAAGAGCTGGTAGATTTAAGAATGTATTTCACCATTCTTTCAGCGCGCTGACTACTACAATCAACGTGTGACAACTGTCAAATGGCCGTTACAAGTTTCGCAATGGATGTGACTAGTTTAATAAGTGAAATGTTGCCAGTTTTTATTTAATTTGTTTTGAGTTTTTTCTAAGACGTATTTAAAAGTGTTAGGTTCCATACGTAAATATTCAAAAAACCGGTTTAGGTAAAATTTTAATTCTTAGTATAAATGATGAAATTCACCATGTTTAGATCGTTTTCTATTAATAGGGTGGACATGACAGCTCTCCTACCCAAATTTGTATTTAAAATATACCACTTTATAGCAGAAGAACACAAATATTCGTCTTCGCTATCTGACATTTCAAACGCGACTTAAGCTTGTATCAATGCTAGTATCAAAGTTTCGTTGTGCAAACCTATAAGCGCTTATAATTTCAGCCACCATCTACCATACATGCTACCATCTAGAATCCCAACTGCGTACTGCACGTACCTTAAGTCTTTATAGATACCTACATATTTTGTTTCTTTGTGATAATTAATTTATTAAGGTTAAAGTTCATATTTTGGTTCAGTAAAAAAGTCTCGTTATATTAAAATGCAAAATGTTATTTTGGTATACTGCAGTTAATGAAATAGATTTATCGATAGCCGATGATCAGCCATGTTAATGAGGACTCGGCGGTATTTCTTTTGCCGGTTGATTGTTTTCCACCAACCAAACCGACCCGCTCTCCGCCTTCTGTAACATTTGTATCAACGATTTGGCAACGTGTCCGGCCCTGTGGGGAAAAATAAAAAAAAATTATACCTACCATGAAAACCAATTATTAATCCTAAGGTGACAGTTCACCGGATGTTTAAGTTGCCCCATTATTCACCCGCATAGCTCTATCTTACAAGCATATACAGGGTGTTTCATAATATATGCGCAGGACTTCAGGATGTGATAGCTCGTCCAAAAATATGAAAAAAAGTTTCTATTAACTTACCCTCTAAAATGCACCATTTTAGAGGTACAGGGTGTTGGTACAGGCTGTTTGGGGAATTTTGAAAAGACAACTTTTGTATCATTTTTTCATTTTATTTTAATTTTGCAATTATGAAGTTAACGTTTGGTTTTGTTACTTGTTCTAACGTTTAAATAAATTTTGTTTAAATAGTAAGAAAAAAATTTTATTTAAAAAAATTGACCATGTTTTTCAACATAAAAGTTGATTTTTCTCGAAAACGATCGATTCAGCGTGTTTTTTTCTATAAGTATGCCAAATATTATCCAGATCCAAGCGACTTTATTGCGCAAAGTTAAAACGCCTATATCTCGGAAACTAAAAGAGATAGAGCAATTTGGGCAACGGTAATCGATTCAGCGTGTTTTTTTCTATAAGTATGCCAAATATTATCCAGATCCAAGCGACTTTATTGCGCAAAGTTAAAACACCTATATCTCGCAAACTAAAAGAGATAGAGCAATTTGGGCAACGGGAATCGATTCAGCGTGTTTTTCTCTATAAGTATGCCAAATATTATGCAGATCCAAGCGCCTTTATTGCGCAAAGTTAAAACGCCTATATCTCGCAAACTAAAAGAGATAGAGCAATTTGGGCAACGGGAATCGATTCAGCGTGTTTTTCTCTATAAGTATGCCAAATATTATGCAGATCCAAGCGCCTTTATTGCGCAAAGTTAAAACGCCTATATCTCGCAAACTAAAAGAGATAGAGCAATTTGGGCAACGGGAATCGATTCAGCGTGTTTTTTTTCTATAAGTATGCCAAATATTATCTAGATCCAAGCGACTTTATTGCGCAAAGTTAAAACGCCTATATCTCGGAAACTAAAAGAGATAGAGCAATTTTGGCAACGGGAATCGATTCAGCGTGTTTTTTCTATAAGTATGCCAAATATTATCCACATCCAAGCGCCTTTATTGCGCAAAGTTAAAACGCCTATATCTCGGAAACTAAAATAGATAGAGCAATTTGGGCAACGCGAATCGAATCAGCGTGTTTTTTTCTTTAAGGCCCGTATTCACCGAGCCTAGTTAGTTATTTATTCCGTTGATTTATTCCCCTGGTAACTATCACACGGAATAAATAGTGATAATTCAAATTACCAAACATAGTTAAGTTTACTGCAGGTATAAATCGTAAGAATAGCTATTCTGTCCAATTTCAAGGGTATAAATATTTATCCGCCTAGTTAAATAGGGTGTGCACGAAATGCATAAATTACTTTATGACCTGGCGACCTTTTCAGGTAAATATTAATTTCATATCTTACAGGTAAAGATTTTTGTCAGTAAAATATGTCAATATTCACCATTTTACATTTTCGATAGATGCGCCATCGGTCGGATCTTTGGTAAACGTGCTTTATTTGACAACATCTGCAAGGCGTATAGTATATAGTAAATTTGTACCTGCAGTTACTATTCTATCGAATGAATTGCTTGGTGAATAGAAAGTTTATTTTATTCCAAGGAATAAATTTATTCTAAGGTTAGTAACTTCTATCTTTAACAGTGTTTGGTGAATACGGGCCTAAGTATGCCAAATATTATTCAGATCCCAGCGACTTTATTGCGCTTAGATCTGGATAATATTTAACTTTGCGCAAAAAATAACGCTGAATCGACTCCAACCACCAGCACTTTTAGATTCAAAGATATAAACAGCATTTAAGAGATTTTTGAGCTTTCTTAAAAATGCCACAAGTAAGAAAACCCCCCCTCTTTGTACGAACATTGCGAAATTTTTGAAAAATAAATTCGACCCGATACGTTTGATATTAAGTCTATTTATAGAAAAAATAACGCTGAATCGACTCCAACCACCAGCACTTTTAGATTCAAAGATATAAACAGCATTTGAGAGATTTTTGAGATTTCTTAAAAATTCCACAAGTAAGAAGACCCCCCTCTTTGCACGGAAATCGCGAAATTTTTGAAAAATAAATTCGACCCGATACGTTTGATATTAAATCTATTTATAGATAAAATAACGCTGAATCGACTCCAACCACCCGCACTTTTAGATTCAAAGATATAAACAGCATTTGTGAGATTTTTGAGTTTTCTTAAAAATGCCACAAGTAAGAAGACCTCCCTCTTTGTACGAACATTGCGAAATTTTTGAAAAATAAATTCGACCCGATACGTTTGTTATTAAGTCTATTTATAGAAAAAATAACGCTGAATCGACTCCAACCACCCCCACTTTTAGATTCAAAGAACTTATCAAGGACCGATTACAATACAATAATTCCATAAGTTAGTCCCATTATCCTGACCAGGATCTCCAGGACTAAAAAAAATGCAAAAAACTTCAGATTGAACTGAAACTTTGCACACTTAACAAGGACCGATGACAATACAATAATTCAATAAGTTTGTCCCATTATCCTGACCAGGATCTCCAGGACTAAAAAAAAAGCTAAAAACTTCAGAATGAACTGAAACTTTGCACACTTATCAAGGACCGACGACAATACAATAATTCCATAAGTTTGTCCCATTATCCTGACCAGGATCTCCAGGACAAAAAAAAAAAGCTAAAAACTTCAGAATGAACTGAAACTTTGCACACTTATCAAGGACCGACGACAATACAATAATTCCATAAGTTTGTCCCATTATCCTGACCAGGATCTCCAGGACTAAAAAAAAAAAGCAAAAATCTTCAGATTGAACTGAAACTTTGCACACTTATCAAGGACCGATTATAATAATAATAATAAGCCTTAATATTCCCACTGCAGGGAAAAGGCCTCCTCCAGCTTCTTCCATTCGGTACGATTCTCGGTTTTTCTTGACCAAAGGGGTCCGGCGAATTTGGCAAGATCATCCCTCCATCTTGTACTTTGTCTTCCAACATTCCTTTTACTGTATAATGGATACCACACTGTTGCCCTGTACGACCATCGATTATCCGTACAGCGATGTACATGACCCGCCCACTTCCACTTAGCTTTTTTGCATACATAGACCGATTACAATACAATAATTCCATAAGTATGTCCCATTATCCTGACCAGGATCTCCAGGACTAAAAAAAAATAAATTATAATTTAAAAAAACTAAAAAACACGCTCTAATGAACTAAAAAGTAAAAAATAATTAATTTTATTCTAAAAAAGCGTGGGGTGCTTTGTGTCATATTTTTATACGCTTTTTTACAATAAAATTAATTATTTTTTACTTTTTAGTTCATTAAAGCGTGTTTTTTAGTTTTTTTAAATTATAATTTATTTTTGTCGAAAAGATTTTTATTTTTTACTTTTCAGTGTCAAAAAATGACATTTACCTTAAAGGATACACGCCGTTACTAACTTTTATTAAAATCAGCCGAACTACTGAACCTATTTTTTGAAATTTCTATGGGACCAATCTGAAAGTATATCCTTTCAAAAAAGAAATATTTCCAAATCGGTATATAAATGACGGAGTTCTGAGGTAACAAACATAAAAAAATACAACCGAATTGACAACCACCTCCTTTTTTTGAAGTCGGTTAAAAAAACTCGCCAAGGCTCATGTGCACTCGCCTACTACTGGTACTGAAAACGTCGCCCCTAACGCATAAAGATTTAGCACACGCGTTGCACACTATACTTTATTCAACACATGCATGATTTTAGACTAATAATTATTATTATCAATTTAAAACAGTTACATAATCGTTTATTTATATACTGTAACTGTTTTTCATTATAGCACTGAATAGGGTTACACAATGGTTACTAGTCAATAGACGGTCATTTAAGGTCTGCAAAACATATACGAAAGAACACTAAAAGCGTGCATGTGTTGAATAAACAATTTTTTTCATGCATATTTTGTCTTTTTTAAAGCCTTTGTTTCTATAATCTTAATAATATAATTATGTAATCATGTAATCAATTTATTATCGTAATGACTATTAATACAGTTTTACAGCTGTGTTCAGTATATTACTAATTAATTAATTAATTAATTAATTAATTAATTAATTAATTAATTATTACAGATACAATTTTTAAACTGATTAATTATTGTCCATTATAAGGACATTAAATATAAGTTTTTCTTTTCTTTTCTAAGACAAATACGCAGAAATGATCAGGATTTTTTTTGTCCTGCTCTTTAATGAAAATTTTATTCAACTTAGAGCTGATTGTGATGAAACGGTTATGTTATTATATAGATATACTACTCACAGCATTTCGTTACTTAAATTAATAATAATAATAATCTTTGCAATTATTAAAATCGTCATTTCGGTGCATGTACACTAGACTAAGAGCCAGCAACGTATTTTTCAACAGTGGTGAAAATTTAGGAACCAAATTGTATATCTTTTAGTTATGTCGCATCAAATATGTGGAATGATCTACCGCTCATGTAAAAAATTATAATAAAATTAATTTTTCTGCATTTATTTATAACAAACTACTGACAGAACAACTGGGATAGGTAATTATTCTTTTATTATATTTTTAATTTTGTAATCTTTTAATGTTATTTTTTATGGGCTAGGTGGAAAAGCAACGTAAGTTGATCCGTGCCTTTTGTAGGTTTTTAATGTGCAATAAACATTCTGATTCATTCATATACCTGCTGAATAATAAATGTCGATTCTGCCAGCCCCCTACTTAAAATAACTTTCATGAAATTTCAAGAGGTTATTTTCGATAGTATTTTTTATTCATAAAAATTATTGGCAGAACATTTCCTCCCCCCCTCCTAAATGTTGGCAGAACGCTGTGAAGTCCACTGGAAGAGTCGGTCGGTAGCGAAACAACAAGATACGCTGTTCAAACCCCCCGTTTTCGAGGTCGCTGATTACAGGAAAAATAAAAACATGGACGACCAAGATCGGCTTCACCCCTTTAGGGGGTGCAAAACACCTCTAATTAGCGTTTCTCGGGAGGACGCTTAACGACGGGTGAAAATAAATTGCAATGTTTTTTTGGTAGAAGGTGATACACAACGAAGGTCCACACCCCTAAAGTAGCTCTGGCGTGCCCCAGGGGGTTGATATAACCCTTAAAAAGGTGAAAAAAATTGATTTCGTCTCGAAGGGACAAAACCAACTTGATCCTCGTTTTCTAGTGCGCTGATCACGATAAAATTATTTTCTCGTCCGACCGATTCGTCCCCCACCCCCAAACGGAGAGAAAACGATCCCTGGTTAGCGTTTTTCGAGAGGACGCTTAACGGCGAGTGAAAAAAATGGAATGTTTTTTAGGAGGTGAGACAAAACGAACGTCCACACCCTTAAAGCAGCTCCAGCTAGTGTTGCCGTCTAAATCTAGACTTTCTAGACTCTTGTCTAGTCTAGATTTTCAAGACAAGACAAGACTTGCTTTATCTGGATCAAAACTCTTGCCAAAACTCTAGACAATTTTCAAGTGTCTAGATAAACTAAGTAGTAGTATGTAAAGGTTTACTTTACCTACTACTACTAATCTAGACTCTTGAAAATAATCTAGAGTCTTGATATTAGACAAGACAGGAGTTTGTTAATCTAGACTTAGGGAAGTCTTGATATTTCAAGACAAGACTTAAGTAAAGCCTTGTCTTGATATTTGAAGACAAGACAAAACTTTGAAAGTCTTGTCTTGTCTAGACGGCAATACTAGCTCCAGCGTGCCCCGGGGAGGCTGAAACAACCCTTAAAAAGGCGAAAACTATTAGTTTCGTCTCGAAGGGACAAAACCAACTCCATGTATAACTTATAGATGATTTAAGATTCATTATTGAAAGAAAATAAAAATTAAGCTGTATACAAGTTGTTTTTAGCAAACCCCTTGATAATTAGCGCTACCTGCCGTTATCATGACAAACCACCTATACGGGATGGTTTTCTCTCCGTTTGGGGGTGGGCGAGGGGTCGGACGGACGCGAAAATAATTTTACCGTAATCAGCGCCCTTGAATACGGGGGGGATAGTTGGTTTTGTCCTTTCGAGACGAAAAATATTTTTCGCCTTTTTAAGGGTCTTTTCAACCCCCTGGGGCACGCTAGAGCTACTTTAGGGGTGAGAACCTTTGTTGCAATCTTCTACCAAAAAACATTGCAATTTTTTTTCACTCGTCGTTAAGCGTTCTCTCGAGAAACGCTAATTAGAAGTGGTTTTCACCTCCTAAAGAGGTGAAGCCGATCTTGATCGTCCATGATTTCATTTTTCCTATAATCAGTGACCTTGAAAACGGGGGGTGGCCAAGTTTGAACAGCGTATCTTGTTGTTTCGCTACCGGCCGACTGTTTCAGCGAACTTTACAGCGTTCTGCCAGCATTTCGATAGGGGAAAATATTCTGCCAATAATTTTTATTAATAAAAAATACTATATCGAAATTAACCTCCTGAAATTTCATGACTTTTACTTCAAGTAAATTGAAACTTATTTCTCACCCTCTTTGTAATTTTGGGGTAGTATAACCCGGCCTTAAGGGGCTGGCAGAATCGATTTTTAATTTTCAACAAGTATATAAAATTTAGTTCTTAAATTTTCACGACTGTTGAAATGAGTCCTCGAAATACGTTTGCTGGCTCTCCGTCTACACTTTATAGCATTTCAATGAAGAAAATATCATTTTTTTATATAAAATAAAGTTTACCAAACGCAACTCTAAGAAAATGAGTTAAATAAGCTGATATTAATTAGGTAACGTGCATTTAAATTGGTTTGTTTGTAGGTACCTAAACTTTTTATTTTGAAACTGATTTTTTTTTAATTATTGATATTAATAATTTATACAACGTTGCCACTTTTGTTGAAAAAAAGTTTCTTTTTTTTAACTGTTTTAACTGTTTAAATAAATAAATATTATAAAATTATTAACATCATTGATTTCGTAAATTTACAATAAATTGAATGAAAATGCAGAAAGATACAAGTTTACTAAAGCATAATATTTTCAACAATTCAAGTCTATTTGGTTAAGAAAAAAGAACGGCTGAACCGATTTTGAAAAAACTTCTTCCAGATCATATTTACGTTAATACGCGTCGATTGGCACCCTAACGTAGTCGATATCATTTTTCATTCTCGAGATTTAGTCTTAGAAAGAAATGGACACATACGTACGTATACGCGTACACACAGAGAGAGAGAGAGAGAGAGAGAAAAAGAGAGAGAGAAGATATCTTTTCAAAAATAGTGTAGTGACCTTGAAACATAAAAATTTGTTATACATTTTGATTTCGATTTTCGGACCCATTACAATAACTTCCAATGGGAAGTTAAAAATTCAGATTATTGGAAAATCAAAACTATACACAATTTTCCCATTATTAATTATTATTAATTAATCACGCCTTGATGACAATTTAATAATTGTTTCGTATGAAACATTTTATGATCATTTATAGAGTTACGTAGCCAAATGGCAAAAACGGATCGCTTATAATTTCGTCCAGTCCGTCTATCTGTCTGTCCGTATGTCACAGATATATACTGACAGGACTGACTGATAGATCATCATAAATCTAGGGTACTTCCAATCGAGCTAGAGGTTTGAGATTTGTAACATAGGTTAAGGTGATAATTACGAGAAAAATCAAAAATAAATGAAAATCCAACATGGCGGATTAAAAATCTAACGTGCTGGATTCTGGCACGAAATAAAATCTAGGGCACTTCCACTCGAACTAGACCTTTGAAATTTGAAACGTAGATAATGTTCAAGGTGATAATTACGAAAAAAATCAAACATAATTAAAAATCCAACATGGCGGATACATTCTTCCCGACTACGGAACTCTTCGCTGTGCGTGGTCCGACATGAACTTGGCCGCTTTTATTGGTGATAATAATTATGATCGATTTTTATAAGTTGTTTTTAGAACAGCTGCAGACGGCTTAATTTTTCATTTTACGTTTCATTTTACTTTTCGGTTTTGATCTGTTTGCACCGTTGTGCCCAAAAAATGTATAAGTTTTATTTATTGTAGATAATATAATTAAAAAAATTGTTGAAATTTGCCTAGATATACAATATTACTATACGTAATTATTTAAAATCGATGTTATTTTCATCGAGAATAACAATTGCCAGTGATTGAACCGCGGGACAAACATTCAATGTACTACCACAAAACAAAATTCGACAAATGCTTAATATTTAGAACTTAGGTAGTTATTCGTTGTTTAGGTATAATAATATTATTATAATAATATTGTGTTTCAATAATCACATTCAAGTTTATACAAAATATTTGTAATGTTCTTGCGCGGATATAAAAGTTAGTATAAACAATGAAAAAAAAAATTCAAATTCATATTTAGTTTAAAAGTAAGTTTCAAGTAGGTACAGTGAAACTTCTTTAAACAGTGAGCGTCCGTTAAACCGCGCCTCTCCCATTATAGAGTGGTAATTTCACAATTTACTAATTTTTACCCGACTATGAAAAAAGGAGGTTTATGATTAATTTAACAGTCCATGTGTGTGTGTATGTCAGTTTCTTACCTGTTCGTAGGACCAAATCTCTATACTGCGCAGCTCATTTTCATAATCGAGATGTATTTCAATTGTTTCAGTTTATAGAATATAGACTATATAAAATATTTTTGGCCCGCATTCACCGAGCCTAGTTAGTTATTTATTCCGTTGATTTTTTCCCCTGGTAACTATCACACGGAATAAATAGTGATAATTCAAATTACCAAACATAGTTAAGTTTACTGCAGGTATAAATCGTAAGAATAGTTATTCTGTCCAATTTCAAGGGTATAAATATTTATTCGCCTAGTTAAATAGGGTGTGCACGAAATGCATAAATTACTTTATGGCCTGGCGACCTTTTCAGGTAAATATTAATTTCATATCTTACAGGTAAAGGTTTTTGTCAGTAAAATATGTAAATATTCACCATTTTACATTTTCGATAGATGCGTCGGATCTTTGGTAAACGTGCTTTATTTGACAAAATCTCCAAGGTGTATGGTATATAGTAAATTTTTACCTGAAGTTACTATTCTATCGAATGAATTGCTTGGTGAATAGAAAGTTTATTTTATTCCAAGGAATAAATTTATTCTAAGGTTAGTAACTTCTATCTTTAACAGTGTTTGGTGAATACGGGCCTGAGTGAGTAAGATGTAATGTAATTATGTAATGTAATGTAATATAATATAATATAACATAACATAACATAAATAACACAGCTGTCCCTTAAGTATATACCTACCTAGGGATTATTGTTAGAGGTTTCACTGTAGTTGTTTTTATGCTTTCAAAAATTATCACAAAAGTTGCAGTTGAAATAATAATAATAATTATTATCAACACTGAAAAGAAATTCGGATTTCACGATGCAACGCTACCGTTTCATTTTCGAATTCTAAGTATTAATAATACATAAATTTCAAAACAGAAAATAATATAAATAATAGTTTTATACGGCTGAAATGCAATTGAAAAGTTTTTCGTTAGAAAGCAGCCAATTATATAATTGTTTCGAAACATATTGGAAAAAATCATTTTACCAACCAGTACAGTCAGGATTCTAACCTGAACCTTTCCACTTTCGCGGCGGAATGAGCTTACAATACTCAACTGTGACATGATTGCTAAATTAATATTCTCCTTATATGCTTCAGAATCAATAGATTTTCAGTACATGCGAGTGTTAATTCATATATGCTAATTCAATAGCTATGATATGAAGTGAATCCTCGTAGCTATTGAATTAGCATATATGAATTGACACTCGCATGTAGTGAAAATCTATTGATTCTGAAGCATATAAGGAGAATATTAATTTAGCAATCATGTCACAGTTGAGTATTGTAAGCTCATTCCGCCGCGAAAGTGGAAAGGTTCAGGTTAGAATCCTGACTGTGACCACTGGTTGGTAAAATGATTTTTTCCAATATATTTCGAAACAATTATATAATTGGCTGCTTTCTAACGAAATACTTTTCAGAAAATAATATATTCATTCGAATTGGAATACAAATTAAAATAGTTGGCAAAACCAAAAGTGCACATCCCGCTAAGTATGATAAAAATATTGAAAAAAATATTTAATTTAAAAAAAAAAAAATTAAATATAAATAAAAAAAATTTTAAAATATATAAATAAATGAAAAAAAATAAATAAATATCAAGTGAAATAATAATATGGAATAGGATGCAAAAAAAAAAGTTATGACGTCGGTCGGAATCAAACCGGCGTACTTTTCCGCAAGAAGCAACAGCCTTATCCATTACTCCACGAGCTCAACGGATGATCAGCTACTTTTATCGTATAGCAGTGTAGTATCACTTAGTTTTTCTACAATAATTTATAATGTACATTGTACAAAATAATATATTATTATTAGCTGTCAAAAATAATAAAACATTGTTTATAAAAATTAAACTAGTGAACGCATCTCAGTAAATTTAAATAGAGTTCTAGTCATATAGTAAACAAAGCGAATAAAACATAAACCAAAGCGATTCGTCAAGAATTGCGAACTGTAGAGCTCGGACGTACGTACGTACAGACCAACCGACAACTGCTGTTCACGATTTTCAGTTACAATTTTAGGAGTAATTATGAACTCGAATCAATCTAAAAATGGTTTCATTCTATAAGACAAAAAGCTACAATTTGAATGGATATCGTGCGAAATTAACTTAGATATAACTTCTTGTATGAACGAAGCTCAGCTCTAACGCGCAAAGCGATAATAGAGCACATCCGCTAGTAGTCTAGCGGTATGTGCAATACTAGATATTATGTATTACTATTATTATTTAAGTCAACGATTTTCTTAATAAAAATTTTGCAAAAATATTTTTAAAGCATTTTGCGACTACTGTAATTTATATTAGATGTTAATTATTCATAATATTTATAAAACTACATACCTTAATAATAACAATATAGTAGATTGTATATCTAGATGTGTAATGGACTATCGTTCGTTTTTCACAGTCACATGAGTCGTAATACCATTACGCACGAGATATATTATATGGTATTTTTTGCCATACCCACTACAAAATACCTACTTTTCACTTCATTTTCAAAAAAAATGACAGTTTATTTGCGTCGTCATCTTTCCTTCTACAGTATGCCGTGAAGGTCGTGAGTAAGTAATGGCAGGCGCACGCAGGCGTATAGACCGAATAAACAGACGTTGCCCTAGTGCGGTAAGTAAAACACAAGCCGCACACCTGCCTGTTAAATGACTCAATAAAGGCCGCAATACATACACCGAAAGTAACTATTTTCAAAGGTGGGCATTAACTCGTTAATCCGTTAATCGTTAATTAACGAAGTTAACAATCTGCTGAACGGATTAACTTTTAAGTTAACTTCAAAAAATGTTAACGCTCTTGTTAACTTCCGTTAAATTGAACTTCCGTTAACTTTAGTCCGTTACATTAGTCGTTTGTTGACATGCTGTCGTCATTTTGTTTGTTTGAATTACGCGCCATGCCACGCTCGTATGTTCGGCGACTGTCGGCAAGTCGAATGGTGAACGATATCATATTATATGCGAAGTGCGCGTGCGAGTGTGATGCATATATGTATAATTTATGCTAGGCATGGCGTGAGTGTAAGTAAGCAAGTCTGCTCAGCAGTGTGCCACTGCCAGTGAATACGACAAATTGTAACCTAACTTGATTTTGTTTTATTTACCTATTTCTCCCAGCCCAAAAGCAGTATAAGTTTTAAATGGTTAACTTTTAACGGTTAACTTTAACTTGCGTTAAATTTTCGAAAATTTAACGCTCTACCCATTATCGAAGTTAACTTTTTATCTAACGAATTAACGATTAACCAAGTTAACTTTTGGATTAACTGTGCCCACCTATGACTATTTTGTAGTGGATACGGCAAAAAATAATAAATTAAACAGGTTTATATTTTCTAAAATTTAATGAACGTTAATTTTTTTGTTTCAATTTTTTTTTCTAAAAATTTTTTTTTTCGTTATATTATTTGTTTGAAAATATAACATATTATCTTTCAAAACGAAAATTATTTAATAATTAATTAATAGATAGGTACTTTATTGATATGAACATGTTAATATGATATATTATTATTATGAATTCCTTAAAAGAAAAAAAAAGAAGAAAAAATGACAAATATAATCGACTTGCTTTCAAGACTCTCAGTTCATCCAACAGATTCTCAGTACTTTAAATTAAAAAGAAAACAAAATCTAATTATATTTTTTATAAGTAAACAATAATTATAAAATAATCGTCTATTCAAACACTTTCCCCGTTATTAATTGGACTTGCTTAATTAATAATAATTATTTAATTAATCAACGGCCAAATGACCAATCGTTGCCTAATACAGTTCGAGTGAATTAATAATTATTTTTACAGACGGTATATTTTTATCGATATTCGTTGTAATAAATTCATAATATATCGGTAGTCGATAGTCAATAATATGTAATTTTCAGTATCTCTTGCAGCCCTACCGACAACAATATTCATTTAGAATAATTTTCTCTGCAAAAATAAATTTTCTATATTTCTGTATTACATACTTGCATAAAAATAAAATGATACATTTTGGTGTGCAAGAGGTCGGGCAGTTTTAATTTTCTGTTGATAATATGTTGTCAGTGTTGTGCCTGCAGTACTCTAAAATTCAAGTTGTCGACCTTAGCGCGCCACTTGGTATCAACAAAACATCAACATTTTTGACCTTTTCAATTTTAACATTGGAAATGTTTATGTTCGTATATGGGGGCAGAGTTACGAGTTTTCGTTCAAGGCCAAAAGACAACGGTGTCGCGATCAAGTGAGGAGCAATCATGCAAAATTGAACAAGTGCAATTTTTTCGAAATGTGTTTTATATCATGTCTAGTTAATTGAGAGGTATTTGCGACGATCTGCGGTGTTATTTTTGAGCAAATGTTAATAAATACCGTAGAAAAATCCATTTAAAAGTTAAGTAATCAAGCAAAAGTGAACGCGTATATAACAGGAGAATAATAGGGTTATTCCTGACAAAACAAAACAGTGCATTGATAAATATTGTGTGTATAATAAACAGTTAATTATGTTTCATATATGCTGTTATCATTTCCAATGTCCTCGATGGTTGCAAGGATTGCGAAATCTGTGAATTTTTTTTCAAAATATCTCCCGAAAGGTTAATTTTACAGAAAAAATGTCCTTCTCAAATCTAAACTATAGAGTAAATTTGCTACAGTTTGAGCCCAAAACCAGCACGATGGCGCGCCAAGGTTGAAAATTTTGATTTTACGCTACAGACCCAACGCTCACAACATATCCAAAAATCAAAATTATCCGACGTTGTACATAGCAAACCCCTATTTTCTGACGAATTTACTGGACTATAATGGTGATAGGTATAGATCATGCAAATTCAAAATTTGACTCCAATATATTCTGTTTTGCCGCGATGCGATGCGATAGCCGAAATATGATAAAGATAATATAATTTAAACCGATCACAGATTCGAGAGCGCGAATTTCTGCTTCTTCAACCTTCTCCCCTCCCTAAATTAAATGGTTAAAAAGCTGCGCAAATCAACTAACGGCTTTCTGCATTTCTGAAAATTCCTTTCAAACAAATAAAGCACAGAAACTATAGGTATTATGTAAAACGGTTTGTAAAAAATATTTTTGAAGTTATACTTTTTTTGGCGCGTTATGAAAAAATGATGAGAGTGAATTTTTACGATGCGCGCGCATCGCGTCACGAAAATTTAACAGGATGAAGTTGCAGCATTAATGATTTCCATAGTTACCATATAAACAAATACAAATAAATTCACTCCAGTCCTTTTATTATTTTAAATTTCAATAAATTATTTGCATGCAAATTAAAAATTAGTTCTTAATCACGCCAAAGAAGTATAACTTCTAACGCGCGTACAAAGTACACGCATCCATTTTTTTTTATTACACAATATGAGGGATAAGTACTATCTTGGCGCACGTTATTTTGGTCGGCAAATAGATCATTGCCCACTCTACTGTTTCCATGGCGTATTATTTGCGTGCGTAAATCACACTTGGCGCACGCTTTTAAATAAAACACGCAAATCGATTCTAGGGCCAATTTAATCGATAATTAAAAAAGCTAAAAAAATGACATTCAAGTGACAGATAATAAATATTTCTTGAAATTTAAAAACTACATTTAAATGAAAAGTTTAAATAACGAGCGCCAAGATAGTACTTATCCCCCACTAGTAATAAAAAATAGTATCTTCAACTCGTGCGGCGTTGTCGATTGCCCACGAGAGCGAAGTTGAGCGCACGAACGAAGTGAGTGCGTTCATTAGCTCGAGTGGGCAATCGACAACTTACCGCACTTGTTGCACAATATACTATTATCTGAATCAATTTCAAAAACACATGTGTCGTAAAAACCATTTTCTTTTTGAAAGCAATAAAAGTGTTGTATTATATTGTAATATTGATTATAGATATTATAAAAATTGCTTTTTCTATAGGTAATATTTTATAATGACCTATGGCGTTTTTTATTAACATTATATTATTTCAATTTATCAAATTTCTACAATATTTTATCGAAAAATTAATTAATATAAATTTTGAAATTAAATCTTAAAAAAACATTTATAGATAATATTTTCTACTACCTACTTATTTAAATAATATTTTTTTTGACGAATTCAATAAGGATAATAAATACTTTTTCGGCGCCATATTTTTTTTCTTTTTGTATACGATATGCCACTTTCACGCCTTACTACTCAAAATATTCTAATTAATGGCATATTATATACCTTTAATTATTATAATAATAATAATAATAATATATTATAATAATAATAATATATTTTGTATTTATATGTACTTGTAATAATATATACATTTTAACGAACTTTAAATAGTCAATTCCTAGTTAACATTAATATTTTCAAACAATCGACTTTGCAATAAAAAATAGGATAATTTTCTTAAATTCGAAGTATTCACGAAAGTATTATATTATTTGATAACTATAATATTATACATATTTTAAATCTATATTATTGTGACTTATTAAACTGTTTGCAATAATATTATGTAAGTACCTATAGTAAAATAATTATTTCACTAGTTGTTTAAATAAATTTGTGAGATGCGACGCGACGGCGAGTCAACGAATGTCCGCAATGCAGTTCAAACATTTTTTCGATCAAGTCATATTACGTCGTTCGCTCGTTGGGCGCCAACAAATTATTATGTGGGAATGGTCGACTTTCTTAATCTCATCAATTTAGACATCAGATGGTTCAGTCTAAGAAGCGACGGACTAATTCGCTTGACTTAAATAATAAATATTATAATGTTTTTTGTAACACATATTTGAAATGTAAAACATTTCGTGCCTCTAGTCGGCTGCTTAAAATAATATAATATATTGAAGAAACATCTCTTCCAATCTGTGCCTTATGGTCTAAATCATTGTTTCCTAATCTGTGGTCCGCGGACTCCTGTGGGTCCGCGAGCATATGTTTGGTGGTCCGCGGTCCCATACGCATCTATCTTACTTAGAGCATTAACAAAAATAAATAAATTACCTACGCCAAACATCTCGTAATTATTACGCTTGTTTTTTGTTTTTTAATTTAATGAAGGAATACTAAAATATAATATTGTCCGAAAATCGCACCTTTTTTTCACTCAGGGGTCCTTGGCATTATGCTTGATTTCCTTGGGGGTCCGCGGCTGAAAAAGGTTAAGAACCGCTGGTCTAAATGATTTATTTCATTGTCAAGTGTAATTTTATATGCAATTTTATGTATTTCTGACGATTTGTATCCATTTTTTTTGGCCACGCAAATTAAAATCATATCATATCATATCGCACGCGTACAATAATGCAATATTTTATGTGATACGGCAATATAGCTAAAAAAATAGACTGTGACGCCACGTGTACAATAATACAATAGTTTATGTGATACGTACAGTATAGGTGGCGTGTGTTGATATGGTAATGAAGTAAATAAATATTGGATCAAGGCCAATATTTTAAATATATTATGTAGTGTTGTCAGTGAATTTACGGTGTTTGACATTAATTCAATAAAGCTCTAAAGTTGAAAATGTTGTACATTTCAAATATGTGTTACAAAAAATAATATTTACAACTCACGTCTTATACATTGTACTAGTTGTATAGTATGGCTCAGTTGGTAGCGTCGCGGCCTCTGAATCAGACTGTCGTGGGTTCGAATCCCACCTCTGCTCATGGATGTTTTGTGATGTAATTTAGTTTTTAAGTGATATATTATAATATTTGTTGTATTTAAGACGCTAATGATCTAAGTTGTCGACGCGTCTATAATCCACAATAAATAAAAAATACTAGTTGTATAAACTACTATTATGTTGCCTATCTGACTTTAGGGTGCAGACACAATATTATTATTTAGTCAAAAATAAAACAAGCCCGTCTCTGGTTTCAGCGTTCTTACACCAAATTAATGTCCGATGTCTAAAGCTCATCGACACATGGCTAAGTTCGATCAGTCAGAGTTCTGTCGTAAAAAACACGGCCGCTCCGTTTTCAATTTGCATCAAAGAACGGATCGAAGCTCAACTTACTGTGAAGTATTGAAGCACCTTTCGGACTATCGCACGAAGGAACATTGAGACGCCATAAACCACGGACAAAGAACAGAAGGAAGCGGCACACCGAAGTTGTTTTTCAGTAAAAAAAGTTATGCAACGATGGAGCAAAGAGAAACTGTAATTGAAAAAAAATATGTTCTTATAAGAGATCTATTTTTGCAACTTGCAATGTAATAAATTTTTAAATTGCACTGCCGATAAATTATAATTATTGACTCCACCTCGTATGTCGCATTTTTAATACTAAACAAAAAAATTATGCAAGTGTGATAAAAAACAATTAAAAATATTGTGTTTAATAGGTCGCCGTGTTTTATATCTTCCCGTATTTAATGTGGATTGAAAAAGATTGTTTAATCAAATCACAGTAATTTTTAATTAGGTATAATTAATTAAAACAACCATTATTATCCTGCAGGATGAAAAAATTATTTTTGCAACACCTGCATCAAAAGTTCGATTTAAGAGTCATGTGTACCGTTTCTTAGGTGACGTTTATGGACGCCTAATCTGCCGCAGTGCGTTAAATAAATTTTTTGCCATACCCACTACAAAATATAGCTACTTTCGATGTATGTATAGCGGCCTTTAATGAGTCATTTAACAGACAGGGTTGCGGAAAATGTTTTATTGTCTGCACTAGCGCAGAAAATAACGGTTTCCATAGCAACTTCTGTTTATTCGCTCTATATACGCCTGCGTGCGCCTATCATTACTTACTTGCACGAACTTCGCGACACACTGTGGAAGGAAAAATGGCGACGCAAATGAACTGTCAGAATTTTTTGAAAATGACGTGAAAAGTAGGAATTTTGTAGTGGGTATGGCAAAAAATACCATAAAACATGTCTCGTGCGTAATGGTATTACGGCTCGTGTGACTGTAAAAACTCGTTTTTTACATACTGTCATCACTCGCCGTAATATTATACGGCCCATTACGTATCTAGACATACAATCTACTATTAAGCACTCCGTGCTATAATTAAGTAATACTGGTTTGTTTTATTTTAAGATAATAAAGTAGCACTTTATAAATAGATTACTGTGCTAGCTAATAAAATATTTATCTAAATTGTGTTTTATTTGCTTAAAATAGAGTTTTTGAAGCAGTTGTGGCAAAAAATATTGTATGTAACACGTGGCTAAAGTGATGAATCTTACAGCCGCGATTTTACAATATTACTCTCCTGAGTTTTTAAAAAAAATGTTTTTAAATCACACGAGTTCTGGTATAAATGCAACATAATCCTCGTTTCATATAAATCGTCAGTTAAGCCACAATATTGTTGCATAAAATATATCTATTTTAGACTGGACCCGTTTTAAATTATGACAATAATAAAAACTTGAGTTTCAGTGGAATAATATATAAATTATTCTAAAAAAGAATGCAAATGCCATTGAAAATAATAATTCTAATTAAACAATCTTTTTGTCAATGTTTTCGACATAATAATATCTTCTGCAGCGTTAATGTTGCTGTTGTTGTTATTACAAGTTTTTTACATGACGTGGCATTTGTCCTTGGCGCCGACCTTGTGCGTTGATTTTCCATCGTTCAGACTGACTGTACGCGTCTTCTCCAATTCCAGCAACTGCTGGAATAACTGCTTCACGTTGTGATTTGTCTTTGCCGATGTCTCCATGAAACTGATACCCCAATTCGTTGCTTCAGCTTGACCTTCAGCAGTACTGACCTGAAAATAATATTTACGATATACATATTACAATTTTATGTGATGATATTGTGTAATAAAAATTGACTGAAAATACTATTACAGAGAAATAAATTCTCCAGTTTTTATTTTTAAATAATACGCGTTATTAAATGTAATTTTAGTTTTTCTATTATAATTAATGAGTCTGCAAACGCCCTTTTTTTATTAAATCGTTATAATGAACTTCGTCTAACTTAAATAATTTTTTGTCTGGCACTTAAAACGGCTTCACAATAAATTTTTTTTTCGAGCGGCTGACGTCACATGCCCCGAATATCACGGCCTACTTACACAGCCCAAATATTTAACACATGTCCCATATTGATAGCAACGGTGCGATCAGTGTTAGGCGTCGTGGTTAAAAATATTATAAAATCAACGCAACGGATATTTCCGTAAATAATTTACGTATTGAAAGGAATTGTGTTTGTGGCGACAAATGACGATTTCTATAATGGGAAACAGTCATATATTGATATTGTTTTATTTTTACAACCTCGTGGTTAATCAAAACATTGTCATTGTAAAAAACAAAACAAAAAAATAGTATAAAAAAGTATAGATATAGGTAAACCGGCATTTGTACATGAGTTAATAATAATAATAATAATAATAATAAATTCCTTTATTAGGGTTCGGACAAGCCAAAGTGGCTATCTCGTCCGCCCTCTACTAACAATTGACAATAATAAAAAAATAATACAAGTATACAGATAGCGATTAATATAATAAAAAATATCATTTTAAAAAACATTTTAAAATATTAGCTTAAAACTTTTTAAAATTAACATATTAAAAACACCAATACGGATAAAACAACATATTAAAATAGTACTCAGTAAAAATGACATAGTAAAACATAATAAACTCTTTCGACATTTCCAACAAATCGTAAGCAGCCTTACCTACCAACCGTTCTTAACAGCTGCCCCTAAAACTTGCTATACTCGTAGGTACAAAGTGCAGTTATAATATTTTTATTTTTCAAGATGCGTGACGTCACTAGGTCTAATTTTTCGTCGGCCTCGTCAAACTATTTCCGTGACAGGAAAAAGTTTCCTTTAAAAATATATTCCGACCCCTTTTGTAATACTTAATACTTATTATATTATGTTTAAGTACAATAATTATATAATAATATAATATAATAGGTAGGTAGGTATACAGGGTGAGTTCGACCACCCGTATCAGTCGTTTTTTTTCAAAAACGGTTAGTCGTAGAGAGTTGTGTCAAAAATTTGTATTATAAAAGCCCTAATAAAGAATCGAATGGTGATAATTTTTTTTCCGGGAAGGTCGGCTTCCTTATTAGTTTGCTCCAGAATGTCCAGAACTCCGGAATTATAAATGTAACGATAGGTCAAAATTGGTATTGTTGAAAAGATCTTTAAAAAATAAACAAGTTTTGTAGGAAAATTTTTTTTATTACTGCCACCCCTGTTAAGTAATATTTGTTTGAAATTACTAAATTAAAATGTCATAATAACGAACTTTTTAAAAGTCTGCATTTAAAATCTAGTTACCTAACTATCGATCATTAAACACTGAAGAAGTACACTACAGTATAACCAGAAGAGCTCAGTAGTATGTATTAAAGAGTAAATGGAAGACAGTTTGAACACTTGTGACAATGTCTAAGGTTGCTAGATTTTTAATGCCGACTGCGATCGTTATTATGAAAATTTGATTTAATAATTTCAAACGATTGTTACTTAACAGGGTGGCAGTAATTAAATAATTTTTCCTACAAAACTTACCTATTTTTAAAGAGCTTTTCAACAGCACCACTTCAACCTATCGTGCTTTCTAAAATTCCGGAGTTTTGAACATATAATAATTTATATTTATACTTATAGAAATTTACAGTGGTGGCAGTAATAAATAAAATTTTCCTACAAAACTTGCTTATTTTTTAAAGATCTTTTCAACAATACTACTTTCGACCTATCGTTACATTTATAATTCCGGAGTTCTGGACATTCTAGAGCAAACTAGTAGGGAAGCCGACCTTCCCGGAAAAAAATATTGTCATCATTCGATTCTTTATTAGGGCTTTTATAATACAAATTTTTGACACAACTCTCTACGACTAACCGTTTTCGAAAAAAACGACTGATACGGGTGGTCGAACTCACCCTGTATATTATATAAATAATAAAAATATGAGGACGGAGTATCGAATTATGGTGTAAGGACGGGTATGTCTCTTCTATTATATAATTCACCTAATATTATGTGAGGACTGCAGTCACTTAAGAAAGAGAATTAATTTATATCTGAAGTTTGTTGTTTCTCTTTCATTTATTAATTACTAGCGGCCCGACCCGGCCTCGCTCTGATACTAAGAATTTAAGATTTATCTCCCCCCCCCCCCGCGAAAATCAAAATAAAATATAGCCTATACAGGGTGGACCAAGTTATAGTAGCAATAATTCACCATTCGATGGTCCATCGAAAAATAAGTAGACATGCATAATTTTATTTTTTTCCAAAACGTTTCCTAAGGGAGATACAGCCCTTCAAAGTCCAGTTTTAAAAATCAATACTGACAAGTGTCATAAATTATCTCTAAACCAAGTATCGCCCACTTTGTTGGTTATTTTCATAAGTTATTTATTTGTTGTTTTTAATTTAATTAATGAATTATTTATTTAAATTCGTCACACAGTAAAAAGTTTACAATTGTTGTACAAGATTTCAGACCTATTATTTTCATAGGTGGCTATTTTAGATGTGTTCTAACTTTCAACTTTAATTATCTCGTAAACGAAGCCTCAAATCGAAATTTTGCAAGAGTGACTCTTTCTTTCTAAATTGAACAGGGAATTCGAAAAAAATGTTATTCTTTAAAAATATCCAGTAGCGCAGAAAATAGGGCGGGAAAAGTGAAACAACCCCCCTGTATCTACGCCACTTGACAATTTTGACAAAAGTTACTTACGTCAAGTAATGAGTATCTATTGCATAAATACTTGTACCAAATTTGGTCAAAAACGCATTAATGTCCTGAGAGTTAGAACAAAAAAAAGAATTTTAAAACTGAACTTTGAAGGGGTGTATCTCCCTTAGGAAGCGTTTTGGAAAAAAATAAAATTATGCATGTCGACTTATTTTTTGGTGGACCATCGAATGGTGAATTATTGCTACTATAACCTGGTCCACCCTGTATATATCACTAAGGAATAATGAAGCTTTCTAAAGAAAGAATTTTTAGAATCGGTTCAGTAGTTCCAGAGATAAGAATGTATAATTTATAACCCCCTCCCCTACCCGCGAGAAATTCTCCCCTGCGAAACGAAGTCGTCTGTCGCTTACCAAAAGCCTTATTATGAATATTCGTATCCCTAACTTGGGAAATGATGAGTTTCCCATACAAACTTTCATCCCCTTCAGTTTTTTTTTGAGACAAAAGGTAGCCTATGTCCTTCCTCAGGATGCAATCTATCTCCTTGCCAAATTTTATCAAAATCACTTCAGCGGTTTAGGCGTGAAAAGGTAACAGACAGAGTTACTTTCGCATTTATAATATTATATTTTTATATATTACTTATATATAATATATATTATATAATATTATAATATAATATATAAGTATGTCGTTGCGAATAAATGGACGCGTATGTAAATAAATCATTTTAATTGCGTCACTGGATTTTAATGAGTAAATTTCAAGACTTATTTTATTATTAATAAAGATTATCTCCAAGCACTGCAGTTGACGTGTTAACAGAATGCATGCCGCTTACCTCTCGCAGTTCGGCGCTTTCGTCGCATTTATTTCCTACTAGCATCACAGGAATGTTGGTCAGCTCGGCGCCTTTTATTTCTTTAACAGTCTGAAAAGAACATCAACAACAGTTAATTAATTATTATTGTTGAAATAGAAAAAATAATCATATTATAAGAAATAATTGATTTATGATATTATTGTTCCGATTTTTTTATTAATTAATATTTTACCTAATGCAGTAAAAATGGCATTAGTTTGAAAATAAAGAACTCAATCTTAGGGTAAGTTTGGTTTTGCGCTCAGATCTATCCGAGTGCTCTAAAATGCGTCCGAATTTAACATTTATATGCTCTGAAAGATCGATCCATCCTGCGTTCGGATTTAAAATCTGGAGGAGATTTAGTACGCCCTATGAGTAAAGTGAGCGAGCAAGCAGATTTAACCATCTTCAGAGCATTCATTTTAAAAATTAGCGGATACACATATGTTAAAAATGGATAAATTTTGTATGAGGTAATTTTTCAATAGGTAGTTAAAAATACACATATAATATTTATTCAAAGAATAGTAATAACCAATAAGTCTATATATCGCACAGAATGTTATAATTAAAATCTTTATTATTTGTATGGATCGAAAAAAATCGACAGCCGGTAGTACCTACTGTTCACGTGACCAAAAATCTGATCGCTCTGCTCGATCAATCGAGTGCAAAACCGAACTCATATACATAGGTACTTTTAGTTTATTTTCAATGTGGCATTAGAAAACGGTTTCGAAAATAGATAAATAGATTGCAGATCGGACATTAATGTAGTGGTGCAGCAGATGTATTATAATAACAAGCCGTGAGGTGGGTCGTTTATTAGGACTAAAGTGCGACCCTTGAGGTCCACACGACGAACTTCCCAGTTTGATAAATATTTAATAATAATAATTAAATTAGATATTACACAGAAAAGTAATCATTTTAATCATTAAAACATAATTATTATTTATTTTTAACAATAATTTAAAAAAAACGGCTGAACCGATTTTTATAAAATTTATTTCGGATCAAAATGACGTTAACACGCCTCGATTGACACCCTTACGAAGTCGATATAATTTTTTATTCGCGAGATATTGTGTAAAATCTGCTTTTTTGGAGGTTATTTGGTTAAGAAAAAAGAACGGCTGAACCGATTTTAAAAAAATTCCTTTCAGATCATATTTACGTTAATACGCGTCGATTGGCACCCCAACGTAGTCGATATCATTTTTCGTTCTCGAGATTTCGTCTTAGAAAGAAATGGACACATACGTACGTACGTACGTACACACACACACACACACACACACACACAGACATCTTTCTAAAAGTAGTGTAAAAATAGTGTAGTGACCTTGAAACATAAAAATTTTTTTTCCTTTTTGATTTCGATTTTCGGACCCATTACAATAACTTCCAGTGGGAAGTTAATAATAAACATCTGGGTGACCGAGCTTTGCTCGGATGCGAGCTCAAAAAAAATAGTTCTACTTAAAATCCCCATTTCATCAAAACCGTTAGTCGTTTTTGAGAAAAAAAATTACATACCTATAAGTAGGTAATATTATACCAAACGTATGTACCTACATATTTTGTATAGGTAATATAAAAGTAATATACTTATTAGTGTATTTGCCATATGGCACATACACTATTGGCGTCGGTCGGATGGTGGGACCTAGGGGTCGGACCAAAATTTCTCGACGTTTCATAGCCTCCTGAACACTTTGGCACCATTTTTAAAAATGTTTATATATATATGTATGTATATATATATATATATATTTATATATTTATATATATATTTATATATATATGTGTGTACACGATAACTCTCGACAGACTTAATCGATTGAAACGAAATTTGGTACACACATTGGAACCCATCACCGCAAGAAGCCTATTTAAAATGGGCCCGATCGGACCATTTTCAGGGTTGTATTTAGGGGTTTCAAAAAGTTTTTGGGCCAAAAAATAACGAAAAATTTGTCAGAATCGTTTCAAAATTGAAATTTAACTCTTTAGTAAAGATTAAAATGTGCTGCTAAAATTTTAATAAAATCGGCCCAACAGGACCGGACTTTCAAATTTTATGAAAACACTAGTTTGTTGATACGGATTTACTTATGAAAGGGTGTATTTAATTGGGTGTACTGATAAAATCCTTGTCTAATATTGAAATTTAGAAAAATTTAATTATTTTAAGGGATGTATTAAGGGGTTAAATTTTTTATTTTGTCAAAAAACAAACTTAAGTTCACATAATAATGCCACAATGCCTGTATTAGCAAATACACTATATTGTCGGCAGGGTTTGGCACTGCGACCCGAGTTTTTTATTTAAATATTAGTTAAAACTAAAATTAAGCAAAATCGCAGGATAGTGGACAATATAATTTGATTTATTAAATTAAATGTACGACGTTTCGTCTATAGATTTAGTCCACTATCCTGCGATTTTGCTTAATTTTATTATAATCACGATGGACACGATTTCTAATATAAATTAGTTAAAACTACTTACAAAATTATGTTTAGTTTTTATTGTTATTATTTTTTTACTATTCAAATAAGTTAAAGATTCACTGTCAGAGTATTTTGACATAAATGATGAAAGTAATTTGTTTTTTCCAAAGCGTACTCACTATATTACATTATTTTAAGACGTCAGAAAATTGATTTTTAAAATGATAAAATCGATAAGAAAACGAATTTTTCCAGGGATAAGACCTAGCTAGAACGATTTTTTGCCCCCGAAACCCCTTTTCGGTATAAATTTGATCAAAATCGTTAGAGCCGTTTTCGAGAAAAAATTTACATATATATTAAATACAAGATTAACTCGTTTAATAAGATAGGATAATAATATAAAAGCTATCAGCGTAATGCTGAGTCACTAGTCTGCCGCATGCAAAAGGTTGTGCTTATTGGGTCGCTCCATGTACTTCGTGCGCACGACCCAAACTCACTGTAATCGCCCAATTTGTGGTTTGAGACGCGGTTATAGTTTCTTTCACCTTGCTCCGCAAGTATCCCTTGTGTGACGGTGACGAACCTGAAGTTTAGGATGCTTGTGGATGCAAAATTCTTTAAGGAATTTATCCTTCGCATAGTAATATAATTTAAAAATCTCTCACCTCCCAAATAGGTCTGAGCTCCTCGAGCGATTGTCGACTGCAAACGCTGTAGACAAGGATAAACGCGTGTCCCTTGGAGATGGAGAGCCTTTGCATGGCGGGGAACTGGTGCGATCCGGTCGTGTCCGTTATTTGAAGTGTGCAAATATTTTTATTGCAACTGATCACCTTCAACACAAAAACATTATTATCGCGACCCTGTCTATTTATCATTGATCCAAAATATTATACAGGGTGCTGAATTGCTTTGCGGGTAATAGGGATTTAACCCGTAAAATCAAACTTTTGCGATTTCCTGCTTCCCTAATTATTTCAGGAAAAATATCTTCGAAAAAAAGTTTTAGAACATAAAATTCTGCATCAAAATCATTAAACAAAATTAATTTTGCATGCTTTGTAACGGCAGAAATTTGATATGAAAATGTTAAAATTACCTCAAAAACAGATAGCGATAGCCATGGAACTTGAACAAAATCATGACGTTTTAGCTGTCAGAATAATTTCTAATCATTTTGTTCAAGTTCCATGGCTATTGCTATCTGTTTTTGAGGTAATTTTGACATTTTCATATCAAATTTCAGCCGTTACAAAGCATGCAAAATTGATTTTGTTTAATGATTTAGATGCAACATTTTCTGTTCTAAAACTTTTATTCGAAGATATTTTTCCTGAAATAATTAGGGAAGCAGGAAGTCGCAAAAGTTTGATTTTACAGTTTAAATCCCTATTACCCGCAAAGCAATTCAGCACCCTGTATACAAAAAAAAAAAACAGCCCCGGAACTAGGAGTGGATGGAGTGGGAAGCTGCCCGGGGAACTGTCGATCTTCGCACAAGATGGTTTGTCCGTTTCAAACCATGGTAATTATTATTTCTTCGTCGAGATTTATGTACACCTTGCAGTCACGGTCAAAACACAATATTAAACAGTGATTACTGACGCTCTGTGAATACTATATCAATAATAATAATAATACTTTATTTAACCCGGGACTGCCGAAGCAGTATAGGTCATGTCGTTTTACACAAAAGAACGATTAATATAACAAAACAAATCTTAAAATGTATCATTAAAAAAATCTTGAATAAAATAAAATTCTTTGTCCATTAAAAACATTTTTAGGGCTTTTTTAAATATATTTAAATTTGCTGCATTTTTTATATTTGGTGGCAAATGATTAAAAATTTTTAAACCTATATAATTTTTGACTTTTTCAAACACCCACAATGTGTGGTCGATTTTATAATTAGGTATTCTTGACATCGTCTACTTTAACTACAGTGTCAGTGTGATTTTTAAGTTCTAACTAATTTGATTATAAAATGCTTTTCAATTTATATTAGCATAATATAACTGCTGACATCTCAGATGTGATTCAATTGCTTTGTGTACATTTTTGTAACAATTTCGGCCTGATGATGATAAAATAAACATGTCGGCTTTAAAGTTTATCGTTTTGTTTATTTAAATCGATAACTAAAGGATCTTTTGTGGATTATTGGATAACAGTAGTATTCCTATTTAGTATAATATTATATACGCAAGTTTTGAAGGAGGTAACAATTTCTTAATAATTATATTCTTTTTTTGGACTCCGGGGACCTCAAGAAGAGAAAATATTATTTTGAAATTATAAACAGTGATTTATGACCTAAATTAGTACCATTCCCCCATTTGTGAAGTTGGATTGGTAAAAATAAAATTAAGGTAGGCGAAAATGTGGGATCCGACTTTTGCAACTAGACTTTGCAGTTACATAAAAATAAAATAAAGTTTAAATCAATCAGTTTGAAAATGTAGATAATAAAAAAAATGGGTGTGTGCTTATGAACACACGACAGAAGTGAAAACTTCAGATCTTCTAATTTTTGGTGTCTTCTATTATAGCGCATTTATGAACTAAAAATAATTTATTACAAAAATACTAAAATTGTATTTTTAATTAATTCCACCTGGGTTTCAAAAAAATTATAATTATTGTCAAAGAAAGAATATAACAAGAATAAAAAAATATATAAATAAATATCATGTAGAATTTAGAAAAAAACGCCAAAAATTCTACACTGCCATCAGGTCTCGAACCCAGATTCCTATGTATAGAACGCAAAGACGTTACCAACTGCGCTATGAATGCAAGTGTACTGCATACCGTTTTTATGATATAGCTATGTAAGCCGCGTCACATTTATTGCGAACGGTTCCCTTTTTTTAACTACCCATGAAAAGAGTGCCTAACGCGCCTAAGGAAGTTTTCACTTCAAAAAGTACCAAAAAATAAAACTTGCCTCGTGACCACAGAAATGTCCACCAACTTCACAACACGGCGTCGCGACATAATATTTTTTACATGCGGTGGAAGAGCGGGTATTTATATTTTTATACCCGTTCTTCCACAGCGTGTAAATACATCACAGAGCGTGTAGAATTTTTTCTGCGGTTTTTAATTTCTCTTCAAATAAAATTTACCGAGCAATGTGTCCAATGATATTCTAATCACTGGCTCCATTTTTTACATTTCACATTTTTTTTTACTTTTATTTCACTGGGTCAGCTGTCACCAGCTATGCGCAGTGTAGGTAATAATTTTATAAAATAATATACATAATGACATTACATAAGAACTTAAGGTAATTTCACATTTAAGTAGTGAATATTTCATAAAATTAAAGCATCGTCTTTTTGCAACTCAAATCGTCACAAATATATTTAAGAACAAGTTTGACAAAACTAAAAACATCGAGAAACAATGCAAAATTAAGCCGTTTTTCTATACAACTAACAAAATATAAATATTGCAAAACTTAACAAAGTGACAATAATCGAGCATTCATGTTTTGTAGCACCTTATATAATATCAGCTATTTAATACGACAAATAATTATTTATGTCTATATGTATAATTAATAAAAGATGTATCAATTATTATTGAACAAACCTGGCGGTAGGTGTCTTCTATTGTAGGGATGTAGCTTTCTCGAAAAGTGCCTTAAAAAAAGAAGAACCAAACATATTGCAGAAACCTGTTGATATACATATTATAATTCCTAGGACTAGATTATTGAACAGACGTACTTTATTATTAATTTTAAAAGTGTTTTACTATTCTTATTAACCCTTTTTAGAGTTCCGTAACGTCTTTTTAGAGTTCCGTAACGTATTTTTAGAGTTCCGTAACGGTAGAAAAACGAAACCTTTAATGGTGAGTGCGTTTCCGTACGTCCGTCCATCTGTCTGTCTGTAGTCTATAGTGTCACAGGCCTTGTAAGTTCTGAACGGTTTGGTCGTGGAAAGTAGAAAATTGGCATGCAGATATAGAAAATTATTATTAGTTTTACAAAAAAAAAAAAAAATTACATCAAGTTTTGAAAACATCAACTCGAGAACAATCTTAAAAAAAATCAAGGTTTATATTTCGTTAGTTGAGTGCATTCGGTTAATTCGGTTAATTCTGAAGATTATTCACTAGAGGTATTCGTAGTTTTATTTCAATAGAAAAGATTAGACCTGTTCGCCGTTTTAGAGGGTTTTTTTTTTACTAAAATTATGTAAATTGCATGAAATGTTTTCAACACTAATTTCAAATTAATTTCCAACTGACCTGCAGTAAGTGACGAGATTTTACTGTATAAATGACTGGAAAATAAACGTTATTATTATCAGCTGATAGCTTTTAAAATAAAGATTAAATGGAAATTACTAAAAAAAATCATATTGATTTGTATTTCCTTTCAAATAAATGTCTGACATTATTTTCTAACGCAATAAATTGTGTAGTTTATTTAGAAATGGCATGTCAAATGTCACGTGATATCATTATTGAAATTTATTATGTTATTTATTCTTTTTATCGTGAGAAAAGAATGTAATTTATTGTTAAACGATTCTTCCATACCTAGTTACGTCGAAATTGAATATTATTGTAAAATATATAAGGTTGTTTTTTTCCAAGTCATGACTTTTGCACTTGAAGTACAATAATAATTCAGTAAAAATTATTAAAAAAACGGAACAAGCAATTGCTCTTTCTAGAATTAATGAATAAATTTTGTTTCTAATTCATTTTATTTTCTTGTCTGATGTTGAAAATATGGTCGTTGTAAAACCTGAGATAATTTTACAGGTTTTGATAATAATAATTTTAATAATTTTGATAATAATAAAATTAAGCAAAATCGCAGGATAGTGGACAATATAATTTGATTTATTAAATTAAATGTACGACGTTTCGTCTATAGATTTAGACTTTTTCAAGTACATACATAAAAATAACAATATTTATGAAAATTAATATTAAATACTAACCATAGCAATTAACATAAGATAGGGTACATAAGACAAAAACATGGTAACAAATTATGTTGACTATAAATTTTAACAATCAATACTAATAATAATAATAATACAAAAGTTAGCATAATTTCATAATATAATTGTACTGACTACTTAAATTTTGAGTGTCTGTTCTATAATTGATTGAATTGTTTTTTCTAATAAAACACATTTCACTGATATTGCGTTTCTTCCAATTTGACTCTTTATCTAATATTTGAACTTCATTGAAAAGAAATTTATAATTTGTTGCCATGTTTTTGTCTTATGTACCCTATCTTATGTTAATTGCTATGGTTAGTAATTAATATTAATTTTCATAAATATTGTTATTTTTATGTATGTACTTGAAAAAGTCTAAATCTATAGACGAAACGTCGTACATTTAATTTAATAAATCAAATTATATTGTCCACTATCCTGCGATTTTGATTTCTAATACAAATTTTGATAATAATAATTTTTTTTAACTGTTGTTCGCACCGCTAGGATTCTAATGACGCCGGGAAATTTTTTTTGAGATTTTTTTTACTGAAGTACAAAATATTGTGTGCTTACTGAAATATTAATATTGTCTGCAAAATTAAAAATTATTATTCTCAAATTCTGTTCACCGCGACACAAATTTAACGAGTCGGAAAAAAGTGGCTCACCTTTGACAAAGCGTAATACGAGAGACGATTTTCCAACGCCCCCAGCCCCAAAGACCACCACACGGTAGTCGTTGCTCTGCTCGGGCATTCTATGAATCGTTGACGTCTTCATTTGGATATTATTTTAGATGTTCATTTCCAAATTATTAAAACCCAAAAACACTATCACTTCTTTCTCTTCACTGCAAGTCTTGTATTAATTTAAGACACGCCTGTGTCCTGCAACTCTAGGTTATGTGTGTCCTAGGTGTGATATAATAATTTTATGTCACAAACGAAAACGATTTTCCGACCGATTGATTCGTCATATTTTTCTTTTAATTTAATTCACTTGTTTTATTTGTTTGTTTGTTTTTTTTTTTGATTTTTCGTTATTAATTATTTGATTTTATTAATTGTCATTCACTGTATGAAGAAGAACGTCGACGAACTGTTCGAAGCCGCATAATTTACATATTTCGGAGTGCAGTTAGTGATAACAAAGAAATTATAATATTACCAAACACAATTTTATCAATGAAATAGGTACTATGTAGATATGTCTCTGACGTGTAATGACGTCAGAATCAGGGTTCTCTGGTTGAGCTTTTTCACGAGTTTGTTTATTGATTCGCGTTTAACATTCAATGCAGCGCCTTCCGCGCACAGTCGATAATAAAGCGAATCGCGCCTCGCGACAAGCTTTCAATTCAACGCGTGCCGTCGATATTGTAGAGCTTTTAGCGCGGTCTCAAACCATATTTTCTTCTATGAATTTACGCAGTCGGTAATGCAGACCGCGTTAAATAGAGCGGCGGCTAACGATTTATTACTTATCATCATATCGCTTCGCATTACATGCGATGCAGCTGACGATGTCTTTTGGCCGACGTGGATTTTCTTTAAAAACAATTAATACGTTTTTTATGAATCCAGAAAAGCGATTTGACAACCAAATTTTAATTATCTTACTGGAACTGAAATCTTCATTTTTTTCGTCAAAATGAGAACTGTGTTTCAAATTATTACATTAAAATTTAATTATTAATTATGTAATTATAATTAATAATAACAGAATAATTATTAATAATTGAAGACCATAAGTTACAAAGGGTCTAAGTGCCACATCCACCGACTTTGAGTTTATTGCATAAAAAGGTTATATGTGTGAACCCCGATACTATCATAAAGGGTCTATGTGCCAACAACAGTTAAAACTTTCACCATTGCTACGAATAGATGACGCTGGGTGTAAGTTCGCATTTTATTGTAGGGAACAAGGGTCTATGTGCCATTAGTTAAACGGTCATTCAGTAGTTACTTGATGTTTTTACTTCATTTCTGTTGGCACATAGACCCTTTTTTGTTGTAATGGGTATTGGACTTATAACCTTTTACGAATATTTGATTTTGATTTTTTTTTGTGTTATATAGCTTAGTTTCAAGTTAATTTTTTTACAGTTAGTATTGCATTGGTCTGTGAATTACTGTAAAAAAGTTTAATAAAATAAATCTCTCCTTTTTCACAAAAAACAGTTTTTCTTAATTATCTCTGAATTCTCTTTTTGTCGCTTAGACCCTTTGTAGCTTATAGTCTTCAATTATAGAATATCTATAAATAAAAACTCGTTTGAAGATACAATATTCGCTTAGAAAAACTGCCGAACTACATTAGGTATAAAATACACACGTGAGGAAGCTTCAAATACGGCATCTAATTAATATTATTAACAATGAAAGATAAACAATCAATATGATTAATTTCCCTAGACCATAACTAAATACATAAGAATATCAGACGACATTATCGCCGTGATATTATATAGAAGGCTATATAGGAAAAATGTGTGTGTGTTTTAAAGACCACCAACAGCTAAGGTTATTTGGGCCTAGCACCAATTCATATTTTCAATTCATTATTTTTTTTTTTAATAATAAATTGAAAATCCAATTGACACTTTTACCAGCTCTCGGGCTAGAACCCGAAAAATGTAACTGCACCGCCGGGATTCGAACCCAGAACTCCCGATTTATCATGGCGATAATGTCGTCTTATATTCTTATGTATTTAGTTACGGTCTAGGGAAATTAATCATATTGATTGTTTATCTTTCATTGTTAATTACATTAGGTATTTTTTCTACGGACAAGTGCGAGTTGAACTCGCGCCTTGAGTGTTCTGTACCGTTGTAACAATTTACTCAGAGGTATATAGTTTACAGTCAAATTGTGTCAATATCGAAATACGCGTGATTTTTTTTAAAAGCCGCGCCTTTTTATATTGCATAGAGTTGGTAGTTTGAATTTTTTACATCATGGATTATGCAGAGGTTGTATAGACCTTAGTATTTGATGGGAATTTCAACTATGATTATTATTTATTTTTAACCAGAATTATTATGGTCCACAAAATCTTTGCTTGACGCTGCACTTTCGATAATAATTTTTGGGACTTATAATAATATTATAATAACTTCGTGTGTCATTAAAATATGTTGGAAGACTTTTTCCAGTTTACGAAATTTAATTTTTAAATATTCACGATGGCTTGAATACAACGATAATTATAAATTACAAACGCTCGACAGTATAGCTTGATGAACTAAGCTTTAATAAAAAGAATGAAAAGTTTTTACGCTATAGGACGGAATTTATAACACTTCGAGGAATGTTGTTTCCTTCACTGCTCTGTTAAGAAATGCTCGTTGAATCGTTTGTACTGATAACTAATAATTATTGTACAAAAAACGGGCATGTTTTGTTTAATCATCAAGTTTAAGACGCTCAAAGATTTGATTCTTGTCATTCGTCATTAATCATGTTTTAAAAAATTCCTCTAGATTTCGATATTTTTTCCTTTTCTTAATAGAAGGTACTGCCCCAAGATTCGTAGACAAAACTGCAGATCCTGGGCTGCCGTGCACGGCGCACGCGCTATACGTGCTGTGGTAATTGGTAATTGTGTTTTAAAGACCACCAACAGCTAAGGTTATTTGGGCCTAGCACCAATTCATATTTTCAATTCATTATTTTTTTTTTTTTTTAATATTAAATTGAAAATCCAATTGACACTTTTACCAGCTCTCGGTCTAGAACCCGAGAACTGGGGACTTGTAATAGAGGAACCATAGCAACGCCATGTAAACAACAGCGCCGCTACACTCTCGGCTATTCTCAAGCCCTATACGTGCTGTGGACTTGGCGTCTAGACATAATGTAATTAAAGAACCGTTTAATTCTGGATCTGAATTCTGAATCCTGGGTAAGAGCAATGCCTACAACCTTACATAAAATTTCATCTCTAGTATAATATAGTCCGATTATTTCAACTTTATGATTGGCTTAACAACTAATAAAGTTTTAGAATAAATTATCGGTTATAATATTATAGGTATAGAATAATAAATTATAATTTAAAAAAACTAAAAAACACGCTTTAATGAACTAAAAAGTAAAAAATAATTAATTTTATTGTAAAAAAGCGTGGGGTAGTATGAAAATATGATACAAAGCACCCCACGCTTCTTTACAATAAAATTAATTATTTTTTACTTTTTAGTTCATTAAAGCGTGTTTTTTAGTTTTTTAAATTATAATTTATTTTTGCTTTTTAGTCCTGGAGATCCTGGTCAGGATAATGAGACAAACTTATTGAATTATTGTATTGTCATCGGTCCTTGATAAGTGTGCAAAGTTTCAGTTCAATCTGAAGTTTTTTGCTTTTTTTTAGTCCTGGAGATCCTGGTCAGGATAATGGGACAAACTTATGGAATTATTGTATTGTCGTCGGTCCTTGATAAGTGTGCAAAGTTTAAACTAAATCTGACCGTTTAAAGTTGGTCAAAATCAAGTTCAAAGAAGTCGGTTACAAACTGACAAGCAAACATACAAGTGAAGCTAATAAAAGCGTGTTAAAAAGCATTGTTGATATGGCGTTTTGTTCCTTATGAAAATATTTATTTTCAATGATGATTGGTTTCTCTGTTCGTTATTTATATTTTATATAATTAATTAGTTTCAATATAAAAAATTCTATAAAAATATAATAAATACAGTGCGGCGGCTGGAAAATACATTACATAATTTAGAGGTGATTTTTTCGCGAGCCCAAGTTAGTTCAGTTCTCGGTTCAGTTATAACGATTAAAAAGATATTTTATTATTTTATTCGAAATTTTATCAGTTTTCCTAGATTGATAATGACCTTTCAAGGGTTCCGTACCTCAGAAGGAAAAAAAACGGAACCCGTATGGCTTATTGAATCGCTTTGTTGTCCGTCTGTCCAGGATCGGATTAACCATGTCGGTGCCCCTAGGCAATGCAGTTCTCGGGGCCCCTTTTCAGCCGTTTGAAGATGATCAACTCTTTTCAAGTTAATGAAGAGATGTGAGTAACTTCCAGAGGTCTGATCAACTCTAAATTTAGTGTCCTGTTCTGTTAGTAACAGAACAGGACAGGATACCAAATTATACTTCATAAAAATATCTAGCACTCTTATATCCAAATTCATAAGTTTTGAAATACAGAGCAAAGTAAAACTTTTTAAATTAAATTCATTCAGTTGATGAAATACTTCATAATATTTACAGGACAGAACCATCTGGTATTGAGTAGTAGAACTAATAATATGGATGCGTCACGTAACGTATTGTATATGATTCATACAATACACTATACGTAACGCATCCATATTACTAGTTCTACTACTCGATACCAGATGGTTCTGTTCTGTAAATAATATGAAGTATTTCATCAACTGACAGCATGTGTCGAAAAAAAGCAATAATACCTATTGTCAATTTTCCAATTAAATTTTCACTCTATGAAACATTTTCAATTGCTTTTGTGCGCGCGCGGGGCCCCTGGCCGATGCGGGGCCCCTAGGCAGTTGCCTACTCTGCCTAATGGTTAATCCGGCCCTGCGTCTGTCTGTCTGTTTGTCTGCCCGTCAAGACCCTTTCTCTCATGAACGGCTAAACAGGTATCAAGTTGAAATTAATATCAACTACCGAGATCTACTGAGTTCCACATGTCGTGTAAAAAATGCAAGCTTCTAACTCAATACATTAAAAATATTTTTTAAAAATCACGTATTTTATGACTCCATCGACCTATATAGGAATAGAATACTTCCTGTTGACCCAGAATCTTGAAATTTGGCACGAAGGAAGGTTTCATAGCACAAGTAAAGCAAAAAATCTGAAAATCATTAATTTTTAAATCTATGTGTACCTAATAAATTATCTTTTTACCCGACTGCGCCAGAAGGAGGGTATTGTTTTTCGAGTGTATGTATGTATCTATGTATGTTTATTTCTTTATCACGCTCTGTAGCCTAAACGGCTTGACGGATTTTGAAAAATGAGGTGTCATTAGATTCGTCTGAATCCCCAGAGTGACATAGGGTACTATATGACGTCACGGAAAATTCAATATGGCTGACGCTAGACGCCATTTTGTCAGAATGGAAAAGTAATTTTCCTTCTAAATACATTGATATAGGCATCAAAATCAAAACAAAAGAAAGGTTTCGTTGACATTTCAAATAGGGTACATGACGTCACGGAAAATTCAATATGACGGGCGCTAGACGCCATTTTATCAGTACGCATAAAATCGGTAAAACCTTGTGTGTGGGGTATCAAATGAAAAGGCTTGATGAGTAGATTCAACTAAAAGGAAGGAAATAAAAAATTTATTAAAAAAACAAAAACCCGACTGCGTAAAAATCGAACATAAAAGATGGAAACAAGATCAAATGATAACATGCAGTCGGAGGCATAGTAGTAACAAGTTGAACAAAAATATCTGATGCCTTCGACTGCATGACGATATCATTTGATCTTGTTTCCATCTTTTATGTTCGATTTTTACGCAGTCGGGTTTTTTGTTATTTTAATAAATTTTTTTATTAAATTGTTATAATGGTACGCGGAAACCTCAGAGCGCGAATTCTATACTGGCAAGTGGCACAATTGTCCGCCCTTTTTATTTATTGAAAAATTCGATACAGTTTTGTAATATCTACTCACTCCATATGTAACCAGTTCGATGTTTGACGAACAAAAGCTTTTAATTTTTTTTTTATTTTTCTATTATTAGAAAATCTTAATGCTGACAAATAAACAAAAATCAGTCAACAATCTTACGACTGCATCGTTTTCAGTATAAATGGTTGTGTTATATTTTCACGCATAAAAAATGAAAATTTCCCAAAAGACAAGATCCAGAGGCGTGGCCCGGTTTATTTACAAAGCCGAACAAACGTCGGGGATTGGTGAAACACGAGAGCCAATGACTGTTTCAACGATATGGGTACTTGAGTTCCCATTGGAGTTACTATGGATACATACGGGAACAGCATCCCGTGGTCCAGATGTAGCGAGATGAAAAATACAGTCTGGCTATAATGTGGTCTGCATGTATCCATCGCTAACTCTGTACACCTAAAGCGAGTAGGTATCTTCGATGTTGACAAGTTGGTGTTGCAAAGAACAACAACAATAATAATCTTTGTCGCTTTGTGATACAAAGTCGACGGCGCGTCGCGCCCCGGTTAAAAAATGTTACAAGTTATCGAGTGATGTTTTAATTGTACCTAAATTCAATATTATTGTGCTATAAAGATTCAAGATAATTTTTTTTTTGTTACTGGTTCAATATTTTATGAAGTTTTCGTACTGCATTTTGTGTGTCTTTTAAATAATTTAAAATTTTCCAAAAAACTTATTTAAAAATTAATTAATTTAGAATATACAGCGGAGTTTTCGGCAAATTTAAATTATTTAATAAATTATAATATCTATAATTATATAATACAATTTAAAATAATAAAGTAAGTAAATACCTGTTTGAAGTGAAAAAATAAATCGTAATTTTTTATGCGTTCTAATAAACAATTTTAAGTTTAAATTACACAAACTTTAACAACATGTAAAAATTCGTTGAGTAGGTACTAAATATATTATGAAAGTGAAAAATTTAAATGAGCGTGTTTTTGATTTTGCAATATTATCACGCCGTCGATATTGTTTCCAAGCGGCTGATTTCGACTTTTGCTTTTATAAATATTAGTACCTATAAATTAAAAGTTGTGCTGAAAAGTGGAAACACAGTTTGATTTATTATTATCATTGAATAATATTATAAATACATTAAATAGCACAGCTGTTATGGCGATGTTCGATAAATTATTATAACAAGAACTTCTGCAGTTATTATAAATAGTCTGTGAAAATGTTGCGTGGCCCTTGTTCTAGCGCGGCCGCCGCCAAAGGCGCCCGCGTGCCAAAATGTGCCCGGTGTCGAAATCACGGAATGATTTCCAGTCTCCGCGGTCACAAGAAGGAGTGCATCTACAAGAACTGTCGATGCGCCAAATGCAATCTGATCAAAGAACGGCAGAGGATCATGGCTGCGCAGGCGAGTTATTTATTAATTAACATTATAACAATATCTGGATGACCGAGCTTTGCTCGGATGAGTTCAAAAAAAATAGTACTTAAAGTTTCCATTTCATCAAAATCGTTAGTCGTTTTTAAGAAAAAAAATTACATACCAGCTATAAGTAGATAATAATTATTATACGTCAGTAGATATACGTCATACTACATAACGTATGTACCAACATATTTTATATAGGTAATATAAAAGTAATATACCTATTTATTTAAAATTGGTTAAAAAAAATAACAACAATAAAATCTAAACATAATTATGTAAGTATAATTATGTTTAGATTTTATTGTTGTTATTTTTTTACTTTTCAAATAATTACTGATTATTTTAATAAGTTAAAGATTGACTGTTAGAGTAATTTGACATAAATAATGAAAATAGTTTGTTTTTTCCAAAGCCTACTCACCATACGACACTGTTTTATAACGTTAAAAAAACTGTTTTTTAAAATGATAAAATCGATAAGAAAACGAATTTTTCCAGGGATGAGAGTGAGACCTAGCTAGATTGATTTTTTGCCCCCCAAAACCCCTTTTCAGTAAATTTCATCCAAATCATTAGGACCGTTTTCGAGAAAATATTTATATAGGTGCATATATACAAGATTTGCTCGTTTAATAATATAGGAATAACATATTCATTATTGATAATGCCTGTATTCATACAAAAATCCATATTATATCAGCCTGCAGAGTAAAAAATAATTATTAACAATTCAAATATTCCTGTAGAGAATAAAAATTATTTTCAGATAAGAATTTATTAGTTTCATATTTATTTTTTTTTTATCATTTACGTGTCTTTTAGATTTGTGGTGGCTTATTATAATGTAGAGTATAATAATAAAAATAATATAATTTGGGGAATTACAATATTTGACCGTATTGTCCTTCGCTATTATACTAATTACCTTAGATATACAAATATCCACCAATCGGTCGCTACATTAAATTATGAACCAGTTGAAATTCCCGTAATTTCCACTCAACTCGGTGATCCGTAGCTTAGAAAGCCTTTTCGGAAACACCAAAAATAAAAAAAACAATAATCTAAATCGGTTCGGCAGTTCTGTCTCTACCCAATGATGGTTTGATGTATTCATGTAGGTTTTTGGCTCTCAAAAAGAACCCCCAAACTCAGTGTGCCCCTACATGACTTAAAACGGAATAGTATACCTACTATATACAAATATTAGCGGACCCGGTCCGGCTTCGCCCGGATGCTAAGAAAGCCCGGGTGCTAGAAATTTCTCAGATGCAATACACTACTCACTCGCTTCGCTCGTTCGCTTGAATATTATAAATACACTACTCACTCGTTTCGCTCGTTCGCCATATATGTATTTTTTAAAGCTTAATATAAAAATCGCGATTAAAAATCAGGGGTTGATCGTATAAGGGTGAAAATTTAGAATTGAATGTATTTTTCAATGCTGAATCATGAAAAAATAAAAACAAAAAATTTTGTCCAAAAAATAAAAAAAAATATTTTGGGGTGGACCACCCTTAACATTTAGGGGTATGAAAAATAGATGTTGGCCGATTCTCAGACTTACCCGATAAGCACACAAAATTTCATCAAAATCGGTATATTAGATTTAGACACTTTTCCTTATATTAATACGTTTTAGACAGACTGATTATGTAGGTAACTGTAGAATCTAGTGTAATGAAAAAATAATAATTATAAAGGGCTGTCAATATGTCGGTCTGCGAATTAGATAAATATAATATAGGATTGTCAAATAGAGCAGGCTTTTAAGAATTGTCGATGTCCAAGGAAAATTCATTGAACTTCAAGTCAAGAAATATAAATTTTTGAAGTGAAAACTTCCTTAGGCGCGTTAGGCACTTTTTGCCTGGGTACTGAAATAACGTGAAGCGTTCGCAACTCGACCGTAAGAATTCGTACTATAAGCGTTCGCACCCTGACCGTAAGAATTCGCAACATACTTATATCATAAAAACGGCAATCTATACTGTTGTATCAATATCTCAGTTAGCAGCGTGTTTGCGTTGTATGCATAGGAACCTGGGTTAAAAACTGATGGCATCGTAGAATTCTTGACGTTTTTTTTTCTAAATTCTACATGAGATTTATTTATATATTTTTTAATTTTTGTTATACTCTTATTCTTTTTTTGACAATTTCTATAATTTTTTTGAAACCAAGGTGAAATTAATTAAAAATACAATTTTAGTATTTTAGTAATAAATTATTTTTAGTTCATAAATGCGCTATAATAGATGACACCAAAAATTAGAAAATCTGAAGTTTTCACTTCTGTCGTGTGGTCATAAGCACACACCCATTTTTTTTCTTCTTCTTCTGCGACTATACCTAGCTAGAGTTTACCTACATATTTTTATTTCCACAACGCACAGTATACAGGGTGAGTTCGACCACCCGTATCAGTCGTTTTTTTCGAAAACGGTTAGTCGTAGAGAGTTGTGTCAAAAATTTGTATTATAAAAGCCCTAATAAAGAATCGAATGGTGATAATTTTTTTTTTTTCGGGAAGGTCGGCTTCCCTATTAGTTTGCTCCAGAATGTCCAGAACTCCGGAATTATAAATGTAACGATAGGTCGAAAGTGGTATTGTTGAAAAGATCTTTAAAAAATTAGCAAGTTTTGTACGGATTTTTTTTTTATTACTGCCACCCCTGTTAAGTAATATTTGTTTGAAATTACTAAATTAAAATGTCATAATAACGAACTTTTTAAAAGTCCGCATTTAAAATCTAGTTACCTATCTATCGATCATTAAACACTGAAGAAGTACACTCATAGTATAACCAGAAGAGCTCAGTAGTATGTATTAAAGAGTAAATGGACGACAGTTTGAACACTTGTGACAATGTCTAAGGTTGCTAGATTGTTAATGCCGACTTCGATCGTTATTATGAAATTTTGATTTAATAATTTCAAACGATTGTTACTTAATAGGGGTGGCAGTAATTAAATAATTTTTCCTACAAAACTTGCCTATTTTTTAAAGAGCTTTTCAACAGCACCACTTTCAACCTATCGTGCTTTCTAATATTCCGGAGTTTTGAACATATAATAATTTATATTTAAACTTACAGAAATTTACAGGGGTGGCGGTAATAAAAAAAAATTTCCTACCAAACTTGCTTATTTTTTAAAGTTCTTTTCAACAATACCACTTTCGACCTATCGTTACATTTATAATTCCGGAGTTCTGGACATTCTGGAGCAAACTAATAGGGAAGCCAACCTTCCCGGAAAAAAAATTATCACCATTCGATTCTTTATTAGGGCTTTTATAATACAAATTTTTGACACAACTCTCTACGACTAACCGTTTTCGAAAAAAACGACTGATACGGGTGGTCGAACTCACCCTGTATAATGCAGTGTACTTAGAGAAATAGAATCAATTATAATATGTCAATTGTCAGACCGAGTAATGATAAATCACACTGCAGATGAACAGCCAATGTATATTTTGTATCGAATTTCCCTGAGCAAACTCGGTGGGTAATAATTTATTTTATAGGCCGTCTGTCGAAATCTATACAGTTTAATGTCGTCAATTTATTCTTATTATCTTTTAAAATTAACACCATAATATTATCAGTGGTCATAAGACAGAATCGCCTATGTAATGTTTAGTATATTTTCAGAATATTATGTAGTGATGTGCCGGAAATCCGTATCCGATCCGTATCCGCGGATATCCGAGGGAAAAGAAAGATCCGTATCCGTATCCGTTAGTTTTTTGGCAGATCTTTTACGGATCTTTTACCGTACCAATTTTCAAATCATAGATAAAATTTTATATATATAGGTGATTAGGTAATAATGAAAAACAGTTAAATTCCATTCAGATTATTTTTTATTTTTTAATATCGTGGTCAATAACTTTTTCCCATAACAGATAGTCTCTTTCCAAAGGTCGATGTGCAATATTTAGTATTTACCGCCGCGTACTCTAAGAAAGTTAAGATCCGTATCCGTATCCGTATTTGAGACCAAATATCCGTATTCAGGTCCGTATCCGCGGATATACATTTTTAACGATCCGGCACATCACTAATATTAGGTAATTGATTTTCTAAATTTGTAATTTGCGAATGCTACATATCTATTTGTATTTATATAAAAACGTTTCATTTCTACACAAATTTAACCAATTATGTTTAAAAAAATTGGAAAAATTCTATAATTATTTAGTTGGGAGACTCGTCAAAACTAATCACTAAAAGAAATAGGCGCTGTACCCCGGACAATAATACAGTGCGAGTTTTTATTTAGCACACATAGGACGATTATATATTATGCAATGCAATTTTCTTGAGTGATTTCTAATAATTAGTACTGCACAGAGGGAATTTTATAAACGATTTTGTTTCCATAGTTACGTACCTATTTCCTATGTGTAGGTACTTAAAAATTCGACTGATGGCCAGTCCTATTATACTTCCCACCTAGTAAATATTTGCAAAAAATAAACACTCTTTTTTTTTATTCTTTGACTAGGCCCAAATAACCTTAGCTGTTGGTGGTCTTTAAAACACAATTTAATTTTTAATATCTGGGTACCGAGCTTTGCTCGGATAAGTTCAATAAAAACAGTACTTGTATGCTGTGAGATATTATTTTCTCAGAATATTATTCCGAAACGAATTTATTTCTGAAACATAATTTAAAATAATTGTTTCTGCTAAATATTTTAAATACCTATGTGTATTTTTAAGCGTAAAAACTAAGTATCAACTTGAATCAAGCATTTTTTCCTGTAAATATTATTTAGGTCGCCATTTTCAAATCTACCACCGTTATTGTTTTGTTGACTGAAGAACTCGCAAAAACCGATTTTCATAGATTGAATATCTTGTAAAAATGTTCGAATCAGATGAAATTTTGCTCGCCCGTTACCATTTTAACAATCCAATTTTAAGCATTAATACCAAATATTAACTTTATCGAAGTACTTTTTCTCTGTGATGTCATCTTAACAACTTCCAGTAAATTTCAAATACTTTTCTTTGCATATAGACCAAGAGGCGGGCGTTAATATATGAAGCTCATTTGTGACAGGATGAAATTTTCAGGGAAGGTAGTATTAATTATGACAAAGAAAAAGCGCTAGGGTTGCCTAGTCAAATCCTGGTGCGACGGCCGGGATAAACCACTTCCGGTGCAAAATGTCAATTTTTATATGTATATGTATATATGTATAAATTCAAACAGCTCAAAATTACAAAGTGGCCTTTTGTCCAGCATGGTAACCATAGTTTTTAAGAAAATGACAGATCGAAAATTATAAATTGTTAATAACTGCTCAAAATTGGATAAAATATAATAGTTAAATCCTGTATCACGGAAAAGAAAAGTTATACATTTTGTAAAGTAGTATCAGTATATGCAAAAATTTAAATTTTTGATGTGAAACATCTTTAGGTACGGGTGTAAAGTCGTTTAAATGGAACGTCGCCAAATGTCATTTGTTATTGCATTTTGAAACTACGTGGTCAATAATTATAGTTTTTTTACTAACATTATCAGCGGTAATGTGTCATGCATCGTTTCTTTTTTTTTTTTATTAAAAAAACAGATAGATTATTATGTATTGTTTTTTTTCTTATTGAAAAATTATTAATGTGATATTTTTTAGCACCTTACCTATATTAAAAATGTTAAAAATTCAATTTTCTACAAAAAATATCTCGCATTATTTTCTAAATTAACTAGCATAAAGAGATACCTTTATTAAAAGAAATATATATAATTTTTATTTCATGATTTTCTTGACTTTTTTTCAAAGCAACTACCTTAAACTACGTTTTGTTTAAAAATGTTTACATAATATTATTGTAAAAAAAAAATAAATATTTTAATAGCACGTTAATATAAGTATGCTTAGAATAAGTAATTTAATAATAATTCATAAAATGTTATTGCCTTTGTTCGGAACATTTTTGAATAGTTTAATGTATAGTAAACTATATTGAAACTCATGTCGATCACTCACGTATGTAATATAATAAAATTAAAAAACCGGTTGATTTGTGAATCAGAATTGTCAATCATTGGCAATGTTTGCCTTCTTCAGGCCTAAAATTACATAATTCTAATAATGTAATTTTAGGCTTGAAGAAGGCAACAAAATAGTTGCTGAAAAGTTGCCATAATAAAGATTGACAATTCTGACTCACAAATCAATCGGTTTTTTCTTTTATTATAGTAAATTATTATTATTTTCCATTTTTTCATTATAGTTATTTTGGTTTTATATTCGCTTAGTTAACTTTATACCTGCGTCTGATTAAGTTGAATTTCAAGAAAAAATATTAATCGAGGTTCAGTAAAGTCAAATGCTTCAATTAGTTTTTAGTGTCAAACCAAATTTAAAATCACAAACAAAAATCAACCTTTTTTCTCTTTTCGAAACAAACTCCAAACCACCTTTTTTAAAACTTTTATTACAGGTTACTACGACCTTCAAGTAAGTAATTTATACTAATTTATATAAGAGGTGCACGTTAAATTACGTTGAAAAATAAAAATAAGAAATTGCTACCCTAAAATACATAAATTCTTGGGAAAATTGTCAATCCAGATTCAGGCAATTCCTGCGTAATTATACGGATATGAGTTAGAAACCAAATGCGTTGAAAACATAAAGTCATAAATAACTAGACATACGTATGAATGTTTGCCAAACACAAGGCCGATAACTCATTTCAGAACGGTTACAATATATAAGTATACATATATACATAATGTTATTTGACAGCTTTAAAAATGTCAAAAAAACAAATATAATTTTTAAGTTTTCAATGTGTTACCCAAAATTTCCTTAGGCAACCCTATGTATTTCAATACAGCTCTTCGAGATCTACAATATGGCGTCAATTGTATGCTGTCATATAATGACGAAAGATAATTATGAGCTAATGAAATATGTGTATTTTGCACCGGAAGTGAGCTCCTCCCGGCCTTCGCACCAGGATTTGACGAGGCAACCCTAGCACTTATTCTTTGTCATACTAGATTCTACCTTCCCTGAAAATTTCATCCTGTCACAAATGAGCTATATAAATTTACGCCTAGCTCTCGACCTAATAGGTATACTACTGAAAAACTCACAAATATCGATTCTTTTAATAACAAACGTCAGACTATAAACTGCGGAAAACTTTTTTTGCATGTATCTTCACCTTAGTTTTTAAAAATCGATGTGTTTTGATACACATGCCTGCGGCGCTAGAAATGCGGCCCTTTGGGCCGCCGTGCCAATTTTTAGATACGCAAAACTTTTTTGTATGTATCTTAACAATAGTTTTTAAAAATCGATGTGTTTTTACACAGACCCGCCGTTTTGTCATTATTTACATATTGTGCAAGACACTTCTTATATTAGTGTTCATTTACAATTTTAACACTTGTGATATATTATATAAAATCTATGTAGAAATAGACTTCGAATCAATCTGACTTTAATTGAGCGAGTTATAATAAATAAAAAAAACACCTTTTTTTTAATTGCTCCCCTCTGGAACCAAAATTCCTACCTAGATCAATTTCTCGTCCCGAAAAATCCTCATTCTGTAAATTTCATCAAAATCGTTTTTGAGAAAAAAAGGTCTAGGGAAGATTATACGTCATACTACATTTAACGTACCTACTTACCTATACTACATATTTTATATAAGTAATATAAAAATAACATACCTATTTATTTATGTTTAGATTTTATTGTTGTTATTTTTTTACTTTTCAAATAATTACTGATTATTTTAATAAGTTAAAGATTGAGTGTCAGAGTAATTTTGACATAAATAATGTAAATAGTTTGTTTTTCCAAAGCCTACTCACAATACGACACTGTTTTATGACGTTAAAAACTGTTTTTTAAAATGATAAAATCGATAAGAAAACGAATTTTTCCAGAGATGAGACCTAGCTAGATCGATTTTTTGCCCCCCGAAACCCCTTTTCGGTAAATTTGATCAAAATCGTTAGAGCCGTTTTCGAGAAAATATTTATATAGGTACATAGAAACATATATACAAGATTTACTCGTTTAATAATATAGGGATTCTTTGAAAAAAGCATGGCCCTCTTTTCTGTTTGGTGATCTACTGATGGCTATAACTTAATATAGCAAAAATCATGGTTACCTTGATTTACGTACAATTTTTATTTTTTTTAGTAAAATATTTTTTTTCTCGAAAACTATACATTTTAGAGAAAAAAAATATTTACATTTTTTTCATATTATAACATCTAGAATTCATTTATATTTTTTTTTACCTATGTTAATACGTGACATTGAGGACGTTTTTTTGAATATCTCAGGATCCACTGAACCGATTTGACTCAAAATCTAATCAGATCTAAGTTAAAGGCTGATAAACACAATAGAATAATCAGCATGCCCGTATGTTGTTCCGTTCTTAAGATATCGAAAGCGAAAAATTGACCACATACACACATACACACACACACACACGCACACATACATACACACACACACACACACACACACACACACACACACACACACACACACACATACATACATACATACATACATACAGACATCAGTCAGAAAATGATCTTAAACGATTGCTAGGGTCTCAAAACGTGAAGATCTGTTAAAATCTCGAAATATTTTTTTTGGACTAAATCCATTACTTCCCTACCATAGTAGAGGTGGGAAGTAAAAAACTCATGAAAATTGCGTTGCATATTATTGTGCTATTAATTTGTACCTAGACTAAATAAAAAACTAGCACTGTAAGTATGTAGATAAAACGTAACGGAAGTAATCGTTTCTATGTGCTGATGGAAATGGAACGGGTGAAAAATAACAAGAACACCGGAGCTGTCAATTTGTAGTAGGTGAGAGGGAGTGAGAGAGTTTTACTTCAAACGTGTGGTCTTAAGGACGCACACCCTCTTCTTTTTTTTATAAACAAAAAAACTGTACACCATACATTTTTGTATGAAACATATTATATATTATTTATATTTTATTTACTTATTTTTTCAGGTTGCTCTAAAAAGGCAACAAGCAGCCGAAGACGCGATCGCTTTGCATCTGGCCGCCGTTGAAAGCGGCACAAAATTCGACTACCTGCCTCCCGGTAGGATATACGGGATGAACGTGACATCGCCGTGTCCGGAAGAAGACGACGAGGAAGGTTTGTCCGACGGCAGAAACGTCAGCGTTCAATCGCAGTCGCCGGACTTGTGCGTCGACAGTGAACATTCTTCCATGGACGGCCACGAACCGGCCATCGCCGTCGCCGTTAAACAGTCGAATGCTCAACACGTCGCCTTGTTAAATGAGCGAGACGTCGGCGCCGTTTCACCTGCGTCGGACAAGAAAAACAACACCGAAACATCCGAAACCGCCGAGAAAATAGTGGTCAGTCAGGCGTCTCTGGACATGTTGACAAAACTGTTTCCGAACAAAAAACGCACCGTCCTGGAATTGGTTTTGAAACGCTGCAATCACGATTTGTTAAAAGCAATTGAACACGTAAATTTAACAAGAAGTGCGATCAATTTAGACAGCAAAAGCGAAGACGCAACAAGTCCGCTAAACGAAAGTAATAATTATTCTTCTCCGTATACGGAGAGAACGTCAACAATACTTATCAACAGTGGAGCGTCGCACGCGTCCGCGTTCAGGCCTGTAAAAGGAAGCGGCGGTGCATTGTTGCAGGCGTCGGCATCGCCAACAATCGGTCCACCGACAAACGAAATTCCGCCGCTCGCGCATCAAAGCAACAACGTCTTGCCGTTGGCCAGTTTCCTGGCGACTTGTGGCGGCCAAACAACGCACACCGCGGCCTCCGTGTCGAGTAGATTTTTAATGAATGGATTTTATCCGTTTTTGCCGATGCTGAACAGCGCGCAAATCAGCGGATTTCTCCACCACAATCCGGCCGCGACGTATCTGCCTGCCGCTCTGACGTGCGATCCCGGCTGTGAGCAGTGCAAGAGTTCTATCGGGACGACGGACTTGTACGACGCAAAGCCCAACTGCAACAGAACGGAGTAATGCAATACTTAAAAGTCTAAGAGTCCGCAATTTCGACAGGAGAACATAATATAAGTAATTATTGATGTGAAACATCTTATGTCGGGCTGTGAACAGCCGCGTGAGGGGAAATATGCAACGAAATTTATGGTCCGCTCCTTCGCTGCTGTTCTCCCCACCACTGCGGCACTCTCTCTCTCGGATTCCGCGCGCTCGAGCACGGGAAGACAACCGCGTGTGTTACAGTGCAGTATATAGGATTACGTCAGCATAACAGTTTGTTGCTGCTTTTGAAAAAATATATACTACTATGTAGAGAATACCACCGAGTTCAATAACGTTTTCTTTGATGTTTCACATCTTTCGGGGGTCCCGAGACCCACACCTTTTTTTTATAGATTCAAGAACAGCTACACCTGATGCGCGTGAAACGACAACAAAATATAATATTATTATTCGAGTTGTATTGCGAAGTGAGGTTGACTTTTCTCGGCTGTGTAGATTTTGATAGAAGAAAGTCAAAGACGACCAGTTAAAGAGAGACGACTGTACTTGATGAAAAAAAGTATAGCAAGCACCATCTTTTCTTTTTATTAAACTGAAAATGTATAAGCATGTGAAAAGTTGAATTAATCAAATTGACTTTTGTGGTGAGCGTTTTCTTAAACAAGTATGTAATTGCTGAATGAATAAAAATGTTTGTTCAAAATATATAAACGGATGTTTTCTAACGCTACTTGACATAAAAATATAATTTCTTTTTTGACTGCAACTAGGCTTTTTAACATTATAAAAAAAAACTCGGGCCGCAGTGCCAAACCCTGCCGACAATATAGTGTATTTGCTAATACAGGCCTTGTGGCTTTAATACGTGAATTTAGGTTTGTTTTTGGACAAAATAAAAAATTTAACCCCTTAATACATCCCTGAAAATAATATTTTTTTTCTTAATTTCAATATTATTATCAATGCAATCTCTGTACCAAATTAAATACATCCTTCAGTAAGTAAATCACTATGCGCAAACTAGTGTTTTCATAAAATTTGTAAGTCCGGTCCTGTCGGGCCGATTTTATTAAAATTTTAGCAGCACATTTTAATCTTTACTAAAGAGTTAAATTTCAATTTTGAAACGATTCTGACCAATTTTTCGGTATTTTTGGGCCCAAAAACTTTTTGGAATCCCTAAATACAACCCTGAAAATGGTCCGATCGGGCCCATTTTAAATAGGCTTCTTGCGGTAATGGGTTCCAATGTGTGTACCAAATTTCGTTTCAATCGGTTAAGTCTGTCGAGAGTTATCGTGTACACACATATATATATAAATATATATATAAATATATATATATATATATACATACATATATACATAAACATTTTCAAAAATGGTGGCAAACTGTTCAGGAGGGTATGAAACGTCGAGAAATTTTGGTCCGACCCCTAGGTCCCGCCATCCGACCGACGCCAATAGTGTATGTGCCATATTATGGCAAATACACTAAAAATCCGATTGCGTAAAAAGATGGAAACAAGATCAAGTGATAACGTCATGCAGTCGAAGGCATCAGATATTTCTGTTCAATTTGTTACTACTATGCCTCCGACTGCATGTTATCATTTGATCTTGTTTCCATCTTTTAAGTTCGATTTTTACGCAGTCGGGTTTTTTGTAATAATTTTTTATTGACGACTTTTTAGTTTTGTTTTATCAAATTTGATTTTGAATGACCTATTCAGTGATATGCCACTCAATATTGTAGGTACACAATTCTTTTTTCGTCTATACCGCCATTTTGTATTTTACGGCCGCCATTTTGGTTTTATAAAAACAAAACCTGCTTAGACAAATCGATAGACATCTCATTTATTAAAATAATAAAATCCATTCAGCCGTTGGGATACTTCGAGGGTAGTAAGAATCCTACATACATAGATATGTATGAAAAAAAATGTATACAGGGTGTATCATAAATAAAGGATAAAAAACGAAATACACGAGCGATCGAGCCTTTTGTAAATACGTTTGAGAGCAAATGCTAAAACAGAAAGTTCAACTGCAGCACATTTTCGTAATTATTTATTTTCAGTTTCTCTGAATATAATATTCAGAAGTGATTTATGATATACTTATAATAATTATTATATTATATTCGTCTACTCTGACGCGCAAGCGTTATGACAAGTTTTAAACGCCGCGCCGCAGAAAAGTTCTAATGCATTATTTTAAAGTTGAAAATAACGGTGTTTCTTATGGACAGGTAGGTATGTTAGGTACCTACATATTAATAATATTATTGCCTATCCAGGTGTGCAAGCTTTCACGACCGGCATTGTTCCAAGTCTTCATGGTTTTCGGGCTTGTAGGCCGTGGTCCGATGGTATTTCTACCTGACGTTTCGTCTACAACTGCAGTAGACATTCTCAAAGGTGATGTGGCAGCGGTCGAAGTGTCCTCCTTGGCGGCTCACAAGTCAGTGTGTCAGTGACTGGTGTCCTCCCTTCTTTTATGCCTAGTACCAGTGTGTTCTCTGTTCGGTCGTAGTTCGTCTCTCTGTAATTGGTCAACTGCGCAGTGTGTAGTGGTGGGGGTGAGTTCTCTACTCGGTCGTATTCCGTCCTTGTACGATTGGTCATTGGTTTTGTATGTCGGAGTGCTGGTGTCCAGGTTTTACTAAGATTGAGGCCTTCATCTTTTCGATTGAAATTCTGTGTGTGTTTTTGTATTTCTATTACCTCAGTTGTAGACGAAACGTCAGGTAGAAATACCACCGGACCACGGCCTACAAGCCCGGAAACCATGAAAACTTGAAATATTATTGCCTATTTAAGACGGACCAAGAGGGCCGTGAAGTATTTGATGACATCAAAATAGTGATCAAATGCTAACAAATAGGTCATGTTTAATTTTTGGTGAAGAAACACCGTTATTTATTATGCATTAGAATTTTTCTGTCCAGGATTTTTTTTTCCTTTCAAAAAATGCAAATATATAATATTATAGGGCATTCCATTAAAAGAAGTTAATTTTGGAATAACTCAAAAACCCGATTCTCAATTATACAGTGTGACCGGCGGCTGTGGAACGCTGTGAATAAAAAATTTCCTGAAGATATGTGTTAAAAATGCGTGGACACGTCAACCTTAGTTTTTGAACGCGCATCTTTCCTCGTAGATGTAATTTGTTTTTACCCCCACCCTTCTGTGCAATGACGTCATCGACATTTTTTTTTTAATGGCAACCCTAATTTTTTTTACGGATTCTGATTCTACTCGAAATTCTGGATTCAGCAACATTGCTGAATCCAGAATCAGAATCCGTAAAAAAAAATTGGGGTTGCCATTTAAAAAAAATGTCGATGACGTCATTGCACAGAAGGGTGGGGGTAAAAACAAATTACAACTACGAGGAAAGATGCGCGTTCAAAAACTAAGGTTGACGTGTCCAAGCATTTTTAACACATATCTTCAGGAAATTTTTTATTCACAGCCTTCCACAGCCGGCGGTCACACTGTATACTTTTTTACATTCGTAATCTACGTAAAAAATACTACAAAAAAGCCCATTTAACCGAAATCGTAGCTCCAGTATTGACAAAGTTAGAAATAGTGCCGACTAAGTAACTGTGCACACCCTGTGATATATTTTTTTTAATTTTTAAAATTCAAAATACGCTTTCAGAAAACGTTAATTGAATAAAAAAGGCGTATTATTTCCTTCATCATTGCAATTTGCGACGATGACATAACGCGGACCGCGTGTACGAATGAAGAATAATGGTAGAGAAATGTTATTATGATATTTTGTATAAATAATGTTAAAATGTATGTAAGTAGGTATAATGTTTATGTACAGAAATTTTTTGAAACATGAAAATAAAACAATATGAACAGACAAATAATTTTATTTATTGAATAAATTATTAAATTAACATACAATGTTACAATATTTAAAATTGCAAATTGAAAAGCAACTAATTTTGTTTTATTCTTAAATCATTTTCTACAGATTGTGTCACAACTCACAAGAATGAGAACATGGGAAAAACACTATAGTGAAAATCATTAATATTTTTGTCGCACTCCTACTTTTGTTTGTCTTCCTTGTTCTATGTCCTGTGACGCATTTCTATATATTATGTGTGTCAAGTTGTATGGACCAACTTAATTTTTTTCAACTTTTTCAACGCCAATCGTTTGTTCTACGTTTGTTCCGGACCCCTACAAAATTTCAGCGTTTGTTCCGAAAAAATAAAAAAGTTATTAGCAATAATAGGTGGCCAGCCAACTTGACGTCAAGTTGGATGGACCACGTCTAAATAACAACATTTTGAGAACTTTTATTATGCCAATCGTTTGTTCTCGGTTTGTTCCGAGCACCTACAAAATTTCAGCGTTTGTTCCGAAAAAATAAAAAAGTTATTAGCAAAAATAAAAGACCAACCAGTAGTATATTTACACTACTGGTCAAAAGTAACTTACTTACATCACTTTACTTTTGACCAATAGTGTAAATATTCTAGTCGTTGGTCTCTTATTTTTGCTGATAACTTTTTTATTTTTTCGGAACAAACGCTGAAATTTTGTAATTGTATTTGTAATTGTATTTTAAAGACCACCAACAGCTAAGGTTATTTGGGCCTAGCACCAATTCATATTTTCAATTCATTATTATTATTTTTTTTTTAATAATAAATTGAAAATCCAATTGACACTTTTACCAGCTCTCGGGCTAGAACCCGAGAACTGGGGACTTGTAATAGAGGAACCATAGCAACGCTATGTAAACAACAGCGCCGCTACACTCTCGGCTATTCTCAAGCCCTGAAATTTTGTAGGTGTGGGTCGTTTGTTAGGACTAAAGTGCGACCCTTGAGGTCCACACGACGAACTTCCCAGTTTGATAAATATTTAATAATAATAATTAAATTAGATATTACACAGAAAAGTAATCATTTTAATCATTAAAACATAATTATTATTTATTTTTAACAATAATTAAAAAAAAAAAAAAGGCTGAACCGATTTTTATAAAATTTATGTCGGATCAAAATGACGTTAACACGCCTCGATTGACACCCTTACGAAGTCAATATAATTTTTTATTCGCGAGATATTGTGTAAAATCTACTTTTTTGGAGGTTATTTGGTTAAGAAAAAAGAACGGCTGAACCGATTTTGAAAAAATTTCTTTTAGATCATATTTACGTTAATACGCGTCGATTGGCACCCTAACGTAGTCGATATCATTTTTCATTCTCGAGATTTCGTCTTAGAAAGAAATGGACACATACATACGTACGTACGTACACACACACACACACATACACACACACAGACATCTTTCTAAAAATAGTGTAAAAATAGTGTAGTGACCTTGAAACATAAAATTTTTTTTTTCCTTTTTGATTTCGATTTTCGGACCCATTACAATAACTTCCAATGGGAAGTTAATAATTTATTTATAAACTTATCAACAAATGTAGCACACGATGAGGATGTCACCTAATTTCTTGTTGAATTTGGTAAACAAAATTCTTTTATACAGAATGGCGCAATAATTACAAACATTCCATACATTTGCCACGTGTTATTTGTTTAGTTTTTTTCAGAGTTAATATTTACAAATATTTATAATATACTCGATTTGACACTTTAAAAAAACTGTACATTTTATCCGATATTGTCATTTCGTCCTCCGTACAATCTTGGACACGAACAAACTATAATGTATGTCAACTCAGGCATGCAAAAGGAGAATATCTATTTCAAACAACGGGGTTAATATCTGCCTCGTCGTCTTCTTTGTGTTTTGCGTTATGCGTTACTAAATGCGACTTCTGTATAAAAGTCCGATCGCACAACTCGCACCGATAAGGCCTTTGCCCCGAGTGCTTTTTCTGATGGGTGAGTAAATTGCATTTCTGCACGAACGCCTTGTCGCAGACCTCGCACGAATACTTGCGCTCGCCCGTGTGAATTCTCAAATGCACTCGCATGTTGCTGTTCGTCTTGAAGCTCTTGTAGCAATACTCGCAACGGTAGGGGCGCTCGCCCGTGTGAATGCGTTGGTGTTTGTGCAAGCTGCTCGGACGAGCGAATCGCTTATCGCACACGACGCACTGATACGGCTGCTCGCCCGAGTGTGACTTCAGGTGCTCGATCAAGTTGCTGTTAACCTATAGAAAGAGATTTTGAATTGTAGTAAATTATAGATACTCGACAACTTAGGTCATTAGAGCTACTTTGACTTTCTCCAAAAACGAGCTTCGCGCGTGTTGACAATACCTTGAATTTCTTGTCGCACAGACGACAAGCGAACGGTCGCTCGTCCGAGTGCGACTTCAAATGTTTCTGCAGAGTGTACAGTGCGGCGCAAGTAAACGTACACTCGGTGCAAGAGTACGGTCGCACTCCAGTATGTATGCGTTTGTGCTGCAGCAGATGGCTGTTCTTCAGAAAAGACTTGCCGCATTCCGCGCACTTGAAACGTCGCTCTCCCAAATGCGCTCGGATGTGCATCGTCAGTACCGACTTTTCCTTGAAGCACTTGCTGCAAATTTCACACATGTACGGTCGGTCGGCTCCGCCAGTCGTCGGTTTGCTCATCTCGTCCGAATGAACTTGCTTTTGATGTTTGCTCAAGCCGCCGCGCTCCGTAAATCTCTTGCTGCAAATATCGCATTGATATTCCCGAACACCTTCAAGTAAGTCAACGTTCAAGTCAATAGTTTTTCAGCATAAGCAAACATCAAATTTTAGGGTTCCGTACCTTAAAAGGTATAAAAGGAAACCTTTATGGTGAGACTTCATTGTCTGTCTGTCTGTCTTTAGTGTCTGTCCGACTGTATGCCAGTCATAAACTACTTACATAATAATATGCTATCGATTTGAAATTTATCAGTTACAAAAAGCTTGTGTGCGATTAGTGGGAGAAAGAGTGGAATCTCCTCTTTCGACCAACAGTCGCACACAATATTTTGTTCAACTACCGCAAGAAATATGTCATTTCGTGGCTCTGCTGAGCGTGGGCTAAATAATGGGTGACCTGATTGATTGACGAAACTATCGCCCTCAGAGTTGTCATGAAATACTAGTTATAGAAAGAGGTTAAGGGTCAGGTCCAAGAGAGACGGATCCAGAGGTAAAGCCCTTGATCGGGATTATGGTGGAAGTGATTTTTGGGTCGCAAAATCTCCAACACTTGCGTAAACGTTCCCCGTAATGAGAGTGGGCGAAATGGGATTTCGCCCACTCTGCACGTCAGCAATCAGAGAACTCATTATTTCGCCCACGCTCAGCAGGGCCACGAAATGATTTATTTCTTGCGGGTGTTGAACAAAAATATTTTCTGTCTATTTTTGGAAGGCTAAAAAATTTTTTTTTTCATCCGGTCAAGCGGGGCATCATATGAAAAGACACTTGTTACTGCAGTTTCCATAACGGTATATCTCTTTATTTTAGACCGCGTAATTTTTGACATAGCGAAAATGCTCGCTTGAAACTATAATTATCTAAACTTTGCAGGCCAAAAAATTTGAAAATATTCACACCGGTACAGGGTTTTGTAAAGATTACAGAAAAAATAGAGTGATATTCCTAATAATATAACAGAGTTATATAGTTTTCGAGAGTTTGTTTGTTGTTCGCGAACCCTGAACGCGAGAGTTACACTCGCATTTGATCGGTATATTGTTAAACAACCAGGCCCGGATGTACCATGCAGGCAGAGTAGGCAGTTGCCTAGGGCGGCAAGAATTGAAGGGCGGCAAATATTGACGGAAACTTTGAAAACTTGTTATATTCGTGGGAAGTGAATTTCCCGCCTATTTCGTTGGCACGCGTACCAACATTATAAGTGGACAATGTCCGAATCGAGAAAAGCATCGACTTATGCAAGTCTCGATATTGGCCTAATATCGAATATTCGATAAGTTTCTGTATCGAAAATCATCTTATTTTCTCCCCTACAGTATATTGTGATACATATAACCTCCTCTGTCATTTTATTGCATTTTATTTATTGAAAAACTTTTCGTACCAAACTTATTCCACCATTGAAGAAGTTTCGAGAAAGGGTGGGGGGCGGCAATTTTCGCAACTGCCTAGGGGCGGCAAATTTCTAAATCCGGGCCTGTAAACAACTAAATTATGAACGAAATAAATACTAAAAAAGTATAATTCCAAATACAAATTCTAACCTGTGTGCGTATTTCTGTGTCGAAATAAGTCGCGCTTCGTCATAAAATTCTTGCTGCAAATGTCGCAGATATATTTTCGTTCTTTTTCAACGTGTGTTTTTTTATGCTCGTGCAAATAGCGTTTATGAGTGAAACTTTTACTGCAAATATCGCAAATGAAATGCCTCTCGCCTGTGTGTGTTGACTGGTGACTCAATAAGGCGCTCAAGTTGCGATATTTCTTTTCGCAGAACAAGCAACAGTGACTTTTTGTTTTAGAATTCTTTTTTTTATTACTACATAATATTATTTTGTTCGTTTTGGGTTTGTCTCGTTTTTTATTATTCGATATTCTATTTTCACTATTGTCTAAATCGTCGTTACTAATTTCCGACTGGAAAGAATCATTGTCGCAACTTTCACTGTTTTCGAACGGTGTTTCAGAAAACCCTGCGTTTTCTGATTTTGGACGCTCGCTATCAGCAGATCTGGAATCTTTTATCCGCGATTCGCTGCCCCCTGAATTATCTAAATATTCATTTAACGTTTGCTGAATATCAACCGAATATATTTTTTCAGCTGTTTCTTCTTCTTCTTCTTTTACAATATCTTCCTGTTTGATTTCTTCCGTTTGTTTTGTTGTACTCGGTGACGTATTACAGGTTAATTGATTTGTTAAACAAGGAACTTTATCAGATAGAAAGCTCTGAGATTTCGTACAGAGCGATCGGAAAATCACTGCACATTTCAGTAGATTGGTGCAGCTCGTACAAATTTGTGCCGGCAAGCCGTCATCTCGATTTATCTGCCAAAACAATAATTGAATGAAGAATCATACAAATTTCAGATCTAATCGCTTGTCAATTCAATGTGAAAATGAAGTTAAATTCTCTACAAATTTCATACACAACTACAAATTATAATTATCTACTAGTATTTCTGCAAAATCTGACATTTTTTTCTCTTCAAAAACATCTCTTTATTTATTTAACTCCTGTTTTCAAAATATTTGACATAAAGGTTACTTACGTTTACAGGAGCGCATTCCATTATGACATCCACAACAAATTTGCCGTTAAATATTTCATTTTCACGGAATATATTAACAGAAGGCCCGTTATATTTCAAACAAATCCTACACAAATCATTTGATTCAATGATATTATATACATTATCATGCATTTTATACACATAAAAATTGCTTTTTCTTATAAAATATACCTAATAATATAACCTTACATAATCCATATTCCTTATCCACCTACATTATTATGCTTAGCTAAATAGTAAATAGTACTAGGAGATTTGCGAAAATTGGTAATCTGAAATTTGTAAAAAGGCTAACAAGGCAGGTTTAATTTTCAAAATACTTGCACATGAATGTAGCTCGAAAACACGTTTAAAGCTTAGGTATACTTTATAAATTAGTAAAAAAATCTATTAAATAATTATTAAGTCAATAAAATCTCCAATAATATTGATTTTGAGACTTTATATTGTGAAGAACGAGATATAGGCGCCTATTTGTTCCGATTTATTGGATATTTTTTAACATTTATTAGCTTACTGCAGTTGCAATTTTTCGTAGAGCAAATGGTTACAATTTTTTTTATGACATTTTTCTTTTTTAACCGTTTTCAGCCCAACAATTAAACCAATGCAAGGGAATCAATTGAAATTCCAGCACTGCCCGATGTGTCTGGTGGGTGGGTGCAGGATTACAAGCGAGCGGAATATTCACAAAACGTGTTATATAAGTTGGACAAACAGTGCACCGAAGCCGGCGGACTCATAATTGAATTTGTACAGGAATCTGATCCAGTGTACACAAGAGGGACACTGTAATAATATTGTCCTGCTTCCACATCATATTTTATATACCTACCTATAGGTACTGCGCATTGTGGCGTTACTTATACAAGTGATCGAAAAAAAAAATCGCGTCACTGTAATGATTCAAATTATTACACTGACGCACAAAATTTACTTTGACGTAGGTAGGACTTGGCCCACCCGCATTTCGACTTAGGCAAAATCGCTGTAACTTTGTAAAAAATAAAGACATGTAAATAAAAACTATGTTTGAGGAGTCATTAATTGAAAACCAAAGAAATCTAGTTTAAATATGCGTTCATCAGTTTATTTAGTGTAATATTTCAAAGAACATCGAAAGAAGGCAGCACAAATTACCACACAACAATAATAATTATTACTAGTCTACCCATGCAAAACTTTTTTGCGACGACTTAACACTGTCTTCAAAGAACAATGGTTTAGTAAAGGCTATCGCCAAAAAAACAAGCCGTGAGGTGGGTCGTTTATTAGGACTAAAGTGCGACCCTTGAGGTCCACACGACGAACTTCCCAGTTTAATAAATATTTAATAATAATAATTAAATTAGATATTACACAGAAAAGTAATCATTTTAATCATTAAAACATCAATAATTAAAAAAAAAAAAAAAAAACGGCTGAACCGATTTTTATAAAATTTATGTCGGATCAAAATGACGTTAACACGCCTCGATTGACACCCTTACGAAGTCGATATAATTTTTTATTCGCGAGATATTGTGTAAAATCTACTTTTTTGGAGGTTATTTGGTTAAGAAAAAAGAACGGCTGAACCGATTTTAAAAAAATTCCTTTCAGATCATATTTACGTTAATACGCGTCGATTGGCACCCCAACGTAGTCGATATCATTTTTCGTTCTCGAGATTTCGTCTTAGAAAGAAATTGACACATACATACGTACGTACGTACGTACGTACGTACATACGTACACACACACACACACACACACACAGACATCTTTCTAAAAGTAGTGTAAAAATAGTGTAGTGACCTTGAAACATAAAAATTTTTTTTCCTTTTTGATTTCGATTTTCGGACCCATTACAATAACTTCCAATGGGAAGTTAAAAATGTTTGCCAACACAAACCTTTTTTATATGTAATATGAATCACTTTATTAAGAAAACAATAAGAAATATATATTTCAAGCTTTCTCAATATCATTGGGTATACGAACGCGTGAGTAAAACACATAACCTAGCTTTTAACGATATGTTTTTAATATAATTTTTGATTCAAACATAACTTTAAAGTGTACGTAAAATAGTAGTTTTTTAGAAGCTATAGAACGTATCTATCAGTGTAATACTTACGTACGAATGATCTTCAGAAAAAAATCGATGAGTTTGTCGGTATTTGAGAAACTAAGTACTATATTTAAAAAAGAAAAAAAATTTGCACGTACATATACATCTTTATTGTTTAATTTTAAATACTTTTGGAAATTTTGTCAATATAACCCTATTAAAATCTGGGCTCTAAAAATTAAAATGTACAACTGTCAAGATGTTTCATTGTTTATTGTTTGCATAGCCTATCCACGACATGCGTACATATTTGCATTTCTCTCACACTCATGTATCGTGAACGCCGATGGATTTTCTCTGTTTACGTTTCTCTTCACCCCACTGCCCCCCTCGTCATTTTTACTATTATCGCTTGAAATCACCCCTTTTAAAGAAATTTCACCAAAAAAAAAATAGCGATAACATATCTGTGGACTAAAGGCCTCAGTTTAAAAAAAAAATATGTCAATCGGTTGAGCAGGGGTTGCTGGCGGATTGTCTAGAGAAATAGGGCTTGTGTTTTAAATATATAGATTAGTATACCTACCTTGACATGATATATTGAAATACTTATAGGTACTTATGTAATATGTTATACTTTTTGGTATCACCGAATAATGCTCGATCAAATACTATGAAATTTTATTAAAATTTAGAAACTTAAAAGTTATTGCGGTAACATTGAATTGCTGACATTGCTTTGGAGCTCAACATTTTGAACAAATCTTGAACAGGCCTCGAAATAGAAACTATAATGAACGGATGAAAAATGAAATGTAATTTTTAAAAATTATAATTTAAAAAAACTAAAAAACACGCTTTAATGAACTAAAAAGTAAAAAATAATTAATTTTATTGTAAAAAACCGTGGGGTAGTGTGAAAATATGATACAAAGCACCCCACGCTTTTTTACAATAAAATTAATTATTTTTTACTTTTTAGTTCATTAAAGCGTGTTTTTTAGTTTTTTTAAATTATAATTTATTTTTTCTTTTTAGTCCTGGAGATCCTGGTCAGGATAATGGGACAAACTTATAGAATTATTGTATTGTAATCGGTCCTTGATAAGTGTGCAAAGTTTAAACTAAATCTGACCGTTCAAAGTTGGTCAAAATCAAGTTCAAAGAAGTCGGTTACAAACTGACAAACAAGCAAGCAAGCAAGCAAACAAGCAAGCAAGCAAGCAAACATACAGGTGAAGCTAATAAAAGCGTGTTAAAAAGACGTAGTTATCCTACGGAAAACAATCTGAGAGAAACCCCCATTCGATTAATTATTATTTGAGCAATTTTTGAACAGTTTATACAAATTGTTAGTGGATTTTAAAATTTTCTGCATCGATGTTTTAAAAACAACATATGATAAATGTTTATTAAATTTTCTCCCCTAGGATGATATTTCTAGTACGTTTATGGTCTGTAATGAATATACTGTGAGTCAATGAATACATAACGATTTAGTGAAGAACTGAACAGATGTAATCTGTGTATCGACAATGTGTACCTACTGTCGAATTGATAACATGATACTCTGTCGAGGGTTTAGCTTTAATGGACGACGGCGACGACGAGGAGGCGGAGGTGGAGGAAGAGGAGGAGGACGGACGTTTCGTCAACTCTCAAAGCTTTGAAAAGCTTTTGTTTCGCGGTGTCGTGTTACTAGTTACTTATACAGAGTGTTCCGTAAAGAATGCGCCAAAAAGTAATCCTATATTCTAGACATAAAAATAGTAGGATTTAACCCAACTTGCCTTATAAAAATGTCGTTCGTTTCGGATATACATGGAGTCAAAGTTATAGATTTTATATTTGAGTTTCTTTAAATAAATCGAACAGGTTTTGAGATATCTAGTTGAAATTTGTTATCCATGGGTTTTTAGGGTAGGAGAAAATAAAATTTAAACAAATTTGAGTTTCTAAAAAGAGGGTGCTAGTTGCAGCCTATTAGGAGCACATTTATGCCCCTATTTTTTTCCCGAATGCCATACTTGTGTTTTATTCTACGATCTTTGAAAGATCCATCATTTTTAAAGATAAAAGGTATACTTCATTTATATCGCTAATCGAAGCCGTTTCCAAAATACGGCGAATTTAAATTTCTGTCACGTGTCCAAATACACAGCATCAACTTGAATGTTTTCAACAATATTATGCAATGCCTACTTGTGAGAAGTATTAAAAAAAAATATGTATTTGGACACGAAACCTGTTTAAATTTTCTTTTCTCTTACCCTAAAAAACCCATGGATAACAAATTTCAACTAGATATCTTAAAAACTGTTCGATTTATTTAAAGAAACTCAAATATAAAATATAACTTTGACACCCTGTATATCCGAAACGAACGACATTTTTATAAGGCAAGTTGGGTTAAATCCTACTATTTTTATGTCTAGAATATAGGATTACTTTTTGGCGCATTCTTTACGGAACACCCTGTATAATAATATCGTCTTATATATGTTTAATATGTCGCGCATTCCCGTACCGGTAATACGCGACGACGATGCCACCGCGACGCTAGTTCACTCCAAAACGACGCTGTCGGAGTTTCTTTTTAATAAAATAAAAGTGCAAACAGAAATTTCTTTTTTTTTTAATATAAGTTTTATTCATGGCCTCTATATCTTCTGATATAATCAGCCATGTCATTATGTTCGGTAGAATGCTTAAAATAAGAGAAAAATAATAAAGCAAACAGAAATTAAACTACTAAACTAAAATGTTGTGAAAAAATTGTATAATTTGATGTGATTTGAAGCTATCTTACTTTTGTGTGAAAAAAAACACAGCGAGTCCCCGATACTCTAAAGAAATGTGTAAACATTCAGAATCGAATATACGATGACAGTTTTTGATAATTATTGTAGGCTCTGCAATGAAAATCTGACCATTTCTCGGACAAGCGTATTTTTCGATCCCGTCGCTAGCGTTGCCGTCTAGATCTAGACTCTTGTCTTGTCTTGTCTATAGATTTTCAAGACAAGACTTGCAAAAGTCTTGTCTAGAAATTTTCAAGACAAGACAAGACTTGCTTTATCTAGATCAAGACTCTTGCCAAAACTCTAGACAATTTTCAAGAGTCTAGATAAACTAAGTAGTAGTATGTAAAGGTTTACTTTACCTACTACTACTAATCTAGACTCTTGAAAATAATCTAGAGTCTTGATATTAGACAAGACAATAGTTTTTTAATCTAGACATAGACTTAGTGAAGTCTTGATATTTCAAGACAAGACTTAAGTGAAGTCTTGTCTTAATATTTCAAGACAAGACAAGACTTTGAAAGTCTTGTCTTGTCTTGTCTAGACGGCAACACTACCCGTCGCCGCCACAAATTTCCTTACAGAACACGAAGGTTAAATGAAATACAAATAAACAGTAAGTATATTATATTCTATATAAGACTTGCACAAATTATTAATTGCAAAAAAAAAGATTTAAAAGCCTTTTAAAGGTAGCATGGGTATTACCTATATTATATTCTTTAAACTTCTTATACAAATGTTTCTATTTTTAATCGACATCAAAAAAGGAGGAGGTCCTATATTCGGCGCGTATGTCTTTTTTATGTTCACCGATTTCTCCTGCATTTGTGAACCGATTTTGATGATTCTTGTTTTATTTAATAGGGCATACCTTCAGCGTGGTTCAACATAAATTTTACTAAAATCAGTTCAGTGGTTTTCTTTTTTTAGTTTAGTAATCAAATATCAAGACACAAGTCGGTTACGTAATAATAATTGTAAAGCCACTAAAAAGAGGAAAATAATAAAATTTTGAGGTCGGAGCCATAATTTAATAAAATAATATGAAGTCGGTTAAAAAGTAGATATTAATTAAATTGGTACCGATCTCAAAATTTTATTATTTTCCTCTTTTTAGTGACTTTTTTGAAGGAGGTTTTTTTTGGTGTTAAAAGTTTTTTATTTTGTAAAAATAATATATTATAGAAAGATGAACAACAAAATTTGAATTTTTTATTTTTACCTACCTACCAACAGCAGCTACGCACAGCTATTTTTTAATTATGTATTAAAATGACATGTTATTTATGATTAAAATGTAAGATTTTTTTGGCAATCTCAGATATTATACTTGAACGTTGGAATAAGGTTAACGGGAATGAAGCCAGTGTATTATTTTTAAAAAAATGTTCTTTATTAAAAAGTCGACAGTTTCGTAAGAATTTCTTACATCCTCAGGACCCTTAATGTGAACAGAATTACAGTTATAAACAAATACATTGCTATTTGCTGTTACAAATATTAATTATATTATTTAAATTGATAGTACAATGGTCATCTACAGTGATATATTTAACAGTCTTCAGATAAAAAAAAATACTTGAAATTAAGATGAATCGCTTCCATAATATAGATTTATGTGATGTAATAAATTATATAATATTATATGTCAGTCAGAACTCTTAACCGGTCAAAACCACATTTGACTGACGAAATAATCTAAAGCAGTTTTGACTGAATGTCAATTAGTCAAAACTGTTTTAAAGTTTAAAGTTAATGTATATAGGTAAGTATAATAACTTCAAGTTAACGCAAAAATAATTTTTTAAACATTGTATTTTATATTCTATTACCTGCAAGATCATTATGAGTGAGAACGAAAAGAAAAAACGCTTTATAGAAAGCCTTCTAACGATAGCAGAATTAATGTGTTATATGATGACAAAAGAAATATTGAGTACATATTAAAAAAGTTTGTGACTGAGGTTGAGAGGCCAAAAAAAATACTCCAATACTATTCGGTAGATTAAAACGCTTTAATGTAATTGAAATCTGTGGCATTCAGATCTTAATTACTAAGGAATTACGAACCAGTGACATACTTTTTACTTGCTGAAAAAATTTATGACATTATAGATGCTGCTCATATTTCTATTGGGCAATAAAACCATAAAAATACCATCTTTAACATTCAATTATTGTAGTACCTACTTTTAACCAAATTATTGTCTGTCAAAAGTATTTTTGACTAAATACTCCAGTTTTTATTTATTTATTGTAGATTATAGACGCGTCGACAACTTAGGTCATTGGCGTCTTAAATACATTAAATAACAATTCTCTTAAAACTAAATGACATCACAAAACATCCATGAGCGGAGGTGGGATTCGAACCCACGACAGTGTAATCCAAAGGCCGCTACACTAACCGTTACACCACACTGTCCTCTAAATACTCCAGGTTCAAACTGCTTTTGGCTGAGGCTCTTTGGTCAAAATCACTTTTGACTGATATTTGTCAGTCAAAACTACTATAGGTTAGACAAATAATAATTTTCAGTTAAAAATAGGTACTAATTGGCCAGTCTCCTTAATCAAAACTACTTTTAACTGATTTTCTCAGTCAATGGTAGTTTTAACGCAGAAAAGAGTTCTGACTGTAATGTATGTACATAAACGACAGTTAAATCGACATTGAGAATTGTGACGTCATCAGCGCCTGCAGTGGCACACTCCGTTCGAGCAGTACCCGCCTCGATATCCTCGGCCCATGATGAGACAATGAGCCGCGCACGCCGAATGATTGACTTTGCCACCGAAACTAAGCAGGTCGCAGGTCACTCGCTTATGTCGATCTGCACGCTCGAATAACGAATCTGTTATACAAAAGAAAAATAAGAATTCAAGTTTGTTTTTTTTTCAAAACATAAGTATACGCAGTCCTTATTTTCTTTTCAAATGAAAAAATGTGACAGAAAAATAATTTTGTAAATTGGCTTACCTATCTCTTTTTAGAATGTTCATATATTTGGGTATAGGATCTTTGTTTAGTGAAATGTTTCAAATTTTTTAGATATCTACTACAAAATAATATATTTAAAAAATAATAAAATATTAGTAAAAAGAAAACTTTTTAGAGACAAGCTTTTAATAAAATTTATATTTACTAAAAACAAAAAAAATAATAATTTAAGTTCATAATTATTATAAAAGCGTGAGCTGTAAACTCTATGATATAGTTTATTATTTGCAACCCCCGCTTTTATAATAATTATGAACCTAATTATTAAATATTATTTTTTCCTTTTTAGTACATTTCAATAAAAAAATGTCTCTAAAAAGTTTTTTTTACGAATATTTCATTTTTTTCATTTTAGCCGTTCAAAATTTTACTCCTTTTTGACCCTCGTAGGAGTTGAATTTCGAAAAATCCCTTCTTAGCGGATGCTTACGTCAAAAAAGTAACCTACTGTCCAAATTTCAAGTTTCTAGCTTAAGCAACTTGGCCTGGGCGTTGATTAGTAAAAAAAAACCTACAACCCCATTTGAACCTCTTAAGGGTTGAATTTAATTCTAAAAACGATTTATTTATGTATTGTCATCGTGAATACATATGTGTACAAAATTTCAAATGGATCGGATACGTGAAAGTCGTTCAAAATTGACTTGCAAGATTTGACCCACACATAAGTAAGTACTAACAGACTAACTAACACATCAAGTCTATAATAAAAGCTTCTAATAAATTATAATTTAAAAAAATTTTGGAGCATACAAGTAATTCAAGAATTACAAGGCGCGATATTCATGTAGGTATTGTGTGAAAACGGTTTTACCGAACATAGGGAAAATAACACTAAGAAGATCAATTTTGTAGTAGGCTATGGCCATAAGACCTAATGTAAATATGTATTGGATTACATAGAAAAAATAGTGCAGTGAATTTTTTAAACAATTTTCCATAGCAACGGTTGACTATTAAGCGAAACTCGGAACCTGCTAAATAAAAAAAGTCATGAGGTGTCGTAAGATACCCGACAGAAGCTATGTTTCTTACGCATTGTATATAAAACCGAATTTATCAAAGATATAAACAATACAATTAAAAAGTTATTATTTGACTGCCATTTTGAAATCTGACGCCATTTTATTTTTTTGCGTCTTATTAAACTCTCATATATCAATTTTCAAAAGGATCGGATAATTTTTACAAAGAAGTATATACCTATGGCCGCCATTTTAAAATATGACGTCATTTTATTTTTTTGCTTTCTATAAAACTCGTCAATATCTATTTTCAAAAAGATCGGATAATTTTTACACAAAAAGTACATATTGCCGCCATTTTGAAATCTGACGTCATTTTATTTTTTTGTGTCCTATAAAACTCGTAAATATCAATTTTCAAAAGGATCGGATAATTTTTACAAAAAAGTATATATAATGGCCGCCATTTTGAAATCTGACGTCATTTTATTTTTTTGTGTCCTATGAAACTCTCAAATATCAATTTTCAAAAGGATCTGATAATTCTTACAAAAAAGTACATATGGCCGCCATTTTGAAATCTGGCACCATTTAATTTTTTTGTGTCCTATGAAACTCTCAAATATCAATTTTGAAAAGGATCGGATAATTTTTACAAAAAAGTACATATGGCCGCCATTTTGAAAAATCTGACATCATTTTATTTTTTTGTGTCCTATGAAACTCTCAAATATCAATTTTCAAAAGGATCGGATGATTTTTACAACAGAGTACATGTGGCCGCCATTTTGAAAAATCTGACGTCATTTTATTTTTTGGTGTCCTATGAAACTCTCAAATATCAATTTTCGAAAGGATCGGATAATTTTTACAAAACAGTTCATATGGCCGCCATTTTGAAATCTGACGCCATTTTATTTTTTTGTGTCCTATAAAACTCTCAAATATTAATTTTCAAAAGGATCGGATAATTTTTACAAAAGTGACGTTACATTACTTCGTGACGTGACGTTTCACTTTTTATTATTTAGGTCCCCATCTGAAACGTGCGTTAAGAAGCATAGCTTCAAATAAAAATAGGTAAAAAAACTTTTAAGTTAAACGGTTTTATAATAATAATGTTTTAAAAAGAAAAAAATAATATTTAATTTAGGTTCATAAGTATAAAAGCGTGGGTCGTAAACTCTGTGATAATTTATTACAGTCACGACCCACGCTTTTATACTTATGAACCTAAATTAAATTTTATTTTTTTCTTTTTAGTACATTTATAAAACCGTTTAACTTAAAAGTTTTTTAACTATTTTTATTTTTAATTTTTTAGTGTGCTTTATTTTCTTAGTCTGATTTTATAACATTTATCCGATCCACTGAAACGTTACCGGAGAAAGACCTTTTGCCTGTGAAAATTCATAATATTGTGTGCAAAATTTCAACTCAATCGGATCACGGGAAGTGGGTGAAAATTCAAAAGTACGATTAACACCCGGACGAAAGCCGGGCCGGTCAGCTAGTTACCATAAATTGTATTGTCACCGGAGCTACACATGTGTGCAAAATTTCAACTCAATAGGATCATAGGAAGTGGGTGAAAATTCAAAAGTACGATTTGCACCCGGACGAAAGCCGGGCCGGTCAGCTAGTTATCATAATATTGTATTGTCACCGGAGCTACATATGTGTGCAAAATTTCAACTCAATCGGATCACGGGAAGTGGGTGAAAATTCAAAAGTACGATTTACACTCGGACAAAAGTCGGGCCGGTCAGCTAATTACCATAATATTGTATTGTCACCGGAGCTACACATGTGTGCAAAATTTCAACTCAATCGGATCATAGGAAGTGGGTGAAAATTCAAAAGTACGATTTACACACGGACGAAAGCCGGGCCGGTCAGCTAGTTACCATAATATTGTATTGTCACCGGAGCTACACATGTGTGCAAAATTTCAACTCAATCGGATCACGGGAAGTGGGTGAAAATTCAAAAGTACGATTTACACCCGGACGAAAGCCGGGCCGGTCAGCTACTTACCATAATATTGTATTGTCACCGGAGCTACACATGTGTACAAAATTTCAACTCAATCGGATCACGGGAAGTGGGTGAAAATTCAAAAGTACGATTTACACCCGGACGAAAGCCGGGGTATGAACGTCGAGAAATTTTGGTCCGATCCATAGGTCTCGCCATCCGATGGACGTCAATAATTAGTTACACGTCATTTTAACTCAGTAGGCCAGGGTTTTTAAACTTAAATTCAAACATCAGCAGTCAAAAAATTGAATAACTATTTTAAAATAATGCAATATAAGACAGAGCATACGCTATCTTCCAATATCCATATTACACTGTGCAACAGACAAGGACAACCGAAACAAGCCGTGAGGTGGGTCGTTTATTAGGACTAAAGTGCGACCCTTGAGGTCCACACGACGAACTTCCCAGTTTGATAAATATTTAATAATAATAATTAAATTAGATATTACACAGAAAAGTAATCATTTCAATCATTAAAACATCAATAATTTAAAAAAAAAAAAAAAAAAAAAAAAACGGCTGAACCGATTTTTATAAAATTTATGTCGGATCAAAATGACGTTAACACGCCTCGATTGACACCCTTACGAAGTCGATATAATTTTTTATTCGCGAGATATTGTGTAAAATCTACTTTTTTGGAGGTTATTTGGTTAAGAAAAAAGAACGGCTGAACCGATTTTGAAAAAATTTCTTTCAGATCATATTTACGTTAATACGCGTCGATTGGCACCCTAACGTAGTCGATATCATTTTCCGTTCTCGAGATTTCGTCTTTGAAAGAAATGTACACATACGTACGTACGTACGTACGTACACACACACACACACACACACACACACACACACACACACACACACACACAGACATCTTTCTAAAAGTAGTGTAAAAATAGTGTAGTGACCTTGAAACATAAAAATTTTTTTTCCTTTTTGATTTCGATTTTCGGACCCATTACAATAACTTCCAGTGGGAAGTTAACAAGTTCGCGATTTATTAGATAAAGTCGCATTTATTTCGTTTAATAATCATATAAATCTGTATAAAAAAACTGTTTTGACACAATATTATACATGCTCTTTCGTTTAAGACAGGTTTCGAATCGATCTGACTTAAATTGAACAAACTATAAGCAAAAAACACCGTTTTTTCTAATTTGCTCCCCTCTGGGGCCAAAATTCAAAAATCGGGCGACGTTAGGATTAAATAGACCCCGAGAGGAATCGAACAAAAAAAAGTTTTTGAAAATCGGTTCATCCGTTTGGGCTGTACGCGTGACACAAAATAGCGTGACAGATTCACAGATTCACAGACAAAGCGAGCGTATATAGGCGCTTCTAGCTTCGCTAAGATCGCGCCTAAAAACTAAAAAACACGCTTTAATGAACTAAAAAGTAAAAAATAATTAATTTTATTGTAAAAAAGCGTGGGGTAGTATGAAAATATGATACAAAGCACCCCACGCTTTTTTACTATAAAATTAATTATTTTTTCTTTTTAGATCATTAAAGCGTGTTTTTTAGTTTTTTTAAATTATAATTTATTTTTGCTTTTTAGTCCTGGAGATCCTGGTCAGGATAATGGGACAAACTTATGGAATTATTGTATTGTAATCGTTCCTTGATAAGTGTGCAAAGTTTCAGTTCAATCTGAAGTTTTTTGCTTTTTTTTTAGTCCTGGAGATCCTGGTCAGGATAATGGGACAAACTTATGGAATTATTGTATTGTCGTCGGTCCTTGATAAGTGTGCAAAGTTTAAACTAAATCTGACCGTTCAAAGTTGGTCAAAATCAAGTTCAAATAAGTTGGTTACAAACTGACAAACAAGCATACAAGCAAGCACACAAGCAAGCAAGCATACAGGTGAAGCTAATATAAGCGTGTTAAAAAAATACGTCACGCGTCTGATATTTAGTTTAAATCAATTTTCCAAAAACCTTTTTTTTTAAACAGCGACTAATTAAATACACATAGGTAGATAATATTACATTAATTACATTATTATCTGAAAAGTCACTGATTTTAGTTTCAACTTTGAACACTTGGATAATTATTGTGTTAAAACTTAGAGCTTTGTATTTATGTATCTATCTATCTATCTATAGATAATGTTTTATTGCAACAATTAGATACTAAGAAAAATCTCTTTTTCTTACCTTCTGAAATATGTCGCGCATTGGCAATTCCAACGGTGCACGCGATTGCAAACAAAAGAATTACAAAAGAAATTAAATTCATTTTCAGTTTAAAACTTCTCTTTTTGTATTTTACAACAAATTATTAATAGCTTTCACCTTTCATTCGACACTTGACTTGCGCTGAATGATTACGAAATTATAAAACGCTCATTTATATAGGAATTGTCGGGGCAATTAACTAATAAAAGTTTGAATAGAATTCTTCGAATGTTTAAAAAAAATATTGAATAAGTATTTCCCGCACCATATAACTGGTAAATTCCAAACACGGGGACTGTACCGGAGTTATCGTTATTATCAGTTATGAATATTTATTTGTCATATTACACTGTTCGCATCTGAATAGATTGTCTATTATAGCATATTTCATTTTTTTTTTAATCGTCGTTCTTAAACGGTCAAATATCCCTTTTCCACTTCTGTTGTATCGACCAATAAACAATTAAAAACAAATAAATTCTACGAAATTTATTAATTTATTTATTATACTTGACTACTAGCCTTCATCCGGCACCCGCGAGCCGCGGCTTCGCTCGCGTTTTTGTCGCTTTTAGCAGAAACTGTGCAGCCTGAAAAAAGTAAGTATCCCATATTCTTTAAGATAGATAGATAGATAGATTCTTTATTTATTCGAGAAGCCTTGCAGCATGGAACATGTCAATAAAATTTAAATAAAATAAAGTACTAAAATAAAAAACAATACAAAACATATACTATATTAAAATGTGTCATCTAAAAATTCTTTTATGCTATAATAACATTTGTCTATTAGTTCTTGTTTCATTTTTTTTTCAAACATTTTTTCAGGCAACATTTTTATGTGTTCTGGCACTTTGTTATATATTTTTCTGATCTGGTAAGTTACATTTTTTTGTATTAATGATAGTTTGGTTCTAAAGTTAGTGATTTGTGATTTTCCTCTGGTATCATGTGAGTGGCCAGCCTCTAGGTGCTGAAATTGTTTGTAGTTTTTTTTTATAAATACAGCGCATTCTAATATGTATATTGATGGTAATGTAAGTATTTTGTTGTCTTTGAATACATCTTTACATGTGTCTCTTTGTTGTATTTGGAAAATGGCTCTCATACATTTTTTTTGCAGGATAAATATTCGACGTACGTCTGTTGAGTTACCCCAGAAGTTTGAAGTACCGAGAAATAGTACACCGAGTTGCATCAAAATCGGCCCGGCCGTTATCGAGAGATGCCGGTCAAACCGACAGACAGAAATTCTGGAAACGTAAGTTGTTTCGTCTAGGTGTCATGCAAGATACCGAAAAATACTGAAAAACCTGCGCAAAAAGCAAAATTGCAACAAATTAGAGGTCCCGTTATTATGTATTATGATGTAGTGTAGGTATTGATATTTATAATGATACATGGTACCATTAAAAGCGGAAATAGGTACAGGTACTATATTATAAATACATGTAGTATTTAGTAAATAAATAACAATTGGATATTTTTGCAAAAAGACCTTGATGACGGCCTAATTATTTCCAGATATCAATTAGTTTATATCTCTGCCAGTTATCGTACTTTACTTGACCTAAGGAAAACCAAATCAAAAAAATAAAACATTAATTATGCATATTGCTTATAATGATCTGATGAATCATTGTGCCATAGCATGGGATTTATAATTCACTTTTTTATTTTTATAACAAAAATAAGGGGATTTTGTTTTATTAATAAATAATTTGCTATACCTACCAAAAGAAACGAACATTATTATTTACAGCTGTTTTTTTAATTTGTTATTATTGTTCCTCAATATATTTTCATTAGGTAACTAAATCTGCTACATTTTTATTATCGCTGTCTTTCGTTTTCGTAAATATGTATAAAAGAAAAAAAAATTATAAAAAAGCCACTAAAAAGAGGAAAATAAAATTTTGAGCTCGGCGCCAATCTAATTACTAAAACTTTTTTTATAAATCAGCTACTTACTTTTATTTTATAATAGCGCCGATCTCAACATTTTATTATTTTCCTCTTTTAAGTGTTTTTTTTTTTTGAAGGAGGTTCTATTTTTTATCAGATTTCTTTATTTTTCACTTTTTAGTGGCTTTGCAATACGTAGTTCGCATTTTATTAACCGACTTCTTTCTTGATATTTGATTACTAAACTGAAAAAAAACTACTGAACCGATTTAACTAAAATGTATGTGGGACCGCTCTGAAGGTATGCCCCGGTATGCCCTGTTGATCAGAAAAAGAAACAGAATTATTAAGTTCCCATTGGAAGTTATGGGTTCGATTTTAGGAATGAAAAATTTCGACATATCTGCACGTTTTGAGGTCCCTAGAGTCCGAATCTATTGTTTTTAGAGAGATGATTGTGTGTGCGAGTGTGTGTGTGTACGTACGGACGTACATTCGTTCGTTCGTACTTTATTGAAATTTTTTTCAGTTCTCATATCTCAAGATAATGAACATCTGATAAGGTCTGCAAAAAATTTTAATCGGCGGATTTTTTTATAATAGGAAAAAACATGTTAACCTGTATTGCAAATAGTTTCTCTACGGTAGACTGGTCTCTAATCTCTAAGGGCACCCAATGGGACGTTAGCAGTGTAGTTTTACCCACACACCAAGCCTCTTTTTGTATTTTATTATACTGTAGGTACTTATCTAATCTAATCTAACTATCTAACTAATATTATAAATGTGAAAGTTTGGATGGATGTATGGATGGATGTAAGTATGGATGTTTGTTACTCAATCACGTCGGAACGGCTGAACGGATCTGGATGAAATTTGGCACAGAGATAGATTATAGTCTGGAATAGCACATAGGCTACTTTTTATCCCGGAAAAATGTACGGTTTCCGTGGGATAGTTTTGTTTTTGTTTTTCAGAGAATATTATAGGCTAATTTTTATCCCGGAAAAATGTACGGTTCCCGTGGGTTAGATTTGTTTTTGTTTTATCTCTGTTACTACTAAACCGATTCTAAAAATTCTTTCACTAATAGAAAGCTACGCACGGGGGGAGATTCTCGCGGGGGGATAACAAATTAGGGGGGGGAGATTCTCGCGGTGGGATAACAAATTAGGGGGAAAGATTCTCGCGGGGGGATAACAAATTTTGCACTGGAGTTCCTTATATAGGTATCGTAGGTGAGCAATAATGTATAAATATAAAGTTCGAGCGAAGCGAGTGAGTAATATATTAATAATATTCAAGCGAACGAGCGAAGCGAGTGAGTAATGTATTATTAATATTCGAGCGAACGAGCGAAGCGAGTGATGAATGTATTTATAAAATTCGAGCGAACGATCGAAGCGAGTGAGTAATGTATTAATAATATTCAAGCGAACGAGCGAGGCGAGTGAGTAATATATTAATAATATTCAAGCGAACGAGCGATGCGAGTGAGTATTGTATTAATAAAATCCGAGCGAACGAGCGAAGCGAGTGAGTTATGTATTATAAAATTCGAGCGAATATACACTACCAGCCCGGCTTCGTTTCGCAGGAGAAGAATTTCTCGCGGGGGGAATAATAAATTATAAATCGTAAAATACGTGGGCGAAGCCACGGGTAACGGCTAGTAATTTAATATTTTGGGAACAAGTAAGTATTTCTATTTCTAATAGACAAGGAACAGGAAGGGACATTAATTATCTAAAAAGTTCCATCGAAACCTTCAAGATCAGGCATGGCGAACTTATGGCACGCGTGCCATAGGTGACACACGACAGAATATTGTCGGCACGTCATCAAAATAATCGAAATAATTAAAAAATTGGATGCTGTCGAATAAATTTGGCATCATTCAAATAATATGGGTACTTATATTCGCCCACTCTTTAAGAAACTTAATATCTTAACAATTCACGATCTTTATGTGCTAGAATGTGGAAGCTTTGTTAAATTTAATTTTAATCTCTTCTCAGGAAATATTCCAAATCATGCATACAGCACTCGAACAGGTACTAACTATAGACTTGATTACACATCGTTGACTACGGTCAACAAAGGTCCTGTCAATGCAATGTTGAAATCAAAAATTTACCAGTCACCAAATTTAAACAGAAATTAAATTTTTTATTATTACAGAAAACTTTTTACTCTGTCGAGGAATTTTTTAATCATAAGTTTTAAACTGTATACTTTTATACTGACACATTCTACACTGTATATAAGTGCAGTATTAACAGAATAAAGTTTATATAGTGGTGTAATGACCATGCAGTCGAACACCTTTTATTAAATAAAAAAAAAAAAAGTTTATATCTATCTATTTATCTATCTATGAAATCGACACAACAAGTCGACGAAAGTTTCATACTCAATACTTGTAGAAATAATTCTTTTCAGCTACATTTGAAATTTTTTTTGCCCATTAAATTTCTTTAGGTGCTTGTTGACACGTCATGGCCACATAAAACATTTAAAAAAAAAATTGACACGTAGATGTGAACAGATTCGCCATCCCTTTTCTAGATCATTTGTAATCCTATAATTTAGCAAGATATATCGCGTGTCGGAATCCGCCTTTGTCAATAATAATATCTATGCAGCTCCTTTTGTGTATAAAAAAAACCACTTCGCTGTCACTGTTGTTATTATCATTAATTAGATGATCCGCGAGACTGCAGTGTGTCAACAACTAAGTATTTAATATTTAGTACCTACTTGAAAGAAGATCAGTTCAGAGCTGGTATTAATAAAGACAAAATAAATAAATAAAACAATAAAATTTCATTAAATCTGATAAACTCTAAAATCTAAACGCAGTTCTAAAATAGGACGTTGCAATAGAAATTTGTGTAGGTAGGTATTATTGTCGATAATTATAATAATTGTTAAAACCTAAAGAAATCTTATTACAATGTAGAGAATAATTTAAATGTTGACAAATAAATCATAACAATGAAAATTTATATTAGAAATCGTGTCCATCGTGATTACAATAAAATTAAGAAAAATCGCAGGATAGTGGACAAAATATTTGATTTATTTAATTGAATGTACGACGTTTCGTTTATATATTAAATTAGAGTCAAATTGGAAGAAACGCAATATCAGTGAAATGTGTTTTATTAGAAAAAACAATTCAATCAATTATAGAACAGACAGTCAAAATTTAAGTAGTCAGTACAATTATGTTATGAAATTATACTAACATTTGTATTATTATTATTATTGATTGTTAAAATTTATAGTCAACATAATTTGTTACCATGTTACCATGTTTTTGTCTTATGTACCCTATCTTATGTTAATTGCTATGGTTAGTAATTAATATTAACTAGTGTACCCGTGCAAAACTTTTTTGCGACGACTTAACACTGTCTTCAAAGAACAATGGTTTAGTAAAGGCTATCGCCAAAAAAAAATGTTTGCCAACACAAACCTTTTTTATATGTAATATGAATCACTTTATTAAGAAAACAATAAGAAATATATATTTCAAGCTTTCTCAATATCATTGTGTATACGAACGCGTGAGTAAAACACATAACCTAGCTTTTAACGATATGTTTTTAATATAATTTTTGATAAATATTTTTTATTCAAACATAACTTTAAAGTGTACGTAAAATAGTAATTTTTTAGAAGCTATAGAACGTATCTATCAGTGTAATACTTACGTACGAATGATCTTCAGAAAAAAATCGATGAGTTTGTCGGTATTTGAGAAACTAAGTACTATATTTAAAAGAGAAAAAAAATTTGCACGTACATATACATCTTTATTGTTTAATTTTAAATACTTTTGGAAATTTTGTCAATATAACCCTATTAAAATCTGGGCTCTAAAAATTAAAATGTACAACTGTCAAGATGTTTCATTGTTTATTGTTTGCATAGCCTATCCACGACATGCGTATACATATTTGCATTTCTCTCACACTCATGTATCGTGAACGCCGATGGATTTTCTCTGTTTACGTTTCTCTTCACCCCACTGCCCCCCCTCGTCATTTTTACTATTATCGCTTGAAATCACCCCTTTTAAAGAAATTTCACCAAAAAAAAAATAGCGATAACATATCTGTGGACTAAAGGCCTCAGTTTAAAAAAAAAATTATGTCAATCGGCTGAGCAGGGGTTGCTGGCGGATTGTCTAGAGAAATAGGGCTTGTGTTTTAAATATATAGATTTTCATAAATATTGTTATTTTTATGTACTTGAAAAAGTCTAAATATATAGACGAAACGTCGTACATTCAATTAAATAAATCAAATATTTTGTCCACTATCCTGCGATTTTTCTTAATTTTATAACAATGAAAATTTTATCTTTTACAGATTTGTTGTCTTTTCTGCTTGTTTTTAAAAAAATAAAAAGAAGATAATTATAAATGCCTACATAAAAATGGTTAAAATCGCACGTGCTACCTTTAATTTCTGGATCTGTGTAATTATTATTACAACAGTTTTATTTTTTAACATGAGTGCAAGTGCAGCCGTTCGGCAGGGTAGGTATAACATAATAATTATTTATGTATTAATATTTTTTCACTTCGATAAATTAAAGGGCATTTTGCAAAGTTTTTTTACCTAGCTATAAAAGAATAGGAAATACAGCCGACACTTTTTACGAGTCTGACATCGTATAATGTAACGCAATAGAGTTCCAAGAATCTCAATATCCCTAGGTATGTGAGTCGTATCGCGAAATGGAATTGTCATGTTTTTTGCTTTGTGCACATTCAATAATTCCTCTCTTAGATTTTGGTGGGAGAAAGCTCAGTGAAATGATTAAAATTGAACCAATTTATACTAATAAAATAAAGCTGAAAAGTTTGTTTGTGTGTGGGTGTGTGGGTATGTTTGTACGCGCTAATCTCAGGTCAACTACCTGTCCGATTTGGAAAAAAAAATTGTTAGATAGCCTGTTTATTGAGGAAGGTTACAGGCTATTCGAGTTTTTTTAAATTCAACCCCAAAGGGGGTAAAACGGGGATGTAACTGATAGATAGTAAAAAAATTCTAATATTAGTATAGATTCTATACTAATACTTATTATAAACTGTAGGCAAGTACACGAAGCGAGAACAACAACAGGCGACTTCGCTTTGCAGGAAGAGAATTTTTTTGCGGAGGGGTTATAAATTATAAGTTCTTATCTCTGGAACTACTGAGCCGATTCTAAAAATTATTTCACTAATGGAAAGCTACACTATATCCCTGAGTGATATAATATAGGCTATATATTTTTATTTTGATACATTTCTCGCGGGGAGGGGATAATTCATGTGGGATAGTAGCAAAACGTAACAGTCTTTTGCATTTTAGCGGATAGGCGGAATCCTACTAATATTATAAACATCACCAGCCCGACTTCGCTTTGCAGGGGGATAATAAATCATAAATTCTTAGCACGCCGGCAAAGTCGGACAGGGATCGCTAGTACTTATATATTGTAAATTTTGTTTTCAGATGAACATAATATTCCGAGTCGGACTGTCAGAAGCTCAGTGGGCTTTCCATGTACAAATGACGATGTCTGTGCAAGACATTGTTTATCAATGAAGAAAGGCTTCGTGGACGGATACTGCGTCGGAAGAAATTGCCACTGCGCCAAGAACATGATCTAGTAATCGCTTTAATATAATAAATATCATTATCTATAGATGTATCAGACATTTTTAGTGTATTTGCCATATGGCACATACACTATTGGCGTCGGTCGGATGGTGGGACCTAGGGGTCGGACCAAAATTTCTCGACGTTTCATAGCCTCCTGAACACTTTGGCACAATTTTTAAAAATGTTTATATATATATATGTATGTATATATTTACATCTACATAACTATATTGATTCCTTTCACTTTGAAACCTTCCTACGTCTCCCAGAAGGAGTGGGTTTAGGAGGAATCTAAGTGTGTATATTGACTTCTGCAGTTATTTTTGACCCCCCTGTCTACTTTTTATTTTTGTATTCTAAAAAGTAGAAAATACATTTTTTTATTTATAGCCATATTTTGCGTCTTTATAAAGTATAGTCTTTATGACTCCGGGCTGTATATTTTAGATTCATATTTAGCACTATTTTGCATTTATAAAAAAATATATATTTTATCTTGCTATTTTTTTTACTTCCAACCGTGTTGCCAGATGAAAACCGGTTTTTTTATGCAAAGAATTAATCATAGATGACAATATTTTGATTCTACTTGTATATATAACAGCTATGCCTAAATAATAAATCTATCCGATTAAAATTAATTATGGTTGCCATTATTGTAAATATCAAATTAATAGTTATAATGGTGTAATTATTTGTTCTTATAAAAAAATATTACTAACAGCAAAGGATTTACCGATACTCTTAGTACGCTGATGCGTAGAGCCCCGTACAGCAGGCACCCCCCAGAGGCTCTCCTATATTAATTTTTTATCAATAAAAATGTGCGTTAGTGTTTTATCATATATAAAAAAAGATTTTTACCAACAGTTTACATTACGAAGATGATACAAAGGGCATTTTTAGATATTAAAATAAAAATAAAGAAATTAAATGGTTTTATTAAGTTCGACATAACGTATTTATATTTAGATCAAATTTAATTATTGAAATTTGACCCACTACCCGTTATCCAATTGAGTTGAAATTTTGCACACGTGTATGAGTCCGGTGACAATGCAATATAGTATATCTAAAATCGTTCTAAATCCAAAATGGCGGACGTCCCAAGATGGCGGCTCACCTTTTTTTTGCACCCCCCTTGACATGGGTGTCAAATGAAAGGGTTTCATGAGTAGAATACGATAAGCTACGTGACGCCATTCTAAATTCAAAATGGCGGACGCCTTAAGATGGCGGCTCATTTTTTTCTTTGCAACCCCCTTGACATAGGTATCAAATGAAAGGGTTTCATGAGCAGAATACGATAAGCTACGTGACGCCATTCTAAATTCAAAATGGCGGACGCCCCAAAATGGCGGCTCACCTTTTTTTGCAACCCCCTTGACATGGGTATCAAATGAAAGGGTTTCATGAGCAGAATACGATAAGCTACGTGACGCCATTCTAAATTCAAAATGGCGGACGCCCCCAGATGGCGGGTGACCTATTACTTCAGAACTCCCATAACATGGGTATCAAATTAAATGGTTTGAGGAGTAGAATACGATAAGCCACATGACATCATTCTAAAATCAAAATGGCGGCCGCCCCAAGATGGCGGCTTTCCTTTTTATTTACAACCCCCGACGTATCAAATGAAAGGGTTTGAGGAGTAGAATAAGATAAGCTACATGACGTCATTCTAAATTAAAAATGGCGAACGCCCCAAGATGGCGACCCAATTTTAATTTAAATTTTAATAAGTTAGATAACTGGGTTAGCTGATTAATATAAAATTGAAAATTTAGGACTTAAATTTTACATTTTTGTAAAATGAAGAATTTATATATTTTTCTATTGTATAGAATTAAAATTATTAAAGACCAAAAAGTAACAAATAAATAACTTAAAAAAAAAACTTTTTAAAAAACAATGGTTTTATTTTGAAACAAAATTGCACTAAAAAGTAGAAAATAATTTTTTTTAGTGATTATAAGTTGATCAGAATAGTTTTCAACATTAAATTGTTAAAAGAAAACCATTGGGAGTTAAAACATCATAACAGCATCAGTATTTAATATTTTATAAGCGCCTAATGGTTTTCTTTTAACAAATGTTGAAAACTATTCTGATCAACGTATAATCACTAAAAAAAATTATTTTCTACTTTTTAGTGCAATTTTGTTTCAAAATAAAACCATTGTTTTTTAAAAAGTTTTTTTTAAGTTATTTATTAGTGCATTTTGATTTAAAAGAAAACCATTGTTTTAAAAAAAGAATTTTAATTTATTTATTTTTTACTTTTTAGTTTTTATTAATTATTTTAATTTAATACAATCGGGAAATACATTAATTTTTATTTAATTTAATTAGGTACTGTAAAAAATAGAGTAAATTGTATAAACTTTACCAATATATTTCTGCTATAATGGATAGGGTACATCAGAATAAATAATCAATTCAATTTTTAGTGCTTTATTTTGAAACGAAACAAATAATTATTCTGAGATAAGACTAGTAAAAATAATAAGTATTTCACTTATATATTTTAATTAATAAATTTTAATTGGGACCTCTTCTTGGTCTTGTGGTGTAAGGAATCAAAATGTTGCGTAATACGTAAAATTATATACATCACAAGTTTTCACTATTACGTTAGGTATATGGAATCAATATAATGCGTAGTTGTGCGTTGTTTAGGTTGGATATTAACAGAATATTGTATTGTTAAAATATTTTTTTTAAATACGATAGAAAATAATGAATTTAATTTGTAATTGTTTAGTTTTTAATTATAAATTTAAATTAGAAATAAAATACTGTGCTTTATAATTTAAACAAATTAATAATGTTTTTATTTTTTTTTTACCTTTTAATTGATTTTACAAAGTTTAAGAAAGTAAATTAGCGGCTTTATTAATTATAAACTTAAAAAAAAGTTGTATAAAACTTTTTTTTGTATCTATATTAGTTTAGGAGTAAATGGCTGACGGATCACCTGTACCTAAGTACCAATAATAACTATCCGCAATTTTCAAAAATAACTTAAAAAAAACTTTTTAAGAAACAATGGTTTTATTTTGAAACAAAATTGCACTAAAAAGTAGAAAATAATTTTTTTAGTGATTATAAGTTGATCAGAATAGTTTTCAACATTTGTTAAAAGAAAATCATTGGGCGCTCATAAAATATTAGGTACTGATGCTGTTATGATGTTTTAATGCCCAATGGTTTTCTTTTAACAATTTAATGTTGAAAACTATTCTGATCAACTTATAATCACTAAAAAAAAATATTTTCTACTTTTTAGTGCAATTTTGTTTCAAAATAAAACCATTGTTTTTTAAAGTTTTTTTTTAAGTTATTAATTTGCTACTTTTTAATCTTTATTAATTATTTTATATAACACATGCACGCTTTTAGTGTTTTTTCGTATCAGTTTTGCGGACCTTAAATGACCGTTTATTGACAAGTGACGTCATGATCCATTATGAAACGCTTTTCGATGAATAATGGAAAACATTTGAAAAACCCGTTATCTAATGAACATTATGTACCTCTTTTCGGTGTTATAAATGAAATATGGTTACTATGGTAACAAAGTGAATAAATATTGTATCGAGCCCAATGTTTTTATTATGAGATGTACTTCTGTCAGTGACATTAAATTATTCAATTTTTTTTGTGTATGTGTTTTGAGACCCTAGCAATCGTTTAAAATCATTTTCTGACTGATGTCTGTATGTGGTCAATTTTTTCGCCTTCGATATCGTAAAAACGGAACAACATACGGCCATGCCGATTGTGCTATTATGTTTATCAGCCTTTAACTTAGATCTGATTAGATTTTGAGTCAAATCGGTTCAGTGGATCCTGAGATATTATAAAAAACGTTCTCAATGTCACGTATTAACATAGGTAAAAAAAATATAAATGAATTCTAGATGTTATAATATGAAAAAAATGTAAATATTTTTTTCTCTAAATTGTATAGTTTTCGAGAAAAAAAATATTTTAGTAAAAAAAATAAAAATTATACGTAAATCAAGGTAACCATGATTTTTGCTATATTACTAGCCATCAGTAGATCGCCAAACAAAAAAGAGGGCCATGCTTTTTTTTGAAGACCACCAACAGCTAAGGATATTTGGGCCTAGCACCAGTTCATATTTTCAATTCATTATTTTTTTTTTATAATAAATTGAAAATCCAATTGACACTTTTACCAGCTCTCGGGCTAGAACCCGGGAACTGGGGACTTGTAATAGAGGAACCATAGCAACGCCATGTAAACAACAGCACCGCTACACGCTCGGCTATTCTCAAGCCCAAATTATTCAAGTAAAGTCTAAAATCATGCATGTGTTATATAAAGTATAGTGTGCAACACGTGTGCTAAATATTTATGCGTCAGGCGCGATGTTTTCAGCACTCGTATTCGGCTCGCGATGCTCACTCGCCAAGGTTCGTGAGCGCTCTCCTACTACTCGTGCTGAAAACATCGTGCCTGACGCATAAAGATGTATTTAGCACGCTTGTTACACAATATACTATTAATTCTATACAATAGAAAAATATATAAATTCTTCACTTTACAAAAATGAAAAATCTAAGTCCTAAATTTTCAATTTTATATTAATCAGCTAACCCAGTTATCTAATTTATTAAAATTTAAATTAAAATTGGGCCGCCATCTTGGGGCGTTCGCCATTTTGAATTTAGAATGACGTCATGTAACTTATTTTATTCTACTCATCAAACCCTTTCATTTGATACGTCGGGGGTTGTAAAGAAAAAGGAAAGCCGCCATCTTGGGGCGTCCGCCATTTTTATTTAGAATAATGTCATGTAGCTTATCGTATTCTACTCCTCAAACCATTTAATTTGATACCCATGTCATGGAAGTTGTAAAGGAAAAAGTAACCCGCCATCTTGGGGCGTCCGCCATTTTGAATTTGGAATGGCGTCACGTAGCTTATCGTATTCTGCTCATGAATCCCTTTCGTTTGATACCCATGTCAAGGGGGCTGCAAAGAAAAAGATAAGCCGCCATCTTGAGGCGTCCGTTATTTTGAATTTAGAATGGCGTCACGTAGCTTATCGTATTCTACTCATGAAACCCTTTCATTTGATACCTATGTCAAGGGGGTTGCAAAAAAAAAGGTGAGCTGCCATCTTGGGACGTCCGCCATTTTGGATCTAGAACGATATTAGATATACTATATTACATTGTCACTGGACTTATACACGTGTGCAAAATTTCAACTCAGTTGGATAACGGGTAGTGGGTCAAATTTCAATAATTAAATTTGATCTAAATATACGTCATGTCGAACTTAATAAAACCATTGAAAAAGTCTCACACTACTAACTTGAAAATCAGCATTTAGGGCAAATTTAATGCATATTAAATGGTTATGGGGTCTATATTGATCCAAAATGCCATTTAAGGATACCGCCCCTGGAGGTAATAGCAGGTTGCGATTTTTTTTTCGAATCCTGAAGACCCATTTACTTACCTGTACCAAATTTTAACTTTTTAAGAAGAGAGAGAAAAACATTTTTTTAAGTCTCTCCTGAGGATGCTAATATAGCGAAACGCGCATCGAGTGTGTAAAAACTAATTCTGTCAAAAATTCCAATCAATATAACGCAAAAATGAACTGAAACTACAATGTACTTAAAAGAATCAAAATAGTGCCAAGTATTGAAATCTATATACTCTGACAGCAAAATGCCAAAATGAGTTACTGCACAATATTGAAAAGAATCAAAATAGTGCCTAGTACTGATATCTGTATATTCTTACGGTGTTGCCGTGGTACATTTAATAGAGGAGTCAAATTACGGCCCAATGTAAACGCCTTATATACAAAACTGTATATTAATAGCGCCACAATAAAAAAAGTTGCGGAATTATCGTGAACTAAAATTTAATATACATCTTTCATAAATCACAATAAATTGATTCCGCTTGCGGCTGAACGGGGGCAAGTAGGGTAATTTCAATAGCGGAGGCAAAAAGATACACGAATAAAAGTCCGAAAGCTCCAGGGTCGGCGATTCTGACGTCGATATTAAAGGAGTTACATGGCAAAACTTTTTTGCTTCCGATATACGGACGTAAAATCGTCAAGGAAGCAATTTGATATGTGCTGCGGTATAAGAGGGACGCAAAATAGTGCGTTGAACGTATATATATATATATATATATATATATATATATTATATATTTATATATTTATATATATATTTATATATATATGTGTGTACACGATAACTCTCGACAGACTTAATCGATTGAAACGAAATTTGGTACACACATTGGAACCCATCACCGCAAGAAGCCTATTTAAAATGGGCCCGATCGGACCATTTTCAGGGTTGTATTTAGGGGTTTCAAAAAGTTTTTGGGCCAAAAAATAACGAAAAATTTGTCAGAATCGTTTCAAAATTGAAATTTAACTCTTTAGTAAAGATTAAAATGTGCTGCTAAAATTTTAATAAAATCGGCCCAACAGGACCGGACTTTCAAATTTTATGAAAACCTTAGTTTGTTGATACTGATTTACTTATGAAAGGGTGTATTTAATTGGGTGTACTGATAAAATCCTTGTCTAATATTGAAATTTAGAAAAATTTAATTATTTTAAGGGATGTATTAAGGGGTTAAATTTTTTATTTTGTCAAAAAACAAACTTAAGTTCACATAATAATGCCACAATGCCTGTATTAGCAAATACACTATATTGTCGGCAGGGTTTGGCACTGCGACCCGAGTTTTTTATTTTATATTATTCAAATACTAAAATGAATTAAGTATACAACATGAATTATTAATGTGCCACTGTGGTTTTGCATCGCTATATTATTATGTAACACTTAAACGTAAATGCATTCATACTTTTGTCAGCTATTTTTTTTTTTTTAATTAACACAAAAGCTCGTTTCCTGATGGAACACACACCATCAGCAGCGTCTTAAATTACCTTTTGTTTTTTGTATTTGAAAGTCTACTTAGGAACATATCGCTATTTTGCGGAGGTTCAAAGATAAAATAGAGAAACGATGCGGAGTAAGTTACTAGAAGAGAATAATAATATGTGTTGCTTTTTTTTAAACGACATGTGTATATTTTAACAGCACGTCAAAAGTCAATTAGTGCACCGCAACCTAATCTACAAAAGAGTGTGTATTTCAACCATAGAAATATCATAGATAGAATAGGGAAGCCACCCAAAAAAGTGTCGGTATACAAAAGACAGAGATGGAGAACAGTTCTTCAATCTTTTAATATAAATATATATAACCATGGTTACAGATGTATATTAACAATACCTACTATAAATTTTTAAAATCACAAATGCCTCAGAAGACAAGCCGTGAGGTGGGTCGTTTATTAGAACTAAAGTGCGACCTTTGAGGTCCACACGACGAACTTCCCAGTTTGATAAATATTTAATAATAATAATAATTAAATTAGATATTACACAGAAAAGTAATCATTTTAATCATTAAAACATCAATAATTAAAAAAAAAAAAAAAAAACGGCTGAACCGATTTTTATAAAATTTATGTCGGATCAAAATGACGTTAACACGCCTCGATTGACACCCTTACGAAGTCGATATAATTTTTTATTCGCGAGATATTGTGTAAAATCTTCTTTTTTTGGAGGTTATTTGGTTAAGAAAAAAGAACGGCTGAACCGATTTTAAAAAAATTCCTTTCAGATCATATTTGCGTTAATACGCGTCGATTGGCACCCCAACGTAGTCGATATCATTTTTCGTTCTCGAGATTTCGTCTTAGAAAGAAATGGACACATACATACGTACGTACGTACGTACGTACGTACGTACATACGTACACACACACACACACACACACAGACATCTTTCTAAAAGTAGTGTAAAAATAGTGTAGTGACCTTGAAACATAAAAATTTTTTTTCCTTTTTGATTTCGATTTTCGGACCCATTACAATAACTTCCAATGGGAAGTTAACAAGAAAATGAGAACTGCTTCGTTTTCTATCTCTTTTCCAACCTGACACTGTCACCTACAGTTGTGCCTATGACTCCCCTATACTCTATTTATGTTATCTCTATGATTTCAACTCCCACTTACAGACGAATGTATTAAAATTGAAAATGCAACGATCATGTATGTTATAATATTACGTTATTATAGGTGGCTTACAATTAAATATATTATTTATAGGTAGTATGTGATTTTATCGCAGGCCCGTAGTCGAAGATAGATAGCTTGTAGATAATAGACGCTCTCAACAGTTGAGGTCATCAGCGTCTATCAGACTATCCCGTAATCGAAATAAATGCAGAATAATTTGACGCAGTGATGCCGCGTTTATAATATTAATATAGTATATATAGATATAGTCAATAGTCAAAAAATCCTCCATCCCCGTTTTATCCCCTTCGGGGTTGATAATTTGTAGTTTTCAGATTTTTTCCTTTGGATACGCTTAATGATCTACCTTGATGCCAAATTTCAAGTTTCTAAGTCAATTAGAGGTGGTCTAGGTTTTTGATGAGTAAGTCAGTCAGTCAGTCAGTGATAAAAATGGCACTTTTCAGACCTTAATAACGCAAGAACTATAATAGGTTTATTAATGAAATTTGGGATTCTTATAGGTGTCCAAGAGGGCCTTATTAGACATGCAAAATTGCAAGTATTGTAGGTCTAATATTTTTTGAGTTATGGGGGGTCGAAAGTAGCTCGAAATCGTTCATATCTAATATATAAAATTCTCGTGTCGCGGTGTTTGTTGCCAAACACCTCCGAAACGGCTGGACCGATTTTGATGAAATTTTGTGCGCTTATCGGGTAGGTCTGAGAAACGGCCTACGTCTATTTTTCTTACCCCTCAATGTTAAGGGTGGTTCACCCCAAAATTTTTTTTTTTATTTTTTGGACAAAATTTTTTGTTTTTATTTTTTCATGATTCAGCATTGAAAAATACATACAATTCTAAATTTTCACGCTTATACGATCAACCCCTGATTTTTAATCGCGATTTTTATATTAAGCTTTAAAAAATACATATATGGCGAACGAGCGAAGCGAGTGAGTAGTGTATTTATAATCTTCAAGCGAACGAGCGAAGCGAGTGAGTAGTGTATTGAGGTCTGGGCGAAGCCAGACGGGGCAGCTAGTATAAATATAAATATACCTACACATTAATCAGTGTTGCCGAACTTGGCTGACAACTATGCCGTGGGTCTAGAATCTAGCTGATGTTAAATTATCCCCGACATCATCCAGCTATAATCAACGCTTATCTCTGTTCAGCTTATTGCTTTAAACTGGCGCACTTCAATTTCGAGATTAATTATAACTTTATCTATCTTCTGATATAAATCTGAAAGTGCAGTTCTGACTAATTCTGAATCTCCGTGTCTCTGAGCTGAGCTGTCCAAATGACACATGTTAATACAATAATAATATGAGCGTCGTGGTGTCGGCATGGCGTACAGCGCGCAATTCGACCATATGTATCATCTCAAAAACAAATACACGTAGTTAGTGGCAGCTAATGTCTGTGTGTGTGGTCTCAGCTCCTAGTCTTTTTTTTATAATATACACACTTTCACAAAATATACAGTCGACGAGAAAATGTCAGGCGCACAGCAGAAAACACTGCACAATTTTAACATTGGAAATGTTTATGTTCGTATATGGGGGCAGAGTTACGAGTTTTCGTTCAAGGCCAAAAGACAACGGTGTCGCGATCAAGTGAGGAGCAATCATGCAAAATTGAACAAGTGCAATTTTTTCGAAATGTGTTTTATATCATGTCTAGTTAATTGAGAGGTATTTGCGACGAAGACAACGGTGTCGCGATCAAGTGAGGAGCAATCATGCAAAATTGAACAAGTGCAATTTTTTCGAAATGTGTTTTATATCATGTCTAGTTAATTGAGAGGTATTTGCGACGATCTGCGGTGTTATTTTTGAGCAAATGTTAATAAATACTGTAGAAAAATCCATTTAAAAGTTAAGTAATCAAGCAAAAGTGAACGCGTATATAACAGAAGAATAATAGGGTTATTCCTGACAAAACTAAACAATGCATTGATAAATATTGTGTGTTTAATAAACAGTTAATTATGTTTCATATATGCTGTTATCATTTCCAATGTCCTCGATGGTTGCAAGGATTGCGAAATCTGTGAGTTTTATTTTACACCAGCGGTCCCGTCCGGTTTCGTCCGGGTGCTAACAATTTTTGATTTATTATTCCCCCCCCCCCCGCGAGAAATTCTCCCCCTGCGAAGCAAATCCGGGCTGGTCCTGGTGTTTATAATATTAGTTATATTATACGATTCCGCCAATACGCTAAAATACAAAGGAATTTCAGAGTTACGTTTTGTTATACTATCCCACAGGAATTATCCCCCGCCCCACCGCGAGATATTTATTAAAATAAAATATAGCCTATATCACTCAGGAGTCAGGGATAGTGTAGCCTTCTATTAGAGAAAGAATTTTTATAATCGGTTCAGTAGCTCCAGAAATTTCCCCCTACATACAAACAAACAAAAAACATTTTTCCTCTTTATATAATACTGGCGGCCCCGTCCGGCTTCGCCCAGACTGCAATACGCTACTCACTCGCTTCGCTCGTTCGATTCCGGGTGGTGCATTACTCACTCGCTTCGCTCGTTCGCTTGAATAATATAATTACATTACTCACTCGCTTCGCTCGTTCGCTCCCTGGTGAATTTTTCCGATATTTTAATAGTTATTCTGTTAACCAGGGCGGAGACAAATCCAAAAAATCAAAGATCATAAAAATCGGTCCAGCCGTTCTCGAGTTATAAATGGTGTAACTAACTAACCAACTAACTAACTAACTAACTAACACGACTTTCTTTTATATATTATATAGATTAGTATAGATGTATAAGTATACAGCTTATTATCATTAATTAATTTTTTCAATCTTAAAATTTTTGTCAAATCTTCTGCAGGTGCCTATCATGTTTTTTCCATGTTATTATATGATTAAAATTAGAGTTCAGTTTGTCTCTGCGCCTTTAAAGTATATATTTTAATCATGCACGTTTAATTGATTTGAACGCACGTACCTTGATTTTTCATTTTTCAGAAGAACTCACGTCGGAAATTTTGCTATTTTTCAACGAACTTAAAATGCTGTCAATCATTGTACAAATTCTCAAGACATGACTTCAAATTAACATACCGTGCGGCGTGCGAAGTGCTGCGAACACAAGAAAATGCAAAAATGTCCATATTTTCCTTCACGTTTGAGATGCGTCAAAAATTGGTTCAGAAACCAAAAACACTTCTAGAAATCAGGCTTCATACAACAATTTGATTATAAAACCGATTCAATATTATAGTGCGTTCGTCTAATAAACATTTTCTCTATAAAATATTTTAAAATCGCGCTCCAAGAAGAGGGGGCCTTGTCAAAAGATAAATAGTAAAAAAGAAAAAATCAAAATACACAAATAAAGAATTATTATCATTATAAAAAAACCAATCCAATGTAAAAACCATGAACTGATTGGAACGATGAATAGTAACGAAACATTTTTTTCAACGGGTTTTTAAAAACAGGTCAAGTTTAGATTATATTATATTATATTATAGAAATATAGATAGGGTTGCCAGGTGTCCGGCTTTTGCTAGGCTTTTTAGCGATGAAGTATAGAGATAGAGAACGCACATATATTTATCTATATCTATGAAAACATATAGAAATATAATATACACGTTTAAGGTTGATCTCGCAAAAAATTGGCTGTAATTGATTATTAATAAACGATTGAAAATACCCAACTGACTCTACTTCTATTTTAAAATAGGTAGTCCGGCTTTTAGGGCAAAATGTCCGGCTAAATATAACGCCGAGTCCGACTTTTCTATTTTTGGACCTGGCAACCCTAAATACATATATCTATTTCGAAATAATTTTTGATGTTATTATAATTTATGTAAATCGAAAATCGATCCAGAATCTTTTGGACCACCTACGTACAGTAGTATTATCAATTCTTAATACACAGTACATAAGAAGCACACAAACTGTTTTAAATAACATAACAAACCATCATAAAATAACATTACAAATTTAAAAGCCTTTGGCGCCAAGTAATATATTATTATATTCAAATGCATGTTCTGTCACTATACCTACAAACCGCCTTGCGTTCAATGAGGTAGCCGATTAGGTAGGTATGTAACAGATTTTAAATCTATTTTTTTTCTAATATGTTTACGATGAGGTAAAAATAAGTCCGATTTACGTTTTTATCGGCTATCATAAAATTTATTAAATACTAGCGGCCCGGGCAGGTCTCGCCCCGGTGGAAATTTAATATATAGGATAGATATGTATAATACAGTTTTTGCCCGCGATTTATTAATATTTTTCTCTTTTATTTGATACCCCACTCGATCGATTCGACCGGAAATTTTTTTAATAACATCTTCAGCCTGACGTTTCGTCTACAACTGCCGTAGACATTCTCAAAGGCGATGTGGCAGCGGTCGAAGTGTCCTCCTTGGCGGCTCACAGGTCAGTGTGTCAGTGACTGGTGTCCTCCCTTCTTTTATGCCTAGTACCAGTGTGTTCTCTGTTCGGTCGTAGTCCGTCTCTCTGTAATTGGTCAACTGCGCAGTGTGTAGTGGTGGGGCCTCTATCGCAGTAAAATCTGGACACCAGCATACACCGGCATACAAAACCAATGACCAATTGCACAAGGACGGAATACGACCGAGTAGAGAACTCACCTCCACCACTACACACAGCACAGTTGACCAATTACAGAGAGACGGGCTACGACCGAACAGAGAACACACTGGTACTAGGCATAAAAGAAGGGAGGACACCAGTCACTGACACACTGACCTGTGAGCCGCCAAGGAGGACACATCGCCTTTGAGAATGTAGAAGGTAGAAATACCAACGGACCACGGCCTACAAGCCCGGAAACCATGAAGAATTGGAATAATATATTTTGATACTGATTCACTAATCAAAACCTATGGGGTGCTTCCCGTTGACTCAGAATCTTGAAATTTGTCACAAAGAAAGGTCTCATAGCACAATATTAAAGGAAACAATGCGAAAATCATTAATTATTTCTATTAATCTATGTCCGCCTATTTTTTTTAAACGACGTTCATTCAATAATTTTTTTAACCAATCTTCGACGATTCTCAACACATTGTTATGTTCAGTAAGTTGTTCTTTTTTCGCAGCGGAATCAAATAGAAAGCAAGTCGCATGTAATCTAATCTAGCGGAATGAAATATAATAGCGCAGGATTGTCAAACAGCTCCAGGCGTCCCACGGCGAGGCGAGTTGTTGGTCGAACGAAGCTTAACCACTAAACAAATACAATGTTTCACCCTTGCAGTGGTACATAATATTATATATAGAGGTACCTATACTAATACTATAAGGTGGGAAGGTGGATACGTAACACGTATACAGTATGTATACCAAACGCGGCCCGGAAAATAAATATTTAGCCAACGAGCGTTCGTTGAAACTTGAAAAACGTATCATTGAGAGGAAAAACACTGCACTGCATAATAAAAAGCAATTTCATTGCAATTATGAAACAAGTAACGTTACTGACCGTGAAATTATGAACATTTTTTTGGTAAGACTACCTTTTTGGTGCAGTCATCTCGTCTGACTGCTCATTGAGCTTTCCACCACCGAAAGCGAAACAAAGGCAAGATTGCAGTCAAAAACAAATCATCTTGACATCGCAATCTAGAATTATTCTGAAAATGTAATATAGGTAATACATATAATATATAGATATTATTACAAAAGCTTTTGTGAAAATTTAAAACTATTAAAAATACTCATAAATTTTATCAAAGTTACTATATATTTCTGCAACACTACACAGATAAAAACAGAAAACTGTCTATCTTTCAATCACACAAAACGGTACTTGTTCGATAATTAGTGTATTTGCCATAATATGGCACATACACTATTGGCGTCGGTCGGATGGCGGGACCTAGGGGTCGGACCAAAATTTCTCGACGTTTCATAGCCTCCTGAACACTTTGGCACCATTTTTGAAAATGTTATATATATATATGTGTGTGTGTGTACACGATAACTCTCGACAGACTTAATCGATTGAAACGAAATTTGGTACACACATTGGAACCCATCACCGCAAGAAGCCTATTTAAAATGGGCCCGATCGGACCATTTTCAGGGTTGTATTTAGGAGTTCCAAAAAGTTTTTGGGCCCAAAAATACCGAAAAATTTGTCAGAATCGTTTCAAAATTGAAATTTAACTCTTTAGTAAAGATTAAAATGTGCTGCTAAAATTTTAATAAAATCGGCCCGACAGGGCCGGACTTTCAAATTTTATGAAAACACTAGTTTGTTGATACGGATTTACTTATGGAAGGGTGTATTTAATTGGGTGTACTAATAAAATCCATGTCTAATATTGAAATTTAGAAAAATTTAATTATCTTAAGGGATGTATTAAGGGGTTAAATTTTTTATTTTGTCAAAAAACAAACTTAAGTTCACATAATAATGCCACAATGCCTCTATTAGCAAATACACTATATTGTCGGCAGGGTTTGGCACTGCGACCCGAGTTTTATTTTTTTTAACTCCCCTGCAGACATCGTGGGACTTTCTGAGGCATATTTGTTTCGACTTTTTTGGGGAAAATTCGAACTATTTTAAATTCAGTATTTTTATATGCGAGGACACAAAAAAACGCAGGCCTATTAAACGGTCTTCGGGGCGGCAGGTAAGCCTTCGAACGGACATCCTGTATATCACGGCAGTGCAAGCGAGCATCTCAATCCTCAACTCCCTGTGGAAATCTCTCGGTCGAACGGTAAGGATAATGTTTAAGAAAAACAGATGAAATTAACTTACCGAATATCTCACTACTTGCGCCTTATTTAATTTAATCGCGAAACGTTCCGAAGCTTTCCGTGTTTTGGATGTTTATTTCAGGCAGGCGGCCCATTTTTAACATTTCGTTAATTATTCAATTGTTACTATAATAAGTATCTATAATAAATAATAATCAAAACAGATTTTTGTATGGTTTTAAGAAAAGTGTTGTAAATGATAAAAAAAAGGGTGTGGGTCTCGGGACACCCGACAGATGTGAAACATCAAAGAAAACGTTATTTAACTCGGTGGTATTCTCTATGTAGTAGTATATATTTTTTCAAAAGCAGCAACTAACTGTTATGCTGACGTAATCCTATATACTGCACTGTAACACACGCGGTTGCCCGAGCGCGCGGAAGCCGAGAGAGAGAGAGTGCCGCAGTGGTGGGGAGAACAGCAGCGAAGGAGCGGACCAGAAATTTCGTTGCATATTTCCCCTCACGCGGCTGTTCACAACCCGACATAAGATGTTTCACATCAAAAACAAACTTGCAGTTTATACATTTTTGTCATCCCAATCTAATAATCAATAAAAAATAATAATAAACTAATTTTTCTGAGAAATTTTCGTTGAGGGAGATGTCTTTAATTGGCTGAAGGACCCGCAAATATAAAAACGCAATTATACTCTGATTATGCTGTGCAGTACATTTCGCATTTATTACCTGACGTTTCGCGTGAATGTGTTGCTGTGAATATAGTTCACGAAACGTCAGGTAATAAATGCGAAATGTACTGCACAGCATAATCAGAGTATAATTGCGTTTTTATATTTGCGGGTCCTTCAGCCAATTTATAAAGACATCTCCCTCAACGAAAATTTCTCAAATATTCTCAGGATCTGTTTCATAAAATATTTTATTTAATATTTTGAGAATATTATGACGCCATATACTGTGTTGTTACATCGACGTGATTTTTTCAGATATACAAATTCCGACGAGCGATTTAAATAATTTGGAATTTTCATTATTGAGCTCGATTTCAGTTTTCTAGACAAATGCACAATTCAAACAAAATACAAATATTTAGATATAGACGTACGTAATTAAAAACACGCTAATTCAATTTAATAATATTAACAAAATGTCGAGTTGGATTTGTTTTTAGATTTTATACAATAGATAATTATTACTATCTGGCCGTGTTTTACGTATTTACATTAATTAAAATAAATAATTATTTTAATTTATCGCCAGTTTGAAATACATTTTAGATTCAATCAATTATATTTTAAATATTTTCAAATAAAATCAAAATATACGGTTCATGTTTTTAGCGCGTATCAGAAAACAGACTGAATATAATATTTATAAAAAAATATGATTCGAATCTCATCTCAGTAATATTTAAAAATCATATTATTTTTCGAATCAAAACTAAATTAAACTTATTTACGAATCCGAATCTGAACCACATCAGCTGCACTTAGAAATAGAATTTCGAAGTAGGTATAGACAAATAATTATTTCCATATTCAGTAGTGAGTAGACGATGGTCGATTGTTTACGGGCCAAGAAAAATTTAAATATTTGATATTTTGCTTTCACCAATAATATTCAACCTGCAGCTAGCTCGCACTGCGCGCAATTCAAGTTTAAACGGTTCTTTTTCGTTGGCGTTTCCTTCTCATCAAAACACAATTTTTTTCCAGAATTATGTATAAATATTGCAAAGAAATTTAAAAAAAATCTATTTCTATTCTTTCGTGCGAAACTTTAAAGCAGGACCGCATTTATTTAACTCCTGAATAAAGCGAAAAATAAAAAAGAGTATATGGGTAGGCATACCCAACACCTATCATTGATGGAGAGAGCTGCAATAAATGATAATGATTGTTTTACGATAGCATTGTTTATATGTAATGTCTGAAATTGTATACATAATAAAAATAACACTATCTTCACTGTTAATGTAGCAATTTGTTTCTTTCCCAGGAGCATTTTCTGATTAATAGGTTGGCAGACAGTGCGGAAGACAACGAGACTTTAAGGGCAATCAGAACTTCTATGTTGCACTGGTAAAAAATCAGAAGGACAAAGCTTTCAGATCTCAGAATAACTTTATTGGCACATTCGTGTTGTCAGTCTCCTGTCTGTCTGAACGCGATAAACTAGGAAAATATTCAACCCATTTTCGTATTGTTTTCACGATAGCTAACATAGACACCTCTCTATACCTTTTATAGAGAAAATATTCGTGCTATATGTCATGGGTCATTATGCGCTATCATAGCAGGGGAGGGATTCACCTGCACCGGGCCACCATTATACCGTTTTTGCATATTATTAATATTACGTATCGTTGGATGAAGTTTTCTCGAGTGGCGTAGTCGAAAAATACCTCGAAGAATGTCGCTGTTGTTCTGTTCATTTCTGCGAAAAATAGAACCGTTTGAAAACCTGCTGCACAACACGCATACCGGAGCAGTTTTGAAATTATATTTTGGAAATTATTTACCTACTGTTAAAAAATTCAGTTTAAGTCATTCAAGGGCGATTTTTCCTCGTTGTCTTTAATAATAGGTAATATTATTATACTATTGTATTGTTCTGATCTGAAACGCCGCACGTTGCGTCTTGCACGCGATCGCCCTTAAAGATCGACGCCATGACGTCACGACGCTGTTACCGGTCGCTCAAACCTGGATCCGTCGCTGGCGTGTTTACACTGCAATAGTTTCTATTTAGTATAGGGTTATATTAGCTGTCTTGGTTGTTTATTTAAACATATCACTGTCTACTGTGGATTGTCAGATGTCTTAAACAAATAATAGTCCATTAGCAATTGTTGCATCACACTAACACGAAGAAGACATGCGCACATCCACATGCAGCAAATAAATGGAAACAAGCGAACACTCGGCGCGAAATTCGACCGCACACAGACAATTAATTCGGGACGATTTTGAACGATTTGTTTCAAAATTATCAAAAGTTGAATGATTTGGAGTTATTGATGATGAATGGTTGCTCCCAAAATATGAATGAAATTACTTATACATAATAATACATTGTAAATGGGTTCCGTTATTATAAAAAGGCATAGGTGCCTAGATAATAGATTATACTTAATAATTATACATAGGTACTAATATTATAATAATTTAGAATAATTAATAAATTAATATTTCTTATCGCACGTCTCAGGACTATAAAAATACTTATATAGGTAGCTATATATAAAAAGTTTTTAAAAAAAAATTGAACCTCCTTCAAGAAATGCCACTAAAGAGAAAAATAATAAAATTTTAAGGTCGGCGCCAATTTAATTATCTACTAAAACTTTTTATACTTACACTTTTACTAAATTGGTCAGTTTTGTTATAAAAAGTTGTTTCTTTTTAGTGGCTTATTGCCATACGTAGTTCGCATGTTATTCGACTTCTTTCTTGATATTCGATTACTAAACTAGAAACTAAACTACTGAACCGATTTAAATTAAAATTATATAGAACCAGCTCGACAACTTTTTGAACACAGCGGAGCCGAAATCATTCAAATCGGTTAACCTCTCTAAAAGTTAAGGCTGAACAAAAATTTAAAACAATTAAGTATTATAAATATAGCTGCACGTCGAATAACCTCCGTTTTTTTAAATCGGTTAAAAATTAATGAAAAAGCAATACGAATACATATTTCTGACGTTTTTGAATATGGCAATAATAAATTGTTCTTTTGAGACTAAATTCTATTTGAGTCCTACTGTCTCTGCTGATACGTTTGATATAAGATATTGACCTGGATGATGTTGACAGTTGATCTACTTCACTTTAATATTTTTCATAAGAAATAAAATCGTCGTAAAAAATCATTTTGTGTGCATAAAATGTGTGATAATGTATATAATATTATTGAATCAAATGATCTGTGTAGGATTTGTTTGAAATATAACGAGCCTTCTGTTAATATATTCCGTGAAAATGAAATATTTAACGGCAAATGTGTTGTGGATGTCATAATGGAATGCGCTCCTGTAAACGTAAGTAACCTTTATGTCAACTATTTTGAAAACAGGAGTTAAATAAATGAAAAGATGTTTTTGAAGAGAAAAAAATGCCAGATTTTGCAGAAATACTAGTAGATAATTATAATTTGCAGTTGTGTATGAAATTTGTAGAGAATTTAACTTCATTTTCACATTGAATTGACAAGCGATTAGATCTGAAATTTGTATGATTCTTCATTCAATTATTGTTTTGGCAGATAAATCGAGATGACGGCTTGCCGGCACAAATTTGTACGAGCTGCACCAATCTACTGAAATGTGCAGTGATTTTCCGATCGCTCTGTACGAAATCTCAGAGCTTTCTATCTGATAAAGTTCCTTGTTTAACAAATCAATTAACCTGTAATACGTCATCGAATACCACAAAACAAACGGAAGAAATCAAACAGGAAGATATTGTAAAAGAAGAAGAAGAAATAGCTGAAACAATATATTCGGTTGATATTCAGCAAACGTTAAATGAATATTTAGATAATTCAAGGGGCAACGAATCGTGGGTAAAATCAGAAAATGCAGGGTTTTTTGAAACATCGTTTGAAAACAACGAAAGTTACGACAATGATTCGTTTCAGCCTGTCGAAAATGCAGATGTTTTGGACAGTAGTGAAAATAGAGTATCAAAAAATAAAAAACGAGACAAAACCAAAACGAACAAAATAGGTAGTGATAAACAAAAAATTTCAAAAATAGAAACCCACTCTTGCGTGTTCTGCGATAAGAAATATCGCAGCTTGAATGCTTTATTGAGTCACCAGTCAACACACACAGGCGAAAGGAATTTCATTTGCGATATCTGCAGTAAAAGTTTTACCCACAGACGTTATTTGTACATGCATAAGAGGACACACATTGAAAAAGAACGGAAATACATCTGCGACATTTGCAGCAAGAATTTTATGACGAAGCGCGACTTATTTCGTCATAGAAATAGGCACTCGGGTTAGTTCGTTAGTGAAATTTTACTTTTCTAGTATTTATTTCATTAATTATAATTTACTTTAAATGTTGAAAAATGGTTCAATCAGTATTAACTAAATGTTAATTATGTTTATAAATTATAATTTAATATACTTTGACTTATCGATTCCCCAGCGAATCAAGAAAATTTGTAAATAATTTTTGTGTGAACTCATAAGATATGTTATTAAAAAATCGAATGTATTCATCGATTTAAAATTGATACAGCGTTTGTATTAGTGATGTTACGAATGTCAATCTGTCTATGGCTAAAATTTGGCAGCTACCTAATGTTAAAGTAAAGGGTGATAAAAGATATAATTGCAAGGTTACCTTAGCGAAAAAACTTAAGTTATTTTTTAAAAAAGGAGTATTCTAATAGAAATGCTAAGAAATTAATAGTTTTTCTTATTAAATATTATTTTCACATTTAAAAAAAAATATCTGGATGACCGAGCTTTGCTCGGATGAGTTAAAAAAAAATAGTACCTACTTAAAGTTCCCATTTCATCAAAATCGTTAGTCATTTTTAAGAAAAAAAATTACATACCTATAAGTAGATAAAGATTGATTGTCAGAGTAATTTGACATAAATAATGAAAATAGTTTGTTTTTTCCAAAGCCTACTCACCATATGACACTGTTTTATAACGTTAAAAAAACTGTTTTTTAAAATGATAAAATCGATAAGAAAACGAATTTTTCCAGGGATGAGACCTAGCTAGATCGATTTTTTGCCCCCCAAAACCCCTTTTCGATAAATTTGATCAAAATCGTTAGAGCCGTTTTCGAGAAAATATTTATATAGGTACATATATACAAGATTTGCTCAGTTAATAATATAGGGAGATATGTTTTTTTTTTTACAATCATATTCGCAAAATATTCGCATGAATTTTGTGAAAGCGAATATCAAGAAATATGCGAATATTCATTACATCACTAGTTTGTATATTAAAAAAATTGATGTTTGTTTACGCTGAAAAACTATTGACTTGAATATTGACTTACTTTAAGGTGTTCGGGAATACCAGTGCGATATTTGCAGCAAGAGATTTACGGACCGCGGCGGCCTAAGCAAACATCAAAAGAATGTTCATCCGGATGAGGTAAGCAAACCGTGGACTGGCGGAGCCGATCGACCTTACATGTGTGAAATTTGCAGCAAGTGCTTCAAGGAAAAGTCGGTACTGACGATGCACATCCGAGCGCATTTGGGAGAGCGCCGTTTCAAGTGCGCGGAATGCGGCAAGTGTTACCTGAAGAGCAGTCATCTTCTGCAGCACAAACGTACACATACTGAAGCGCGACCGTACTCTTGCACCGAGTGTACGTTTACTTGCGCCGCGTTGTACATTCTACAGAAACATTTGAAGTCGCACTCGGACGAGCGACCGTTTCCTTGTCATCTGTGCGACAAGAAATTCAAGGTAATAAACAGACGCGATCGAAAAGCCATACCTAATATTGGTATATGATAAAATCAATCGATTTAAAACCCCTTATATCCACACCATATTATCCACATAACAATTAGAGGTGAAAATAATAAATATCTCAGACAGCTAAGCTGCCATGATTTTTGAGCTATATCTAAGAAAAAATCACATGACCACTGTCGGAACTTGAACCCGAAACTCCCAGTTTCCGGCTAGGCGAGCTACCGATTTCTCCACAGTGCCCGAGAGTGGAAACCGATCTTTTCTTTTATATAGCAATTTCAAGTTGAAAACACACTACATGCGAGAGTCGACTATTCAAATAAACTAGCAAAGCATAGTACAGCTATTAAACAGTCGAATCATTATACATGCGAGAGTTAACATTTTATAAGTTTTATCAACTTAATAAACTCATTGGGCTGGGACGCCTTAGGTTTTACCTATGGATAAACAACGTTTTGAGTTCCTGTGGACAGTAATTAATTGGTATATGATAAAATCAATCGATTTAAAACCCCTTATATCCACACCATACCTAATATTAGTGCCTGTAATGATTACAGTGAGCTCTCTCTGAGACCACACTCGCTAGAAATGAGAATTCTCGTACTACTCTAAAGACTGCAAGTAGAGAAAGTACTGCAGCCCCACATCTCTCAATTTATCCATTCATTATTAGACGCTAATGACCTCAGTTGTCGAGCGTCTATAATTTACAATTCATTCAATTTATCCATTCAGCAACCTATAGATTATTTGTTTGTGTTGATTTTTAGATAAGTGAGGACCTCTCTTCACTTACTTAAACGATTTCGGTCTCAAAGATCGCTTTTAGAGTTTACTCATCATAGATTTAAATATGAGAAGAAACGAAATATAATATTTGCAGGTCAACAACAACTTAGTCGAACATCTGAAGACGCACTCGGGCGAGAAGCCTTATCAATGCGTCGCGTGCGATAAGCGATTCACTCGTCTGGGCAGCATGCATAGACACCAACGCATTCACACGGGTGAGCGCCCCTACCGTTGCGAGTATTGCTACAAGAGCTTCAAGACGAACAGCAACATGCGAGTGCATTTGAGAATTCACACGGGCGAGCGCAAGTACTCGTGCGAGGTCTGCGACAAGGCGTTCGTGCAGAAAAGCAGCTTGGTCACCCATCGGAAAAAGCACACGGGAAAAAGGCCGTATCGATGCGAGTTGTGCGATCGGACTTTTATACAGAAGTCGCATTTAGTAACGCATAACGCAAAACACAAAGAAGACGACGAGACAGACATTAACCCGGTTGTTTGAAATAGATAATATTCTCCTTTTGCATGGCTGAGTTGACTTCATACATATTTTGTTGATTTGCACATATATGAATTAAGTTCAGAATATGTAGGAACTCGTATTAATAAAACAAAGTAAAAATCGACCATTATAGGATTATTATTGTTCCTGACAAATTTTAGACTTTTTAACATTGGAAATGTTTATGTTCGTATATGGGAGCAGAGTTACGAGTTTTCGTTCAAGGCCAAAAGACAACGGTGTCACGATCAAGTGAGGAGCAATCATGCAAAATTGAACAAGTGCAATTTTTTCGAAATATGTTTTATATCATGTCTAGTTAATTGAGAGGTATTTGCGACGATCTGCGGTGTTATTTTTGAGCAAATGTTAATAAATACTGTAGAAAAATCCATTTAAAGGTTAAGTAATCAAGCAAAAGTGAACGCGTATATAACAGAAGAATAATAGGGTTATTCCTGACAAAACTAAACAGTGCATTGATAAATATTGTGTGTATAATAAACAGTTAATTATGTTTCATATATGCTGTTATCATTCCCAATGGTTGCAAGGATTGCGAAATCTGTGAAATTTTTTAATAAGACTATTTGGAAACTAGTCTCAAACTTGTTGGGACAGCTGGGGCGATGTTTAAAAGACCTACACTAAAAAAAATGAACAGGTAATATGGAAAAAAACGCGCCAAATCGTCGAGATTTTATGGTTCCGCCATCCGAGAAACGTTATAATAATTTGTACGTATAATCTAGGCAAATACGAAATGAAACATCGGAAAGCGAATTTAATGAGCTATCATTGTATATTATCTGAAGTGACAAGTAATTTTTTTCAGGAGAGGTTGCGCTTCTGAAAAACTGATATAAAGAATAACTATTTCTGATAGAGAATCCAATTTTTATTTAAAACATTTTTTCGTATGCATCTGTTATAAGCGAAAAATCGTTTTTACGCCTTCAAGGTAGACAACACTTTCTACTCACATGGTCTGCGCGTTACATTACAGTCAACAGTGCTGTAAAGTGGGTGTGAATTGTGAGTGAAGTTACTGGGTGTGGACTTTTCGACTTTTAAGCGACATGTTTGAAGTTATTTTGTTTGTTTTATAAAGAATTGGGGACCAGAAATGATTTTTTCAACCCATTTTAATAATATACACGGCACTATATGTGCTTTGATAATTGTGTCGTTATTCTGTATGTATAAAATTAGTCGAAAATCGAAAACAAAACTAACCTAACAGTATGCAATAACAAACAGTGGTGTTTATATTTTATATTGTAGGTTCTTCGTATAGTGCTTATCAGTACAACACAGTAGACGATGACGACGATGAAAAAGAGCGTGGCGCTTGCAGTATACCGCTGATTATAAGAGGCGCTTGGTTCTCGTGGGAGAATGGACGAAACACTTTGACCGAGCTTAACGCTGACACGATGACAAATAAAGGCAACTGCGTCAAAATTAAAGAAGAATATCACACCAATTATACTATGATTTTTAAACAAAATCAGTGTTATACTTGTGTCAAATTTTTAGTGAGAACAGTCAACGTGTTAGAGAAATTGGAAAGTAAGTATTGGACTAACCGATTCAATCTCGATCGCGTGTGACTTGTTCCGAATAGAATTTCGCTGGGCGTTCGTCGTGAATTTCTTTCTAATGAAATCGTTATCTTTGTAGCACCTTGCGTAAACCTTCCACCCGGTGAGGAGCCCACATTCAACCTTGTCTGCACGGGTTTAACCGATCAATTGATAACGCTGTTCTCAGAAAACTATGTACCTGTGAATTGTAGATCGTCGCTCGAAGGAGTGTGGAATTTTGCTTATCAGGTTTGTGCAGTTTTAAGAATGGTGCTAAAAACAGTTATTATTGGTATAATGAGTTACAGATCATAATACGCGGGATGTATTTTGCAGAACCGATTTAGATTTACAGGGGAATGCCAGCACAAGGATGCCCAAATTCGTTCGTGTCAAACAGCTGGTACTCAATTTTTGATTACAAACCAAAAGTTTAACATAACTTATAAAAAATGCCAAGGAATGTATGGAACTTTTGATGGAGGTGGGTCTATAGACTAGATTATTTACCAGATGAAATTTTGCTTTATTACTGATTGTTATTGTAAGCGTTCTGTAAATTATAAGAAAAAAAAACAGGAATTGTAAATTTCAAGACAATTAATGTATTTGCAGTTGTCGAATACAGTTGTTTGGGAGATTGGTTCGTGGGAAAGAATCATTATTTCGCTGTTGCGAACACCAAAGAATCTCGTAAAGATGAAAAATATCGATGCTTCTTAAAAAATCGCGATGATGACTTGTATATCGGTGTTTCGATCACCGCTGAATGCAACACACTGAAAACACCAGAAAAATCGCCTGAAAGGCTCCGAGTGACGCCAGGTGAATAATTTCGTCATTTATAGTGAATTTTAAAGTGTCGCAGGCTATAATCTCGTCAAAATATGTGTGTATTTAAAAAAAAACTATTTTCGTTTTGTAGTCAAAGCCGAAGTGGTCGAGCCAGGTTGCCGGCTACCTCAAAATTTTTCTGGTAACTGGATTAACACGGCCAACATCGACGCGGACGTATTCATCAATGAAACGCACATAATTGAGACTTATTATCCCGACGAGGGCCGATACAGAAGAACGATTTACGTGTGTCGAGAACAGAGAGACACTCGAATCATGATGGCCCGACTGACAGTTGACGGGTGGTAAGTAATATTTTTATTATACGGCTCTCGTACTGAAATTTAATTTAAAAGCGGTTGCCCTCCCTTGACCAAATTTGCTGTTGTGTATGGTTTGAGAGTTTTTTTTTCTTTTCAGCCAAAAGGACTATGTTTGTTTTGACTTTGTGCCACAACATCACAATATAATTCGATATCGCAGAGGCATTGCCGTTATTAAAGACGACTTTCACACGGTTTGCTCGTGGGTTCAGTTCCCAAATAAAGAGAGGTGGAAGTACGACTTGTTTCTGTCAAAACAACCGGTTCCGGTGCGATGCCCCGTTGCTGGAAAATTTAATTTTACTCAACATGGAGACGTGCCGTTCGAAACGAGGTAAAAATATCGGTTTTTACAAATAGACAAATTTATATATCGTTAGAGTCCAATTAGGCCAACATCAGGCCGAAGGTTTTGCCGAAGTCGAATTTACTGAATAATCAAATGAGTATTGTTTTATTTAAATCACACACGCAATTCTGCAAACGAATATTAAAATAAAACAAGATATGAAAAAATACTTTTCGACTTCAACGCAATTGCGTTCAGCTTAAAATAATAATTATTTTCGCTCGCTTTTCTAGCATTATTCAACACCTTCGGCTTCAGCCGAAGGTTCAAAAGCCGAACAATCGGCTTCGGCCAAAAACTGACTTTTGGTCAGACACTATAATATATGACCAAACGTAAATCTAGTTAAAATTGTAAACAATTTTTTAAACTTTACAGGATTCTGGGTGGTGTAACTTTGAGTCCAAGGCCAAACATATATTGCAAACAGAACATATCTGACTTTTCCGTTTGCGATACGGACCAAAAGGAAATAGCTATCGATGCAGACTATTGTTTATCGGTCGATCATTTGGGTCGTCCGGTCGATATTTACAGCGATCCTGATTATAAAATGAAATGTATCGGATTTTGGAAAGAGAACTTGAAATCTTATTTGATCACGTATGATGAATTAGATCCGTTTTCGAAATATCGATGCTGGGTGTACCAGAGAGCGGATTTGAATCGAATTTTAATGTCTCAAGGTATATTTTTTTCTTCTTTCTGTTAGTCTTAGGAAACTGAATTGCCCGTCCTGCTGTTCTTAAACTGATAAAAAAAAATTTGAGCCGTCGCGGGACGCCTGGCAGATGTGAAACATTTTTATAGCTTGAATCTTTTATTTATGGAACTTGACAAATTTATCAAAATAAAATCTAGCCTATATCACTTAGGGATAGTGTAGCTTTCTATTAGTAAAAGAATTTTTTAAATCGGTTCAATAGTTCCAGATATAATAATTTATGATTTATTACAACGCCGCGAGACATTTTCCACCAGCGAAGATAATAAGTGAAAGAATTTTTAGAATCGGTTCAGTAGTTCGAAGATAAGAATTTACAATTTAACACAATTTACCCTAATTTTCCCTCGTTTACCCAAATTTACTCTTATTTAGCCTCCTTTGCCTTAAGTTACCCCAATTTACTCTAATTTGCCCTAATTTACCCAAATTTTCGTTTTTTTTAAAAAAAACAAAAAAATTAATTTTTGGTGTCATGAAATTTCAAAAAATTATAATTATTGTCAAAGAAAGAATATAACAAAAATAAAAAATTTTATAAATAAATATCATGTAGAATTTAGAAAAAAACAAAACGTCAAAAATTGTACGATGCCATGAGTTTCCGAACTCAAGTCCCCATGCATAGAAGGCTAAAGTCGTTCCACTACTCTACGGATGAACTTGTCTAGACAGCCGTTGTTACTGATATATGTATAACTTAATATACCTGGACAATTAATTTATATATTATTTATCCAGTACATTATAAATCCCGCAGTGGTGGGGAGAACAGCAGCGAAAGAGAACATTTCGTCGCATTATTTCGTTGCATATTTCCCCTCACGCGGCTGTTCACAGCCCGACATAAGATGTTTCACATCAAAAAACGTTGAAATTGTTTATGAAACGCGAGTATCTTTTTTGAATTCGTTTATTTTAGCTTTGGGTCCTTATTGCGATTTAAACCAAGACGTCACGTCTTGGAACTACACAGAAGGTGCTAGCGTGGCAGTTGAAATGGAGGAATATGAACGTGAACGTATGTATTTATTTTTTTTTTTTCATTCGGTGTTATTTTGCATTTTCAAATATTTCTGTTTTTCACCGTTCTATTTTTATCAGGTGATCAGTGCCCAATGCACTTCGACGATGGATCCAATCCATGGCTGCAAACGGAAAACTATATAAAAGTTTTCCGTTACGGAAGCGGACAGGCAAGTCGCATTGAATTTACAGTATTTGTCGCTTTGATTTCTTTATTAGTGTTGAGAATATTGAGATTTTATTGTAATTAAAGGAAAAATGGTTTCGAATGTTTCAGAAATTTTCTAATGTGCTTTAATATGTAATAAGATTATGTTTTTTCGTAATTCTTTAATATTGTGTATGTTGCTTTAATTTATTCGATACACAATTTTATAAAAATCAAAAATCTTTAACAATTTGATCTGCGATAAAATATCCGTCCATTTATATTTTAACTCGAGTGAAACACTTTCCTTTAGAATCTTACGATTGTTTAACAAACAATTTTTTTTATTTAAAGCGTTTAAGTAGGTGCGAATTATTTTGTAATTCAGAAAAAAAACTTAGATTATAATCAAATACTTGTAAAATAATTAAAATGATAATTTCGAGTAAGACTGATAAAGGCTCGATCTTAAAATGTAATATTTTGTAGTAGGTATGTTGAGTAATAATTTTTTGAACTCTTTATTTCAAAATTCATCGTTCAACTGTTTACCGTTATGCAACTGCTCCAGTCTCCAACCGCGTTTTAACGCGTAATTTAATCCAGTATTGTGGTCATTTTTACAGAGTGAAAACAACTTTTTATAAAACGAAGACATTTTCAACAAAATTATTTTTATTCCTTTAATTAAAATTAAGTTCTATTAAACATGACCTATTATAATGTCGTTATTGCAAGGATTCCATAACTTATACTTTTAATTTTTTATGTTTTTAAGCCTGTGAAACGCCTCAGTTTTTATTTTTAAGGATTATTTTTAGAGTTGTCATTATTTCAGTTAAATGAAAAATCAGTTTTCTTGGGAAAAAAACGTGCTAATACCGATACACACATTCGAAGTTTTAAAATTCTGTGCTACTGCCTGGCCATGAACTGTATTGACATTATTTTATGTATTTATTATTGCCAGCACAGTTACGTTTGAGTTATGTATCTTTGGTACGTACTTACTAAATGACAACTCTATTTTACAAAAAATAGCTTAAGTTTTTTAAGAAATGGAATGAGAACATTGTAAGATGATTTTATTGCTATAATTAGAGTCCGACCGAATAATCGCTTTCTGCCAAAAAACCACTCTTCGGCAAAATTATCGACTTTAACTAATAACAAACTGAAAGATTTCCCTAAAGCCGAAGGTCCGTTTATTGCCTGCCGACATGCCGCTGAGTGTTCTTTTTATTTACTTTAGTGTTATTTTGAAATAATTAACGCACAAAAAGTATCTTTGTCTATTTTGGGCACATAAATTAATATAATGTGAATTGTCAAAAATAAACACTTACTTAATTAAATCGCCTTCGGTCGGACTCTAGTTATGATGCGTCTAAAAAATTCCGTATTCACAGACCACTTGGCGAACTATAGATATTTAAGTGCTTTATAGAATCTCATGAGGTGCGCTGCTAACCAATAAGTCATTGTTATTGAACAAGTGTTAAAATATCAATATTCCTATTGTCCACAATACTTTGTTGTCGGTGTTTTCTCCATTTTGTTTAAAGAAATCCGGACTGAGGTTTGTCTGTGAAACGTGAATATTATACATAGTTAAATTCTTAAAATAGGTATAAAAATGTTATAAAAAAATTGTATGTAATATAAAATATTATTTGTATTTTTGAAATTATTTTTTAAAGAATAAATATAAAGTTTTATAATTTTTTCTTAGCGAAAGAACGATTGTTACGAATTGAGTTTCTCAGACATGACAAACTCCAGCAGAGTCGGTTTTATTTCTTCTTTGTCGACATAATCGGCCGATAAGGGATACAGTGTATATAAACTGTCTTTGGGCGATGTCACGGGTTGTGCGGTATTCGATGTGGACGCACAAGAAGGAGGTCGAGAAAGTGATTGTTCCGCAACGTCACTGTTGAGTTGTCTTTGTTCGTGTCTCATTTCGGCTTGTAATACAGCATTGCTGAGCGTGAACTTTATGTTTGCTTGCTCTAATTTCGATAACTTTTTTGTCATTCGCGACATACTCAAAAAAACATATCATTTTCGTCCAGTTCATCGAAATTAAAAGATGATTTTGGCAGCGCAACTCTTTCTTCGTATTTCCTTTTCCGAAATGTGGCATTTTCCTTCATTATTTGTACCATTTCGTGCGCGGAATTATTCTTTTTGACTAGTCCTTTTTTGTGTTTTATATTTTCAATAAATTGTTTCGCGATTTCTTTCTCATTGTTTCCACTTTGCATTTCTAAGCGCCGATACAATTGGTCATTTAAATAAACATTGTTTTGATCTTCATGATCAAACTTATCTTCGAAATTATCCTTCTCTGGCTCGTATATCCTGCGAAAAAAAAATAATAGTGATCTGAAGCTCATTAGTTTATTTGAAATTTTAAAAAAGGAAAAGGCTACAGTAGAATCCCACCAATCCGGTGCCTCTCGTTCCGAGGCACATTACTGGAAAGACGCAGGGAAATACCGTAAATACATATTCTTTAATCCTCAAATGTAATTTTTACTTCCCACCTCTACTATGGTAGGGAAGTAATGGATTTAGTCCGAAAAAAATATTTCGAGATTTTAACAGATCTTCACGTTTTGAGACCCTAGCAATCGTTTAAGATCATTTTCTGACTGATGTCTGTATGTGTGTGTGTGTATGTGGTCAATTTTTCGCCTTCGATATCTTAAGAACGGAACAACATACGGGCATGCCGATTGTTCTATTGTGTTTATCAGCCTTTAACTTAGATCTGATTAGATTTTGAGTCAAATCGGTTCAGTGGATCCTGAGATATTCAAAAAAAACGTTCTCAATATCACGTATTAACATAGGTAAAAAAAATATAAATGAATTCTAGATGTTATAATATGAAAAAATGTAAATATTTTTTTTCTCTAAAATGTACAGTTTTCGAGAAAAAAAATATTTTACTAAAAAAAATAAAAATTGTACGTAAATCAAGGTAACCATGATTTTTGCTATATTAAGCTAGCCATCAGTAGATCAAACAAAAAAGAGGGCCATGCTTTTTTCAAAGAATAAAAATTAAATTGTGTTTTAAAGAGCACCAACAGGTTATTTGGGCCTAGTCAAAGAATAAAAAAAAAAAGAGTGTTTATTTTTTTTTGCAAATATTTACTAGGTGGGAAGTATAGGACTGGTCATCAGTCGAATTTTTTTGTTTTTCCTATAGGTAGGTAACTTTTTTTTTATACAATTTTTTTTATAAAGGATTATAAAACAATTAGGATATATGGCTCGACAGCAATTGTGTCATAAGATACCTTCTCGCCACTAATAGTAAATAAGCAAATCGACCATCGCTTACTTTGAAGTCATCTTTCGTTTAAATTCTTAACTTTCTCCCGCAAAATTTCGTCAAAAATTTAAGTGTGCTGCCCTCGTTCCTAAAGAAATCACGCGTACAGAGCATCCTCCACTTTTGAATGTTCACCAGATTTTAACGTGTTCCGCTTACCTGGGCCGCTCTCTGCACTTTTCGCAAAGTTCTCAACTTGTAAGTAGTTTTGACGAATATGAATTATTGTATACCGTCCAATATTGTAACGCCTTGCACGTTGAACAACAGTAAAAGACAAAGTGACAAACTCTAGGGTTTGAGAATAGCCGAGAGTGTAGCGGCGCTGTTGTTTACATGGCGTTGCTATGGTTCCTCTATTACAAGTCCCCAGTTCTCGGGTTCTAGCCCGAGAGCTGGTAAAAGTGTCAATTGGATTTTCAATTTATTATTTAAAAAAAAAAATAATAATAATGAATTGAAAATATGAATTGGTGCTAGGCCCAAATAACCTTAGCTGTTGGTGGTCTTTAAAATACAATACAATACAAGACAAACTCTAAACACCTAAGCTATAATGGCAATGCATTAATTAGGACGCTGGAAGAAAACGTCGGATTACTAGCAGTGCCGGACTACCTACGGCCGGATTAGTAAGATTCTAAGATACTAGTTTTACATACTTTCGATTATCCAAAAACGGTAAAATGAACGCCATTTGACTTTTTCTATTTTCGTGTCTAGTTAAAAAAATATATCCAAGATTTCGGGGGTGGCGATGCCACTGACGCCTCCCCCCTGGATCCGCTCCTGGTATATTATGGCGACAACATAGTATGTTGGCTTTAACTCTTGCACGAGCTGTATTTTATAGGCACGTAAGCCAAGATCCTTACGTAAAATTTTCCACGTAGTCGAACACCTAAGTAATCTATGGACAAAGGCCAACAAGTTGAGAACGGCGACGAATCGACATTTCAGCGTCTTCTTCAACACTTCGCGCTACAGCAGCAATATTCTCTTCGGTACGCACATTTCTTTGTCTTGTTGGTGGTTTTGAATCGAGAAGAGTAAAATTAGTGCGAAAACGATCAATAACTGCACGAATTGCTTGCTCACTAGGCCGATTATGTTGACCGTAAAATGGACGAAGTGCTCTATGAACTTCGCGAACAGATTTCTTTTTTCATCATAAATTTCCACAATTTGGAAGCATTGTTCTGGCGTTAAACGATTCATGATGAATTGCCAAACCTTACTGAACAGAAATGTCAACACAGTTTGACATTCTCAACTGTCAAACCATAGACAACAATCATCGAAACTTCTCATGCAGCTAAAAAAACACCTGTATTATCTATGATACAGGCGTCGGGCATATATAGAAGTTTTAAACCTTTCTGTACCCAAGTTTTAAACCGTTTTGCTTTTTAGTTCACTTGTTTTTGAATTTTGACAGGTAAAAACACGTCAAGCTAGTGCAATTTGCAAAATTTAATCAAAACAAAAGTTTTTGAAAGAAAAATGAAGATTGACGGTCTACTTAAACGCGCCTTAGCTGTTGAATTTTCTGAAAATTTTGATCCATCCAAAGTGCCTATGACAGGTAATTTAAACATTAATTTCATGATGAAATTAGAAGGAGGCAAATGTCTAATTTTTTACAATAAATAATAGAAACACGAAAATCAGACAAACTAAGAAAAATACGTGTATATTTTTATGAATACATTTTCCGTTATGTCATAAAATGAACAAAATACCACAAATTACTCAATTTTATATTAATTATAAGTTATAACCTAAATATGAAATTATACTATTTTTCTGTTTATTTAGGAGAAGAATATCTTCAGCATGTTATTTTAGAAGCATCTCAATGCGAAGAAATTGTCACTGTTGATGCAGGAGCATTGAAAAAAAATAAAATTCAACCAATATGTTTCGAGGCCGTAAGCTATTAAGATATTATACTTAGTTAATGAATTTATTTTTTTACAATTTGATCAAAACATAAATACACTTTAACACATTATGTAATCCTTCCAGATACAGTTGGATGGATGTAAAAAGGCGCCAGCAGATTTAATTCCAACTTTAAAATGGCAAGAGATACAAGTATCGGAATTTTCACGTATGCGGCGAAAGTTATCTCGTTTACGACAAAAAGAGGGTAGGCCGTACGACAAAAAGCAAGAAAAATCAATAGACGAGTGGCGAGAATTCTGTTCAACAAATAAACCAAAACTCTCCAACGTTTTATATATGAATCAGTCCGACTTGGATACACTACTCGAATATCACTCCGACTGGTTAGAAGAATTAGTTGACGGTACAAGCAACTTCGAGGAATGTATGGGAATGTGGATATACTCCATCTTTGCTTGTTTAGAAACGCCTTTATTACCGGATACATGCTCCTCGATGAGGAGAATAGCTCGAAAATGTGCTCAAATGAGAGCTACATTGCCCACTGATAAACAAACTGAAGAATATTCGTTGCCACTTAGCTTGATAATTTGCTTAGTGGGAAGATACTTTAATCAAAGTGATTTAGCTGATTCGGAAGTGTAGTTCATAGGTTTTTTTTTGTGTAAATATTACAGCATAGGTACCTATTTTTTAATTTTCATAAGCACATACAACTATACAATAAAAATAATAAATAAAGAATAACTATTTATATTTGCTACAATTCTTTAATGTTAAATTCTTTAATGTTAACATTAAAGAATTGTAGCAAATAAAAATTGTCATTCTTTAGCCTCGTATTCTGTATCAATTTTTAACACGCTTATATTAGCTTCACCTGTATGTTTGCGTGCTTGCTTGCTTGCGTGTTTGTCAGTTTGTAACCGACTTCTTTGAACTTGATTTTGACCAACTTTGAACGGTCAGATTTAGTTTAAACTTATCAAGGACCGACGACAATACAATAATTCCATAAGTTTGTCCCATTATCCTGACCAGGATCTCCAGGACTAAAAAAAAAAGCAAAAAACTTCAGATTGAACTGAAACTTTGCACACTTATCAAGGACCGATTACAATACAATAATTCCATAAGTTTGTCCCATTATCCTGACCAGGATCTCCAGGACTAAAAAGCAAAAATAAATTATAATTTAAAAAACTAAAAAACACGCTTTAATGAACTAAAAAGTAAAAAATAATTAATTTTATTGTAAAAAAGCGTGGGGTGCTTTGTATCATATTTTCATACTACCCCACGCTTTTTTACAATAAAATTAATTATTTTTTACTTTTTAGTTCATTAAAGCGTGTTTTTTAGTTTTTTTAAATTATAATTTATTATCAAGGTGTTTTGAGAAAATAAAAATAATGTAAACATTTCGATTTGTGAAAAAAGTTCTAGTCTTTGTGGATTTTTCTTTTCAAATTGAATCGAATCGAGGCGTGCACTGGTGTTGTGCCGAGTCGCTTTTTTGAGAATTAAGACACAAGTCTACAGCTCGACTCTAAAAGACTAATGTTCATAACAAAAATCAAAGAAGATTTGTTATATTTTTATCATATTCATTGGATATTATAAAAACTTGAAAATTTTGAAGCAAACACGTATTCTAAAACCTAAAACAAATCAACATAAAAAATAAGACGTTCTTTTCTTTAGAAAAAAAACTCAATGCACCCAAATATGATATTCGGATAAAACGCAAAACGAGGAGGTTTCTAGTCGGGTTGGAACTGAAACTGATAAACGAATACGTTTTGAAAATTTTGGAACTGTCCAGAAAGTTTCTGAATATTTCTGCTAATTTCTACCAGTCTTGTTCTTTCAGCAGAAACGTTCTTTTGATTATTATTCAACTCGACTCGACTAGAGAGAGATCTATCTCCTAAATAGTCATTGCTCCTTTCTGAATGCGAACCCTGCACGACCCTTTGTAATCACTCAAATTAAAAGTATAAAATGATCTTTATATGTTACCATTAGTTTTCCCAACACCTCATGACACCATGGGCGCGCACAATATCTTATAATTGCATTTTTGTCGCTCCCAGCCTTGTTTAAATAAATAACGTATAAAAAGTAATCACTACACGCTTTTTAAACCATTTTTAATGGTGCTAAAATAAGTTTTCACGCGCTATACACCTCACTTTTCAAAACTTCTACAAAACTGAAATATATTGTAAATATTATGTGTCATTAGATCTGATCGTTCATTGAATTTGTGTATGATTTGATAATAATAATTATTGTACAATTGCGATTTATTGTTTTTTTATTGAGATAATTGGCACTATTATAATTCCATTGCAATTATTGTTATTTACAGCATTCGTGAACTTACAGAGCACTTCCTTAAAATTGAATTACTGTTTGTATTTCTTAAGTTCAATACTTATCAGGCATGCAATTTTCACTTCTGTTTACAGTTTGCATTACACATCACAAATTTTATATGAAAAAGCTCTTTCTGAAGAAAATTTTAAAGCAAATTTAAATCGGCCGTCAAGAACAATTTAACCGTTGAAAAATACTACAATTTAGAACTTTCAACTATAGTTTAGAGATGTCCTCGTTGCATGCTTGCGATCCTACACATGCGCATTTTGCGGAACCCAGACACTTTTAAATTCAGCAAATTACTAAGCGCTACATTACTGCGTGATTGTAAAATGTAAACGAAAATGATTACCTACGAGTACTATTTAAATTAACAGATCGTTAACGGTCATAACATTATCAAGCCATTGAAAATATGTTTATGATACAGATAAAGCATTGGCACAGAAGGTATGCAAATATCAAATGTTCTTAATAAAGCCACAGTAGGGGAATGAATTGTAAATTATAGACGTTCGACAACAGAAGTCATTAGCGCACAGTAGGGGACCTCTTGTGCGGTAATTTGAAAATCGGAGAGTTTTTCTAAAAAAGTCGAGAAAAATAGGCAAATTCATCAAATCTTTCATATATTTTTCAAATAAAGCATGCTTATGGAACGCAAAACGTTTCATTCGATCACCATGTGGGCATTTTTTGAACGGCAACAGAATATTTTTCAAGATCTAGGTACTTTATATTTAAATGAATATGTTAAAAGTGTGGCGTAATAAGAAATGTAGAATTGAATTGAATTGTGAATTATAGACACTCGATATCAGAGGTCATTAGCGTCTGTGGATAAGAAATGTACATATTATATTATAGATATGTACTTAATATGTACAGTGGACTCTTCCTTGTCCGGTTTGCTGATTAACTGTACCGAGATGTATGTATATTCGGATTAACGGACAGTATCGGCGTGTGTATAAATAGAGCAGCCGGAATGGCATTTTTTTAATGTTTACGGCTTGAATTTAATGTTTAGTTTTTAGTATCGATTCGACTTTTATTTTACACAGGTTTATTTTTGATTTAAAAACAGTATTTTATTTGTTGCCAAACTATGATATAGAGAAAATGTGATCCGTAGATGATGTAGAAATTAGGAGAAAAAACTCAGTGGCTAAAAGATCAAAAAAAATTTGCAATACTGATGATTAAATTTTATTTATCCAGGTGTGCAAGCTTTCACGACCGGCATTGTTCCAAGTCTTCATGATTTCCGGGCTTTTAGGCCGTGGTCCGGTGATATTTCTACCACCGGACCACGGCCTACAAGCCCGGAAACCATAAAGACTTGGAGTATTTTATTTTGTAGGAATCCAAGTTGAATAATGTTCTCCAATTAGTGTATACATACGTTTTTCTGAATTATCCGTGATTTTCAATTATCTGTATACCTTTAAGGTCATTCCCCTGGATAATCGAGTCTGCTGCATATATAAATCAAAATTTTGATTCTTTTCTGTTCAAAAATACAAGTTATAATAAAATATATTAGGAATTCTCAGACAAAAAATTAAAAAAAATTTCATTTACTTTAATTTAAATAAAATTTACAAATAGTTGATTATAGTTCATCTTAATACAGGACAACTTAAGATGTCAATAAGTCGGCATATAATAATATGTTACAACATGTTTTATTGTAGTATGTTGACTTACAAATCAAAATAACATTTTCTAATAGTTCATTTATTAACCTACGATAAGGGTGCCTTCATCTTGAAACTCGTAAAAGGGCACTTCAAGATTAAGTGGCGCAGGACCTTTACGGATACGACCGGACGCGTCGTAGTGGGAGCCGTGGCAAGGACAGTAATAACCGCCAAAGTCACCTGCGTTGGCAATCGGTACGCAGCCCAAGTGAGTGCACACGCCGATGACGACCAGCCAATCGGGGTTTTTGACGCGGTCGCTGTCGGGTTGCGGGTCCCGTAACGAGCTCACGTTCACGCCCTGCTCCGTCGAAATTTCATCGGGCGTTCTGTGTCTGATAAAAAGAGGCTTTCCTCGCCACTTGAATGTCATAGATTTTCCTTCAGGAATATCAGCCAATTTGATTTCAATTTTAGCTAAAGCCAACACATCAGCCGAAGCACTCATCGTCATAACGAATTGGGTCACAACGGTCTTTGCCGAGTACGCTGCCAAAACGCCAGCAGCTGAACATAAAAAGAATACGTGTCAACCGTACATTTTTACACGAAAATAATAATTGGATACTATTTACCTCCCGATACCAAGTAGGTAAAGGCTTTACGACTGTCCTCGGAGTCTCTGCTTTTTGCATTTGGCGATAGAACAGCCTTTCGTCTATAGTACGAAAAGTCGGGAACTTTGATATCAGTGTGTGCAAATCTAACTTGCGTCGTAACTGAAACAAATGAATATTATGCACCAATAAATTTCCAACCTAACCTTCATTTACACTGTTACATAATCTTTTTTTTTTTGGACCGATTTGGCATTAATTCTACTGCGAATACCTGCTGGTCCAGATTTGACACGAATGTTTCCAGTAAATGGAAGGGCCTTATCAATAGCATCGTTTGTGATAATTTCTGGAGTAGATTGAATTACTATTGGGTTGCTGACAATCGTAGGAGCTACGGTCTTCAATTGTGAAGAGACTGCTTGAGAGCTAGCTTTCAAATATGGGGCTAAATTGCCAGACCTGCCCACGACTGTAATCATTTTGATTCTATGTGCACTGAAAATTTAAAAAGAATGTAATTTTTCCGATGAAATCTTATTATATCACAAAATATAATGACACTTCACCAACCTTTCACACCTAGCGGCGAATTGGTCAACTGAACTGAATAGTTCGTGTAAAGGCCGCGAGGCGCAAAGCAGGCTAGAGTGGGAGCTAGCTTTTAGTTTAAGCAAAATTTTTAACATTTTCGGCCAAATTTCAATCAATAAAATGTCGTGATTTAAATTTTATTCATTACAAAAGTACAATACGTGTTTGTGATATGTAGGACTGTGTAAAATCGTTCGATAAAATCGTACAAAAATTAAAAACAACTATTCTATATGACAGTGACATTTCCTGAAAATAACTATTTAATGCCAGAGTTTAATGAAGATTCCCTCAAAATAAATTGAAAAATTGCATCTGACAGGTAAGAATATTAATCTGTTGTTAGTTTTTGTCAATGTCAGTGTTTTATCTTTAAGAATTTCATTCACAAATTAAATAGTTTTAGTAGAAATCGAAAGTTAAATGTCACTCACAGCGCAATGCACTCTCCAAGGACGCAACGTAATACTCAGATGTGTCAAAATGGTTGCATAGTGTGAGGATTTTAATTTTGAATAATATTTTTAACGAAACTGTAATTTTGCACAATAATAATTTAAAACAAAGAAAATCTGAGAGAGACATAAATGAATGTTTAACGAATATAGAAATAAAAATCGGAAATACGTTTTTTTAAGACAATAAATGCATCTTTAGGCAATGTGTAATATTGTGAATAGAATATATTATTGTGTAACTTTATGCATATTATACGTCATGTTCTCGCAGACTCGGTACCTACTATTTTACCTTCCCTGCTAATATTGATTGACTTGTCATGCAGGCGAGCAAATAGCACATTAAGCATAAGGGATGTCATATAGCACAGAATCTTGTCGCTAACACGTTTGTGTATCTTTGTGTAAGCCATCGGCGTCGACTGCGGGGTTTGCTCAGGTGCCGAACAAATAAATACAATAATTTATGTTTTTAGTGTATTTGTCATAATATGGCACATACACTATTGGCGTCGGTCGGATGGCGGGACCTAGGGGTCGGACCAAAATTTCTCGACGTTTCATAATCTCCTGAACACTTTGGCACCATTTTTGAAAATGTTTTATATATATATATATATATATATATATATATGTGTGTGTGTGTGTGTGTGTGTGTGTGTGTACACGATAACTGTCGACAGACTTAATCGTTTGAAACGAAATTTGGTACACACATTGGAACCCATCACCGCAAGAAGCCTATTTAAAATGGGCCCGATCGGACCATTTTCAGGGTTGCATTTAGGGGTTCCAAAAAGTTTTTGGGCCCAAAAATACCGAAAAATTTGTCAGAATCGTTTCAAAATTGAAATTTAACTCTTTAGTAAAGATTAAAATGTGGTGCTAAAATTTTAATAAAATCGGCCCGACAGGACCGGACTTTCAAATTTTATGAAAACACTAGTTTGTTGATACGGATTTACTTATGGAAGGGTGTATTTAATTGGGTGTACTGATAAAATCCATGTCTAATATTGAAATTTAGAAAAATTTAATTATTTTAAGGGATGTATTAAGGGGTTAAATTTTTTATTTTGTCAAAAAACAAACTTAAGTTCACATAATAATGCCACAATGCCTGTATTAGCAAATACACTATATTGTCGGCAGGGTTTGGCACTGCGACCCGAGTTTTTTTATTAACTGTTAAAAATGCTGTCTCCCATAAATTGATAATAATATGTGGAACGCATTTATATTTATGTAATTCGGGTCTCGAAGGCAAGTCAGTGGACAGATTTGTCTTTGTTCTCATGATTTGTGGTTATGTGTCCAAAATAACAGAAACGACGACCTTTCCATCTTCAGATAATTCCGTAATGATTCTACTTTTGATGTTTTTATGCAGTCCGTTCGGCGACGGTCGTCCAACTAAATTATGAAGGCCGTCCGACAAACAGAGATTGTTGTCAGCGATAATAATATGCGTTTCTACAAATTTTGAACGTAAATGTGGTAAAAACCAACGGTGTTTCTATGCTCGTTATAGAACGCGTCTTTTTCGTTACGTTTAATTAAATTGAGACTCGATTTATAGGCGAGTGGCTCCCAAAATAATGTATAATATGCCGTCCGCGTGCGTCTATGATGTACGCTGCTGCACGGTACAGTGGGTTGGGGTGAAGCGAGCCACCCCGTGTGCGACGCTCTGCTACCCTATACCATGCCGACTGCCGTATCCTGTTCCTATAATATTATAATGTATTATAAAGATAGACCAGTTGGTATCCCGTTTTACCACTGTGCTCTTACAGCGTGCCTGCCTGTTCATTGGACGCTCGCAATACTTTTTCATTCAAATTAAAATGAGAATGTGGGAATGTTGAAATAGGTTTCACAGGTCCACGCATAGCTTATCCAGGGATCGAAGCAAAATCAACAGTTAATTTAGAGCGAAATATTTTAATTTTTAAGGCCAGTGCACAGATGCTACTTTTTGTTGTATCGAAAACGCGCGATTTAGGAACTGCATTGCGATTTGACGATTACTCTGGTAGTCGAAATGTCTCGTTCGATAGCGCGTTTTGGCAACGGCATGGAGACTCAATCGCACTTTCGTTTGATCTAGCGATCAATTGAATCCACGGCATGGAGTAGTACTTTAAACCTGTGTGCTATGTGTTTTCAACAATCGCGCATTCGTGACACATCAGTTGTATATTTCAGCACAGTCGTTATACAAAAAGTGGAATTTGTGTGCGCTGAGCCTGGCCCTTATAGAAAATAAGTTGGTCAAACAAATTACTATCTCGACGAATTATTGATAATGGTAGTAAATAATTATTAATTATAACAAAAAAAGTATTTCCTGCCCAACTTGGGAGACCCTTCAACCAGTGTCTTGATTAATTAATCAGCAAAAAAAAGGGTGTGGATCTTGGGACCCCCGACAGATGTGAAACATCAAAGAAAACGTTATTGAACTCGGTGGTATTCTCTATGTAGTAGTATATATTTTTTCAAAAGCAGCAACTAACTGTTATGCTGACGTAATCCTATATACGGCACTGTAATACCGCGTGTGTTACAGTGCACGCCTGAGCCAAGAGAGAGAGGGTGCCGAAGTGGTGGGGAGAACAGCAGCGAAGGAGCGGACCAAACATTTCGTTGCATATTTCCCCTCACGCGGCTGTTCACAGCCCGACATAAGATGTTTCACATCAAAAACGCGAAGAAATTGCACTGGACTCTTTCTATATAATACAGGTTCGCGGAAGTATAGGTTTCCCTCAGCCCTGTGACGTTAGGGTCATTGTGTTCAATTATAATTGTTGTCCCAGCCCGCTGTGTATGCAGCACTATTGTGCTCCATATACAGTGCGTCTCGGTGATAATAATTCTCCATTGCATAATTTACGATATACGCGTTATATTAATAGTAAGTAAGCAAGAACAATGCTGTATAGTGTATATATATATATCGTTGCATAGGTAATAATAATAATATAGTTACCCTCCCAGTTATCGAATATGACCTAGATTTTGTACAAAACACTATTTGAAGGCTCTTCTTTTTACTTCCCACCTCTACTATGGTAGGGAAGTAATGGATTCAGTCCGAAAACAATATTTCGAGATTTTAACAGATTTTCACGTTTTGAGACCCTAGCAATCGTTTAAGATCATTTTCTGACTGATGTCTGTATGTGTGTGTGTATGTGTGTATGTGTGTATGTGTGTGTGTGTGTATGTGGTCAATTTTTCGCCTTCGATATCTTAAGAACGGAACAACATACGGGCATGCCGATTGTTCTATTGTGTTTATCAGCCTTTAACTTAGATCTGATTAGATTTTGAGTCAAATCGGTTCAGTGGATCCTGAGATATTCAAAAAAACGTCCTCAATGTCACGTATTAACATAGGTAAAAAAAAATATAAATGAATTCTAGATGTTATAATATGAAAAAAATGTAAATATTTTTTTTCTCTAAAATGTATAGTTTTCGAGAAAAAAAATATTTTACTAAAAAAAATAAAAATTGTACGTAAATCAAGGTAACCATGATTTTTGCTATATTAAGCTAGCCATCAATAGATCACCAAACAAAAAAGAGGGCCATGCTTTTTTCAAAGAATAAAAATTAAATTGTGTTTTAAAGACCACCAACAGCTAAGGTTATTTGGGCCTAGTCAAAGAATAAAAAAAAAGAGTGTTTATTTTTTGCAAATATTTACTAGGTGGGAAGTATAGGACTGGTCATCAGTCGAATTTTTTCTCTATATGAAAATATCTATACCTACATGTATAATTGAAATACCTACACTTTAAATTGCATTCGGATTAAAAAACATTTTTTAATGTCACCAACAGCCAAGGGCGTACGCAGAATTTTGTTCGAGGGGGGGCAAGAGTTATGGGAGTTATAGGTCACAAACGATAGTCCATGGTTCTAACTTCTAAGTCAATGACTCAATGATCGGGAATGTTCAGGTGCTAAAATTTATTAACGGGAAATAAAAGGGATTATTATGAACTAAGATTCAGAAATTTTCACTTTATTTCATTATTCCAGATCCCACTGACAGGGAGGGGGGCAGCTGCCCCACTGCTCTTACGTGCGTACGCCCATTAACAGCTAGGGTTATTTGAAACCGAATACCAATTCATATTGTAAATTTATTATTTATTAATAACTAACGGCCCTGTCCGGCTTCGCCCATGAGACTGCAATACACTACTCACTCGCTTCGCTCGTTCGCTTGAATATTATAACTACATTACTCACTCGCTTCGCTCGTTCGCTCCCTGGTGAATTTTTCCGATGTTTTAATAGTTATTCTGTTAACCAGGGCGGAGACAAATCCAAAAAATCAAAGATCATGAAAATCGGTTCAGCCGTTTTCGAGTTATAAATGGTGTAACTAACTAACACGGCTTTCTTTTATATATATATATAATAGATAGATTACCTACATTTAAAATCCAATTGAAATTTTTAACAGATTAGGACCTGGAAACCCGGGCTTGTAATAGAGAAGCCATATAAACAACGCCATCGCTACACGCTCGGCTATTCTCAAGAGCCCATTTGGTTAAAAAAAAAAACAATTTTTTTTTTCGAGAAAAGCAGTAACTACCTATTATAGGTACTCTCATATTGTTCAGTTAAATATTTGTAAATATCTAGGCAAAATTTTCTCATAAAAACAAGTTTGATATATTATTATAGATACTACTATTTTGTTTCTCGTAAAAAAATTGACCGTTGTTGCAAAAACGCACGGTACATTATTATTGTGAATATATCCCAAACTGTACTGTGAATATGCACGGGTGCCTGTGCGCTGCCGCAGCTCTCGGCCAGGACTATAGGTCGGTGCTGCGCCCCGTATTTCCAAACAACTATATAATATATATTCGCATGCTTCCTCCATATCTTGCACCTGCATTATGTAATGAAGCGATGCGTATTCTATTTCCTAGAGCTGTCTTTCTCGTTTAAAAGACGCGTACGTCGATAACACCAACTCGCCAGGGCTGCACAGTGTACATGTTTGTCCTAAGACAATGTGGGATTCACTTAATAAATCAAATCGTATATATAGAAACTAGCGGACCCGGTCCGGCTTCGCCCGGATGCTAAGAAAGCCCAGGTGCTAGGAATTTCCTGGGTGCAATACACTAATCACTCGCTTCGTTCGTTCGCTTGAATATTATAATTACATTACTCACTCGCTTCGCTCGTTCGTTTGAATTTTATTAATACACTACTCACTCGCTTCTATAGCAAGTGTAACCTGGGTTAAAATTTTATCGGGCACTGAAATTTTGGGAATAAATGTTATTGGCCCACCTTCAAATCACCATGTCCAACACTGGTCCACCCTAACAACAAACCCTAGCGCCGCTACTGTAGAGGGGGTTGGGGACAATGTTCCTTTTTGTTGAGGAGCTCAAATTAATGTTCAAAATGCCAGGGGCCCACCACAAAAATGTGCCAGGGGTCCCAAATTTGTGGTTACGCCACAGCTGGTTACATAACTGAAAAATGCCACCACGGGACGGTCGAAACCTTTCAGAGCTATCAAGTCACGACAGCACCTGATTCAGGTGCTGTCGTTTGTCGATGAAAGTTAGATTTTTTTTCGCAACCTGCGTGTATAAATGAATAATAATAACAAAAATCGCGTATAAACATTTTTTTTTGCTGCAGAAAAAAAGCGTTATACTAAATCCTTAATTGAAAAGGAATTAACTGTAAGATTTTACTGGGGGAAAAAACGAACCGTCGAATGCCAACGCACTCTGTTTTTCAGAATCCAGCGGTGAACTGAAATCCAGTGCATTCACCCGGGAAGGCGCGCATTTTAAATGCGACTGAGGAACTATCTGATAGATAATTTATCGTAGTGGAAGTTATTTTGTTGACTCTAGTGAAAATAACGCCAGTTATACAGGAAGCTAAGGAGCTATATGTATGTACGTACAGTGTGCGAGAGGGAATAGCAACCTATAAATATTGCATACGACAGAAGGAGAAAGAGCTGCACACACGTTGCTGGGTCATGTCGATTGTCGCTATACACACGCATTCACCCGAGCTAGACACGATTGTGTGCGTGTGTTTGCCATGTATAGCTCTTTTCTACGAATTGCGAACGATTCATTCGGTTCTTAATAAAAATGAAGACCGATTCCTCGAACGATAACAAGAATCCGGATAGTAAAGTCTCCTAAAAACGCTCATTTCTTGTACTCGCTAGCCGGTAATTTAAACACCACCAATTCTCTTACCGAAATATGTGTTTTGCATTGCATACGATTAACTAATTATTAGCAAGTATAGCAACTCATGATATTCAAGAGTGAGAATAATAACAGGTTCGAATCTGAGCTGGGTTTATTTTTTGAACGTCTATAATCTATATTATGTAGACTCCACCTCTGTCTAATCACCTGGAAACATGAAAAATGTTAGAGACTAATTATTATACTTTTCACTTATTACATGTTTACAACGCAGTGCCCGACAAAATTAAATGCCTAGATAGCAAAATGTTTAAAATATACTTGATAGAACAGTGTTTTTACAATACAAATGATTTTATTCAATGTTCCAAGTAACATTGTATATTGTATCGTTACTATTATTTGTTTTATTTGACATGTTTTATACCTTTGGTTACACAATAGTATATTGTGCGACTAGTGGGAGAAAGAGGAGATTCCTCGAGTGTGGATTTTGCCGCACGAGCGTAGCGAGTGCGGTAAAACACACGAGTGGAATCTCCTCTTTCGACCAATAGTCGCACACAATATTTTGTTCAACTACCGCAAGAAATATGTCATTTCGTGGCTCTGCTGAGCGTGGGCGAATTAATGGGTGACCTGATTGATTAACGAAACTATCAACACTTGCGTACACGTTCCCCGTAATGAGCGTGGGCGAAATGCCATTTCGCCCACTAGTGGGCGAAATACGTCTACAGTCAGAGAATTTATTATTTCGCCCACTCTCAGTAGAGCCACGAAATTACATATTTCTTGCGGGTGTTGAACAAAATAAATTTATTATTATTATTCTATTCTCGTTTAGACCAGGCGCAAATGCAATTTCAGAAAAATTAATTTTGGTTCGTCCTCAGACAGAAAACTATATATTTATAAATTATTATAATATAATATGCAGGTATTATGTTTTCATTTCCTATGCAAATAATGAATATCTAGGTACCTAAAAAACAATTTGCCCCGAATTATATGTTACAAAACTGTCAGGCCAAGAATTATTTTATTTAGAATTTTGGACATCATAGAGCAACACCTATACGTTCTTGGCTGCTAAATAAGAGAATATACAGAAGTCCATTGAAATTGAATACAACATTTTTATCGACCACACGTATCTTTTTCGATTTGAGCGTCCTTACAGCCAACGATCAATTCTATATTATAAGTGAACCCGCACCTAAATACCTATCTCTGTTAGTTTAAAACCTAGAGACGTACACAATTTTCCTAAACCTATAATAGAAAGATTCAGAAGTAGATACTAGAAGATCTACTTGTCATTTTCTACAGATTGTATCAAATTAAACCTGTGCATAGGGCATTCTGTGTGTAAGACAGAGATTAATACATAAAGCTATAAGTAAGAATGAGATAAATGATCGCTAATGTTACGTGGTTACTGTAAATTAAACTGATAAAAGATTTACATTTTTACAGCATAGAAGGAGCGAAAAAACAAAGATGACGCTATTAGGTTGTATAAATATTATTTATTTACAGTAACCACGTAACATCCTATTAGCGATCATTTATCTCATTCTTACTTATTGCTTTATGTATCGATCTCTGTCTTACACACAGAATGTCCTATGCACAGGTTTAATTTGATACAATCTGTATAAGTAATATTATGTTCGATTTGAAAAGACGCGAGATTAGAGATTACCTATATCTATATAATTACGTCGGGAACTGCAAGGGTTTGTAAATTGTATAACTGCGGACGAAACCACGCATGATAATGGTCAAACCCTGCATTGTCATATTATATTATGCATTCAAACAAAATACACAAAAACACCAAGCTTAACGTTGATTAGTCTCGCTAGAAACGATTCGGTTTCGAAATGAAAAAACGCAGAGTCGAATCGACTATCCGGTTCCGGCGGCACTTCTTTAATATAAATATGTTTGGTTTTGTGTAACTGGCAACAACCCCTAACAACCTCCGCACGCACAAATATACAGAGAGTGTGTGTGCCGATTTGAGAGTGCGGGTTGAATGACCGACTCGCACCTCTTTCTCCAGACCTCCGCACCGCCGGCCGGAGTCTCCCTGTGTGGATGTGTGTGTGTGTGCGCCGTCGTGCCTTCGCCGCCGCCGCCGCCGACCGGCACCAGGCCTACCCCTAGCCGTCTTGTCTTGTGCTGCCTTATGTTTCTGTCACTTTACACTCGGTTTTTCTGTCTTTCTTTCGTCTCTATATACACATAAATACATTATTATTATGTTTATTAATATTGATATAAATTCTGTTGTGATGCGGGGATGCTTTTGGATTTTTCCGTTTTTCCGTACAGGTGCTCTCAGAGCACGCCCATTTGCGTATTTTTTTTATAGACTGTATAATATTAATGAATGCTCTCTTTTTATACTTCGTCTAATCGGCAAGTGCCTCTTTAGCGTTGCTTTCTTATACGACTTTTTACAGTGTCGCCTGTGAAGAATCGCTACTTGAAATCGAAATCGTTTATCCGAATCACCGTCAGCTTCATTGATTTTTTAATAATTTCTTAAGAGGTCACATGAATTATTTAAAGACGATAAATCTTGATTATTAGTTGCGTAGAACTGTACAATTTATAAAAATATATGAGCACTGTGGTTGGAATAAAAACAAAAATAAAGATAGTTACATCTTACCACAACAGTTTTATTGATGGAAGTACATTTCGAAAGCTATGCTTTCATCTTCAGCAAACACTATACATTGCTGAAGATTAAAGCATAGCTTTCGAAATGTACATCCATCAATAAAACTATAATTGTGGTAAGAAGTAACTATCTTTATTTTTGTTTGTACAATTTATGCATCGATCTAATTAATAATGATCTAGTCACTGAGATGCCGACTTCCGAGACTGCATATTGGTCCACTTTTAAGAGTATTCGATAGCGGAAGTTACCCCCCGCACTCTTCATCTCAAATTCTTTCCCCTCACCTAAAAACGGTTCCCGATCTCCCGACGCTATTTTTAAAGTTGAAGGGTTCGGGTTTTTCGAAAAAGTTTTCGCTACGTGAGAATGATTGTGTAATTTATAGTTTTTTTAAGTTGTAAGTTTTTCCAGGATTTTTTTTCAATTTTTCGCCTGTCTAGAATCTGTAGTGTGATTCTCGGTCCTTCATTTGGCGTTTATCCGAACCTTTTAGCTTTAAAAATAGCGTCGGGAGAGCGGGAACCATTTTCAGGCGAGGGAAAAGGATTTGTGATGAGTCCAGGGACTAACTTCCGCTATAGAATACTCTTAAGATGGCGCTAATGACCTCAGTTGTCGAGTGTCTATAATTTACAATTTACTCTTAAGCTGGCAGTTCTGGGATAAGTCTTCATGGTTTCCGGGCTTGTAGGCCGTGGTCCGGTGGTATTTCTACCTGACGTTTCGTCTACAACTGCGGTAGACATTCTCAAAGACGAATATACAGAGAGACCATAGAAATACAAAAGCACACACAGAATTTAAACCGAAAAGATGAGGGCCTCAATCTCAGTAAAACCTGAACACCAGCACTCCGACATACAAAACCAATGACCAATCGTTCAAGGACGGAATACGACCGAGTAGAGAACTCACCCCTACCACTACACACTGCGCCGTTGACCAATTACAGAGAGACGGACTACGACCGAACAGAGAACACACTGGTACTAGGCATAAAAGAAGGGAGGACACCAGTCACTGACACACGGACCTGTGAGTCGCCAAGGAGGACACTTCGACCGCTGCCACATCGCCTTTGAGAATGTCTACCGCAGTTGTAGACGAAACGTCAGGTAGAAATACCACTGGACCACGGCCTAGAAGCCCGGAAACCATGAAGACTTGAAACAATGCCGGCCGTGAATGCTTGCACACCTGGAGTTCTAGGATAGTTCAGCAAAAATATCTGTACCTATGTTAGTTGACAATTATTATTATGGTTATAATACCTATCATGAGTCCTATTTCATTTACATTGATTCAAAGTTTTCTTTCTATTTTCTAAGCTGACTCGTTTCGTTTTCTATAGATTTATAATATTATAATGTCCACAAAATTTTAACCACCAATGTTTCCAATTGGCCATTAATTTTCGAATATTTAACTTATATAATCTTGTTTATCGTGTATCCCAGAAATCCCAGTCGCTGCTTTATTTTAATTAACCACAATCCCCAGACATGTATTTATAGAATGTATTTCCTGTTCAAATCCCGAGACAGTGATTCATAAAGTCCAATAATGGTGCTTTGGGACCGACATGGTTCAAATTGTGTGGGCATTTTATATACTTACAGGGAGTCTTGTTAGGTACAATTTCTTATTCCGAAATTCTGACTAATCAGCAGTAATTCCGTTTCAAGCGTGGATTTGAGACAACTCGTTCCTTTTTTTATAGCTAAAACTTTTTTTATACCCTACACCATTGTTTCCTAACCTGTGGTCCGCGGACCCCTGGGGGTCTGCGAGCATATGTTTGGTGGTCCGCGGTCCCATACGCATCTATCTTACTTAGAGCATTAACAAAAATAAATAAATTACCTACGCCAAACATCTCGTAATTATTACGCTTGTTTTTTGTTTTTTAATTTAATGAAGGAATACTAAAATATAATATTGTCCGAAAATTGCACCTTTTTTTCACTCAGGGGTCCTTGGCATTATGCTTGATTTCCTTGGGGGTCCGCGGCTGAAAAAGGTTAGGAACCGCTGCCCTACACGATTTGAAAAAAAAAGTTTTGTGACAGAATGCTTTAAAGGGAGAAAGTCGATCGTTTGAAAATGTGTCACTGTGTGAGTAATGTCAACTCAGTCCGCCGCGATAGTGGAAAGTTTAGGGTTAGAATCCCTACAGTGACATAGGTTTGAATTAATGCATTTTTCCTGATTAGCAGCATTGTGTTACGTCATTGTTCTTACTCAGGTGTTTCATATACTGTTTGCAGTAATTATGCATTCATTTAATTTAATTCTAAGGTATATACCTATAGGTACCTACATATTTAGTATATTTACCACTCATCGACAGTGTTTTCAGTTGCCAACCGCGGAGTTTTCTGCGGCCCATAAGGAATTATTGTACCTTATTGTTTAAATAATTTGTAGGTAACAATAGCTGAAAACTAAATTCAAAAAAACGTTACGGAACTTTAATAAATGTCGGATATGCGGAAATAAATTATTTTATTCAACACACGCATGCTTTTAGTGTTTTTTCGTATCTGTTTTGCGGACCTTAAATTGTCGTTTATTGACTGGTGACATGATCCATTATGAAACGCTTTTCGATGATATATTGAAAAACATTTTTGATGTTATAAATGACCAGTCATGAGAAATTATGTTTGAGACGTACGCTTAAAGTGAGGTATCTAGTAGGTAGGCTTAAATTGAAGCACTCGCTAAAGGGACTGACGCATACACAACGGGATCTCGTATGTGTATGCGTCAGTCCCTTAGCTTGTGCCTCAATTTAAACCTACTAGAATACCTCACTTCACGCATACGTATCGAAAATAACTAATTTATGTTGACTTGAAACAAATACATCAGAGCGATTGAAAGTTGAACCGATTGCATCGTCTTTGAGATGTCCTTGTATAAAAAAAAACTTCCAATGTTCCCTTTTTCAGAAAACCGCTAGCCTTTTCGTTTTCTTTCATTCCTGCCTATTAGTTACTGCAAAAACTTCTTTGATCCTAGATAGGTAGACATCAAGAACCTACCTCGCTCTTTCCATTGCAGTGTCACCCAAAGGCCCACTTTTGTTGTATTGGATGTTTTATTTATAAGGAATTTCGCTTTTTTTATTTGAAGAAATAAATAAAATTCCGTGTATTATATTGATTTTTCTTATGAAACATTCGAAAAATCAAATTTTCCTCTCAATTCCAGTCAAACTAAAAATATTTTTAAATAGTGATTTTTGAACTGTCTGCAAAAAATGTCACTTTTCTCTCTCAAATATTACTTCAGTATAATATATTTTGTTTCCTATAAACTGACGCATATTTTATCACATTTTGTATCGAACTGAGTGCGTCAAAAAATTCGAAATCGTATCAACTATAAGCGGACATTTTGTGTATATTATAAAATGCGGATGTAACGAGATGGCGTCAAGAGACTTTTAATTTTTGAAAATCATTTAGGCAAACAAACAGTATGAATTACAAAGATATTTTATTATTTAATAATAATTGTATTTGTTCTTCCTTTTAATATTTACATTTTAAATTGGATATTTATTTTCACATACACCTACTTTAATCTCCCATTCTCGAATATGAAAATACAGGCAATGTATGAGAAATATTTTATTAAAAAAATATTTTACTGACTTTAAGCAGCTAAAAAGATGCAAACAGAAACTGGGAAAATTGTTGTTCATTGAAAATTTGTAGGTACCTACACTATTTTTAATACATTCAACAGGTGAACTATACGCGGGGTTTCTATTAATTCGATGGTTCATTTTTATTATTTTTTAACACCTTGAGTGTTGAAAGTACCTACTGTCTCCTTAAATTTTCTATACTTGCGTTTGACAATCTGAGTGCCTGATGATGACAGTACAATATTAATGTACCTACCTACATAAATATCTTAGCTAGGGTTCTTCCTGCACTGGACAACCAAATATATACTTCCGATTAACACTATAATACGCCAGGAGAAGCGACTATGCCCTGCAGTCAGGGTTCATTCAGATTGGTCGAATAACCCATCTTGATGTCGTTTGACACACACACACACCTAAACATACGTAACAACTAACTAGTGAATTCTGTATACTAATATGGATAGTTGATAGCGATTAAAAAGTGGGTTTTGTATGTGGACAATGTTCAAATAAATACATATTCTTCAAGACAGGCATTAATGTTCACAAAATTTACCTTATGATATATTTAAATGCAGCCGGCAAGGACAAAAAAAATAATATTGTGCGTTGTTTGTAACGCAGAAAAGTGAAAAATAGACGTTCACTAATTTTTGAGTTTGCAGGAAGGTCCGTTTCGGTCTCAAATTAAAGACAAAGAATGCACGTCTAGGTGCGCTACAGACCACTTTTTAGAAATATTGGAAATATTTTTTCAGTAGAACTGACGTAACACCATCTAATGTTCAAAAGGGCGTTGTGTGACCAGAACTCGACATTTTAAAAATTTGGCCTTACCACGAGAGGGGACAAACAGTGGGAAATACTTATTTTTCATATAAAGTAATAATTCTTTTTGGCGAGTTTTTTTCTTTATTAGACTAAATAATTCTACTAGTCTATCGCTTGTTATTTTTTTCAGTAAGAAAATTAAATGATTCACACGAAAAATATGAGCTGAATAGCGCCAAATAAAAGTTGTGCTCGAACATAATAGACGAAATAAATTAGGTGCTTGTCGAACGCCAAAGTTGTAAGGAAGTTTCTACTTTGTACACATCTCATTTATTCATTCAATTTTTTCTCGAAAAATAGTGAAAATATAAAAAAGTTTGACGATATGCGTACATAAATTAGCCGCCGCACAAAATAAAAGCAAAAGATAGAAAATAATCCAGAAGAAAGTTTTTAGAGCTAGTTTATTTTTACAATTATTTTCCTCGGAATGTCTATACGTATGCGGAAAATAGTGAAAGTATATATATGTATTATATTCAGGGTTGTCCATGCATGTCCAGACTGCAGTTATAATAGAGAAACGGGAAATATAATATATATTATTTCATAAATTCTATAGAATTATCGCTAGGCACCTGGTAGAACATGATTGAATAAAAATTAATAAACAAACATTTGAAAAATTCTACACATTTATTCATCTCAACGATCGTTTCGGGCTTCTAACCCATCATCAGGAGTTTACTTTAAAACTGTTTTAAGTAAGTTTTAAAGTAAACTCCTGATGATGGGTTTATAGAAGCCCGAAACGATCGTTGAGATGAATAAATGTGTAGAATTTTTCAAGTGTTTGTTTATTAATTTTTATATATTATTTCTTTCAATCGTAAGTAATATTGAATTTTTATTTATTTATTGTAGATTATAGACGCGTCGACATCTAAGGTCATTAGCGTCTAAGTAGTAATATTGGAGATAAGAAAGAAAACGTGTTAGATTTGATTATCTAATTTTAAAAGTTTTAAATTTAATTTTAAAAAAAGTGGTCCACGGTAATTTTTTTCATTAATTTTAATAAAATTAAATTAAATACAGAAGATATTTAGGTTTCCTTAAATTTCAGTCCGAGCTATAAATTTCAGTTTTTCCAGATTATAATTCAAGTAGCCTTTGATGCATACACTAGTATAGCCTAGTGGTTAGCATGCTTGGTGTCGCAACCTCTAGACTAGACTGCCGTGGGTTCGAATCCCACCTACGCTCATGAATGTTTTGTGATGTTATTTAGTTTTAAGTTAGTTGTTATTTAGTGTAGTTGAAAGACGCTAATGACCTAAGATGTCGACGCGTCTATAATCTACAATAAATAAATTAATGCGTACCCGACCACGTACACAGTTGAATGTATATTTTGTGACGTCTTATATGTATAACAATGTGATTATTAAAATGCGTAGAAGAATGTTGTTTCGAAGTGGAAACTGTATACAAAAACAATTGTTAAATACATGTTTACACACTTTAAAAACTCGTTTCAATCGATCAATTATTTGTCGAGCAGGATCGATTTAAAATTTAAAATTATTGAGAAATATATGTGGGGTCACAAATCACAATGTAAGGTCATTGTTAAACAGCAAACTAGATTTTCTGACAATCCTTTCTGCAACCTGTAGCATTAGTGTATCTATTTCAAATGAACTCTATACGTTAAATTTTCAAGTCTTCATGGTTTCCGGGCTTGTAGGCCGTGGTCCGGTGGTATTTCTACCTGACGTTTCGTCTACAACTACGGTAGACATTCTCACTGACCTGTGAGCCGCCAAGGAGGACAATTCGACCGCTGCCACATCGCCTTTGAGAATGTCTACCGCAGTTGTAGACGAAACGTCAGGTAGAAATACCACCGAACCACGGCCTACAAGCCCGGAAACCATGAAGACTTGGAACAATGCCGGCCGTGAAAGCTTGCACACTTCGTTAAATTTTCATTCGCTAATAAATTATATTAGTACCTACGTATTTGTTATAAATTATGCCTCAGAACATTTTCAGATTTCATGTTTGATCTCGGCTTTGTGCAATATGACAGCTTCAATTTATGTATGTATTGGACAGCCTTGATATAGTTGATGCAGGATAGTCTCATTGTTTTTATTGTGTTTTCGCTGCGAGAGAAAACCATAATACATATATATATTATATAAAAATATATAATATAATATATCGGTTTGACCTGCTTTATCTCCGAGCGAAGGGGGGTGGCTGATGCTCTATATATATAGTTATCTATGTAATATGCGACGCTCAAGTCTCAACTATATATTATATAGCTGCAGTTGGTTGGGGCTGGGACTTGGGAGTTTAGTGGTGCCAGTGTAGAGGCAGCATTCTTCGGTGCCTTGTATACTTGACAGGGCCGCGCCAACACAGGATGCAAGAGGTGCATTGCCCCAGGGCGGTGGCGGCGGCCCTATAATCTGCAGGACATTGATTTTATTTTATTTTATTATTATTATTATTAGTGCCTACATAGGTTGAAGTTCGAACTGATTACTAAAAATCCCACCAAAAACATAAATGTAAGAAAAGGGTCCAAGTTCGGTATAAAGAACAGCTTTGCCGAAAAAAGCAATTGAGATTTAGGTGCAGGCTGCCAAGTTTTCACTTGACAAGTTTTTACACCACGACTTCATTTATTTCATAGTCGGTATAAAACATGAGAACTTGGCACCCACTTAGACTCTCAATTACTTTTTTCGGCGAACCTCCTTCGCCCCTTTTTCACATTTATTACTTACCACCTCTACTATGGTAGGGAAGTAATGGATTTAGTCGGAAAAGAACATATTTCGAGATTTTAACAGATCGGCCTTTCCGGACGCTTTTGAGACCCTACACAATCGTTTACAGATGCATTCTTCTGACTGATGTCCCTGTATGTGTGTGTGTGTGTATGTCGGTCGAATTTTTCGCCTTCGATATCTTGAAAACGGAGGGTCAGGCGGCAAAATCTTCAAACGCGGCTCTGGCGCATTCGATATAAGCTGGCATAGCGTCTTGTCCTAGACTGAGCCGACTGTGCCGTTCCACTCAAAACTCCTCCATTTGCCTCCTTCTTCCGTACAACACATATCTATAATATTATATATATCTACCATGTGAAGAACTCATGCTTTACTGCAGGCGTATTCTGCAATCTAGAGAGTGATATAATATATGCAGCAACTGGTAACTTTGTACGGGGTGACACTATAAAATGCTGATTGCTGATAGCTCTGACTCGAAATATTATGATGATGATGTTGACGATTATTATTGTAACAAAACTCGTTGGTAACTTTGGTAAAAATTTTATTTATCTATTCTTTCACAACAGTGACAACCGTTTACATGCTTTGGACAATTATTGTTCCTCACTTTATTCACTGTTCGCTTTTTGTCTATTTTTCGTTGGTCAGTTTTTGTTGACCAACACTTCGTCACTACTTGACCATTATGTGTCCACCATATGTCTGTGGTACGTATATATTGTTCACTGGGTCCACTATATGTCTGTGGTGGTGGTATTTATTTGCCACCTGCAGATATCTTCCACACTGTCTGTCACTTTGCACCAGAAGATTATCTGCACTTGATCACTCGAAGATCTCGTCTGTCACTCGCAAATATCTTCCACACTGTTTGTCACTTGGTACTGGAAGATTATTTGCACTAGGTCACTCGAAGAACTTTTAACTCGCTGGTGGTATATTTATTTCCCGTTGCACTTTTCACGTCTGCTCTCGTTGAGAATGTATACGTGACTCTGGTGTTTCATTCTTGCTCTTGCTTATATGAACTTTCCTGGTCATTTTACATCCATGGTGGCGGGTTTTCTTATTGTTGTCAACCAGAGTATTTCTTCGCGCTCAAGGCTGCGTGATCCATGTTAAGCCAACGAATCAAGGCTGCAACCAGCCTGCCTAGATTCGTTACATTATTAACCGCTCTACATGTTTTGACTCCCTAGTTTCTTGATTCGTACACTTCTTTGGAGACTGGAATTAGGTGAAGTTCTTCTTGAAGGTCATCCTCAAATTTTCATTGATATTCGAAAAATATATTTTTTCTAATCGTTCTTAAAAAATTGCACACAATATAATATCGCCCACGTATATTTCGATTTATGATTTATTACCCCCCGCCCCGCGAGAAATTCTCCCCTGCGAAGCGAAGTCGGACTGGTGGTGCTTATAATACCTAGGTATTAGTAGGATTTCGCCTATACGCTAAAATACAAAAGAATTTCAGAGTTACGTCACAAAAGGAGCCTACTGTCTCAAATTTATATCTTCAGCGGCTTGACTTGAGCGTTGTGTCAGTCAGTCAGTTAGTCAGTCAGTCACGGACACACCCCCTTTTGACCCCCTAAGGCAGGTATGGGAAACCTTTGGAAAGTTGCGGGCTAAACTTTGGGATATTAATGAAGTCGCGGGCCGTATATAATAGGTAGTTGTGAAAGAATAATAATGATTTTTTTTTTCTTCGGCAAGGTATTTTCTGTAGAGATCACTTAGCTCCACATCTTCAAATTTTGACTTCAAATGTGTGTCTTCCTGAAGCTCGATCAACTCCATTTGCAGGTGTGTCGGAGCCTTCTCTAGTCTCTACGTCACTTTTCATAGGAGTAGCAAAAAGGCTAAAGGAGCTATCCATTACCTGTGTTTTCGAAGTCGGAAAATCTATTAAAAAATTGTTCCGACAGTGATTTTAGTTCTTCAGCATATTGAGTGTAATCAATATTATCGTGACTTGATAGTGTTGAAAAATGATAACAGCTTCCAGATCGCATTAATTGTGTTTCCCAAAAGCGAATTTTGTTCTGGAACACTTTCAGATGACTGTACAATTCGTTTACCAACTGACCTTGTTTTTGAAGCTTCAAATTCACCTCGTTTAAGAGACCCGTGAATCGTGATGTCAACTAGAAATGCTAAATCACATAACCATTTCTGATCACTGACTTCAGGCAATGGTTTTTCTTTGATTTCCATAAAATCGGCTATCTCCTGTCTAAAATCGTAAAATCTTTTTAGCAATTTGCCTTTGCTTAACCATCTTACTTTGCAATATGTTACATCACCATGTTCTGAAGAGAGGTCATCCAAACATGCTGTAAAGATCTTTTTGACTTGAATTAATATTATTGTAGATCTTCATATAAAATTAATAATAAATAAATAAAACACAACAAAATTTGATTTAATCAAGACGAGTCTAAAATAGGTCTGATCACAACGAGATTACAATTTTGAATTACTTGTTTGTTTCAAAAGCGTAGCTAATAGAAACTGCCAAAACAAAACAATGTTGTGTCGACAATGTAGAGTATTATGTTGACTCAAAATGACACAACATAACACCCCCCTTCGCATGGGAAAAATTACTAGTGGAAGTGGCCAGTTTCCAAAACTAACTGCAAAAACCCACAGGAAGGAACCAAAGAGTAGATGTATAGTTTATTACGCATTAGTAATTACATACTAGTGTTTGTTATGATAAAAAAATCAATATATCATGGTGATCTTCGTCTGAGAACCATAAATGGACAGCTAGGCACGTTGTAGAAGGCGTGACAAAAGTAGGAGTCCACTAGTGAAGTTCGTGAAGACGTAAATAATTGAAGAAAAATAAATCTACGAATTGATGAAAAATAATGGTAAATAATAATTAAATCAGCTGAACATCATTCTGCTTTGAGCTTGCGTAAAAAAAAATTGTTGAACATAATTCTGCTGAAAAGACAAAAAGTATCAATTCGAGGCAGATGATCAAACACAGGGCGAACAGGTAATATCCTGGAAGTGTACAAACATATATAGGAGTGTATCGACCTCAGCAGGAGTAACCTGAAAGAATATAACGAATAAGAACTAGTTGTTCACTTCGTAAAAAATGACGGTAGCATGTCGCTAATCCGTTGCACGGAGGAAAATAAGGCAGCAAACCCATGTCTAAATCAAAAAAGTAAATATTTGATAGACAAAATAAAAAATGTTAAATACTGAATAATTATAAATACCAAATATCAAAATTCGCAGTGTAGTGCAATTAGTGCAAATATAGATTTGAGTTGTTTGATATAATGTTGTGAAATGTAATGTGAATAGATATAAATATATGATAAAAGAGCAAGAAAAGCATAAAAATATTAAAAAATATAAATGTCAAAATGAAAAAATTATCAATAAAGTAAGTTACTATGGATAATAATCTGAAAAAGTAACTTAGGAAAATAAGTAAATAAATTTATTGTACTTAAAAATAAATGAAGCGTTTGCGAAAAATAATTAAAAATGTCACTTTTTATCCGTTTATCCAATAAAATTCTCCATTTTAATATATAATTAATGTTTCTTCTAAAGCTTCTGTCCATGATATAATATTTTGAAAAAAATATAAGTAGTGCTCACTTGTCAGGGGTCACCAATTGTAAAGATCTTTTTGACTTGAATTAATATTATTGTAGATCTTCATATAAAATTAATAACAAATAAATAAAACACAACAAAATTTGATTTAATCAAGACGAGTCTAAAATAGGTCTGATCACAACGAGATTACAATTTTGAATTACTTGTTTGTTTCAAAAGCGTAGCTAATAGAAACTGCCAAAACAAAACAATGTTGTGTCGACAATGTAGAGTATTATGTTGACTCAAAATGACACAACAATGCTTTGAACTTTTTCGAGCGCGATTTTAAAATGTTCCGCGGGCCGGATCAAAAGCCGGGGCGGGCCATATCCGGCCCGCGGGCGTTGCCCATATATGCTCTAAGGGGTTGAGTTTCGAAAAATCCTTTCTTAGTGGGTGCTTAGGTCACAAAAGGAACCTATTATTAATTTGATAATATTTTATAAGTAGATAGATTACAGATGCTCGAGAGCTTAGGTCATTAGCATCGAATATTTTATAAATGAAAATTATTTTGCCCCAAACGAATTTTAAAAATTAAATATTAAAAAAAATATAATATGATTGAAATAGAACACCGAATTATTATAATTATTATAATTAAATTATAATAAACTTAAAAATTTTAACTGTTTACAGTATCTTCATTTTAGACTGTATATTATTTTTTAAGAAGAATGAAAACTATTTCAGTAAAAGAGTCAATATACATTACCATAACACAAGATCTAAAGAAGAACTAAACTATAAAACTAGCAACTTAAATATTACATTGAACAGTCCTTATAATACAATAGTAAAAATATGCAACAAACTACCATCCAAAATATTAAATCTAGAGATAACTAAATTAAAAAGTACCATAAAAAACATTCTTCTTAATAAAGTAATATACAGTCTAAATGAATACTATAATATAGATTTTAAATGTGTTGTAATATAAAGCAATTTTTTATTCATGTATGTTTGACGCATTCTATGCTATATATGTATGGCAATTTGAATAAAGATAACTATCTATCTATCTATCTAATGAAGTTTTACGGCTAGAAAAACATAAATAAATAAATTATTATAAACTATTGATTTTGAGATCATCGCGTATAGAAAATATTTCGGATGTGCAAGGCACTCTTCGGTACCTAACTAATAAACTTGGCAAAGTGGCGTATGTGAGCTTTGGTGCGAAACGACGCTTTAATCTAAATAAACTGAGCGCAAGCTCCGTCGTTTCCGTTGCTGAATGATTTTGTTCAACTGACTGTTTGTGCTGCCTCGATTCGAAGCTTGTAGATCGACAGTGCTGTCTTTTTTCATTGCAGTTTGCAGAGAATTAAATAGACAACTTACTGCTTGACAGAGTTTTTAAACGCAGTTGAAAAGAATGAAACGTTCCATCACAAAATAGAGTTAAACAAATCTATATTAGAAATCGTGTCCATCGTGATTATAATAAAATTAAGAAAAATTGCAGGATAGTGGACAAAATATTTGATTTATTTAATTAAATGTACGACGTTTCGTCTATATATTTAGACTTTTTCAAGTACATGTACTTGAAAAAGTCTAAATAGACGAAACATCGTACATTTAATTAAATAAATCAAATATTTTGTCCACTATCCTGCGATTTTTCTTAATTTTGTTAAACAAATCTTTCTGAATATTTATGAAACAAAAAATAATTTAGGATGAAAATTGAACCGACTTCAAAAAGGGACTCAGAACTAAGTTAATGTCTCAAATGACAAAATATTTTTTTTACAACGCCACTATCGAAAATTCGATTTTCGGTACCTGTTTAGCGGATTGAAACTGAGAGTTTCAACCCTAGGGATGAACATTTTTAGTTGTCGGTTGTCTCTGTTTTTTAACGTTGTTAAGAGAGAGATAGAGCGATTGAGTTGCGCCAACTTCAATTCGCATATAATAAGTACTCGAAAACGTCAAAATGACAGACGTAACCCTACATAAATTTCATGTGGATCTTACAGATCTAATATTCTTGCAGCTTTTTTGCGCGCCCAAATTGCAGTTAGGTACCTCAAATCGAATTGTCAATATAGGTATGCATTTATTCGGAACGAAACACAGCGAATGCAACGCGTGTTACTCGGGCAGCAAACTTCACAATAGTTGCAAACGCTGTGTTTCGTCCCTTGTAATGCAATATACTATAAATTCTATAGAATTATCGCTAGGCACTTGGTAGAACATGACTGAATAAAAATTAATAAACAAACACTTGAAAAATTCTACACATTTATTCATCTCAACGATCGTTTCGGGCTTCTAACCCATCAATCAGTTTTAAAGTTTTAAAGTAAACTCCTGATGATGGGTTAGAAGCCCGAAACGATCGTTGAGATGAATAAATGTGTAGAATTTTTCAAGTGTTTGTTTATTAATTTTTATATATTATTTCTTTCAATCGTAAGTAATATTGAATTTTTATTTATTTATTGTAGATTACAGACGCGTCGACATCTAAGGTCATTAGCGTCTAAGTAGTAATATTGGAGATAAGAAAGAAAACGTGTTAGATTTGAATATCTAATTTTAAAAGTTTTAAATTTAATTTAAAAAAAGTGGTCCCCGGTAATTTTTTTCATTAATTTTAATAAAATTAAATTAAATACAGAAGATATTTAGGTTTCCTTAAATTTCAGTCCGAGCTATAAATTTCAGTTTTTCCAGATTATAATTCAAGTAGCCTTTGATGCATACACAAGAGGGCAGTATAGCCTAGTGGTTAGCATGCTTGGTGTCGCAACCTCTAGACTAGACTGCCGTGGGTTCGAATCCCACCTACGCTCATGAATGTTTTGTGATGTTATTTAGTTTTAAGTTAGTTGTTATTTAGTGTAGTTGAAAGACGCTAATGACATTAGATGTCGACGCGTCTATAATCTACAATAAATAAATTATAAAAAAATTTAAAAAATAGGGCATAAACTATTCTGTCTCTTGCGGACATCTAGGCGTGTAGGCCACACACATGTGTGTGTGCGTGCGTGTGTTTGGTATACGCATGAGAATTGCCGGCAGCGTATAGGTCCAGCTCCGGTCCCCCAGCCCTCCAAACACACACACACACACACACACATACACAGGTACAACGGTAGGCCGGCAAGTTCCGGGCGACGCGACATCAGTGCAACAGCGCGCACTGCTGCTGCCTCCGCACTTGGCGGCGGCGGTTGCCAGCCGCCCCCCACGCATCTACACACACACACACGTACACATACGGACACAACGTCTCCTTAAAATTAATACAGGTACGCTCAGTTATATATATTATAAGGGTGAGTGTATATAATGTGTGTACGTTTGTCTGTCTGTCTCTGTGGGCGCAGGTTGCGGACTTCCAGTAATTCCTGTTAACCGTCGTCGTTTTGTGTCAGGGTTGGAATTGTTTCGACGACAGCCGAAATACTAATTCATCGACGCGACGGGGTAGATAGGTCCCTCGCACAGCGCGGCCTGCGACTAGAGTTGCCAGGTGTCCCGATTTGCGCGGGACGTCCCGATTTTCAGGGGTATGTGGACACGTCCCGATTCACCCTTGATCGGGACGCTGAATGTCCCGATTTAGGGTCAATCGGTAATTATAAAAGGTTCAAACTTCACACATATTGTTTTGTGACTGCGAATAGCGCGATAGACAAATCGCGCTCTCCCGTTCTTTTCTGCCGTCGCGTACGATCCAAAGATTATGATGACATTATTTTGATGATATTATATAAAGACATTATTTTCACCATTTAATAATAAAAATAAGCGTTGATTTATGAACACCTTGTTTTTTTTTTTTTTGTTGTCCCGATTTCAGAACCAAAATCCCGATTTTGTTAGCCTTCTGTCCCGAAATTTTGCAAACTGGACCTGGCAACACTACCTGCGACCCTGAAACTCCGGCGGTTACAAATTTTTGAAATTCGGATACGCGATCACATTTCACCAAACAATTTATTATTAACGTCGCCGCTTTTGTTATTTGCGCCAAAAATGGTTGATCGACAGGCGGGAAACTTTAATCAAATTAGGTATGGTATTTCAAAATTGAAATTAGACGCTGAGAAGTATCGTTAGACTGCTGACATGTTATTTTGCTGAATTAAAGCTACAGCCCCCACACATCAGTCCGAAATTAGCTGTTTCAGGATGGCTTAATATGCTGGATAGACGTTTTCTGCATCTGATTTTGTTCGTTCACAAAATCTTTGTACGGAATGAGCCAATCTATCTAGCTGAAAGATTTGAAGAACGCGCCAATCATCATGATGTAAACATTCGTTCTAAACACCAGCTTGCCGTTCCCTTATCCTTACGTTCGACCTACGTCAAATCCTTTTCTTACACGTCAGCGAAATTGTATAATAAACTGCCTGCACATTTAAAAATATAACTTCCCCACCTGTATTTAATCGGTGTGCAAGGGAGTATGTGAAAGCATTTCGCGGCACGCATATTAAATTTAATTTTTGGGTTTTTGATTATTGTTATAGCGGTTTTATATTGTTTGTATTTTGACTGTTTTATATTGTTTATGTTTTAATTGGCTGATGTCCGATGTTGTCTGTATTTTAACATTGTTTTAACCAGTGTCCATGTATTTCTTTTTTTATTATTATTATGTACATGTATTCCTGTATCTTTTGGGTTGAGTGGAAGAGCAGCATAGCTGAACTCCGCCCTAATAAAGGCAATTATTATTATTATTATTATAATTATGATGATAATTAATAATTTCAATACAATACAATTAATCTTTATTGTATAGACTTACCCTATATTTTTGATGATTATTTGAAAAGTAGTGTTGAAAAATTTCGAACCGTTGTTGTAATAAAATCTTTTTTTTGATAAGAAAGCAGGCCGGAGTAACGGCACAAGTGACAAGAGATATTTAAATTTGATTATCGCCCAGCGACCCAGCCCTAGCAGGTTCTCACTATCTATATTGTTGCATTGTATAAGTAAATTCAACACGTGGCCAATAATTAACACATATATACATACTCAAAGTATTATGGTCTCAAAATTGCGTTATCAAAACTTTTTATAGTTCAATTTCATTCTTACATCGTATATCTAAGCAGGCGGACTTTATACTGTCAACTGTCAAGTAAGATACAGCTAGTTATTGTTGTGGTGTCCAACAATCGCGTCTCAGTTGTTGCAAGGGATTTCTTTCTTTGAGGAATATCGGTTCTGAGTTCTGACTTCTGTTCGAATTTTGTTTGCCCTAAAACTGTCAGTGTGTAAGAAAATAAACATGAAACTTTAGACTGAAAGCTAATAACATTTTTTTATGACTTAGAACTTTTGTTAAAAGATGCCTTTTTGTATGTCTCTAAAAGGGGTAAATATTATAGTCTTTCAGGCCAAACGCGGGGCAAAACCACCCCATATTTTTTTGTTCACTCTTGCGAAAAAGTTAGACTCATGTGTGTTTCTGTTTACTTTGTCAAAGTGAAAAAAGTACTTTTTTATCTTTCAAGACGTTAGCCCCATCCAAACAGTATGTCAGTTTTTTTCTAGACTTTACTAATGATAAAAAAGCAGTCCAAATTTCAAGTCTATAACACACATGAGTCTGCCTTTTTTGCAAGAGTGAACAAAAAAAATATGGGGCGGCTTTGCCCCGCGTTTGAGAGACATATGAAAGTCATCTTTTGAAAAAAGTTTCAAGTCTAAAAAGTGTTATTAGCTCGTAGACTATTAGCATTGTTGATGTAATGATTGTGGATAGTGCAGTCGTCCCTTTAGTTTCTTAATATTATACGAACACTATAGCCATGACTAAAAATGGCATAAAAAATAGAGAAAGGAATTCCAAGTCCAATTATTATTGATGTAGGTAGATACTGCAACTATAAGAAGTAGATATTTAAATTTTATTTTAGAAAATTATAATTTCGCAGCGAAACTCTCATGTGATATATAGGTAAAATATTTTATATATTTATTGTCTATAATAATCTATACAATATAGTATATTACAGGTATTTTGAGAAGCACGGGATTTCCTTGTAAACAAGAAAGGCAATGATAATAATATAATATACTGAGAATGAGATTTTTTTTCTGTTTTTATCTAAATTTTAACTGGTACCATCAGACACAGTTGATCTGATGAATAAAGGATTTTTCATTTAATGATTTCATAGTCAACTTATTAAAGATCTAAATATATTTTGAACAGATTGAAAAGTGTTTTTCAAAATTCATGCAATGTGTTTTTTAACCGACTTCAAAAAAAGGAGGTTTCTCAATTCGACCGTATATATTTTGTATGTTTTATGTGTGTTCGCGGATAACTTCGTCGTTTATGAACCGATTTTGAAAGTTTTTTTTTATTTGAAAGGGTATACTTTCAGATTAGTCCCATAGAAATTTCATCAAAATCGGTTCAGTAGTTCGGCTGATTTTAATAAAAGTAAGTTCTTTAAGGTAAATGTTATTTTTTGGCACTAAAAAGTAAAAAATAAAAAACTTTTTAATAAAAAAAAAACCTCCTTCAAAAAGGCACTAAAAAGAGGAAAATAATGAAATTTTGAGGTCTTGTGCCAATTAAAATATGAAGTTGGTTAAAAAGAAGATATTAATCACTATACTATACTTTTTAACCGACTTCATATTTTAATTGGCACAGACCTCAAAATTTCATTATTTTCCTCTTTTTAGTGCCTTTTTGAAGGAGGTTTTTTTTTGTTAAAAAGTTTTTAATTTTAATCTAATTATCATAATATAATATGACTAGAGTAGGGTAAAGGCATTATGTGTGGCCATTTATGGTCGATCAAACTGGATTAAAATATGTCATTATTAAAATTTTAATTGACAATTCGGAATTCCGTACTAAAATTTGAAAAACGAAACACTGCAGTTATGGCCTCAGTTATTTATTTGTAATCAGAACTATTTTTATTTGAGTAATTATTCTCGGGACTCAGCATTTTGTATCGTACTCTATGTGTGTGTGTGTGTGTGTGTATACAGTGTGCCGGCGTCGAGTCATTGCGTGCCGCGACCGCTCTCCCGCCGCTTCCGCCACCCCTTCGCCGCCACCCCGTGCCGCCGCCGCCGCTGCCGCCGCCGTCGTCGTCGACGCGTTCTCTGCGTTGCAGTCCAAGGCCGTACGCCCGGCGACCGGCGGCGCCCGGACACCGCGCGCTCCCTCCGACGCCACGTCAACTCTCACTCTCTCTCGCCCGGCTTTCACTTTCGTTCGTACGCTCTCGCTCTCACTTTCACTCCGTCCTTGTTTGCGCGCGCGCTCCTGTAGTGCCGCGCCTTGCCACCCTTCGCGCGCGCGCACACACATGTGTGTGCATTCATTTCGTGCCAGCGGCTTTCAACAGTTGAAATGCAGGCCGCGGTTCGCTTTCTCAAAAGATAGCTCCGTTGATCACAATAATGACGTGTATAGAGAACCATTCTTATCACAACGGCGCACCGAATCGAATGAAATTCATTCACCAAAGTATAGTATAGGTTATATACAGTTTAAATCTAAATAAACTCGCCAAAACGTTCCGATTTGAAATTATAAGTGCTTTGGTTAATGAATTTCGTTCGATTCGTACTTCGAGACGTTGATAGAAAACTACCTCGGCGCATATACACGCTGTTTTTTTTTCATTGCAAAAACTCGACGATCGCCTATCACGCGTCGAATGAAGGTTTTTCGTTCGGTAAAATGTTTTTTACGGTGGACATTTTAAAAACGACTGTTGGTACATTTTGAGAATCGATCAGGCATTTATACCGTGCGAGTTTTTTCAAAGCGTACATAGACTGTTTCACAATTTAAAATCGTGGTATAGACATTGATGGTATCTATCTGGTCTGCCTGGAAACTGCACACTAAGTAACGCAGAAACTTGCCGACAACTATTTCCCCCAAAATACAAATTGTACATAAAAACCTGTTCTTCCACTGTGTACATTTTTTCATAGAAAAAATTACAAATAAATCTCTGAACTTATAAAATTTATTATCACAACTCAATAATAATAAATATTGTAAATAAAAACATTCGCTTCCATAGTTTCTAACAATATCTATACCACGGTTTTAAATTGTGAAACAGCCTATGTACGTTTTGAAAAAACTCGCATGGTATAGTTGCACATATCTACTAAAGAAGCTGCAGCTAAGTATGTCTTTTTGAAAAATCTTATTTAAGTTAACTGCAGCCTCTTTTGAAACAGCTCTCCGGTCGAATTAAATACCCGCGATCTTCTCATTAATTATAATTATATGCGGCCATTTTGTAAGGTATTGTTTTGTTTATAACATAGAATAATTTAAAATTTTGTTGGAAAGCAGCCAATTATATAATTGATTCCAAACATACTGGAAAAAAATTATTTTACCAATCATAGTCACAGTCAGGATTCTAACCTGAACCTTTCCACTTTCGCGGCGGAATGATCTTGCAATTACTCAACCGTGACATGATTACTAATCTAACATTCTCCTTATATATGCTTCGGAATCAATAGATTTTCACTACATGCCAGAGTTAATTCAATATAAGCTATATTGAATTAACTCTCGCATGTAGTGAAAATCTACTGATTTATAGAATAATTTAGTCCAACAATTCGTTCTGTGATTTCCGGACATAGAATGATATGGGCCAGTGGGTTTGAGAACCACTTATTGCTCGAGTGTTTTTACATCTTTTGTCTTACAATAGCCGAGCGGGCGACATTTTGAAGACCGCTATCTTATTTATATATATATGTACACACACACACACACACACACTTGCGTAGTTTGCATTCTGCCAGAAAACTCCACGACTGCCATTACTTTTGATTTCAAATTGCAGTGAACTTCCCTTTCGCTTTGCCTCCCTATATATTAAAGCATATACAGGGTGTACCACAGAAAACCGAACATAGAAAAAACTCCATTGTGCAAATTAGTTGGGATCAGTGATTGCTGTGCCCTTTTCTATGCTTAAAACCATGATAATTAATTTAGTTGAGTTAGCCATGTGTATTCTATCTTTGTCACGCTACCCATTTTGTTTGTCTTCCCTGTTACACTCATTTATTTTCTATGTTCTCAATCCTGTGATACACCCTGTATACAGGATGTCTATGTAATATTATATTTTAAATGCAAAGCATATATTTACCTATTATATTGCTTATTTCGGTCAAAGCTGTTGGATTACACACGGAACAGGACATGTAATCTCAGAGCACGGCATGGCAAATTACAAAAACACTTATCGCATAGCTGCAGTTCGCGGTCTGTTTGTTTGACCGATTTTCACGAAACTTTCAATGTTTTCAAGGTCGATCTGCAATTAAGAACTTGCCATCTGAAGGGTTTTTGGGGAATCCCTGCACCCCTTGCGCGAAGGACGAGTATTATAGCTGTAGCTAACCAATAAAAATAATTTATTATCAGCTATATTGAACATAAAAATATATTACAAAAAACATTCGAGTTTAAATATTTTGACAGTGAATGAAACTTTCGGCTTTGTGATAAAAATTACGACACTGGCGCACACAATCGTATTTAATCGATGTAGAAGTAATTTTAGAAATGGCTGCGGTTTGTCAGTTGGGTTGCGCAACCTAGTCACCGCGCTCCTCCTTAATTGAGATGCAAAATTATACAATGAGAACGCGGTGTCGGCGCTTTTTATTCAGAATTACTGTTAATGACGTTCATTAAAATTTTTAGTACATATAGCATCCGCTTTCACCGGAAATTACATCAACTTTTGGTTTTTAAATTGAATATTCGTATACTTTTCAGTTTTCAGGGAAGTTTTTTTTTTTAATTTTATAATATATTATGTAACCTATCTATATTTCCACAGGCCACAGGTACTAGGTAGCTGTAAGTAGGTACCCACTATATTTTTCTTTCTATAAACTCTAAATGCACAGTAAAAAAATTCGAAATTCAAAATTGGAATATAGTTAATGATACAATATCTGGATGACCGAGCTTTGCTCGGATGAGTTAAAAAAAATAGTACTTAAAGTTCCCATTTCATCAAAATCGTTAGTCGTTTTTAAGAAAAAAAATTACATACCTATAAGTAGATAATATTATTATACGTCAGTATACGTCATACTACATAACGTATGTACCTACATATTTTCAAATAATTACTGATTATTTTAATAAGTTAAAGATTGACTGTCAGAGTAATTTGACATAAATGATGAAAATAGTTTGTTTTTTCCAAAGCCTACTCACCATACGACACTGTTTTATAACGTTAAAAAAACTTATATTAGAAATCGTGTCCATCGTGATTATAATAAAATTAAGCAAAATCGCAGGATAGTGGACAAAATAATTTGATTTATTAAATGAAATGTACATGATAACAAAAACAAATTTAATAAATCACTTAGTAAACTGACAAATTAGCAACAAACTACACTTTGACAGCTAAAACAAAACAGCCGTTTACTAAGCCAACGCGAATTTCAACTGTTTGCTAAGCCTTCTGTAGTTTTATCAATTAATTTAGCATAGCCTACTATTAAAAATCAGTGTTTTACGTATAACTCTGTTATTTTTGAAAATAAATCCATTAACCCTCATATCAAATTAAAGAGAAAAAAAATCTCTTTCCAATGGTGTCATGGCCATCTTTGACGTGTATTTAAAAAAACAAAGTTAATACAAGTATCTCTAAAACTATAAAAGAAAATAAAAATATGAAAAGAGATTTGAAATCTTCATAAAAAAGGGCCTTAAGAAAGTGAAAATATTTTTTTTCTAACTTACTTAATAAGCGAGTTATAAACAAAAAACGAAAATGGGTAAATCTTGTTTTTCAACTGTCGGTCGCGAACCAAGCAAAATATGGAAAGTTTGACTACGCAGGGTAGTAGTATTGGAGATTCTGCACATTTTGTCTCATTTAACCAAATCTCTATCTCCCATAACAACGGAGATCCCCATGTTGAGGATGAGTCTGTGGACACACTGTATACAAGATTTGCTCGTTTAATAATATAGGGATAGGGATAATTAAGACCCATAGCCCATAGGTACCTGCCTAATATATTTTTTGTTGAATTTTTTACAATGATGTTAAAAAGTTACTATTGCAATTTTATACCTAGATTTAAAAATTCCGACAATGGAAAATGTTAAATAATAATTTTGCTTGTGCTATTGGATTCGTATCTTCCTACTTAGGGGCTTAAAGCCACGCACTCTTTGAACAAATTATAAAATTCAACACTCTGAGTCTAGATCATAGAAAAATAATTATTATCTGCTAGAATAGAACCGAATATCTCAGACTAGAGTTCAGACCCGTAAAAATTTAATAAAAAGATTACTTGCTTGAACGATAGCTGGAGTCTCCGCGTAGAAGAAGTTTTTGACGAAATTCGACTGTGATTTTTTGACAAGGTTTCGTTTTATGCTTGCAGTCGGAAACGGAGTGAGAAAACATAAAATGTTGAGTGTTTTGTCAGTATATAAGTACTATAATAATTTGAATTTACAGGTGTTTTAAAATTATACACTTAACTACGTGCATAAAGCCTAAGTCGCTGACCACAACACAGACTAAAAAAATGATATAAAATACATAGTAGAACTTTTTTCCACAAGATTTTATTTAACTTGCAATGTATGTTAGTTAGTTTATGTGTTTGTTTATTTGTTTAGGTCAAATCTTGCAAGTCAATTTTGAACGACTTCCACGTATCCGATCGATTTGAAATTTTGTACACATATGTATTTCCGATGACAATACATGATTAAATCGTTTTTAGAATTAAATTCAACCCCTAAGGGGTTCAAACGAGGGTGTAGGGTTTTTTTTGACTAATCAACACCCAGGCCAAATCGCTGAAGCTAGAAACTTGAAATTTGGACAGTAGATTCCTTTTCTGGCGTAAGTATCCACTAAGAAGGGATTTCTCGAAATTCAGCCCCGAGGGCGATCAAAAGGGGGTAAAACTTTGAAAGACTGAAATGAACAAAATAAAATATTAGTAAAAAAAAAATGTTTAGAGACAAGCTTTTATTGAAATGTACTATAAAAAGGAAAAAATAATATTTAATAATTTTGGTTCATAATTATCGAGATAATTATTATTAAATATTATCTATTTTTTCCTTTTTAGTACATTACTATAAAAGCTTGTCTCTAAAAAGTTTTTTTTACTAATATTTTATTTTTTTTAATATTATCTTATTTCGGAACATTGTCTCGCACAGCACTGGACTCTGTATGACATTTCCGTATGCAGGACACACTGTATGCCGCGACTTAATGCAGCCTATATATTATAATATTGTTATATTCGTGCAGCATGCAGCATAGCAACAATACGGCCACGTAGGTAGGTACCTATATCCAGTATTTTATAGATCAATATAATGATATTTTATGCATGATCCAGTGGCACGCATACGGCGATATGCCATCCGTATATTACGTGTATGCATAATAAAATATATACTATAGCGGTCCCGTCCGGCTTCGCCCGGGTGCTTAGAATTTATGATTTATTACCCCCCCGCGAGAAATTCTCCTCCTGCGAAGCATAGTCAGGCTTGTTGTGTTTATAATATTAGTAGGATTTTGCCAATACGCTAAAATGCAAAAGAATTCCAGAGCTACGCTCTCATTTTTAGAGTGTTGGATCCCACAGGAATTACCCCCCCCCCCCGCGAGAAATTTACCGAATAAAATAATAATAATAATAACTTTATTCAGAAAAATGTCACAATGACAAAGAATGCGTCAGTCAAGAATATACAATAAATGTGATACATAGTTCAAAAAATTTGGTATGGGCACATATCAATAAGATAATTTAAAACTTGTGTTTTAAATACTTTGTAGCTTTTGAGGCTTACAATTTCGGCTGGTAAGCTGTCAAATAGTTTGACAGCTGAGTAACGGGGTCCCTTAGTATATAATGCGAGGTGATGTTCCGGAACACCGTGATTGAATCGACCTCGGGTATCGTAATTGTGATCCGGCAAATGGCGGTGAAAAAGATGTTTATTTTTGAATAAAAAACAAACCGATTTTAGTATGTATATCGCATATATTGTCATAATTCTGTATTTAATGAATACTGGCTTACAGGAATCAGTAGGCTTTAGATGGAATATAGCCTATATCACTATTAAGGGATAGTGTAGCTTTCTATTAGTGAAAGAATTTTTAGATTCGGTTCAGTAGTTCCAGAGATTACCCCCTATATACATACAAACAAACAAACAAATTTTACCTCTTTATAATATCAGTACATATCTGTGCATAGTACACAGTATACGATACCTACGTATATAGATAATTTTACAGTCTGGAACCGAATTTTACTTACGCGTTAATTCCATGAAGGGATACACAAAACTTAGTTGAAATCCATTAAGAATTCACAGGGCCGAGGCGTGGTTTCGTCTCTCCACAGCAAATTAAATTCACCAACGTCGGATTCACGGTTACCAATCCTCTGAGTTGTCAGCGTCTGTTGACTTTATTTGGACGAAACGTTGGCAAATAAGTAATAAACCATTTGTTACTACTGGCCAATTTTTTCCCAATAACCATCTCTCAATCATTAGTTTTTAGTTTCGTCGGAAAATAAAAAAGACATCCTGCGATTTTTAACGGAAATGCTATCTTTTAATTTGTTTATTTTCGCTGTTCTAGATTTATTTGCAGTACAGAGCTGGATGTGTTTTAGTACCTACAAAAGAAATGGGTATGTCTGTATCGCGAGTAGAGACAGATGACGTGAATATGCTGTAACGAATCTAGGCAGGCTGACTGCAGCCTTGATTCGTTGGCTTAAAATGGATCACGCAGCCTTGAGCGCGAAGAAATATTCTGGGTGGCAACAATAGAAAAACCGCCACCATGGATGTAAAATGACCAGGAAAGTTTATATAAGCGAGAGCAAGAATGAAAGAGTAGTGAAGTATAAATACTCAACGAGAGCAGACGTGAAAAGTGCAACAAGAAATAATTATACTCACCAGCGAGTTAAAAGTTCTTCGAGTGACCTAGTGCAAATAATCTTCCAGTACAAAGTGACAAACAGTGTGGAAGATATTTGCGAGTGACAGACGAGATCTTCGAGTGATTAAGTGCAGATAATCTTCTAGTGCAAAGTGACAGACAGTGTGGAAGATATCTGCAGGTGGCAAATAAATACCACCACAGACATATAGTGGACCCAGTGAATAAGATACGTACCACAAGACATATAGTGGTCAAGTAGTGACGAAGTGTTGGTCAACAAAAACTGACCAACGGTCAAGCAAAACTGACCAACGGAAAATAGACAAAAAGAACGCTGGCAACAAATTAGCGAGGTACAACGAACAGTGAATAAAGTGAGGAACAATAATTGTCCAGAGAATGTAAACTGTTGTCACAGTTGTGAAAGAATAAATAAATAAAATATTTACCAAAGTTACCAAACAGTTTTGTTACAATACCGTTAAACACAAATAATTTGTATTAATACATCCACTTTTATATTTTATCTTGTAAAATCAAATGTTCGTAAAATAGAGTAAATTAAAATGTAATTGTAATTTTGTTTTTTATATTTTAAATTGTTATCCAATACATATAACCTATATACCTAAGTACATTTTGATTATAAAAAAAATAAATAAAAACCTTCGGGATTCGAACTTAGACGTGGCTTTTGAACCTGTCTAGTATCTTACCACTAGTGATGTGCCGGATATCCGTATCTGTATCCGTATCCGCGGATATCCGAGGGAAAAGAAAGATCCGTATCCGGATCCGTTAGTTTTTTGGCGGATCTTTTACGGATCTTTTACCTTATCAATTTTCAATTCATAGATAAAATTTTATATACAGGGTGAGTTCGACCACCCGTATCAGTCGTTTTTTTCGAAAACGGTTAGTCGTAGAGAGTTGTGTCAAAAATTTGTATTATAAAAGCCCTAATAAAGAATCGAATGGTGATAAATTTTTTTTCCGGGAAGGTCGGCTTCCCTATTAGTTTGCTCCAGAATGTCCAGAACTCCGGAATTATAAATGTAACGATAGGTCGAAAGTGGTATTGTTGAAAAGATCTTTAAAAAATAAGCAAGTTTTGTAGGAAATTTTTTTTTATTACTGCCACCCCTGAAAATTTCTATAAGTATAAATATAAATTATTATATGTTCAAAACTCCGGAATTTTAGAAAGCACGATAGGTTGAAAGTGGTGCTGTTGAAAAGCTCGTTAAAAAATAAGCAAGTTTTGTAGGAAAAATTATTTAATTACTGCCACCCCTGTTAAGTAACAATCGTTTGAAATTATTAAATCAAAATTTCATAATAACGATCGAAGTCGGCATTAAAAATCTAGCAACCTTAAACATTGTCACAAGTGTTCAAACTGTCTTCCATTTACTCTTTAAATACATACTACTGAGCTCTTCTGGTTATACTGTGAGTGTACTTCTTCAGTATTTAATGATCGATAGATAGGTAACTAGATTTTAAATGCGGACTTTTAAAAAGTTCGTTATTATGACATTTTAATTTAGTAATTTCAAACAAATATTACTTAACAGGGGTGGCAGTAATAAAAAAAAATTTCCTACAAAACTTGCTTATTTTTTAAAGATCTTTTCAACAATACCACTTTCGACCTATCGTTACATTTATAATTCCGGAGTTCTGGACATTCTGGAGCAAACTAATAGGGAAGCCGACCTTCCCGGAAAAAAAAATTATCACCATTCGATTCTTTATTAGGGCTTTTATAATACAAATTTTTGACACAACTCTCTACGACTAACCGTTTTCGAAAAAAACGACTGATACGGGTGGTCGAACTCACCCTGTATATAGGTGATTAGGTAATAATGAAAAACAGTTAAATTCCATTCAGATTATTTTTTATTTTTTAATATCGTGGTCAATAACTTTTTCCCATAACAGATAGTCTCTTTCCAAAGGTCGATGTGCAATACTTAGTATTTACCGCCGCGTACTCTAAGAAAGTTAAGATCCGTATCCGTATCCGTATTCGCGGATCTTGAGACCAAATATCCGTATTCAGATCCGTATCCGCGGATATACATTTTTAACGATCCGGCACATCACTACTTACCACACATCCACCTGACTTATGTCAACCTAGTAGGTACCTATATAATATACTTACGTGTTTTGTTTTACATGACAACTACTCCCTTTTATTTCCGTAACATCCAATATTTCTCAAATGCCACCCCAGTATGAGACATCAGACGTTCTTCACGTTAACAACAAAAACTTTTCAAAAAGCGTTCCGTTAAATCAGTGTCGTTGACTATCCAGTTTGAAAAACAGTAGGGTTGGTGCGTTTCTTTTTGCTGCCACGTCACTGTTTGTCGGCGCTTAATGCTCATTAGTAATTTACAGAGTACCTACGTGTGTGTGTGTGTGCGTGTGTAACAATGAAAATCATTTGATACATTTTTTCGATTGGTGAAGTGCTTTGGCATGATATTGGAATGACAATGTTGTATTGGCCTGTGGCTTCAAATGAAATCCAACGCCTGGACGTACAAGGATATTGTATGTACCTACCTACAGTATATTTTGTATTGGGGCAGAGCGCACGAAAGTACACACACACACGATATGTATATTTTGTGTCTGTTAGGTAGTCTCTCTGTACATAGGAAACGATTTGTCGCATAATACAATACCTCCATAGGTGTATTACAATTACATAATATGACACATACTGTAAAAAATGGATGTAAAAATACTTTGAAAGTTAAGGTAGAATTCGCTCGATTTTCTAAGTGATTTTACATTATTATTTATTTTTACACAGAAAACTTCATAAAAACTTGGACTTTTACTGTAAACTTAAACAAATTTCTGATTTTTACATAAAGTAAATTAAAATTACATAATTTGTGTAATATTCCAATAAAGTGTATAAAAATTACAAAATAAAATGTATAGTTACATATATAAAATGGATGAATACAAAACAAATTAATGTAAAATTAGTAACCACGCATGCGCAATGTGTTTTTATGGAATCACGCGATGTGCAGGCGATACCTGTTTGCGACGCCATTGTCTCTTTGTGTGCAGCCTATTACCAGATTAATCGCTGGCTACAAATGGACCATCGATAATCTATGTAATCGGCCTTCTTATTTCTTACAGTGCATCCTACAATGAAACTGCTGTCGAATTGAAATTCGTAGGTGATTTGCTTTTATATTAATTTGAGAATAATCAAGAATACTAAGGGCACTATATGAAAAAAAAACCGGCCATGCGTGCAAAAAAAGTTTTTTTTTACTTATATTTAATTTTTTTCTTTTAAGTGTTTCAAAATTTGTCCGTATCAAAAATTACATTAATTTTTAAAGTAAAAAATTCAAAAATGTTTACATTATAAAAAATAAAGTAAAAAATTCCAAAATGTCTACATTATAAAAAGAAAACGAAAAAAAGCAATCACGTATCGTCAGTTGGTTTTGAACCCGGGTCTTCGTGGTGAAAGTCTCGCGCGTTAACCATTATGCTGCGAGTGTTTGTTTCACAGCGACAGATACAATGGCATACTTGTGTATAATTTCCCGTGAGAATTTAAAGTTTTAGGATTTTCTTTTGAGTATTCCTGTAAAATATGCGTGAGGCCGTAAATTCCCTATTTTTTCAAAATTTTAGGCTCAGTAGTTTCGGACAGACAGACAGACAAACACGAGAGTGATCTTATAAGGATTCCGTTTTTTCATTCTGAGGTACGGAACCCTAAAAACAACCACTTAATCACTTCTTATAACTACAACCATTTTATTATCTCTTGTGGAAGGCGGCTTTGATCGCTCTGGCACCAACCGGAAGTAGCCTAGAAGTTTAGATGATCGGTGATTGACCAAATAAAGTAGGTATTTTCGAATTCGAATATTTTCGAAACCAAAAATGCAGATACTATCGAATTGACACTCGGGTCTCGAGGATTGTAGTGAGCTCGTAAACCCCTATACCAGGGGAAAAATTGGACCGATTCGGGTTTTGCAGTACCGAGCTGAAGAAGTGTCAAAAGTCGCCTGAATTGCTCTGGGAAAAGAGGCGAAAAACCACACGATGCTTTACTGTGCAAGATGCGTGTTGTAAAAAATCATTTTTTGCCACAAGTAGGAATATTTGCTTTACTGAAGCTGCGTCAGGTCAACATACGACGTTTAAATGGTATATGAAAATGAAGAAGCTGTTGAATGTAGATTATAGACGCTCGATAAGGAAGCCGTTGAATTTCACCCCTCAAATCGCGGTTCTATTGTTATATCCTTTGATTCAATAATAATAATAATAGTACAATATGTTGATAGAGATTTAGCGATATGTGATTTTGCTGTAGAGACGTGTGTGTAATTACGATACAGACGGGACGCCCGAGGCCGTCTCTGAGAGAAGCGTATGCATGATTAATTAGCAAAGGCGCATTAATCAATATATACCAACCTATACATACTGCAACGACCAGGGATGGGCTCGTTTATCGATAGAATCGACCACTGGCATTATTCTTTAAATATTAGAATAGAATAGAATAATCATTTATTGCTGAGCCTATCTGGGATAAAATACGTCACAAGCAAAAAATTACAATTAGAGAAAACACTTAATTACACTTATTACAAAAACTACAAAAACCCATGTAAGGAATAGGGCTCCCTATTTATTATGTATTCCTTTAGTGCTTTACCAAATTTTATACAATTCTTTTCAATTTTTATCTTATTTGGTAGTTTCTCAAATATTTTTAAGCCAATATAAATCGCCCTTTTCTCAAAAAAACTTTGTTCTGTGCGGAATGATATAGCTGTTTTTTTCTAGTATTATAGTATTTCTCAATATTTTGATCAAAACAATATAGTGAATCCATATGTTTTAGAAGTTAAAGTGCCTATACTAGGCTTACAGTGTATCCCAGAGGTCACCTAAAAGGAGAACTACATCAGCTGTGTCGCGGCCTGAGGATTCCGTATATACCGTTATAACAATTTAATAAAAATTAAGTTTGTCACGTAATACTCCACATGAAATTAGAAATTCATGATTTTTGGATGTTTTCCTTAACTTGTGCTAAGAGACCTTCCTTCGTGCAAAATTTCAAGATTATGGGTCAACAGAAACGGTTCCATGACATTTGATCCCAGCAATTTGATACCACGACATTTGATCCCAACGACATTTGATCCCAACGACAATTGATCCCACGACATTTGATCCCAAAAAATTGTCTATAAACTAATAGCGTCTGATAAGTAATAAAGTTATTAAATTTTATTAATTTAATGAAATAATTTAATCGATTATTCCCTTTGTCGGGAAATTTGTTTGAATTAAATTTGTAGACGTTATGATATATTTGTAATTACATTGTTATTAGAATTCTAACGGATGTAATAGTATAATGTGTTTATTATTTAATAATCCTTTAGAGATTATGTAATGATCAAGTTGAATAATTCACTTTTATTTATCATTGCCCGGGATACGTCGTAATTTTGTCAAATATTGTATTTTATGAATTAATAACAAATTATCACGCTGACTTTTCATAAACTTTAATGGCATATTTAACAATTCGTTATAATGTGAAAAGCACGAAAGACCAAATTGACTGCACATCTGATGTTTCGAAGTTTCTATGTACAATAGGTAATTTTTCAACAAAATTTAAAAAATACGATATTTGACAAAATTACGACGTATCCCGGGAAATGATAAATAAAAGTGAATTATTCAACTTGATCTTTACATAATCTTTAAAGGATTATTAACTCATAAACACATTATATTTACTATTACATTCGTTAGAATTCGAATATCAATGTAATTACAAATATATCATAATGTCTACAAATTTAATTCAAACAAATTTCCCTCGATTAAATTATTTCATTAAATTAATAAAATTTAATAACTTTATTACTTATCAGGCTCTGTTAGTTTATAGACAATTTTTTGGGATCAAATGTCGTGGGATCAATATGTCGTTGGGATCAGTTGTCGTGGGATCAAATGTCGTGGTATCAAATTGCTGGGATCAACTGACGGCACACCAACAGAAACTACCCTAATAGGTTTTGATCACGGTCGTATAGTTTTGTTGAGTCACAGAATACGTGGTTTGTTTTCAAATCTTTTTATTGCATTGAGTTGGACGCTTGACTTTTTTCAGGACTAATGGGATTGTAGACCTTAGTATTTGATAAGAATAGTGTAGCCGTCTAGACAAGACAAGACAAGACAAGACTTTCAAAGTCTTGTCTTGTCTTGAAATATCAAGATTTCACTAAGTCTAAGTCTAAATTAAAAAATTCGACTGATGACCAGTCCTATACTTCCCACCTAGTAAATATTTGCAAAAAATACACACTCTTTTTTTTTATTCTTTGACTAGGCCCAAATAACCTTAGCTGTTGGTGGTCTTTAAAACACAATTTAATTTTTATTCTTTGAAAAAAGCATGGCCCTCTTTTTTGTTTGGTGATCTACTGATGGCTAGCTTAATATAGTAAAAATCATGGTTACCTTGATTTACGTACAATTTTTATTTTTTTTAGTAAAATATTTTTTTTCTCGAAAACTATACATTTTAGAGAAAAAAAAATATTTACATTTTTTTCATATTATAACGTCTAGAATTCATTTATATTTTTTTTTACCTATGTTAATATGTGACATTGAGGACGTTTTTTTGAATATCTCAGGATCCACTGAACCGATTTGACTCAAAATCTAATCAGATCTAAGTTAAAAGCTGATAAACACAATAGAACAATCAGCATGCCCGTATGTTGTTCCGTTCTTAAGATATCGAAGGCGAAAAATTGACCACATACACACATATCTACATACATACATACACACACACACACACACACACACACATACAGACATCAGTCAGAAAATGATCTTAAACGATTGCTAGGGTCTCAAAACGTGAAAATCTGTTAAAATCTCGAAATATTTTTTTCGGACTAAATCCATTACTTCCCTACCATAGTAGAGGTGGGAAGTAAAAATTGAATCGTTGAACTGTTATTTAATTAGTTTTTTTTTCAATTTGAACGCCGTGACGTCTGTGATTATGTGTTGTGTATTAAATATTTGACAAATTGGTAAATAAAATAATATTTTTATAATTTTATATATTATACTTAATTGAGATGTTTGCAAAATTGAATAAATAAACCCCCTTTTTTAGGGTTCCGTAGAAACTAGGAACCCTTATAGTTTCGGTCAGTCCGTGCATCCGTCTGTCTGTATGTTACAGGCCTCCCATCCACTCATTTATAAGTATACCTGTTAAGATAAAATTTGGTACATGGACGTAGATTGATGACCCAAAAACTAAAATGATGAGATTTTTTGACAATTATTTTTAGACCCCCTCCCATAGAGTTGAAAGTGTACTCAAAAAACATTTTTCATACGTACCCCATTGAGTGGGATGTCTTTAGATAGGTCTAAAATTCAACAAAAAAATTTATAATATGACCTTTTGATTTTAAACCTTCAGTCATAAGATATTTCGTTTCCATAGTTATACGATTTTGACAGATGAATCAGAAATTTGAATATTAAATTTAAATTGTTTGGCCATCCATAGCGCAGCTCTAGAAATTATAGAAATTGAAACAAAATGTTGTAAGATAAATGTAGTAGAGTATTAATTTTGTCAAATCAACAATTTGAGTTTCAATATATCATCCAGCCCTAAAACTGGTACACACATACACACACACACACAGGTGTGTGTATTGGTATAGGTATATAGGATCATCTGTAGAAGAAGGGTCGTTTTCAAAATGTCAGACTGGGACCGGACAGTTATTTGAAAACTGTATCTTAAAATTGTTTCTAAATTCCAGAGCAGAAATTAATGACGTTTAATTTTATTTAGATATTATATTTTCTTTGTCGATAAAAAGTTTAATTTTCGATTTGTCAGAACGTGCCATTTGTGAAGATTCACTTAAAACTGCAGAAGGGATTTTCATCATCCATATACGATCGACAGTGCTGTCCCTTTCTATTGCAGCTAAAATTAGGTAGTCAACTGGTTGATTCAAACGTCTAAAATAAAATTTTTAGATAATCTATTTTATCAAACTTTTAAAGTCCTACGTTTAATTGCTGTGACGATTCCCTAAAAAACTGGGGTTGGGATTAAAGAAAAAAAAAATCCGCCATCGCTTGCGCTTTAATTAAACAGCCTGTATACATTTTTCGTGTGTGATTCCGTCGATACATTTCAGTGTCGTCGTATATCTGTCTCCCAGCCATGCAGGTACCACCTCCATTTATATAATATAGGTATCTATACTACATAACAAACATTCCCTCCATCCATCCATCCATCCATACATATTATATGATATAACAGCAGGAGCAGGTAACATATTATAGTATTGCCGTCGTTACCTCCTATATAATAATACGAGTACACTAACTGTGTACAGAGACGCGGGGGAGGGAGTGCAGGTTACCTGTAATGTTTTTGGCCAGGTGCGACGCGAGCTGCCTATAATAGAGCGAGCTTGCCTTACCTGCAGTACACGCGGCGCAAAGCTTATAATTTCTAGTCCGGCTGTATCAATATATTATTTAATGCTGGTTTTCTATTAAAATGCATTCTCTGCAATATCATGTCACGGATCGCCGCAAGACAAGTTCAGTTATAATCCGTCTCTATTGCCGTGTCACGCACAGTTACTGTTGCAGTTACATGTGTATTTATGAATAACCTTTATCACACTTACAAAATTATCATATATATATACAGGGTGTCCCAAAATTGCTGGGACACAGAACTACCACGTGTAGAAGAGGTCAAAATAAGTCGATTGGACCCAATTTATTTATATACCAAAATGTACCGTTTGCCCGTGAGAAAAGTTCAAAGTTTACATAAAATTTTGTATATACCTAAAATTTTGTATTACAATTTTATTAAACTTGTACTAGGAATATCTGTTAGCATTATTTAAGAAAACATTTTTACTTCCCACCTCTACTATGGTAGGGAAGTAATGGATTCAGTCCGAAAACAATATTTCGAGATTTTAACAGATTTTCACGTTTTGAGACCCTAGCAATCGTTTAAGATCATTTTCTGACTGATGTCTGTATGTGTGTGTGTATGTGTGTATGTGTGTATGTGTGTGTGTATGTGGTCAATTTTTCGCCTTCGATATCTTAAGAACGGAACAACATACGGGCATGCCGATTGTTCTATTGTGTTTATCAGCCTTTAACTTAGATCTGATTAGATTTTGAGTCAAATCGGTTCAGTGGATCCTGAGATATTCAAAAAAACGTCCTCAATGTCACGTATTAACATAGGTAAAAAAAAATATAAATGAATTCTAGATGTTATAATATGAAAAAAATGTAAATATTTTTTTTCTCTAAAATGTATAGTTTTCGAGAAAAAAAATATTTTACTAAAAAAAATAAAAATTGTACGTAAATCAAGGTAACCATGATTTTTGCTATATTAAGCTAGCCATCAATAGATCACCAAACAAAAAAGAGGGCCATGCTTTTTTCAAAGAATAAAAATTAAATTGTGTTTTAAAGACCACCAACAGCTAAGGTTATTTGGGCCTAGTCAAAGAATAAAAAAAAGAGTGTTTATTTTTTGCAAATATTTACTAGGTGGGAAGTATAGGACTGGTCATCAGTCGAATTTTTTTCCTTCGGAACTATGCGGAATACGAAATTTTTACAAGAGTAACAAAATGAAGATAATTAATCAGCCTTCTCGCTAAAATGATTTGAGAACCGTATTACCACCCCTAAGAAAGTTTTGAAAAAAATGTCAAGGGGTGAGGGTGGTTTTAACCCTTCTACAATTTCTTTTGGGTTTCTTTGATTACAGAAAGGAGAGTAATCCTCTAAAATGCACTTTTGACAAATTTCATTCAATTTGTTTCACTCATTTCTGAACAGCGTACAAAAATGTGTTTTTTATGTAAACTTTGAACTTTTCTCACGGGCAAACGGTACATTTTGGTATATAAATAAATTGGGTCCAATCGATTTATTTTGACCTCTATTACACGTGGTAGCTCTGTGTCCCAGCAATTTTGGGATACCCTGTATATACGGATATACAGACTCTACTCTACTTCCTCCAGGAACGTAGCCAGGGGGGTGGCTCAAGGGGCTGAAGCCCCTCCCCCCCGTAATTTCACAAATTCTAACAATTTTGTGCTTTTCTACGAAAAAGTCTTTTTAAATATACATTTACATTATTATGAATGTTTCATTTATGACCATAATTTTTCATGCAACGAATGTAAAAATTGAACTGCTGAAAGTTTGTGAGAGACTTTATTTACTTTTTGACTTTTAAGCTCCCCCCGTAAAAAATTCCTGACTACGGGCCTGACTTCCTTGTAAGTTTATGACTCACTGCAGACGAAAACTAGCCGTATGTTCGGTGATAGTTCGGCTCTGTTGTCATGTCCGTTACAGTAGAACCTGGGAACTGGGGGCTTGTAATAGATGATTGAAAACTATTTAATCCAGTCGTTGGAGCTTTTTACTTCTAAACCCATCAAAATCGGATCTGAATTATGGTTTTAATGATTTTTTCGCTTCATTGACTGAATTACTAGCTACCTATATATTAAAATATTCCTCCAAACGTTCGTTTGCGAAAATCAACTTATTTTGATTATTTTTAAGTTTAAACGAAAACTTTTTGATAAATTCAGATATAAGGAACTATTAAATTATGATATTGTATTAAATTATCGTATCATATGAATCAGGGTTGTTGCGGATGCAAAAATTTAGACATCCGCGGATGCAGATGCGGATGCGGATTATTAGAAGTTCACATCCGCGGATGCGGATTTGATGCGCATGCGGATTTTGGGATTTTGAAAGGATAATTATTTAAATTTTAAGTGCATAAATAACTGAAAATCAATTTAATTTTAACTTTTTATTTATTTAATCATATTTTTAGCACGTGCCACTCTGGCTCCGCCCACTTTCTTTACATGTAGTTACTTGTTGATGTGAATCTGCATCCGTAAAAACTCCGCATTGATTGATGCGGATGTGAATGCGGATGCAGATGTCTGAATTAATGCGAATATTCCGCATTTACGGATGCGGATTCGAATATTCGTAACACCCCTGATATGAATAATAATTTATCATATCATATTATTATATATATTATTATTACTATTACTTACTGTAAGTGCTAATAACGCAAGTTGATGCACATGTCTTTATGGTGTTTTTCTTTTCGTTATTTCCGAGGTTATTTCTAAATAAAAAAAAAAGCGGTCAAGTGAGTGTCGGCCCACGCACAGTGAAGGCTTCTGTAGTCGGGAGAAACGTATCTCCGTCATGTTGGATTTTTAATGATTTTTGATTTTTCTCGTAATTATCACCTTAAACACTATCAGCATGTTCCAAATTTCAAACCTCTAGCTCGATTGGAAGTACCCTAGATTTTATTTCGTGCCAGAATCGGCCATGTTGAATTTTTAGTCCGACATGTTGAATTTTCATTGATTTTTGATTTTTCTATCGTAATTATCACCTTAAACTATGTTCCAAATTTCAAACCTCTAGCTCGATTGGAAGTATACCCTAGATTTATGATGATCTATCAGTCAGTCAGTATATCTGTGACAGACAGACGGACAGGACGAAATTATAAGTGTTCCGTTTCTGCCATTTGGCTACGGAACCCTAAAAATACCAGTCTCGAATAAAATCAAGTTTAAAGTTTTCTGAGCATATTTTAACACGCGAGTCGTACAGATTCCTTAATGGAGTTACATAATATTGAATATTGATAACAATTAGAACGTTTGTGAATTTAGCAACAGAAAAGACAACATGGCATAACTCATCCCTGCACACGTATTAATGTGTCGATACCAAGGCCAAATTAAACCTGGGGGAGTACATAATATAGACGTACGTACATAGTGAGTGAGTGAGTGAGGGAGGAGGCAGAAGAGAGACGAGGTGAAACGGGCGCGGGGGAGCGGCGGGGGAATGAGTTGAGGGAAAGCGAGAGTGTATAGGTAGTACCTACGGACTGTATCGCGAGTACCTGCCCCGATATGTCTCTCCCCCATTTCACTATCGCTTTCTATTTAACGCACCCCTTTCTCATGCTTCAAAGCTTCGCATATACATCCATACGAATAAATACACACACACACAGTACATACCTACATAATAATATATTATAGAGTGGCGTGCTGCTCCGATCGTGGCGGGTAGTGGATTCTCGCTCTAGGTTACCAGACTGTTCCTCGAATGCGCCGGCTATTACAGTTTGAGGGACACTGATGGTCGCCCGTCTTAATTGCAGTTTAAACAACAATAAAAATATAATATGGGTAAATCGATTTATACTTGATCTAAAACAGACCGAATATGAATTTTCAATATTTTTGAAATTGATCGATTCCAACAGTGCAAGAAAATTTCTGTAAATCTGAAATCTACGCATGTCAAAAACACTTAAAATCTCAGATTACTTGCCCTTATTTAAACTGCAGCCTGTCTTTACTTCCGTGTGCATTTGAAAAAGATCTGAATAATTTCGAATCTGACGACTTTTGCCACTTATAAAAAATTAAGCTCGATTTTATTCCAGCTCTAGTTCACATTGGGATGTAGTTGTTATCGCAATTGCATTCCAATGTTCTTTGGGAATTAGCGCTCCCAGGGACCCGAGCTCGTACCAGTCGGTTTGTGTATGCCGGCTGGCGGATTTTAATACACAAATATGTTATTTGTTGTGTTAAAGACGCTAATGACCTGAGTTGTCGACGCGTCTATAATCTACAATAAATAAATAAAGCTGTTGGCACTTTTTTCCAGGACATTTTCGTTCAACTAATATGTTTCCACATTGTATTTTTATCTTTTACAGAGATGTGTTCCTCTATAACGACTAAACGTATCATAAATCCGTGTTTATTGGAATTTTTATGTATAATAACGACCGATACAAAATGAAGCTCGACGTTTCGTCTGCCAGCTTTTCATTTTTATGTTTACGTCGATATAAAGACAGTGTTGAAAGTTTGTTTCTGCGTCATTTTAAAATTGGCGAACGGATATTTTTTAACATTTCAAAAATATTATATTGTTAGAAAGACTCTTAAACCATTCTTAAAATAGTGTCGCCATTTTGGGCATCTAGACTCGTTAATTATTTTATTTAATAATTTAACTTAAATTAGGTATATTAACACGCCGATGTATTCGGAGTAAATATTTTAATTTAAAATGTTATCATGCGTTTTTTATATATTTTTTGGCGCAGCTATACAGCGCTTAGCAATCTGATAAGTTTAGGAAGCATGAATAGTGAATACACATTACACAGCATATTATATAATATTATGTCTAGCAGCTTTGAGCTTGACAAGTGCCGACATAGGAGCAGTAAGTTTCCGATTTCTAAATTAAAAAAAAAGAAATCTAAAACTTCATGGCAATTTTAAATAAAATATTCCATGTTTATTCAATAAATAGTATATCTATTATATATTTTATACGTACCTACGTATATTTTTCTGTTAACACAAAAACATGCAAATTTATACAACTACTAGCTGCCCCGTCCGGCTTCGCCCAGACTGCAATACACTACTCACTCGCTTTGCTCGTTCGCTTGAATATTATAATTACATTACTCACTAGCTTCGCTCGTTCGTTTGAATTTTATTAATACACTACTCACTCGCTTCGCTCGTTCGCTTGAATATTATAAATACACTACTCACTCGCTTCGCTCGTTCGCTTGAATATTATAATTACATTACTCACTCGCTTCGCTCGTTCGCTTGAATATTAATAAATACACTACTCACTCGCTTCGCTCGCTCGCCATATATGTATTTTTTAAAGCTTAATATAAAAATCGCGATTAAAAATCAGGGGTTGCTCGTATAAGGGTGAAAATTTAGAATTGTATGTATTTTTCAATGCTGAATCATGAAAAAATAAAAACAAAAAATTTTGTCCAAAAAATAAAAAAAAAAATTTTGGGGTGAACCACCTTTAACATTTAGGGGTATGAAAAATAGATGTTGGCCGATTCTCAAACCTACCCGATAAGCACACAAAATTTCATCAAAATCGGTCCAGCCGTTTCGGAGGAGTTTGGCAACAAACACCGCGACACGAGAATTTTATATATTAGATTTAAATTAGAAATCGTGTCCATCGTGATTATAATAAAATTAAGAAAAATCGCAGGATAGTGTATTATTTATTATTATTGATTGTTAAAATTTATAGTCAACATAATTTGTTACTATGTTTTTGTCTTATGTACCCTATCTTATGATAATTGCTATGGTTAGTAATTAATATTAATTTTCATAAATATTGTTATTTTTATGTACTTGAAAAAGTTTAAATATATAAACGAAACGTCGTACATTTAATTAAATAAATCCAATATTTTGTCCACTATCCTGCGATTTTTCTTAATTTTATTAGATTTAAAGTTCAGACGAACACTTTTTCTGCATAGAATTTTTACTATATTTTTATGATTATGATACGTGCAAATTTTAACAATTTTTATGTGCTAATGAAACTATTTTTAAAAATGACAGGAAATCAAATTAACTATAAAATTATGATAAGGTACCTATATAAAACCTACTTTCAATGAAAATTATAGAACACTGCATGACTAAGTATATAGCAAAAATAGTTTATGAAAAATTTAGAAATAACTCTTTTTCGGAGGCAAGCAAATTTGTCAAGGTGAACACTACGGAACCCTATCATGTGCGTACCCAACACGTGCTTGGTACCTGTAAGTTATGTTATAAAATATCATAATCGAGAATTTTCTATTTTTACTACAATTATTAATTTAATATTATCAGGTATTCAATGCGATTGAAATTACTATGTGTGGATATTTGAGCCTACACTGTGACTTCAGCAATGAATGGCCTTAATAAAAATTTCAACTCTGCCGACGCATACACACATGTTTTTTTCATTTATCTATTATGCATACATATTGCGGATGGCAAAAATCTTAATAATATTTCGATTGAGTGCTGCCTGCGATGAAATTAGAAAAATAATTTTCGCGCATTTTTTGTTCTAGCTTACATAAAATAGTGTTTTTACTTCCCACCTCTACTATGGTAGGGAAGTAATGGATTTAGTCCGAAAAAAATATTTCGAGATTTCAACAGATCTTCACGTTTTGAGACCCTAGCAATCGTTTAAGATCATTTTCTGACTGATGTCTGTGTGTGTGTGTGTGTGTGTATGTGGTCAATTTTTCGCCTTCGATATCTTAAGAACGGAACAACATACGGCCATGCCGATTGTTCTATTATATTTATCAGCCTTTAACTTAGATCTGATTAGATTTTGAGTCAAATCGGTTCAGTGGATCCTGAGATATTCAAAAAAACGTTCTCAATGTCACGTATTAACATAGGTAAAAAAAAGTATAAATGAATTCTGGATGTTATAATATGAAAAAAATATTTTACTAAAAAAAATAAAAATTGTACGTAAATCAAGGTAACCATGATTTTTGCTATTAAGCTAGCCATCAGTAGATCACTAAACAAAAAAGAGGGCCATGCTTTTTTTCAAAGAATAAAAAAAGAGTGTTTATTTTTTGCAAATATTTACTAGGTGGGAAGTATAGGACTGGTCATCAGTCGAATTTTTTTATTTCAATTTAATGATTCGAAATTTCACAAATTGTTTAAAGAAAATTTCAATAATTGAGTAGGTACCTACATTTACAACATATAATTTTATAATGTACCTTACCTACATATACTTGGCAGAATTATGTCTGATAAAGGCCCAAACCAGGCACTTATCTAAAATTTATAACAATAAAAAAATTGATGGAATGATTTGGTTGTTAATTAATTGATTTAAATTAATACAGACAGTTGTTACAACATTAAATAATATTAGCGTTTAGTGATAAAAAAATTCCAAGATAACATTGTTTTCCCAGCCCTGGTGATGACCTATGTGGTAATAATAAGTATATGCGTCTAATCTATGAACGCGTGTACGCGTGTTAATTAATAACACTCGCTGCTGGATGCTAGATTGCGTTTTGGACCTTGGCAGTGCGTCACACCAATTTGTATTATGGTGGATACCTAGTACCTACCTAAATGTAGATATCGGAATATTATAGATGTGTTATAGTCAATGTCATTTGCGTGTGTTTTATAGGCTATATTTATTATTATTCTCTACAACACAATATCATGATAATATGACAAGAATCAATCATCATTAAAATACAATACCTATACTAGAGCTGTATAAGGAGATATCATACTGTTGTTTTTAGGGTTCCGTACCAGAATATGGAACCCTATTGTTGTGCCAACGATGTCCGTCTGTCTATCTGTCTGTCCGTCCGTCCGTCCGTCCGTAACGAAATGAGATAGGGTCATAACATTTTTTTTGTATCTATCTATTCTTGTGGGATATCGTTGAAAAGGGCCCTTTGAGTAGATTATGAATGTGTTTTCATTTTATCCAGGTGTGCAAGCTTTCACGGCCGGCATTGTTCCAAGTCTTCATGGTTTCCGGGCTTGTAGGCCGTGGTCCGGTGGTATTTCTACCTGACGTTTCGTCTACAACTGCGGTAGATGTGACAGCGACTTCGACCGCTGCCCCATCGCCTTTGAGAATGTCTACCGCAGTTGTAGACGAAACGTCAGGTAGAAATACCACCGGACCACGGCCTATAAGCCCGGAAACCATGGAGACTTGGAATAAGGGTAGTTTGAAAATTCACAAAATATGTAGAAAACGATAAGAAAATATTATAATAGCTACCATAGCTATGTTGTTATAGAATTTTTGGTGAACATTATCGCTTGATATACAGAACTCTAAATTCGTTAACTTAAAAACATAGGGAGAGCCGAGGTTCACTTTTCACAAAACTATACAAGCTGTATGTCGGGTAATTATCGTACATTTAACACGCTGTTAAATTTTTACACATAAAACATACGAAGTAACCATGGAAATAACATAACAGCGTGATTAAAATGTACGATAAACCCGCATTACAAAAATAATTTGTTACATATATTATAATTATAAATTATTGAACACGGCGTACAACTCGAGTCCTTATAAATCACAGAACCTTGAAAATGCAGAACGGTTACATAAATGTTACATATTATTATTAATAATAACGTAACGCATGGTGTTTTCGTTATTATATAACAAACACATTCGTGGCCGTGTTGGTGAGAATTGGCCGGAGGGGTAGCCGGGACACGGGGGGCTTCGATACCTGTTTTTCCACCTCGAAGCATTCCTATTTCCTACCGCATTGGTGCTTGTTGGCATATATTATATAATGTACATATAAAAAAATTTGGGTACCCATCAAAACCGCATGCCATGCTATTGGCAACGTACTAACTGAACGCAGTGACGCGGCGGCGTGGGGCCGCGTTACCTTGGAATTATACAAGTACTATAGGTATTATAATTATGATAGGATTTATTGTTTTGTTAGAAATTTGAAAAAATTATTCTAATCGGTTAACCCCTCGCAAAGTTATGGCTGAACAAACATAAAAAAAATTCGACTGATGACCAGTCCTATACTTCCCACCTAGTAAATATTTGCAAAAAATAAACACTCTTTTTTTAAGTCTTCATGGTTTCCGGGCTTGTAGGCCGTGGTCCGGTGGTATTTCTACCTGACGTTTCGTCTACAACTGCGGTAGACATTCTCAAAGGCGATGTGGCAGCGGTCGAAGTGTCCTCCTTGGCGGCTCACAGGTCAGTGTGTCGGTGACTGGTGTTCTCCCTTCTTTTATACCTAGTGCCAGTGTGTTCTCTGTTCGGTCGTAGTCCGTCTCTCTGCCATTGGTCAACTGCGCAGTGTGTAGTGGTGGTGGTGAGTTCTCTACTCGGTCGTATCCCGTCCTTGTACGATTGGCCATTGGTTTTGTATGTCGGAGTGCTGGTGTCCAGGTTTTACTGAGATTGAGGCCTTCATCTTTCCGGTTGAAATTCTGTGTGTGTTTATGTATTTCTATGGCCTCTCTGTATATTCTTGGGTAATAGCTCAACGTTCTGTCTATGGCTTGGGTTTCTTCGAAGAGGATCTTTTTTTATTCTTTGAAAAAAAGCATGGCCCTCTTTTCTGTTTAGTGATCTACTGATGGCTAGCTTAATATAGCAAAAATCATGGCTACCTTGATTTATGTACAATTTTTATTTTTTTTAGTAAAATATTTTTTTTCTCGAAAACTGTACATTTTAGAGAAAAAAAATATTTACATTTTTTTCATATTATAACATCTAGAATTCATTTATATTTTTTTTTTACCTATGTTAATACATGACATTGAGAACGTTTTTTTTTAATATCTCAGGATCCACTGAACCGATTTGACTCAAAATCTAATCAGATCTAAGTTAAAGGCTGATAAACACAATAGAACAATCGGCATGGCCGTATGTTGTTCCGTTTTTACGATATCAAAGGCGAAAAATTGACCACATACACACACGCACACACATACACACACACATACAGACATCAGTCAGAAAATGATCTTAAACGATTGCTAGGGTCTCAAAACGTGAAGATCTGTTAAAATCTCGAAATATTTTTTTCGGACTAAATCCATTACTTCCCAGTTCCCTACCATAGTAGAGGTGGGAAGTAAAAATATATATTTACCTGTCGAATTGTGTTTTTTTTTGAAGTCGGTAAAAAATGATTTTTATATAAGTCCAATAACTGATTTCGGTACAAAGTGCAAGACTATACTGAACCGATTCTAAAAATTTTTCACTAATAGAAAACTACACAACCCTAAGTGATATATAGGCTATATTTTATTTTGATAAATTTCTCGCGGGGGGAGGGGGATAATCCCTGTGGGATAGTAAGAAAACGTAACTCTGAAATTCTTTTGCATTTTAGTGTATATAGGCGGAATCCTACTAATATTATAAACATCACCAGCCCGACTTCGCTTCGCAGAGGGATAATATTCTTATCTCTGGAACTACTGAACACATTCTAAAAATTCTTTCACTAATAGAAAGCTACACTATCCCTGACTGATGCAGGCTGTATTTTATTTTGAAAAATTTGTTGCGGGGGAGGATAATTCCTGTAGGATAGTAACAAAACGTAACTCAGAAATTCTTTTACATTTTAGCGTATATAGGCGGAATCCTCCTAATGTTATAAACACTTCGCAGGGGGAGAATTTCTCGTGGGGGTCACGGGGTGGGAGGATAATAAATCATAAATCGATATATACGTAGGCGAAGCCACGGGTGACGACTAGTATATTATACAGGGTGAGTTCGACCACCCGTATCAGTCGTTTATTTCGAAAACGGTTAGTTGTAGAGAGTTGTGTCAAAAATTTGTATTATAAAAGCCCTAATAAAGAATCGAATGGTGATAATTTTTTTTCCGGGAAGGTCTGCTTCCCTATTAGTTTGCTCCAGAATGTCCAGAACTCCGGAATTATAAATGTAACGATAGGTCGAAAGTGGTATTGTTGAAAAGATTTTTAAAAAATAAGCAAGTTTTGTAGGAAATTTTTTTTTATTACTACCACCCCTGTAAATTTCTATAAGTATAAATATCAATTATTATATGTTCAAAACTCCGGAATTTTAGAAAGCACAATAGGTTGAAAGTGGTGCTGTTGAAAAGCTCTATAAAAAATATTCAAGTTTTGTAGGACAAATTATTTAATTACTGCCACCCCTGTTAAGTAACAATCGTTTGAAATTATTAAATCAAAATTTCATAATACCGATCGAAGTCAGCATTAAAAATCTAGCAACCTTAGACATTGTCACAAGTATTCAAACTGTCTTCCCTTTACTCTTTAATTCGTACTACTAAGCTCTTCTGGTTATACTGTGAGTGTACTTCTTCAGTGTTTAATGATCGATAGATAGGTATCTAGATTTTAAATGCGGACTTTTAAAAAGTTCGTTATTATGACATTTTAATTTAGTAATTTCAAACAAATATTACTTAACCAGGGTGGCAGTAATAAAAACAAAACCCGTACAAAACTTGCTAATTTTTTAAAAATCTTTTCAACAATACCACTTTCGACCTATCGTTACATTTATAATTCCGGAGTTCTGGACATTCTGGAGCAAACTAATAGGGAAGCAGACCTTCCCGGAAAAAAAATTATCACCATTCGATTCTTTATTAGGACTTTTATAATACAAATTTTTGACACAACTCTCTACAACTAACCGTTTTCGAAATAAACGACTGATACGGGTGGTCGAACTCACCCTGTATAATAGTACATGCAGATATCTACGACTGTCAGGGCTAACAAAGTTGCAACAATCAAATAATAAAGAGCAACTGCAGCGTCGAGTTTGCATGGAAAATCAAGATAGAATATTAAATTAACTAACTCTCCCCCATGAAAACAAAACATTGTCTTTTGTCAGCTAGATGTTGGCTGCATTTAAAACAAAGTATGCGTGTACAGGGTGTCTCGTTTTAGATCGTTAACTTTATGTCATTTTAAAACCATTGTAATGAATAAAAACACAAGCCGTGAGGTGGGTCGTTTATTAGGACTAAAGTGCGACCCTTGAGGTCCACACGACGAACTTCCCAGTTTGATAAATATTTAATAATAATAATTAAATTAGATATTACACAGAAAAGTAATCATTTTAATCATTAAAACATAATTATTATTTATTTTTAACAATAATTAAAAAAAAAACGGCTGAACCGATTTTTATAAAATTTATGTCGGATCAAAATGACGTTAACACGCCTCGATTGACACCCTTACGAAGTCGATATAATTTTTTATTCGCGAGATATTGTGTAAAATCTACTTTTTTGGAGTCTATTTAGTTAAGAAAAAAGAACGGCTGAACCGATTTTGGAAAAATTTCTTTCAGATCATATTTACGTTAATACGCGTCGATTGGCACCCTAACGTAGTCTATATCATTTTTCATTCTCGAGATTTCGTCTTAGAAAGAAATTGACATATACGTACATACGTACACACACACAGAGACAGATTTCGAGAGACATCTTTCTAAAAATAGTGTAGTGACCTTGAAACATAAAAATCTGTTATACATTTTGATTTCGATTTTCGGACCCATTACAATAACTTCCAATGGGAAGTTAATAAGTAAATTATAGTTATTATTTTTTTTAACTGAGACAGTCACAACATTTATGCGAGAGCGTTAACCGAAGTTAGGCCGCCTTAACAACGGTTTAGATACGCGTAAACGCGCCTAATGTCAGTTAACTAACCGCAGTTAAGCCTTAGATAAAAATGATTCGTTAACGGCTGCGCTTAAACACTTTAAATGAAGTTTAGAGCGATTGAAACGCATGCGCGAAGATAAATTTATCTTCGCGCATGCGTGGATGAAACTAAGCTGAAGTTAAAATTTAGGATAGGTTTTCCCGATGTCCCGCCCTGCCTTTACACCATGACACCGTTCTTCCTTATTAGCTGACACTGTTTCTTATTCCGGAAGAGACTGGCCGTAATTCGATTGGTTAAATTGGTCGGTACGCCACTGTTTTGAAAGCGAAATGCGATTGGCATACGCAGCAGCGCAACGCGCGATTGTCAGTGTCACGTTCTTTTTTTGTTTTTTTTTTCTCGTTTCATTCAACCGTGCGTCATACATCAGGGCTGGCCGTGCTTTTAATTTGTTTTTGCCTCGGGGCACTGTATTTGATTGAATACAGTTCTTCCATCAACTTTTATTGATTTGCTAATAATAAATTAACCTCGAGGGCATTCGACAGTGCTTAATTATCAACCACTTTGAAAAATTTTATTTCAGTGCCTATAGAATTGAACGAAATACGTGTTTTACATTTCAATTAAAAAAAAAACATGTCTGCTTTGTCAAAAATTTCATTTTCCGTTGTATTTTTAAAAGTGGAAATTGTATACGCAAGCATGACTGAATTTTAATTTGAGATAAAAATGCACATTTTCATTTTTCTTTGTTGATTTTTGTTCTGTAGGTGTTGTTTTTTGTGCGTGTTTTTTCCAATAATCACTTTTACGTTTTTATTACTTATTTCTATATAAATTTGTTCCGGATCAATAGTTTGAAAAAAATGGCAAGCAGGTGTATTTAGCATAAGAAAATTAATAATAAAATTATAGGCTAATATCCAGTGCAGGGCCGTAGCTAGGGGGGGGGGCATTAAGGGGCAATGCCCTACCTTAAAACAGCCAGTGCCCTACTTTAAGGAATTATAAACAAGCCGCAAAGACTGTCACGACAGAATGACAGACTTGATCTATCTGGCATTTGGAAAAGCAAGATTAAATTCGTTGGACTAAATGAAGTTCTTCGGAAATTTGATAACATGGCAAGTTCTGTGTTTTTTTTTTTTTTTTTTGAATAAATTGTCATTTACCGTTTTCTTGCTTTTGTAATTTGATATCACCAGATGAGGTGGGCAATCCAATTAAAAAGGTCACCACACTATTTTTACACTACTTTTAGAAAGACCTCTCTCTCTCTCTCTCTCTCGTGTGTGTGTGTGTCGTACGTATGTGTCCATTTCTTTCTAAGACGAAAGCTCGAGAATGAAAAATGATATCGACTACGTTAGGATGCCAATCGACGCGTATTAACGTAAATATGATCTGAAAGAAATTTTTTCAAAATCGGTTCAGCCGTTCTTTTTTCTTAACCAAATAGACTCCAAAAAAGTAGATTTTACACAATATCTCGCGAATAAAAAATTATATCGACTTCGTAAGGGTGTCAATCGAGGCGTGTTAACGTCATTTTGATCCGACATAAATTTTATAAAAATCGGTTAAGCCGTTTTTTTTTTTAATTATTGTTAAAAATAAATAATAATTATATTTTAATGATTAAAATGATTACTTTTCTGTGTAATATCTAATTTAATTATTGTTATTAAATATTTATCAAACTGGAAGGTTCGTCGTGTGGACCTCAAGGGTCGCACTTTAGTCCTAATAAACGACCCACCTCACGGCTTGTTTTGTTTTTGTGATTTTCTTGAAGTCGCGGTTCAATTGTTTTTTAAATTATGTTAATTTCAAATCTTTTAATTAACTGAAACGTATCTAGTTCATCCTAGCCATACAAAAAAAATCTTTCATAAACTTGCAATAGACGTCGTCGACCAAACGTAAAAAGTTTAATAAAAATCGGCACGTCTGATCGAAAAGTAATGCTTGAACGGTAAATTATTGTGAAGCTCGTCCTTTTTTCGAAGTCGGTTAAAAATCAAATTTTAATCGCCTGTAATGTCGTATGCTGTTAGAAAAATTGTTAGATTTAATATTAATTGGTCGGCCCTGTGTGACAATGCATATAGGCATCGACATTGCTCGAGAGCTCTGTGTTCCATAGTGCCAGGACGGAGAGTTCATGACTAACCAGTTTCAGAGGTGGCCCGGAGCGCGCGGAGCTCCACAAAGCTCTTCTCTATATTACACACACACACGCGCACACACACACTCAACGAAAGCGAGAGCATGTCGTATACACTATACTGTATAGTTCGGTTCCTGCTTCACTCTCTCTCTGGCAGAGGCTTTGTATTGTTATGTGCGTGTGTGTGTGTGTGTCCTCCGTCGATGCCTGCTGCACACACAGTTCGCCGCCGCCCCCCCTCACTCCCGCGGTCCCATCTCCTCGCTCTCCCCCACATGCTGCTGGTGCTGCGGCGATGCTGCTGTTCTCTATACTCCGTGTGTGTGTGCGTGCGTGCGTGTGTTGTACTCCTTCACTCTGTACAATGCGTGCACTTTGCAACCGGCATTTGTCGTCGACCAGTGCAAGCGTCGGACGCAGCGATCTGCGAATCGATTCGCCTCGAGAGAAGACAGGTGAATCGCGATAGCCTTGAACCGCGCATTTAGAAACAAATGAAATGCGCGCTCTATATGTAATATCGCCATTGTGCTAATTCTGATGGACGGAACGGATGGATGAACCATTTGAATTTAAATTATAAAATATGTTGTAGCTTGGATCGACCTTAAAATATGTGGTAAGTTTCGTGAAAAATGATCAAGACAGTTTTGCGTGATCCTTGAAGGAATGCAGATAAAACTGAACAATCATTCCTTCAATGAGTGCAGATTGTGATGTTACCGACCCTCATTGAGAATTTCCAGTCTGTAGACTAGTTGACTTGCCTATCTGCAAAAAAAAAACGGAACGTAAGAATAATTTTCTCGCTGAATCTTCAAACTATAAATCCCTCACTTTTTTGATCGAGTAATCATGAACTGTTTCACGACAAAAGAAAACTTCATTTTCAGAATTTTATTTCTGACATTTTCATTTATGTATTCTTTTCTCGTTCAATGAACCTTTTACCAAATAATTGCGAAATATCACTATCGAGTCACTTTTCGAAAATACCCGGTGGGATTACTATTTTGATCTCAATTCTTAAGCTCTTACTCCCTTCAGCTTCACCCAACTTAGATATAAAAAGCAGCTGCAGTAAAGTTTTAAAACTTATTTTTTCCGAGCCTCAATGTCTCGTCTCATTTATGCAGTAATTATAAATTTTATCTTTTTGACGATATTTAATAATATCGTAAATAAAATTACTAATAAATAAATAAAACACAATAAAATTTGATTTAATCAAGACGAGTCTAAAATATGTCTAATCACAACGAGATTATAATTTTGAATAACTAGTTTGTTTCAAAAGCGCAGCTCATAGAAACTGCCAAAACAAAACAATGTTGTGGTCCAAGTCTTCATGGTTTCCGGGCTTGTAGGCCGTGGTCCGGTGGTATTTCTCCCTGACGTTCCGTCTACAACTGCGATAGACATTCTCAAAGGCGATGTGGCAGCGGTCGAAGTGTCCTCCTTGGCGGCTCACAGGTCAGCGTGTCAGTGACTGGTGTCCTCCCTTCTTTTATGCCTAGTACCAGTGTGTTCTCTGTTCGGTCGTAGTCCGTCTCTCTGTAATTGGTCAACTGCGCAGTGTGTAGTGGTGGGGGTGAGTTCTCTACTCGGTCGTATTCCGTCCTTGTACGATTGGTCATTGGTTTTGTATGTAGGAGTGCTGGTGTCCAGGTTTTACTGAGATTGAGGCCTTCATCTTTTCGGTTGAAATTCTGTGTGTGTTTTTGTATTTCTACCTGGATAATGTTGTGGTCGACAATGTAGACTATTAATGTTGACTCAAAAAGACACAACAATGGAAAAAGAAAAGACTTTTTTGTCGAGAATTTTACTAGACTTTTAATATACCTATACTGTGTTTAAGTTCGTTAATATCTGGATGACCGAGCTTTGCTCGGATGAGTTCAAAAAAATAGTACTTAAAGTTCCCATTTCATCAAAATCGTTAGTCGTTTTTAAGAAAAAAAAATTACATACCTATAAGTAGATAATATTATTATACGTCATACTACATAACGTATGTACCTACATATTTTCAAATAATTACTGATTATTTTAATAAGTGAAAGATTGACTGTCAGAGTAATTTGACATAAATAATGAAAATAGTTTGTTTTTTCCAAAGCCTACTCACCATACGACACTGTTTTATAACGTTAAAAAAAACTGTTTTTTAAAATGATAAAATCGATATTTTTCCAGGGATGAGACCTAGCTATAAGAACGATTTTTTGCCCCCCGAAACCCCTTTTCGGTAAATTTGATCAAAATCGTTAGAGCCGTTTTCGAGAAAATATTTATATAGGTACATATACACACGATTTGCTCGTTTAATAATATAGGGATTATTGTCTATTATTAGAAAAGACTGGACACTGGACAGCCAAGTTTTTAGCGAAGAGCATCTTCGAAAGCGATCATTTTATTACGTAGCGAACGAGTGTGGAACTGCCGGTGGAACGAATCGTTTACGATTTGGAAGCGAGCAGTGTTCAGCTGGACGAGTGCAGTTGCTGCGTTGTCGTTTTGTTTTATATGTAAAAGGGGGAGGATTGCATATTCATCACATATAGAGGCCCAGCCTACTGCGTTTGTACAAAAGGTTCGATACACATACATATTGTATGTTGGGTGGGAAGGCGGGCGGGAGGGCGGAGGGCGCGAGGGGAGCAGTTTGATAGCAGATTTTAAAGTCAAAGTATAATATCAACATACATGTTCATCATTTACCTATACATGTATACAACACTTGCGGGGGTCTATTTATCAGATTTTTTTATCTGCTCGAATGGTGTTTTGTATATACGACCGGGATTTTGCATTCTGCCGAAGTATAATTAATTTTTTATATTCGCTGTATTTTTTATTATTTCATTCCATTTACTGATGACGAACGCTTTTAATGGATAGCCAAATGCGAAAACCAGTGTTTTGAATTTCTATATATTATTGATATTCTACTTGATTTTTTATCTGCCCTGTGCTTTTACTGCAAGCTTTTTGCTCAGAAAATAAAACATACATTGAAGGGGAATGACGTAAACTTTTTTTTAGAAATTGTTTGATGTTTACGATTTGGTCGTTAGTTTAATATAGCTTTGCCAACCTTAATTTTTCAGGTTTTACTCTATACATACCTAGGTGTAAAAACCCAGCTGGCTGGGTTATCTAGACCTAGTGCCAGGCCTAGATAACCCTGCCAGCTGGTAGTCTTTGTTCTTCCCATTCAGTTCGATGTCTATAACTTCCCGGAAAGGCGTCGTATATAATAAAAAAATTCACAGATTTCGCAATCCTTGCAACCATCGAGGACATTGGAAATGATAACAGCATATATGAAACATAATTAACTGTTTATTATACACACAATATTTATCAATGCACTGTTTAGTTTTGTCAGGAATAACCCTATTATTCTTCTGTTATATACGCGTTCACTTTTGCTTGATTACTTAACTTTTAAATGGATTTTTCTACAGTATTTATTAACATTTGCTCAAAAATAACACCGCAGATCGTCGCAAATACCTCTCAATTAACTAGACATGATATAAAACACATTTCGAAAAAATTGCACTTGTTCAATTTTGCATGAATACTCCTCACTTGATCGCGACACCGTTGTCTTTTGGCCTTGAACGAAAACTCGTAACTCTGCCCCCATATACGAACATAAACATTTCCAATGTTAAAAAACTCATCCAAATCGGTTGAGTGTTTCTCCAGTTAGAATAGAACATACATCACTCAAACTTTCGCTGCTATAATATGAAGATGGTTGCAAATGGTTAATTTGTAATAATTGTTATGATTAAAACATACAAATAAATGCAAAGTTTGCATTTGTGTTAGAAACACCCATCGAAATGACGTAACAATATGATGCAACAATGGAAAAATTCATTCTTCAAACCTATGTCACCGTCGGGACTCTAACCCGAAACTTCCACTGTCGCGGTGGCTGAGTTGACAATTACTCTACAGTGACACGTTTTTAAACAATCAGTTATTTCCTAATGAAGCAATTTGTCACTGAACTATCACTACCTGCGAGAGCTGATTTAAGCTAGGTACTACTGTAGGTTGTACCATCTCACATGCGGGAGCTAATATCACGGGTGAATCTAAGATGAAATATCAATTTTCAATTATAACCGTGAGTCATGATTAAATTTATATGAACCATTTTTTCCTTTCGATATTTCATTTCGTAGCAAGTTTCCATGGGAAATGCGTTTATAAATACGTTGCAATAACATAACCTATATTTCTTTTGGAATAGTCGTTTACTTTCGAAATTCTCTTCAACGTATGTGTATTTCTGGCGCTATATAGCTCCATATAAATGCATATATTGCAGTTTATTGTGTTTTTTGTAGCTCCTTCGTGTCGTAGATTTCCTTCGAGACCCATACATATGTATGATTACACACCGCGCACATAATATAAGTAGGACACATTGTTGCCAACTTTCTCGTCTTATAAAGCAGTAAAACGAAAATTACCATATTCTCCGGTCTCTATATTTCGGTACATATCCACACCGTCTACCTGTTATTGGCGCTTTATGGTGGAAGCAAAGGTGCTAGGTTGTTAGATGTGCAATTTTTTGTTTCTGATTTTTTCGGCAATTTTAAAATTAAAAGCCGACCTTTGCTATTCACTTAGGAGAACTTAAAACTTTTCATCATTCCTCAACTGTTTTAGAAAAAAAACTGACCAGAGTTTTGAGAATTATCGAAAAAATTAAACGGAACTATACATAGCACCTTCACTTCCACCACATAACACGACGTGCAACGGTTGACCGGAAAGTCATAAATAAAAATTAGACTGATGACCAGTCCTATACTTCCCACCTAGTAAATATTTGCAAAAAATAAACACTTCTTTTTTATTCTTTGAAAAAAAGCATGGCCCTCTTTTTTGTTTAGTGATCTACTGATGGCTAGCTTAATATAGCAAAAATCATCTAGAATTCATTTATATTTTTACTTCCCACCTCTACTATGGTAGGGAAGTAATGGATTCAGTCCGAAAACAATATTTCGAGATTTTAAAAGATTTTCACGTTTTGAGACCCTAGCAATCGTTTAAGATCATTTTCTGACTGATGTCTGTATGTGTGTGTGTATGTGTGTATGTGTGTATGTGTGTATGTGTGTGTGTATGTGGTCAATTTTTCGCCTTCGATATCTTAAGAACGGAACAACATACGGGCATGCCGATTGTTCTATTGTGTTTATCAGCCTTTAACTTAGATCTGATTAGATTTTGAGTCAAATCGGTTCAGTGGATCCTGAGATATTCAAAAAAACGTCCTCAATGTCACGTATTAACATAGGTAAAAAAAAATATAAATGAATTCTAGATGTTATAATATGAAAAAAATGTAAATATTTTTTTTCTCTAAAATGTATAGTTTTCGAGAAAAAAAATATTTTACTAAAAAAAATAAAAATTGTACGTAAATCAAGGTAACCATGATTTTTGCTATATTAAGCTAGCCATCAATAGATCACCAAACAAAAAAGAGGGCCATGCTTTTTTCAAAGAATAAAAATTAAATTGTGTTTTAAAGACCACCAACAGCTAAGGTTATTTGGGCCTAGTCAAAGAATAAAAAAAAGAGTGTTTATTTTTTGCAAATATTTACTAGGTGGGAAGTATAGGACTGGTCATCAGTCGAATTTTTTTTACCTATGTTAATACGTGACATTGAGAACGTTTTTTTGAATATCTGAGGATCCACTGAACCGATTTGACTCAAAATCTAATCAGATCTAAGTTAAAGGCTTATAAACACAATAGAACAATCGGCATGGCCGTATGTTGTTCCGTTTTTACGATATCGAAGGCGAAAAATTGACCACATACACACACACACACACACATACAGATATCAATCAGAAAATGATTTTAAACGATTGCTAGGGTCTCGAAACGTGAAGATCTGTTAAAATCTCGAAATAATTTTTTCGGACTAAATCCATTACTTCCCTACCATAGTAGAGGTGGGAAGTAAAAATATACTGCCGACTGAATAATTATGGCATAAAAGTGTTTTTAGAGTATTTTCCATCATATGGCACATATACTATGGGCATCGGTCGGACGGGAGGACCTAGGGGCGGGACCAAAATTTCTCGACGTTTCACATCAATATAAACAACATGGACACCATTTTTGACAAATGTTGTAGGCACATTGGAATCCATCGCCGCACGAAGCCTAGGGTGTAATCAGACCATTTTAAGGGTTGTTTTTAGGGGTTGAACATTGTTTGTGGGCTCAAAAACACCCAAAAAATTAGTGGAATTGTTTGAAAATCGAAATTTAACTCTTCAGTGAAAATTAATATGCGCCTCTAGAATTTTAATAAAATCGGCCCGACAGGATCGGACTTACAATTTTTATGAGAACACTAGTTTACTTACTGAAGGGTGTATACAATTTGGTGCAGATTTTGATAAAATCTACCTATGTTGAACAATGAAATTTAGAAAAATTTAATTATTTGCAGGGTTGTATTAAGGGGTTAAATTTTTTATTTTGTCCAAAAACGAATAAAATCACAATGCATGTATGAGCAAATGCACCTATAGATATGGTCGACACGGTTTGGCACTGCGACCTGAGTTTTTTTATTTATCCTATACTAGCGGTCCGGTCCGGATTCGCCCGAACTGCAATACACTACTCACTCGCTTCGCTCGTTCGCTTGAATATTATAATTACATTACTCACTCGCTTCGCTCGTTCGCTCCCGGGTGAATTTTTCCGATGTTTTAATAGTTATTCTGTTAGCCAGGGCGGAGACAAATCCGAAAAATCAAAGATCATGAAAATCGGTCCAGTCGTTCTCGGATTATAAATGATGTAACTAACTAACTAACACGACTTTCTTTTATATATATAGATTAACAGGAATAATAATCGATAACAATAATTATTATTTATTTAATTTGTACTGTGGATCAAAAATCAGATCCGAAAATCTTCTTCTTTGTCATTGTTTCACAAAAGGGTCAACCAATAGAGGTAGTTACTAACCGTCTTAACAAAGGTTTCATTTAGTATCTTTTCACTTTTCGTGTTTGCTTTGTGTTATGCAGCCGTGGTCTATATTTGCAAGGAAAAGCCTTAAAGAGGCAGCACTACCGATAGATGTTTGGATTTTGGTCTTCAAACGTAAAAAAAGTCTCATTTTGGTATAAATATTTAACGCCTTTCGGGAGTTCAATGTAGAATCATTTTTGTGCCGATTATTTGATTCCGTATCGAACTATTATCAAAATTAAAAAAGTACCTGAAAAATGTACTCGACAGTTTCATTTTTTTGTCACGAAAAATAGCCTGCTAGGTGATCCATACACTAACTATTATCAAATATCTGGATGACCGAGCTTTGCTTAGATGAGTTAAAAAAAAATAGTACTTAAAGTTCCCATTTCATCAAAATCGTTAGTCGTTTTTAAGAAAAAAATTACATACCTATAAGTAGATAAAGATTGACTGTCAGAGTAATTTGACATAAATAATGAAAATAGTTTGTTTTTTCCAAAGCCTACTCACCATACGACACTGTTTTTTAACTGTTTTTTAAAATGATAAAATCGATAAGAAAACGAATTTTTCCAGGGATGAGACCTAGCTAGATCGATTTTTTCGGTAAATTTGATCAAAATCGTTAGAGCCGTTTTCGAGAAAATATTTATATAGGTACATAGGTACATATATACAAGATTTGCTCGTTTAATAATATAGGGATTTTTAAACATATCAAAACTTCACCCGTAACCGATTTTGCTTCTTCCCCCCAGATAATATAAGCTGTCATGAACAAGGTACAATCCTTGAGTGTAGTTGGTTCGATTGGACAGCGGTATGAAAACTTCGTTTCGAAGTGCGGCTAAAGGCTGCACTATTATAGTAGAGCCAGCACTCTATATAGAGCGAAGGAGTGCAAGGCTCAACTTTCTCCCGCTCGTTATACGAAAGCGTCGTTGCGTTGACGCGTTATGTGCCATTATAACGACATCGTTGTACGGATTCGCTGTAGTGTGTAGTGAGTTTAGTGTGGACGCGTGTGTATAGGTACTCTGTAATATACCAGGCGTGGCCAACCTACGGCCCGCCGAGCCTTTTAATGTCCGTTCCGTATTCACTGCGATTTTATCGACAAATTACTTGTTTATGAATGGAATTTGTTTCTTTTTTATGATGAAAGACTTAAAAATGCAACGTATGTTAATTCGTTATCGTAAAATAAAAAAGTGTACATAGGTACTTTAATTAGATTGTGGCCCGTGAGTCGAATAGGGTTGGCCACGCCTCCTCTATTTACACACACACACACAAGTTCGACGCGCATTGCTCGTCATAAAATGTGAAGCACAGCAAGGCTACCGCCAACCCAGCTTTCTGTAGAGTTCCCGGACTAAGTTTCGACGAAAGCAAGTCGAACCTGTCTGTCTGTCTGTCATAGTGTACAGATTCGATGTGGTTTCTAAAAAATGACAAGGGACACACCGCACAGTAATTACGATTGTGCCGCAACCAAACAAACTATGATAAAGAGATACAGAAGTGGGCGCACGTGACCGTCGCGTTCAGCAAATTATTATTTATGACCATGTCTAAAACGATTTGAAAAATTTGTCGAATTTGTAAAAAAATGAAAAAAGACGATAAATTTACTTATTTTGCTTGTTATTTTTTTTTTTGAATTTAACGTATTTTCTAGAAGTACACTGAGTTTGAAAAAAACTTTTTAACAAAAAAAAAAAAACCTCGTTCAAAAAACCACTAAAAAGAGGGAAATAATGAAATTTTGAGGTCTGTGCCAATTTAATAAAATATGAAGTCGGTTAAAAAGTATAGTATAGTGATTAATATCTTCTTTTTAACCAACTTCATATTTTATTAAATTGGCACAGACCTCAAAATTTCATTATTTTCCTCTTTTTGGTGGCTCTTTGAAGAAGGTTTTTTTTTGTTAAAAAGTTTTTTATTATTTACTTTTTAGTGTCAAAAAGTGTCATTTACCTTAAAGAATCACATACCGTTACTCACTTTTATTAAAATCAGCCGAACTACTGAACCGATTTTGATGAAATTTCTATGGGACCAATCTGAAAGTATATCCTTTCAAATAAAAAATTTTTTTTCAAAATCGGTTTATAAATGACTGAGGTATGAAGTAACAAACATAAAAAAAAAATACAACCGAATTGAGAACAACCTCCTTTTTTGAAGTCGGTTAAAAAGATTAAATATTTAATTTTAAGGCAATGCTGTAACTTCGCCTTTTTTCACAAAATTAGAAAATTTTCCGATTTATTGTCAGTTCGAACTTTAAATCTGCTTGTAGCTTTATATATACGAGTAATAGCACTATGTGAAAGCTTTAGCCAATGCCAATTTCTGTGCTGATTATATCACCGTTGAACAGCTGGGCTGCATTTATTCTACAAAAAGCTGTTCTTTTTTAGGCGCGATCTTAGCGAAGCTAGAAGCGCCTATATACACTCGCTTTGTCTGTGAATCTGTGAATCTGTGAATCTGTCACGCTATTTTGTGTCACGCGTACAGCCCAAACGGATGAACCGATTTTCAAAAACTTTTTTTTGTTCGATTCCTCTCGGGGTCTATTTGATCCTAACGTCGCCCGATTTTTGAATTTTGGCCCCAGAGGGGAGCAAATTAGAAAAAACGGTGTTTTTGCTTATAGTTTGCTCAATTTAAGTCAGATCGATTCGAAACCTGTCTTAAACGAAAGAGCAGAAAATTTTAGATAGATTTCATGTATAATATTGTGTCAAAACAGTTTTTTTATACAGATTTATATGATTATTAAACGAAATAAATGCGACTTTATCTAATAAATCGCGAACTTGTTTCGGTTGTCCTTGTCTGTTGCACAGTGTAATATGGATATTGGAAGATAGCGTATGCTCTGTCTTATATTGCATTATTTTAATATAGTTATTAGTGTATTTGCCATATGGCACATACACTATTGGCGTCGGTCGGATGGCGGGACCTAGGGGTCGGACCAAAATTTCTCGACGTTTCATAGCCTCCTGAACACTTTGGCATCATTTTTGGAAATGTTTATATATATATGTATATATATATATATATATTTATATATTTATTTATTTATATATATATATATGTGTTCGCGGCATAACTCTCGAAAGACTTAATTGATTTGAACGAAATTTGGTACACACGTTGGAATCCATCACCGCACGGAACCTATTTAAAATGGGCCCAATCGGAGTATTTTAAGGGTAGTTTTTAGGGGTTGAAAAAAGTTTTTGCGCCCGAAAATACCGAAAAAAATTTCAGAATTGTTTCAAAATTGAAATTTAACCTTTTAGTAAATATCAAAATGTGCTGCTAAAATTTTAATAAAATCGGCCCGATAGGACCGGACTTACAAATTTTATGAAAACACTAGTTTTGCGGATAGTGATTTACTTACTGAAGGGTGTATTTAATTTGGTACAGAGGTTGCAATGATAATAATATTGAAATTAAGAAAAAAATATTATTTTAAGGGATGTATTAAGGGGTTGAATTTTTTATTTTGTCCAAAAACAAACTTAAGTTCACGTATTAAAGCCACAAGGCCTGTAATAGCAAATACACTATATTGTCGGCAGGGTTTGGCACTGCGACCCGAGTTTTTCAATTTTTTGACTGCTGATGTTTGAATTTAAGTTTAAAAACCCTGGCCTACTGAGTTAAAATGACGTGTAACTAATTATTGACGTCCATCGGATGGCGAGACCTATGGATCGGACCAAAATTTCTCGACGTTCATACCCCGGCTTTCGTCCGGGTGTAAATCGTACTTTTGAATTTTCACCCACTTCCCGTGATCCGATTGAGTTGAAATTTTGCACACATGTGTAGCTCCGGTGACAATACAATATTATGGTAACTAGCTGACCGGCCCGGCTTTCGTCCGTGTGTAAATCGTACTTTTGAATTTTCACCCACTTCCTATGATCCGATTGAGTTGAAATTTTGTACACATGTGTAGCTCCGGTGACAATACAATATTATGGTAAGTAGCTGACCGGCCCGGTTTCGTCCGGGTGTAAATCGTACTTTTGAATTTTCACCCACTTCCCGTGATCCGATTGAGTTGAAATTTTGCACACATGTGTAGCTCCGGTGACAATACAATATTATGGTAACTAGCTGACCGGCCCGGCTTTCGTCCGTGTGTAAATCGTACTTTTGAATTTTCACCCACTTCCTATGATCCGATTGAGTTGAAATTTTGCACACATGTGTAGCTCCGGTGACAATACAATATTATGGTAATTAGCTGACCGGCCCGACTTTTGTCCGAGTGTAAATCGTACTTTTGAATTTTCACCCACTTCCCGTGATCCGATTGAGTTGAAATTTTGCACACATATGTAGCTCCGGTGACAATACAATATTATGATAACTAGCTGACCGGCCCGGCTTTCGTCCGGGTGCAAATCGTACTTTTGAATTTTCACCCACTTCCTATGATCCGATTGAGTTGAAATTTTGCACACATGTGTAGCTCCGGTGACAATACAATTTATGGTAACTAGCTGACCGGCCCGGCTTTCGTCCGGGTGTTAATCGTACTTTTGAATTTTCACCCACTTCCCGTGATCTGATTGAGTTGAAATTTTGCACACAATATTATGAATTTTCACAGGCAAAAGGTCTTTCTCCGGTAACGTTTCAGTGGATCGGATAAATGTTATAAAATCAGACTAAGAAAATAAAGCACACTAAAAAATTAAAAATAAAAATAGTTAAAAAACTTTTAAGTTAAACGGTTTTATAAATGTACTAAAAAGAAAAAAATAAAATTTAATTTAGGTTCATAAGTATAAAAGCGTGGGTCGTGACTGTAATAAATTATCACAGAGTTTACGACCCACGCTTTTATACTTATGAACCTAAATTAAATATTATTTTTTTCTTTTTAAAACATTATTATTATAAAACCGTTTAACTTAAAAGTTTTTTTACCTATTTTTATTTGAAGCTATGCTTCTTAACGCACGTTTCAGATGGGGACCTAAATAATAAAAAGTGAAACGTCACGTCACGAAGTAATGTAACGTCACTTTTGTAAAAATTATCCGATCCTTTTGAAAATTAATATTTGAGAGTTTTATAGGACACAAAAAAATAAAATGGCGCCAGATTTCAAAATGGCGGCCATATGAACTGTTTTGTAAAAATTATCCGATCCTTTCGAAAATTGATATTTGAGAGTTTCATAGGACACCAAAAAATAAAATGACGTCAGATTTTTCAAAATGGCGGCCACATGTACTCTGTTGTAAAAATCATCCGATCCTTTTGAAAATTGATATTTGAGAGTTTCATAGGACACAAAAAAATAAAATGATGTCAGATTTTTCAAAATGGCGGCCATATGTACTTTTTTGTAAAAATTATCCGATCCTTTTCAAAATTGATATTTGAGAGTTTCATAGGACACAAAAAAATTAAATGGTGCCAGATTTCAAAATGGCGGCCATATGTACTTTTTTGTAAGAATTATCAGATCCTTTTGAAAATTGATATTTGAGAGTTTTATAGGACACAAAAAAATAAAATGACGTCAGATATCAAAATGGCGGCAATATGTACTTTTTGTGTAAAAATTATCCGATCTTTTTGAAAATAGATATTGACGAGTTTTATAGAAAGCAAAAAAATAAAATGACGTCATATTTTAAAATGGCGGCCATAGGTATATACTTCTTTGTAAAAATTATCCGATCCTTTTGAAAATTGATATATGAGAGTTTAATAAGACGCAAAAAAATAAAATGGCGTCAGATTTCAAAATGGCAGTCAAATAATAACTTTTTAATTGTATTGTTTATATCTTTGATAAATTCGGTTTTATATACAATGCGTAAGAAACATAGCTTCTGTCGGGTATCTTACGACACCTCATGACTTTTTTTATTTAGCAGGTTCCGAGTTTCGCTTAATAGTCAACCGTTGCTATGGAAAATTGTTTAAAAAATTCACTGCACTATTTTTTCTATGTAATCCAATACATATTTACATTAGGTCTTATGGCCATAGCCTACTACAAAATTGATCTTCTTAGTGTTATTTTCCCTATGTTCGGTAAAACCGTTTTCACACAATACCTACATGAATATCGCGCCTTGTAATTCTTGAATTACTTGTATGCTCCAAAATTTTTTATTATTTTAAAAGAAAAATGATTCAACATCTAGGGCCAAATTATCACGCCGGAAAAACGACACGGTATTTTTGTGAATATAAATTCTACAATAAATTATTATATAGCTTCTAAAGTACCTACGCCGTGTCGATCTCTGCGCAAATACAATCAAAAGTTTTCTCTCCGTTTATTTTATTGTAAATTATAGACGCGTCGACAACTTAGGTCATTAGCGTCTTGTTTACATCAAATAACAATTCACTGAAAACTAAATAACATTACAAAACATCCATGAGCGCAGGTGGGATTCGAACCCACGACAGTGTGATCCAAAGGCCGCTACGCTAACCGTTACACCACTCTGTCCTCTTTTCTCTCCGTATAACTCAACTCGATTCGACTCCAAAAATCGAGTAATTATAAAATACTCGACAAGCAAAATCCACGTATTATACTCGCATATCGACCCTACAAATCATCACTGGACTTCTATCAGACAATATTTTGTTGAACTGTGGTATCGATGCATCAAAAATCTGTTATATACTAGCCTTTACCTGCGGTTGCGCTTGCTTTAATGTCGGTTTTTTGCTACCGTTCAGCCCCCGCCCACCCACTAGAAGCGCCATTATACTTAATAGAGCTTTAAAATAGCCGCGAGCGTGTAGCAATGCCGTTGTTCACATGACTTTTTCATGGCTCCTCTATTACAAGCCCCCAGTTCCCAGGTTCTAATTCGAGAACTGGTGAAAGCGTCGATTGCGAATTTTTAATTTATTGTTAAAAAATAAATAACTAAAATTTTCCGTTGTATGTCACTAGCACTTATGTGGGTATAATTTTAGATCATATAGCGACATCGCGCGGGAAATAGTTAAGCTGATAGTTCAATATATTTGACGCTGATAGACACTTAACTATAGAGAGGGTTCACTACTTAACTAAGCGTGACACCAAGACAGAAGGACAAAGTCAATTTCAATAAAAATAACAAATTGAAAATAGAATAATTGTGCTAGACCAAATAAAATATATATAATGCCTGATATTAATGCGTTCGAAATATAGGTTCAGTTTTTTGAGTTAATTCAGAACTATCCGACGAACAGATGAGACAAAATCTTTTAAAATAACCAATTCGCGGGTCTATATATGTAGGTAGTCGATAATTTTTTCATTTAAAATTTAATAATTCATTGCATACAAAGTTTATCACGATTTTATTTATTTGCATATTGATAAAACAAATTTACCGTAGGCCATCTATGATCTGTCCAGGGACATAATGTTGCCGCGCGTTGAGGGAAATCGAGATGTGCTGTCGAAATAATACGCCTCAACAGTTCTTTTCGTACTAAACGTCGTATTATGATTTTTTTTATACCGTAAGCGGATTTTATTTACTTTTTTTCGAAAATTTGTATAAATTTATTTAAAAATACGTTTTACTTAGGTATTTTGATAATACCTACGTATAAACCAAAATAAATAAATTTATATTTTTATTAAATAAGTACAATTAGTATAGGTACCTAAAAATGATTTTTTTTTTGAGATTAAACGTTTTTTGTATTTTGTCAAAACAAGACAAAAGTTTCCGTCGAGTTTTCGTAAAAATTCTTAGGTATTGAAAAATATTTTGAAATATTTTACTTCTTAAAAAAAAAAATTAGAATGCAATGTATTTTTCTGAAATATATTCAAAAATTCGAAATTATTGTCGCTACTTTTATTGCATGAATTTCGTGAATCGTTTTTGAAAGATCAATATAACGTTTTTTTACTGGGAATCTTAATTCGAAGTGAAAGAAATTAAAATTCATTGTACAGACGCACTATGTAATTACTAAGCGACAGAAAAAACGAGGTAATAAAATTTGTCCATAATAATTAGATTTTATGATTGTTCTCGGTTTTCTCCGCCATTTTGTGGCAAATAATTAATCGTATTTTGTCTCTTATGTCTTATGTTGTAGCTGAATATATTATATAATGACACGGCTCTACACTATAAGAAATGAGAAGGCCGGTTACATAGATTATCGATGGTTCATTTGTAGCTAGCGATTAATCTGGTAATAGGCACACAAAGAGACAATGGCTTCGCAAACAGGTATCGCCTGCACAACGCGTAGATTCCATAAAAACACATTGCGTATGCATGGTTACTAATTTTACATTAATTTGTTTTGCATTCATCCATTTTATAATAATAATAATAATAATAATAAAATTCTTTATTAAAAAAAAATCCTTATTGGATATTAATAGTGTCAGGTTTACAATAATTACAGGTTACTGTACAGATAAGACGCGACGGTATAATAATTTTTTGTTAACAATATATTTTTAAGTTGGGTTTTAAATTTATCATACATTTTTATGTTACGTATTTCTTCCGGAACTTTATTATATATTCGAATCATGGCATTGCGAGCACCATCGCGAGCAACGCTTAGATGTGTTTGATTTGTTTTTAAGTTCTTTTTATTTCTGGTTTCATATTTATGTGACTGTATATTAATTTCAAAAAGGCTTGAATATTTTTTTATAAAGCAAGCACAGTCTAAAATATATTGATCTTGAAGTGTTAAAATTTTAAGTGAATAAAACAAATTTTTGCAGTGCTCCCGATATCTCGCACCTGCCATGATTCGAATACATTTTTTTTGCAATTTAAAAATCTTATTTGCCGTTGTACTATCTCCCCAAAAAATTAACCCATATTGCATTACGGAGTGAAACATTGCAAAATAAATTTTTAATAGGGTCTCGATATTAAGGTTATTATATTTCATCAGCCTTATAATGTAAGCTGCTTTTGACAATTTGGGTATTATGCTATCAACATGTGATTTCCAATCTAAATTTTTGTCAATTATAACGCCCAGAAATTTTGCGCTGTTTTGTATTTCAACAGTTGTACTTAGAATATCTATGTGACTGTACATATTAAAGTAATTTCCAAATTTTATAATTTCTGTTTTGTTTTCATTTAATTTTAAGCCGTTTTTCGTGAACCACTCATTTAGATTGGACATCACAAGTTCTAACTTATTTTTGATCAGCGCTGGATCATTTGACTCATATATCACAGCAGTGTCATCAGCAAATAAAAACATTTGTTCTGTAACTACCTTCGGGAGGTCATTGATAAATAATAGAAAGAGGCTTGGAGCTAGAACACCTCCTTGTGGTACACCTTTTTTGATATTTTCCCAGTTTGATAAGGATTCTCCGATTTTTACACATTGCTGTCTGCCTGTCATATATGAGTCAAACAGAGCCAGCGCTGTTCCACGTATGCCATATTTTTCCAATTTGCTGATAAGCAAGTTCTTGTCGACACAATCAAATGCTTTTTGGAGATCCAGAAGCACCATATATGTAACTGTACATTTTATTTTGTAATTTTTACACACTTTATTGGAATATTACACAAAATTAGGTAATTTTAATTTACTTTATGTAAAAATCACAAATTTGTTTAAGTTTACAGTAAAAGTTCAAGTTTTTATGAAGTTTTCTGTGTAAAAATAAATAATAATGTAAAATCACTTAGAAAATCGAGCGATTTCTACCTTAACTTTCAAAGTATTTTTACATCCATTTTTTACAGTGTATAATTATTATACCTATTCATTTATTTTTTCAATTTATTATTATTTTGACATAAAACCCATGTCTGGTATAGACCCTCACTTCGACTTGCAAATGCAAAGCTTTTTATGAAACAGGCACAATCGCTACAGCTTTGTAAAAAACAAAAAAGCGGAGGTGGGATTCGAACCCACGACTGCAGTCTGATCCAAAGACCAGCTGCACGATAACCATTTTACACCAATTTAGCTGTCCTCTAGGATTGATTAGAAAATATTCTGGGACTGTTGTCACCGGAAGAAAACGTGAACTAGTGTTCAGCAGCGAACTAAAAGTAGATGAAAAAAAAGGGTGTGGGTCTCGGGACCCCCGACAGATGTGAAACATCAAAGAAAACGTTATTGAACTCGGTGATATTCTCTATGTAGTAGTATATATTTTTTCAAAAGCAGCAACTAACTGTTATGCTGACGTAATCCTATATACTGCACTGTAACACACGCGGTTGCGACGTTTGAGCACGCCTGAGCCAGAAACGCAACTAAACACACAACGAAGTATCTATATTACATACCTAAACGTGTATACATATACTTTTGCTTTACAGTACGTTCGTATGTATACTCTCTCTCTCTCTTCCCGTGCCCGAGCGCGCGGAAGCCGAGAGAGAGAGAGAGAGAGCCGCAGTGGTGGGGAGAACAGCAGCGAAGGAGCGGACCATAATTTTCGTTGCATATTTCCCCTCACGCGGTTTCACATCAAAAAACGTTCAGTAAACAAATGCATTATTTATATATATAATGTATATATTTTGGACGTATATTACGTAGATATTATGTGATTTTGTACGGGGCCATTGTTCTTCTGTATATAGTGGACGAGTTGTCCAAAATTGTCTGACCTTGACACGTGCAGCATCTCTCCGTACTGTTCATATAATATTCAAAAATCTAACACAGACACACAGCATAGATATTAAGTGCTATTGGTCGGCGGCGGCGGAACATTTGCGCTGCACTGCACACACTGGGTCATCAACCGGGCGATCGCGGAGGGTGGCGCGACTGCACCAGTGTCGGATCGACGCGGATGCGATCGCCGATCGCTCATACAAAATCAGATCCGACGATTAAGGCTGGAGTTCAGTTTATCAAGTTTCCTATATAGTGCTGTGCTAAAATTAATTAATAATTAAATAAAATATTTTACTGGTTCTCTCCAGGTTGGAAAAAATACCTACCTAAAAACATAGCAGTGTTGTCTCTTATTAATTAAATTATATTGTGTGACCGGTGCAGTCAAGTGCAGAGCGTGGATCGAACAGAAAACTTGACAGCTACGCCACTGCACTCTGTCTCATTTTATTTCGTGTTTTGCCATACCTAAAAGAAAAAACAAAAACGCATCCATAAATAGACCTTTATTATTACGAACGTATATTTTATACAAAACATAGGAAGAGTACATTAAAATCTACGTCAACAAGACAAAGTCTTCTATGTCAAATTTTTGACAATGTCGCCATAACTTTGTAAATAATTATATATAAATATGTCTGAGGTATCATTTGAAAGCCAAAGAACTTGATACAATTAAAAATTTTTGATATGCGTTTCTGAGTTTATTTTATTTATACCTATACCTATAAATTTAAAAAAAAACGTCAAAAAATGCATAAATACTTACATTGAAATATTTTTTTTCAAAATAGATATTAGTCCTATGGAAAACGTACTGCGGTACAATCAGAGGTGGACCCACCCGATTTTTTTAGCATAACACTGTAGAATATAGTATAAGCACCATCTCTACAAAATTTCTAATTTTCAAAAAAGATACACAACTGACGATCACATAATATATACCTCCTTACAACACGGTATCGAACGAAATTCACTCGCTAACATGCTTGAATTTTAAAGAGAGAGATTATAGACGCTCGATAACTGATGTCTTTAGCTCAATACATTTAGATCTGAACAGACGGTGATTTAAAATACCATTGGATTTTTATTAACTTCCCATTGGAAGTTATTGTAATGGGTCCGAAAATCGAAATCAAAATGTATAACCCATTTTTATGTTTCAAGGTCACCACACTATTTTTAGAAAGATGCTGTGTGTGTGTGTGTACGTACGTACGTATGTGTCCATTTCTTTCTAAGACGAAATCTCGAGAATGAAAAATGATATCGACTACGTTAGGGTGCCAATCGACGCGTATTAACGTAAATATGATCTGAAAGAAATTTTTTCAAAATCGGTTCAGCCGTTCTTTTTTTTTAACCAAATAACCTCCAAAAAAGTAGATTTTACACAATATCTCGCGAATAAAAAATTATATCGACTTCGTAAGGGTGTCAATCGAGGCGTGTTAACGTCATTTTGATCCGACTTAAATTTTATAAAAATCGGTTCAGCCGTTTTTTTTTTTTAATTATTGTTAAAAATAAATAATAATTATGTTTTAGTGATTAAAATGATTACTTTTCTGTGTAATATCTAATTTAATTGTTGTTATTAAATATTTATCAAACTGGGAAGTTCGTCGTGTGGACCTCAAGGGTCGCATTTTAGTCCTAATAAACGACCCACCTCACGGTTTGTTTTCTTTCAACTCTATGCTGTTGGAGGAAAAAGGCGGATCAACATTTATTTTCGTTGTGCCGAAAAAACGCAGAACTGGATGATTTGAATCGTCATTAATCATATTGTAGCAAACCCCAAGATGTTACGCCGCTGGCGACAACAGAAGCATCGAGAATAAGTCACAGTGGCGAGGCGTGGAATGGTGTCGAAGATATGCGTACCTGCCGGAATGTTCTCGAAAACGCTAGAAGCGCTGTGCTTAAGCTACGTAGCTCTATATAAGCAGGGGCAGTCACCGTAGTGAGTCAGTCGTGAGACAGTGTCGATTTGAACATAAATACAGTATATTGTTCAGTGTTATTAAAGTGCTTCACTTTGTTAAAGAATGACTGTTCGTTGTTATTATCGTTTGATTGTTAGCATTGACATACAGTTATTGTATTTGAATTGTTGTTACATTTTTAATTATTGTAAATAAATAGTTATTCCGCCCACGTAAAAAAAAACAGTTTTGTTAGAATATTATCTTACCGATTCGTAAATCGTTTTGTCTTAATGACCACAGCAATATTATAATATATGCACAATTAATGTACCTATTATGATTTATGTACATAATATGGACAAATATAGTAGGTATATAACACAATGTATTATTTATATTATGTATGTATATATTGTGCAGTTAAGGTCATCTGCCCGATGCAAATACATTGTGTGTATGTTTTACACGTGGAGGCCTGAGGTCTATAAATTCGGCCAGTGCACTCTCTGCAACACACTTGGGACACGCGGCTGCCGATTTGGCGATTATAATATTATTATGCTGTTTTTAGTGTATTTGCCATAATATGGCACATACACTATTGGCGTCGGTCGGATGGCGGGACCTAGGGGTCGGACCAAAATTTCTCGACGTTTCATAGCCTCCTGAACAATTTGGCACCATTTTTGAAAATGTTTATATATATATGTATGTATATATTTATATATATATTTATATATATATTTATATATATATTTATATATATATATATATGTGTGTACACGATAACTCTCGACAGACTTAATCGATTGAAACGAAATTTGGTACACACATTGGAACCCATCACCGCAAGAAGCCTATTTAAAATGGGCCCGATCGAACCATTTTCAGGGTTGTATTTAGGGGTTCCAAAAAGTTTTTGGGCCCAAAAATACCGAAAAATTTGTCAGAATCGTTTCAAAATTGAAATTTAACTCTTTAGTAAAGATTAAAACGTGCTGCTAAAATTTTAATAAAATCGGCCCGACAGGACCGGACTTTCAAATTTTATGAAAACACTTTTGTTGATACGGATTTACTTATGGAAGAGTGTATTTAATGTGGTACAGAGGTTGCATTGATAATAATATTGAAATTAAGAAAAAAATATTATTTTAAGGGATGTATTAAGGGGTTAAATTTTTTATTTTGTCCAAAAACAAACTTAAGTTCACGTATTAAAGCCACAAGGCCTGTATTAGCAAATACACTATATTGTCGGCAGGGTTTGGCACTGCGACCCGAGTTTTTGTTATTTGCGCTTGCAGCGTTGACAGCACTACGCCATGTAAATAATGTGCATCGCGGCCACAGCCTTGTGGGACTCACTGGAACAGGTCACTTGTACAAGTTGTTTTGATTGTCGACACTTTCGTGTTAGATTCTAATTTCTAATCTAAGAAATGTCAACATCGATATAAAAAAATATTGTTAAAACTGTTTTTTGATGTGAAACATCTTATGTCGGGCTGTGAACAGCCGCGTGAGGGGAAATATGCAACGAAATTTATGGTCCGCTCCTTCGCTGCTGTTCTCCCTACCACTGCGGCACTCTCTCTCTCTCTCTCTTGACAACCGCGTGTGTTACAGTGCAGTATATAGGATTACGTCAGCATAACAGTTAGTTGCTGCTTTTGAAAACATATATACTACTGCATAGAGAATACCACCGAGTTCAATAACGTTTTCCTTGATGTTTCACATCTGTCGGGGGTCCCGAGACCCACACTCTTTTTTTTCTTAACTTTAAACCATACAACTAGGGAATGCAATCCCGATCTCGCGAGATCTCGAGCCATTTTTCGAGATTTAATCTCGTGGGCAGGCAATCTCGTTTTTAAAATCTCGTTCGAGATCTCGACCATATCGGGTCGAGATCTCGAACGAGATTTTAAAAACGAGATTGCCTGCCCACGAGATTAAATCTCGAAAAATGGCTCGAGATCTCGCGAGATCGGGATTGCATTCCCCAGTTGTATGGTTTAAAGTTAAGAAAAAAAAGAGATTTTAAGAACGAACGCGCATGAAAAAAAAAACTTATAACTTATATACGAAATAGTTTTTGACAGTCGCGCTAATTGATTCTGTTTGTTTCTCTGCATATATTGTTTTAATTATTGTTTTCCTGAGTGAAATTGACAGTTATTTAACTTATAACAAGCATTAGATGGCTAACAAATTTCAAAGTTAAGTGAATACTGAATATGTCTAAGAACAATTCATACCAAATGTTCGTGAACGTACTAATAGTAACTTACCCTATGCTTCCTAACTTCTAAGAAGTTATTTCCAAAATAATAAATTGACATATAGTGTGCTGTGCGAGTTGGGGTATTGTTGTTATATTTTGAAAATAAAACAAAACATTAATTGAATCTTGAAACAAAAAAATCAACGTTTATTTAAGGAAAGTAACGAATAATAATCATCTGCACAGTGTACTACGCAATAAATCACACACGTACACAGTGACACAGTCACACTGTCCCAAGTAAGTAGTTTTCATTTTTAAGTATTGTAGATACAAAATAATACGTTCTGTTTAAAAGTAGGCGAAATCTTGATATTGTAACGAATATAGGCAGGCTGGCTGCAGCCTTGATTCGTTGGCTTAAAATGGATCACGCAGCCTTGAGCGCGAAGAAATATTCTGGGTGACAACAATAGAAAAACCGCCACCATGGATGTAAAATGACCAGGAAAGTTCATATAAGCAAGAGCAAGAATGAAACACCAGAGTCACGTATACATTCTCAACGAGAGCAGACGTGAAAAGTGCAACGGGAAATAAATATACCACCAGCGAGTTAAAAGTTCTTCGAGTGACCTAGTGCAAATAATCTTCCAGTACCAAGTGACAAACAGTGTGGAAGATATTTGAGAGTGACAGACGAGATCTTCGAGTGATTAAGTGCAGATAATCTTCTGGTGCAAAGTGACAGACAGTGTGGAAGATATCTGCAGGTGGCAAATAAATACCACCACCACAGACATATAGTGGACCCAGTGAACAATATATACGCACCACAGACATATGGTGGACACATAGTGGTCAAGTAGTGACGAAGTGTTGGTCAACGAAAACTGACCAACGGTCAAGCAAAACTAACTAACGGAAAATAGACAAAAAGCGAACAGTGAATAAAGTGAGGAAAAATAATTGTCTAAAGCATGTAAACGGTTGTCACTGTTCTGAAAGATTAGATAAATAAAATATTTACCAAAGTTACCAACGAGTTTTGTTACAATATTGTCGAGATTAATCGAGATCTCGCCAGACAATCTCGCGAGATCTCAAATTGCCAATCTCGGCTCAAGATTGCATTCCCTATACATACAACTTGTAAACTAGAAGAGATAATTTTTTTGATGTCCTTGTAAAATTATTAGCGAAGCAACAGTAAAAGAATTCAAAACTTTTTCCTGCAGAGAACTTTATTATTTCCCAATTTTCAAATAGAGCGTTACATACAGTTCGGCCTTTATATACATATATAAATGTGAACGGCGATAAGCGAGTGGTGAAATTTGAACCACAAAACGGTGTTTTGCCCAAACGCCGCCGCCGCCGCTTCGGTGCTTTTCTTAATTTTACGTTTTATGATGTTAACTCCTTTATTACAGTTCAAATTTTACGACTGCAGTTCTGGAAAGTGTATTGCAGGGCGCATATTATATAACGCACGCAATGTTCTAGTTACACAAAAACGCTGCATGTAGCTGTAAACAGAACCTTTTCGAAAGACGCTTCGACGCCTCTCTAAAGATCGATCCAAACTTAAGCTATAACTCAATAAATAATTGAACACAAGAATCAATTTTATTTTAGGATGTATGGGTTTAAAATTAAAAAAAAAACCGTAACTCCTTAACTTAACAATAGATTCCAAGTCTTCATGGTTTCCGGGCTTGTGGTCCGGTGGTATTTCTACCTGACGTTTCGTCTACATTCTCAAAGGCGATGTGGCAGCGGTCGAAGTGTCCTCCTTGGCGGCTCACAGGTCAGTGTGTCAGTGACTGGTGTCCTCCCTTCTTTTATGCCAAGGAGGACACTTCGACCGCTGCCACATCGCCTTTGAGAATGTCTACCGCAGTTGTAGACGAAACGTCAGATAGAAATACCATTGAATCACGGCCTACAAGCCTGGAAACCATGAAGACTTGGAATATTTTGATTGTAATATAAGCTAAACTTTCAAAAACGTTCGCACATAAGTTGACAATAATAAAACTGGGTTATCTTAACAGCGCATTAGATTTGTTCCGAATAACGGTTGGAATAAACCCGACGAAGGAGAGAGTATACGTTTATATAGGGAATGTCATTAAACGGGGTCGGGAATATGGATTCGGGAACAAAGACTGCAGAAGGAGTGCGAGAGACAGAAGTGCGTACGGCAAAGTTAACGGTGCATTTGATACTGGGATAGGCCGGCGGCCGGAGAGCGGTCGGTGGGCTGAGCCATTAGTGGAAATGCAATTAGAGGAGCGCGAGGCACAAGTTTTAGATATACCTATAATATGTGAGACACACGAAGAGAAAATTAATGGTACAATGTGTAATAACATGAGATGTAGTACAACACAGTTAATGCCCTTTTCCCCACTCGTTCTGAAAACGCACCTTCCCGAAAACCCATTACCGTTCGGTCTCTTTGACTGCGTTGTTTCAAAATGATGATGATGGCACTTCTGAAAACTTTAGGCGCAGCTGCTGTACCGCATCTCATGCGTATTTACTGGATGTTTAAGGAATTTTGAAGACTGTTATCAGGAACTGTTGCATAATAACAATTTGTTTGTAGTTATATTTTTTTACGGACGTTGTGCGCTTGGCTGCAGAAGAGTTTGTTGGATTTCTAAGTCAGTTTACAAAAATCCCTCTCTTATCTCATATATAATATCTTGTTATTTTAACAAGAAATAAATAAGGGTGGTTTTACACATTGTTTTTATACGGAGTTGTATCTAAATGTGTTCTGAGAAATAGTAAATATCCACTTGAGCTATACACAAAATAATGACAGATATATATGTGTCTAAGGGCCAAGGACCGAGAGATGCAATAAACAGTTTCATAATGCTGTAGTGGAGTCTGTACAGAATTTTACATGCGAATAGACGTACCTTCCAGAGTGCTCGCATTTAATAAAAACAAAGTATGAAAGATTGAAATTGTACTAATTATTTATTTAAAAGAATCACGACCTCAATCCTATTAAATTCCAACAGAGTTAACCAAGAAAAAAAAACGTCGGGTCACCCGTCACTATCAGGTCACCATCACCACTTCTATTATTATAATCCTGGGATATGTGACCTAGCTAGATCGATTTTTTGCCCCCCCAAAACTCCTTTTCAGTAAATTTCATCCAAATTGTTACAGCCGTTTTAGCCATGTCAGCGTTTCATTAATTTTTGAGTCGAGGTCATTCCAATTCACTCTACCCTCTCTAAAGAAGTATAACTTCAACAAAACAACGTTTCTTACGGTAATTTATTGATGTATTTTTGAGTGCAAATTCTAGAATGTTTCTATCATCGAACTAAAATAACTAATCAATTGATAATATACTATATGCATAATTTACGTATTTTTCTGCGCGCATTAATTGAAAATATTTATTTGAGACCGAATTTGGTGAAACAAGGTCAAACAAAAGTGTATCAATTCACAAAATTATTATTTTTTTATCAAACAAAAATACGTACACTAAGGATCGTGTGTCGCATTTGTGCAGTTCTTGTTTTATTTTTTTTCGGTCGGTTATTGATCTTTGATTATCTCGCAAGTTTTTTTGGTAAATGTTTCTTGATTTACTTTATTCTGATCTTGACCTTATTATTATTTTTATGGTGCTTTTTTACAAGGAAATTTACTTACCTAGGTACTATAAAATTATATAATTCTTGTGCAATTAGCTGTCATAACTGGCTGTAATTACCTAATTGAAATTATTAACAATTCTGTGAAGCGCAACGAATACTCGTAAAAGTATTACCAACTGCAAATTAATTTAGCATAGGTATATTTGACCGCTTCCTAATTTTATCAGACGCTAATGACCTCTGTTGTCGAGCGTCTATAATCCACAATTTATCCATTCATTCATTCCTAATTTAATATCATAGTTATTTCTATATTATAGTTGTACCTAGGTTGATTTTTTAACCGACTTCAAAAAAAGGTGGTTCTCAATTCGGTTGTATTTTTTTTTATGTTTGTTACCTCAGAACTCCGTCATTTATAAACCGATTTGGAATTTTTTTTTTATTTGAAAGGATATACTTTCAGATTGGTCCCATAGAAATTTCATCAAAATCGGTTCAGTAGTTCGGCTGATTTTAATAAAAGTTATAACGGCGTGTGATTCCTTAAGGTAAATGTTATTTTTTGACACATCAGACAGCGTAAGAAAGTCGGTTTCATAAAAGTGAGTAACGGCGTGTGATTCCTTTAAGGTAAATGTCACTTTTTGACACTAAAAAGTAAAAAATAAAAAACTTTTTAACAAAAAAAAAACCTCCTTCAAAAAGCCACTAAAAAGAGGAAAATAATGAAATTTTGAGGTCTGCGCCAATTTAATAAAATGTGAAGTTGCTTAAAGAGAAGATATTAATCTTATACTATACTTTTTAATCGACTTCATATTTTATTAAATTGGCGCAGACCTCAAAATTTCATTATTTTCCTCTTTTTAGTGGCTTTTTGAAGGAGGTTTTTTTTTTGTTTTGTGTGATATACAAATTAACAAAAAAACCTTCTCGGAGATCGCCGATTTTGACCAACTTTTTTGGGTTAAACTTTTGATCGAATATCGAATTATTTTAGAAAAAAAAATACTAATCAATCAAATTTATATTACGCTTAGGGGGCTTCCTATAATGCGTAAACCTCCGTTACTGACACTGCAGGGCATAATCTTAGAATTGATAAAAATATTCTTACCTATTTAAAAATTCAAATAATATGATTTTATTATAACTTTAAATTTGAAAATTATTACAATACTAGCGGTCCTGTCCGGCTTCGCCCGGGTACTAAGAATTTATGATTTATTATCCCTCGCGAGAAATTCTTCCGTTGCGAAGCGTATTAATATTATTGCTTCAGCGGTTTGGCGCGTTGATTAGTCAAAAAATCCTACACCCCCGTTTTAGGTACCCCGTTTGTGGTTCAATTTAAAAAAAAATGCTCGAATAGCCTATAACCTTCCTCAATAAACGGGCTATCTAACAGTAAAAAAAATTCCAAATCGGACTGGTGGTTCCTAAGATTAGCGCGTTCAAACATACATTTATACAAATTCTTCAGCTTTATAATATTAGTATAGAACTAGAAGTAACAATATTTTTTTTTATCATGGAACATTTTTAAAAAGTTACTGACCAATTTTTGTGTTTGTTTCAGGTACGTATCATTTTTGGATTAACATGTGGCCGAGGGAACGAAATTGATTCTTAGGTAAATTTTTTTTTTATATTTATAATCTTTCGGTTTCATATTGTAACTTTGCACACGTGAATCTATACGATAATTTAAGAAATTAATCATCCGGCAGAACTGAAAAAAGGTTTTGCTGTGCCTACATTTTTATTTGAATAATCAAATTTTCAAATATTAACAAGAATACATTTTTAAATCTCTAACATTTGATTTACGTGTTTTGAAGTAAAATGTAAAAGGAAACATATTCTACGAATATAATTTTATATTAAAATATTTTAAATTGTGAGAAAAGTACAGCGTGTCCAATAAAAAAAATTCGACTGATGACCAGTCCCATACTTCCCACCTAGTAAATATTTGCAAAAAATAAACACTCTTTTTTTATTCTTTGAAAAAAGCATGGCCCTCTTTTTTGTTTAGTGATCTACTGATGGTTAGCTTCATTTAGCAAAAATCATGGTTACCTTGATTTACGTACAATTTTTATTTTTTTTAGTAAAATATTTTTTTTCTCGAAAACTACATTTTAGAGAAAAAAATTATTTACATTTTTTTCATATTATAACATCTAGAATTCATTTATATTTTTACTTCCCACCTCTACTATGGTAGGGAAGTAATGGATTTAGTCCGAAAAAAATATTTCGAAATTTTAACAGATCTTCACGTTTTGAGACCCTAGCAATCGTTTAAAATCATTTTCTGACTGATGTCTGTCTGTATGTATGTGTGTGTGTGTGTGTATGTGTGTGTGTGTGTGTATGTGATCAATTTTTCGCCTTCGATATCTTAAGAACGGAACAAGATACTGGCATGCCGATTGTTCTATTGTGTTTATCAGCCTTTAACTTAGATTTGATTAGATTTTGAGTCAAATCGGTTCAGTGGATCCTGAGATATTCAAAAAAACGTTCTCAATGTCACGTATTAACACAGGTAAAAAAAAATATAAATGAATTCTAGATGTTATAATATGAAAAAATGTAAATATTTTTTTTCTCTAAAATGTATAGTTTTTGAGAAAAAAAATATTTTACAAAAAAAAATAAAAATTGTACGTAAATCAAGGTAACCATGATTTTTGCTATATTAAGTTAGCCATCAGTAGATCACCAAACAAAAAAGGGGGCCATGCTGTTTTCAAAGAATAAAAATTAAATTGTGTTTTAAAGACCACCAACAGCTAAGGTTATTTGGGCCTAGTCAAAGAATAAAAAAAAGAGTGTTTATTTTTTGCAAATATTTACTAGGTGGGAAGTATAGGACTGATCATCAGTCGAATTTTTTTTACCTATGTTAATACGTGACATTGAGAACGTTTTTTTTAATATCTCAGGATCCACTGAACCGATTTGACTCAAAATCTAATCAGACCTAAGTTAAAGATAAACACAATAGAACAATCGGCATGGCCGTATGTTGTTCACACACACATACAGACATCAGTCAGAAAATGATCTTAAACGATTGCTAGGGTCTCAAAACGTGAAGATCTGTTAAAATCTCGAAATATTTTTTTCGGACTAAATCCATTACTTCCCTACCATAGTAGAGGTGGGAAATAAAAATTCTGTGTGTATTTTGTTAAACTTGAAAACTGAAGAATAACTCTACGCCTAATCGAAAGCCGGATCCACACAGCATTCACGAGTCTGCACTCCTGTTATTCTTCAAATACCTAGTTGAAACGCTGGCTTAAATTAAAGTCAATGCAATCCCAGACTTTGACTCATTTGTTTTGACTCTGCTAACAATTAAGACGTTTGCGTCTGCAGGGGCGTAGGTGATAAAAATAGAAATCCAGATGCATCTTTTTTCAGTCCTTAACTTTTTTCAATATAAATATCTACCGACAGAAATTAAACTTGTTTGAACATTTATCAGAAAAAAAATATGTTTGGGAAAATTTAAGATGGATCTACTTTTTTTTAATGATCTATTTTGAGTCCTTTTTGGACCGCACTGTAATTTTGAATGAAGGAAATGATAATGTTGTTACGTTTCGCTTGAATTTGTTGCTTTATGTAATACTTTTATAAAACATAATTTTATCATTGAGCATCTGCCTGTAATGTTTTACAGCGAGATCATTTTGCTTTTGATTCTCAGACTTGTAGTAGGTTATTAGGTGGAAAAATGTTGGTTGAATAACAGAAAAGTCATATAATATTAATCTGATGACAATAACTAATAAGTAATAATAATTACATATACAGATTGTATCAAATTAAACCTGTGTATAGGGCATTCTGTATGTAAGACAGAGATTAATACATAAAGCAATAAGTAAGAATGAGATAAATGATCGCTAATAGAATGTTACGTGGTTACTGTAAATTAAACTGATATAAGATTTACATTTTTACAGCATAAAAGGAGCGAGAAAACAAAGATGACGCTATTAGGTTGTATAAATATTATTTATTTACAGTAACCACGTAACAAAATTAAGCAAAATCGCAGGATAGTGGACAAAATAATTTGATTTATTAAATTAAATGTACGACGTTTCGTCTATAGATTTAGACTTTTTCAAGTACAATCATAATGATTGTACTTGAAAAAGTCTAAATCTATAGACGAAACGTCGTACATTTAATTTAATAAATCAAATTATTTTGTCCACTATCCTGCGATTTTGCTTAATTTTATTATAATCACGATGGACACGATTTCTAATATAAATTTTTAACCACGTAACATTCTATTAGCGATCATTTATTACATTCTTACTTATTGCTTTGTGTATCAATCTCTGTCTTACACACAGAATGCCCTATGCACAGGTTTAATTTGATACAATCTGTATATATATGCTTATTACCTGCTTCTTTCGATGTGAAAAAATCAAACTGGAAAATAAATATTTCATTAAAAAAAGCGTCTTGACTGACAGACAGACGAACGGACGGACAACAAAGGGTTCCGTTTTTTTCATTCTGCAGAACGCAACCCTAAAAACAGGAAAATAATAAGAGTTAGTCAAAAAAAAATAATTAATAAACAATATTTAAATACATGAGAGGGAAAAGTTGGAGAAATGAAAATACTTTGTAAATTGCATTGATAAATGTAGATATTTATAGTAGTGAACTGAATTCAATAATTTGTTAAAAAAATAAAGAAAGTCATAATTTTAATCAAATTTAAATTTAAGTATATAAAAAAGGAACTGAAAAATGAAAGCCATATTTTTAAATAATTTTTGAGTAAACGTGAAATTTGTCTCGAGTTTTTTTATCTATCAGTGAGTTTGTATTTCGTAAATATTTTTACAATGATAAAAAGTTGATAACCTACGTGTGTGGCGGTGGCCTGTACGCATTGCATCTACAGATTTAAAAATACGACCGATTTGCAACTTCATTACGAATAAATGATTTTATATTCGGTTGTTTTTCATTGAGAAATATAAATATAGGCCATCATACTTGAACTTCGTGGTGCCGATAACAGCTGTTTATCATATTTTTATTTTTTTTTCAATATTCAACTTGACTCAGTCAGGCTATACTTTTAAAAGTGTACAATCGAATGATTACAGAACTCAAAATTTAAAAATCGCATCACTAATTTATTTGGACTCAAACCACTGATTAAAACTTTATTCTCGCTAAAGAATTTTATTATTAATTTTATTGTAGATTATAGACGCGTCGACAACTCAGCGTCTTCAACACAACAATTAATAATCTATTTGTGTATTAGAATCTGCCAGCCGGCATACATAAATCGACTGGTACGAGCTCGGGCTCCTGGGAACGTCAATTCCCAAAGAACATTGGAATGCAATTGCGAGTACAACTACATTCCAATGTTCCCCCCGATGGGAGATAAAGAATTTTAGTTTTTAGTTAGCTGAAATATTCGTTCTTTAAGTGTGGAAATGCATGGGGATTTCCTAAACGCTAAGAGATAGAAATTTGATTAAATGAGAGAAAATGTGCAGAGATTTGAAATCTTCATAAAACAGTGCCTTAATAGAACTTAATAAGCGAGTTATACCTAGATAAGTGTAAATAAAAAACGAAAATGGGAAAATCTCGTTTTTCAACTCTGTCGCAAGCCAAGCAAAATGTGGAAAGTTTGACTGCGCAGGGTAGTAGCATTGGAGATTCTGCACATTTTCTCTCATTTAACCAAATCTCTGTATCTCTTACCGTTTAGGAAATCCCCGTGCATTTCAAGCTTATCTTGGACGCCCAGTAATACCAACTGACTTTACTGCGATTTTGACAGAACTAGGCATATCATATATCTTAACTTGATAAAAAGTATATTTAAGTTTGTGTTACCAAGTTTCATGCAAATCGATTAATCCGTTCTCGAGTGATGTTGGTACAAACGAGATAATATAAAACATTTTGGAGATACTTTTTCTTGTCTATAAGTTTGAATCGAGAGGCTAAAATAATGATCTTATTCAAAAATAGCCTATTTAGCCTGTCAGCAATAGAAATGCTACATTCTGATTGGTCATTCCAATTTCAGGCCAGCAAAAGTATGCAAAGACAAATACAGTTACAAGACAGAAGGCAAGCAAAAATAGGCCCCAACACTAAACCTTGAGGCATTGCCGTGCCTCCATGCAATGTATACGTTCTCAACTGTAAATGTATGTTTTGTTTACGCCGTAGTAGGTAGGTATTATACTCTCATATAGGAATGAATTAATTATTAATGCGTTCCTTAAAGTAGTTAATCAATAAAACGCACCTGCAACTCGGCGTCCGCGTCGCGGCGCTTTGCCTTCCCTGCCAACTAACTACCTCACAAACTGTGAATATTCACTCATTGACTTAAGCTTGCCGTCCACTACGAGAGTTAAGTTGTTCGACTTAGACTGCTTACCAACAAATTATGAACAATTTAATGAGTTCCAAGTCTTCATGGTTTCCGGGCTTGTAGGCCGTGGTCCGGTGGTATTTCTACCTGACGTTTCGTCTACAACTGTGGTAGACATTCTCAAAGGCGATGTGGCAGCGGTCGAAGTGTCCTCCTTGGCGGCTCACAGGTCAGTGTGTCAGTGACTGGTGTCCTCCCTTCTTTTATGCTTAGTACCAGTGTGTTCTCTGTTCGATCGTAGTCCGTCTCTCTGCAATTAGTCAACTGCGCTGTGTGTAGTGGTGGGGGTGAGTTCTCTACTCGGTCGTATTCCGTCCTTGTACGATTGGTTTTGTATGTCGGAGTGCTGGTGTCCAGGTTTTACTGAGATTGAGGCCTTCATCTTTTCGGTTGAAATTCTGTGTGTGTTTTTGTATTTCTATGGCCTACAAGCCCGGAAACCATGAAGACTTGGAACAATGCCGGCCGTGAAAGCTTGCACACTTGGATAATTTAATGAATATTAAAACTACACTTGAAATATTGAATGAGCTATTGTTTTTATCGAGAAACTGCGCCGGATTGCAGATTTCTTTTTGTGTCAAAAATGAAAAAATTTACATATTGAAAATACCCGCAATATATGGTAAGATTTCGCTAGGATCGTATAATGGTGGACAAAACTTTAAAGTTGAAATTACCAATCAATATGATCAGACTTCCTTACCGTAAGTAAATTCACTATTTTTGTGAATTAACATAATACTGTCAGACGGTACTATCGCCATGATATTTTTTTTAGACTGCTATATTAGAAAAATTTAAATGCCACTGTCGGGACTCGAACCCGAAACTCTAATTAACTTAACTTTAAAGTTAGGTACTGCCTTTTTGTCGGTTTGTCTACTAACGTCAGAAAATTCAACTGAAGAGCAGAATTAGTTTAACTTTATTTTAATAGTCCCCGTCTTATTTATATAGTTGTTCGATTTTTAAATAGATAGATAGATATAATTCGTACAAGAAAAATCCTCCCATATATATACTGTAGCAAACCCCAAGAGTTACGCCACTGCCTCCAATAGAAACCACGAGAAAGAAAGGTCACAGTAGTAAAGCATGGACTGGTATCGAAGATACTGAACAACGATTACCTGCCGGAATGTTCTAGAGAACGCGAGAACGTACTAAGCTAGGCTGCGCGACCTATATAAGCGAAGTACGAGTGAGTCAGGCAATCAGTCGACGGTGTCACGCAAACGGGAATCAGTCAGTACAGTGAAATAAATATTGATCAGTCAACGGGAATCAGTCAGTGTAGATTGTACTGTGACAGTTTTGTAACAATACGATACCTACCATTTTGTCTTATTATATGCACCACAGTTTGTACAGCATTTTTAGTATTTGTAAAAAATTCACAGATTTCGCAATCCTTGCAACCATCGAGGACATTGGAAATGATAACAGCATATATGAAACATAATTAACTGTTTATTATACACACAATATTTATCAATGCACTGTTTAGTTTTGTCAAGAATAACCCTATTATTCTTCTGTTATATACGCGTTCACTTTTGCTTGATTACTTAACTTTTAAATGGATTTTTCTACAGTATTTATTAACATTTGCTCAAAAATAACACCGCAGATCGTCGCAAATACCTCTCAATTAACTAGACATGATATAAAACACATTTCGAAAAAATTGCACTTGTTCAATTTTGCATGATTGCTCCTCACTTGATCGCGACACCGTTGTCTTTTGGCCTTGAACGAAAACTCGTAATTCTGCCCCCATATACGAACATAAACATTTCCAATGTTAAAATCAATAAAAAAATGACGATCGAAGGCACATTTTCCCGTACAGTCTGTATAGAACAATGGATCGGTTTGCTGGAGCTTTACCACATTCATGCAGTTGCCTTGGGTATTTTGTTATAAGGAACTATAAGTAGGCACTGTGTAGGAGACCAAGTTGAAACGTTGTCCATCCAATTATTATTATACTCAAGAATTTCCTGCTAATGTTTCGACCTCCGTTGTCAAGCGTCTATAATCTAATATTCTCGGTCATTTTAGTTAATTATTATATTATACTGAAGGTAAATAAAAAAATCAGATAATAATCTCTATATTTCAGTTATCGCAATATGTAAGTAGATCAAAATGAACTCGATAACGGCGATCTAGAGTTCACTTGAAATGTTTATGGAAGAAGATAGCAGCTTGTCTGTGTGTGCGTGTGTTGTAATATTTTAATGGGTCCACTGACAGTTCGCGTTACACGTCGCTGCTAACGAACCAAGGGCTTTTGGAGGTGCATATTATAGTGGGTCAGAGTGAGACGGGCTGACAACCGCCGAGAGTTGAGAAGCGTAATTTGCAGTGACACCGCGGGTTGGTTGGCACTATATGTAGTGTGCGTATAGTGCCTTTGTTGTAGACACTATCACGCACAATGCCTGGCACGCACTGCGAACGCCTTCGCGCGGTCTGAGAACTGTAAATAATTTATAAGAAAAGCGTTCAAGGCATTTTAAGCGGGATCATTAGCTTAATCTAAGTATACTTACTTATTATAATAGATATCTGACGTTGTTTAATCTAAAAATTTCAGAATTGTTAATTTTTCAGCTTTCGAATCTAGAAAAAATTACTTGGGTCACGAATTTTTTGAAGTTTATTAACACGCTTTTATTAGCTTCACCTGTATGTTTGCTTGCTTGCTTGTCAGTTTGTAACCGACTTCTTTGAACTTGATTTTGACCAACTTTGAACGGTCAGATTTAGTTTAAACTTTGCACACTTATCAAGGACCGACGACAATACAATAATTCAATAAGTTTGTCCCATTATCCTGACCAGGATCTCCAGGACTAAAAAAAAAAGCAAAAAACTTCAGATTGAACTGAAACTTTGCACACTTATCAAGGACCGATGACAATACAATAATTCAATAAGTTTGTCCCATTATCCTGACCAGGATCTCCAGGACTAAAAAGCAAAAATAAATTATAATTTAAAAAAACTAAAAAACACGCTTTAATGAACTAAAAAGTAAAAAATAATTAATTTTATTGTAAAAAAGCGTGGGGTGCTTTGTATCATATTTTCATACCACCCCACGCTTTTTTACAATAAAATTAATTATTTTTTACTTTTTATTTCATTAAAGCGTTAGTTTTTTAGTTTTTAGGCGCGATTTTAGCGAAGCTAGAAGCGCCTATATACACTCGCTTTGTCTGTACGTCTGTGAATCTGTTAATCTGTCAATCTGTAACGGATTTTTTGTATCAGTCGTACAGCCCAAACGGGTTAACCGATTTTAAAAAACTTTTTTTTGTTCGATTCCTCTCGGGGTCTATTTGATCCTAACGTCGCCCGATTTTTGAATTTTGGCCCCTGAGGGGAGCAAATTAGAAAAAACTCTGTTTTTTGCTTATAGTTTGCTCAATTTAAGTCAGATCGATTCGAAACCTATCTTAAACGAAAGAGGAGAAAATTCTAGATAGATTTTATGTATAATATTGTGTCAACACAGTTTTTTTATGCAGCTTTATATCCAAATACAAATATATAAATGCAACTTTATCTTATAAATCGCGAACTTGTTTCGGTTGTCCTTGTCTATTGTACAGTGTGGTATGCAAATTGGAAGATAGCGTATGCTCTGTCTTATATTGCATTATTTTAATACAGTTATTCAATTTTTTGACTGCTAATCAAATAATAACTTTTTAATTGTATTGTTTATATCTTTGATAAATTCGGTTTTATATACAATGCGTAAGAAGCATAGCTTCTGTCGGGTGTCTTACGACACCTCATGACTTTTTTATTTAGCAGGTTCCGAGTTACGCTTAATAGTCAACCGTTGCTATGGAAAATTGTTTAAAAAATTTACTGTACTATTTTTTCTATGTAATCCAATACATATTTACATTAGGTCTTATGGCCATAACCTACTACAAAATTGATCTTCTTGGTGTTATTTTCCCTATGTTCGGTAAAACCGTTTACACACAATACCTACATGAAAATCGCGCCTTGTAATTCTTGAATTACTTGTATGCTCCAAAATTTTTTTAAATTAAAATTTATTTTTATATTTATATATGTATCTAGTATTTTTGTGTGTTCCAAACAGCTTATTAACCTCTCAATTGGTTGTCGAGATAAAATTGTGTTTTTGCAGCGAAAAATAGACAACTCCGTAACCCACACGCACTGCACTATAATAGAGGGTTCCGTTTTAAAAAAGGCATAGTTTGTTTTTTTGAGCAATAATCAAACGTTTTTATGCAATACCTATTGCAAAAAACTGAGCTCGAAAAATCTCTGTGAAAGAAGAGAAAATAGGAACATAAACTATATTGCAATGCGACCGCAGATCTTTGCATCCCTGCAAATATACATAAGGCGTATTACACACGCTCGCACAATAAATATATATGTCTCTCTGTTCTATTATCGTTACATTGAATGCGCTATGTTCTATCTTTGTCTTTTTCTAATAATGGCAGAATTGCAAACATGGCGGACCGAGCTTCATCGGCACAAACATCATAATATTTAAGCTGTACCTATGTTGAAATACACTGATTTAAATATTTTCGTTTTCGTCATTTAAAATACATGTAAACCAGGGATGTTATAGAGCTCCGTAACCATAACCGTATAACCGAAATAATTTCATGTCCTAATTATGCAGCGAGAGAACAAATTTTTTTAATTTTATTTACAGGTCATTATTGAAGCGTATAGATATATATTGGGGCGGTCGAATCTCCAACGGAGGCCAGGGTATCGACACACACAATAATCATTCCTCCAATTAATAAAACAATGGCCGCGTACATATAAAAATACCTGGCAGTCTGAAATTTGAATTCTGTTTGTGATTTATGCGACCGTACAGAAAAGTGGCTTACGATTTTTTATAAGAATTATTTTCATCACGCCTATACATTTTTCAGAGTAGCGGAGTCAGAGATAGAAAACGAAGAGGTTTTCATTTCCTTGTTTTCTGACGCATTTGTGAATTTAAAAATTTATAGTATGGTAACCATGGTTATGTTTTCGTGATAGAAAAAGATTGAAGAACACGTCAATTCTCCATCTCTATTTGCATCGACACTTTTTTGGGTGGCTTCTCTTCTCTATCGTGGGTTTTTACCTTTTCTGCTTAGCGCTAGTGATGAGCAAAGCAAGACCAAGACCAAGACTTGGACAGTCTTGGTCTTGCTGATTCAGTCTTGGTTTTGGTCTTGCTCAAATATGTCTAGTCTTGGTCTTGCTTATTTAGTCTTGGTCTTGCGTATCAGGTCTTGGTATTGCTCATTGTATCTGTCTTTTTTTAGTTTTTTACTTCTGAAGATCATCATAGTTATAAATTAAAAATAATTCACAATCTATTATTAACTAACAAAATACTTTATTTTATTAAAATGTTAAAAAATATCAAAATTACATCATTTTTTAATTATTATGTTCTACTATACTATAGTTAGTCTTGTGTATTTGGTCTTGGTCTTGCATATTCGGTCTTGGTATTGGTCTTGTTCTTGTTCATTCGGTCTTGGTCTTGGTCTTGCTAGTCTAATTATAGTCTTGGTCTTGGTCGTGATCTTGCATTTTCGCAAGACCAAGACTGCAAGTGCTCATCACTACTTAGCGCACGTCAAACCCAATAAACATTTCTGGTTACTTTAACCCACTTGGTCAAAAACAGATTATTTTTTAAAGGACTATTATGTAAGTTTTTTTTTCAATTCTTTATTAGTTTACTTTTATCGCTGCAGTGAAATATAGACATCGCTTGAGGAATGTCGAAAACGTCGCGAGTTGAACGAAATTCAATCATGATTTTTAGCCATGATATAAAACGAGCCGGTTAAATCATTAAGTTTATTATTAGAAACTAGTTGTATACCCGCGGCTTCGCTCGCCCTCGATTAGTACATAACGGAATTTTGCTAGGCTTTCCGATGACCAAACATAATGATTTGTACCTATCCTATATACCTATGTTAACTGAGACTGTAAAGCTAACGATTAATAGTTATTTTATCGAAATTGATGCAGTAGTTCTCGAGTTATACCTAATCGAACAAACATACAGACAGACAATTTTTTAATATCAATTATAAAACGACATATTTGTAATTTTTTAAACAAAAACAAAAAAAAGCTATGGTTTCATCTTCAGCAAACACTTTGATAGTGTAAAACCTAAGGCTTCCCGGCCTAACGAGTTTATTAAGTTTATAAAACTTATAAAAAAATGTTAACTCTCGCATGTATAATGATTCGACTGTTTAATAACTGTACTATGCTTTGCAGTTTATTTAAATAGTCGACTCTCGCATGTAGTGTGTTTTCAACGTGAAATTGCTATATATAAGAAGAGATCGGTTTCCACTCTCGGGCACTGTGGAGAAATCGGTAACTCACCTAGCCGGAAACTGGGGGTTTCGGGTTCAAGTCCCGACAGTGGTCATTTGATTTTTTCTTAGATATAGCTCAAAAATCATGGCAGCTTAGCTGTCTGAGATATTTATTATTTTCACCTCTAATTGTTATGTGAATAATATGGTGTGGATATAAGGGGTTTTAAATCGATTGATTTTATCATATACCAATTTACTATGATAGTGTTTGCTGAAGATGAAAGCATAGCTTTCGAAATGTACATCCATCAATAAAACTGTTGTGGGAAGAAGTAACTATCTTTATTTTTGTTTTTATTCCAACCACAGTGCTCAGATATTTTTATTGTAATTTTTTCTTGAAAATTACGGGCAACGCTCTATTATAATATTGCATAGATGTGACATGAGCAACTTTGCCTTGCGAACTCTGACATAATATTCCATACGTATAAAAGCTCGCGCAGCCCCGAAGCGTGAACTGTTTGCAGTACTGGATCCAGTCTGAGATTCCCATGACACAACATCCCATTATTGCGGTGTCATAACGCAATAATTGTTTACTGTTTTTTTTTTGTTCAAATATGATTTGGTAGTATCTACTGTATATACCAAGGTACAATAATTAATTGGATGGATATACAGTCCTAAAATGAAGGTACATTTTTGCAGTCATTATGAAACATTGCAGAGTACAGTAAACGCTTAATTATTGAATATTTTATTTATTCAACGAATAAAGCAACCGACGGTTTTGCGAGCATCATATTGATAAACATATTTTGGATTTTTAATGAATATGAATACTAAATGAAAAGATTTTTATTTAATTCGCCATGCGTCCTACGGTTTTCTGGGATTGGTAGGATATTTATAATACAAGTAGACAAACCTTGCAAAAGGAGATTCAATTTTCAAAAACTTCTGATCATCTGCAGGTTCTCTTCTGAGAAGTAGTAAAATTACGTCAATCGGATTTTCAGCTTATTATAAACAAAAGAGTGTGGGACGCGGGACCCCCGACAGATGTGAAACATTTTTATAGCTTGAATCTTTTATTTATTGAACTTGACAAATTTATCAAAATAAAATCTAGCCTATGTCACTTAGGGATAGTGTATAGCTTTCTATTAGTAAAAGAATTTTTTAAATCGGTTCAATAGTTCCAGATATAATAATTTATGATTTATTACAACGTCGCGAGACATTCTCCCCATGCGAAGATATTAAGTGAAAGAATTTTTAGAATCGGTTCAGTAGTTCGAGAGATAAGAATTTACAATTTAACACAATTTACCCTAATTTTCCCTCGTTTACCCAAATTTACCCTAGTATACCCTAATTTCTTGAATTTACCCTAGTTTTCCCTAAATACCCTAATTTACTCTTATTTAGCCCCCTTTGCCTTAAGTTACCCCAATTTACCCTAATTTACTCTAATTTGCCCTAATTTACTCTAATTTACCGTAAATACCCTAATTTACCCAAATTTTCGTTTTAAAAAAAAAACAAAAAAATTAATTTTTGATGTCATGAAATTTCAAAAAATTATAATTATTGCCAAAGAAAGAATATAACAAAAATAAAAATTTTTATAAACAAATGAGTTTCCGAACCCAAGTCCCCATGCATAGGAGGCTAAAGTCGTACCTCTAGTCTACGGAATATACTCGCTAGACAGCTGTTGTTACTGATATATGTATAACTTATTGTCCAGTGCCGCAGTGGTGGGGAGAACAGCACTGAAGGAGAACATTACGTCGCATGATTTCGTTGCATTATTTCGTCTTATGACTTCGTTGTATTGTTTCGTTGCATTATTTCGTCTTATGACTTCATTGTATTGTTTCGTTGCATTATTTCGTCTTATGCTTTTGTTGTATCATTTCCGTTGCATATTTCCCCTCACGCGGCTGTTCACAGCACGACATAAGATGTTTCATATCAAAAAAATAATAAATTAAAAATAGATAATATTGGTACCAGGCCCAGCTAATCTAGACAGTCCGTGATAATATTATAGGAGAGTTAATTTGCAGCGTATTTGAATCGTTCGGTGTACCTCTAACTGAAATAATGCTGGAGGCTCCGACAATTATATAGCATGGTGTGATAGCAATGATTGGATGAAATCTATCGTGTATTTTGCGCCAATAGAAAGGCTGTTTACCGTTGTTGATACTTCGGTGCCTCCGCCGCGGCGCTTCGGTATTTTCGATTGTTTTGTTTTAATTTTTGGACAGATTATTTATGATTACACAATAAACAGCATTGCGAAGTACTTTGTATCTTTTTTTTTTGTTATAAATATGTATTTTTGTTATTTGAAGAATCGAGAACAAGTCGTTCAATACAAAACCTTTTGTTGTCAGTTTCAATGTTTGTTTGTTTGTTTGTTTTTTTTTAGTTTGAACTCGACGCATTTTTAAAATCAAAGAAAATATTTTTTCAATAGTAGATGTACCTACGTATATTATTTGGAATCAAAAAATGTTAATTGTTCGTAAATCTGAAACTACTTATTCCACTTTAGAATTTTATTTTATAAAATCGAAAATATTCGACGTGTTATGGCTGTTCGTCAAAAATGATTTTACCTACTCCATAAAGTTAAAGAGTGACTTCTTATTGTACTTTTGAAATTTGATCATCATCTCTAGTGAAAATACTCGCATTAACGGGTAATTTTTTCATCTTTTAGTACATTCGTATTATAGGTAGGTTGTTAGATATTGTAAATTATAGACGCTCGACAATTGAGGTCATTAGCGTCTCGTAGGTTGGACTACAAACTTAAAAACATCATAAAAAATCTTCAGAAGTAAGTCAAAATTCGCTATTTATTTTTAGGTAGTAAATAATTCAGATGTTAAAAAAATAAGAAATTTTCGTTTTGTCGCATTAATTGATTTTTCAGGTACTATAGCTGTTCGGTACCCGGCAAATACATAGCTTATTTTCACTCGGTGCTCATTCCTCTTTTCTCGTAACGTATAAAAAATATATGTATATAGCTAGCCTATGTTAAGGTACGTGCAGTATGGAGCTGGGATTCTAGATGGTAGCGTAGATCATAGCAGGGCTTGCTTAAATTAATGCATTGTTATCTATGCGAGCGTACACAACGAAGCAGTGAGTGTAGCAGGTATAAGCGTACAAGAGCTGCTGATACAAGAATGTATCTCACCATTCTTTCAGCGCGCTGACTACTACAATCAACGTGTGACAACTGTCAAATGGCCGTTACAAGTTTCGCAATGGATGTGACTAGTTTAATAAATGAATTTGCCAGTTTTTATATAATTTGTTTTGAGTTTTTTATAAGACGTATTTAAAAGTGTTAGATTCCATACGTAAATATTCAAAAAACAGGTTTGGGTAAAATTTTAATTCTTGGTATAAATTCGCCATGTTTAGATCGTTTTCTATTAATAAGGTGGACATGATAGCTCCTACCCAAATTTGTATTTAAAATATACCACTTTGTAGCAGAACAACACAAATATTCGTCTTCGCTATCTGACATTTTAAACGCGATTTAAGCTTGTATCAATGCTAGTATCAAAGCTTCGTTGTGCAAACCTATAAGCGCTTATAATTTCAGCCACCATCTACCATACATGCTACCATCTAGAATCCCAGCTGCGTACTGCACGTACCTTTACTCGCTAAGAAGTAGGCGAGGACAGCGTGCTGGCCTTTGGGTCAAACTGTTGTGGGTTCGAATTTCACCTCCGCTCATGGATGTTTTGTGATGTCGTTTAATTTAATTTGATGACGCTACTGACCTTGGTTGACGAGCGTGTATAATCTACAATAAATAAATAAATATGAAGTAGGCTTTTAAACATTGAAAGAACTTTTCAAATCAATTAAGTAGTTTTCGAGTTTTGAGTAGATTTAGATACAAACTTGTTCATTTATAATAGTAGTATTACAGTATAGGTAAGGTACCTAATTCCAGAGATGTACAAAATGGTTTTAAAAAAGCATTTAAATACAAAATGCAAAATAATTTTCAGATTTACTATTTCAAATGCAAAATACCAAATAGTTTTGCGTTTTATATTTCAAATGCTAAATGCAAAATAGGTATTTTCAAAATACTTTTTCAAAATAAAATACCTTTTTACCAAATTTCACATATTTTTATTTATTTTAGGTATTTATCATGAGAAATAGAGACACAATGCCGAGCCGAACAAAAACGTCTAATAACATGGCACCTTATGCATGACATTTTGGTCATATTTATCAGTACGCGTATCAATAAATTCTGTTATGTTATTAATAATAATAATACTCACTTAAAGTCACATAAGGCGCGCACTCTGACCAAAGAAGAAAAAAGGGCGCACATGGCTAGCAGGCGCCTCTATCGGTTAAATTCGGCAATACAAGCGTCATTCGTTCATTTCATTTTGTTTGACTGGTGATGTTGGCTAAACTTAATCACAAAGTATTTTGCATTTTGAAATGAATATTAAAAATGCAAAATACATCTCGAAAGGTATTTCAAATAAAATACAAAATGTTTTTTACTAAATGGCATTTAAATGCAAAATACAAAATAGGTATTTTGCATTTTGTATTTGCATTTTAAATAGAAGTATTTCAAATAAATCGCATCTCTGCCTAATTCTATATACAGATCCAAATGACTTCCCTTTAGGTAATAGTTTATGCTTTGTAGTAGGTATCTGTGTGTTAATAATATTACCGTACAAAAAAAGTGGTCTGTCAGGCTGGGAGTGCCAGGTATTTCGTATATTGTATGAACGTAATTTGCAGCCGTAAAATCTAGTTTGCATTAGAAGCTATTATTATTTTTTTTGGTCGAGAGTTCATTTTTTTTCTCCATTAGCGTACATTAATAATTAATGAAGGAGGGGAGAAAAAATGCAAATCAAAACGGGAAACTGAAGATTGGTTGATTTTTATTCTGTTTTTTAATTAAAAAGAATTGACGGGAAAAAACGCACAATTCGAATATTTCCATAATATAAGAGGTTCTCCAAAAAAATATTAGTAAAAAAAAACTTTTTAGAGACAAGCTTTTATTGACATGTAGCTACTAATAAAAAACTTTTTAACAAAAAAAAACCTCCTTCAAAGGCACTAAAAAGAGGAAATTAATGAAATTTTGAGGTCTGTGCCAATTAAAAATATGAAGTTGGTTAAAAAAAAGAAGATATTAATCACTACACTATACTTTTTAACCGACTTCATATTTGAATTGGCACAGACCTCAAAATTTCATTATTTTCCTCTTTTTAGTGGCTTTTTGAAGGAGGTTTTTTTTTGTTAAAAAGTTTTTTATTTTTCACTTTTTAGTGTCAAAAAGTAACATTTACCTTAAAGAATCACACGCCGTTACTTACTTTTATTTTAAAATCAGCCGAACTACTGAACCGATTTTATGAAATTTCTATGGGACTAATCTGAAAGTATATCCTTTCAAATAAAAAGAAATTTTTCAACATCGGTTTATAAACGACGAAGTTATCCGCGAACACATATAAAACATAACCACATAAAAAAATATATACGGTCGAATTGAGAAACCTCTTTTTTTTAAAGTCGGTTAAAAAGGGAAAATTAATATTTAATAATTAAGGTATTTCATAATTATTGCTATTTAGAAGTGAAAAAACGTTTCCTTGTCGCCCTGGGGTCTTCAAACCTAATCTGGCGCTGAATATCGCCACCATACGAAAAACGTTGCATAAACAATCACGTTTATTTTCTATGAGCCACTTCTGCCTGCCTCCCAATTCGCATAAACATTCCACTCTATAGTCTCTAAAATATAGTCCATAGTTCGATGGGTGCGCAACGCTGGGTGGTATTATAGTTCGCATATTGTACGCTTGAGGACGGCACTGTCTCTAATTCCACATTATTATCTGATATTTATCGTTAGAAACGCAGTAAAGCCAATAATACAATGGAAGCTACTGTTAGCTGCGATAAATTATCGCTGAAATGCACTTGAAATAAGAAATTATCTTCGCCGCAGTTGAATTATCGTTTCTTTTATTTCTTTCGTAAGGGTGTAGAAGAGAAATTATTAGAGACGGTCGGAACCTTAAAAAAAAATACAATAAACGAATTATTTCAGTAGGTACAGTATACAACTTGCGTAATGTGATATATATTATTAATTATATGAATATTTTTTAACCGACTTCAAAAAAAGGAGGTTTCTCAATTCGAGCGTATATATTTTTTTATGTTTAATGTGTGTTCGCGGATAACTTCGTCGTTTATGAACCGATTTTGAAAGGGTATACTTTTAGATTGGCCCCATAGAAATTTCATCAAAATCGGTTCAGTAGTTCGGCTGATTTTATTAAAAGTAAGTAACGGCGTGTGATTCTTTAAGGTAAATGTTGCTTTTTGACACTAAAAAGTAAAAAATAAAAAACTTTTTAACAAAAAAAAACCTCCTTCAAAAAGGCACTAAAAAGAGGAAAATGATGAAATTGTGAGGTCTGTGCCAATTAAAATATTAATATCTTTTTTTTTAGCCAACTTCATATTTTAATTGGCACAGACCTCAAAATTTCATTATTTTCCTCTTTTTAGTGCCTTTTTGAAGGAGGTTTTTTTTTTGTTGAAAAGTTTTTTATAAAGAAATATATTTCTACCGCGGTTTCTACTTAGGTACATTGTGAAGTAAAAAAAGGAGCAATTAGAAGCTAACGAGAATATCTTAAAAGTGCTAAAAATAATTCGAAAACGACCCGATATCGTACTGATAGGGTAAATGCGGGAGAGATGCCGCAGTAGGAGAGATGCCGCATGGCTATTAACTTACCTATTTCATCTCCGGAAGGTTGAATAATGACTTTTTTCTTTACTCGGTGGATCGTATTTTTTCCCCGCTACCATTTTCTGATCGCTATTTCTAATCGCTCAAATTGTGCAACGGGCTCAACAGTGGCATCGCTAGAACAGTTCTAAGCCACTAATTGGATCCACGGCACGGCGACTATGCGAAGTACAACAGCCGCGCTAGTAACCGAGCTGCAATACGTGCGAGCAGGACGGCGCGACCTATTCTTGGTGCAGACGAAAAGAGATGAAAACAGAGACAAGGACGGGAAGTGCACCGTACATAACACACAAACACATTCTATTATGACCTTGGTTAGATAGATTTTCCCAATAGCATACGAGTACACCAGTTCTTCTCAAAGTGTTCGACCCAAACTTGCGGTTAAATTTGAAAGCTCCAGCGACAAATAGGTACTTTGTTTTTCTGGGAAAACATTTAAAATTACCTGCATTTTGAAATGTCGAGACCTATTTTGTCTCAAACTTAAATGAACCGGACATAGAAATAATTCATTTCCTGGTAGGCGGTCCACAGTTTGAGAAGCACTGCAGTGCACGCACACACACTCACACACGCATCGAAATACGCAAGCCAGGCAGATTCTGCTGTATCTAAGCCGGGAAACACGCGTTTCTCCTGCACATGTCGTGGCCACGGAACTTGATGTGATTCGATTGCTGCTGCCACGCCGCGTCGTTCCTGCAGCCGACGATTCTCCGTTCGCATTTCAAGTTCTAAATTTTTATTATGCCAATCTCTTGAAGCTTTTGTTTAGTGGCAAATATCCTGGGCCTATATTATGTTCAACTTTCCTTCATGTGAAAAATGTATACATGCATTTTTCACATGTATAATATTAATATAATTATTAATATTAATAAAAATCGTCGCCTTAATAGAAAAAAGGTTGAGCCTCATCCACATAAGCTCACGGGGGAGGTGAAAACTTCATTAGAATATTTTTTAGATAAATTATAAAAAATATTTGCTGTTTATATAAATTAAAATGTCAAAATGGGTGGGTTATCTAGGTGATACATTTAATTTTCCCTCTATTCAAGCATTTCCCCTTTATCGTTACATAAGATTTCAAATAGATACGTCGCTAAAAGAAGTTTTCACTTCGAGGGCTTGAGAATAGCCGAGCGTGTACAAGTCCCCAGTTTCCGGGTTCTAGCCCGAGAGCTGGTAAAAGTGTCAATTGAATTTTCAATTTATTATTCACAAAAAATAATGAATTGAAAATATTGGTGCTAGGCCCAAATAATCTTAGCTGTTGGTGGTCTTTAAAACACAATTTTTGAAGTTTTCACTTCGAAAAACGCACTATTTATTCAATTTTAAAACATACTTGCTACCGGCCTCGATTTACATTATAACATCATCCTCAGCCAATTGGAATTGTCAAAAAATAAAAGAATATCGTTAAAGATGTTTAAAAATTAAATTCTGCCTTACATTAGCTCGCGCGTTGAGCTCATGTTTAAAATAATGCAATTACTATTCACAAGGCCGGCTTTATCGTATCTACATTATCACGATGTTTTTTTAATCACACTGTTAGCAATCCAGAATTAGTATGGTAACGAAACGCAGCAACCAATGAACACGTAGCTGTCAAAATTTAATAGTGTGATTAAAAACACATCGTGATTAAAATGTACGATGAACCGACAATTAGCTAAGGAACTGACTAATTTCGTTTGGGTTCTTTGAATTGAATTGTGAATTATAGACGCTCGACAACAGAGGTCATTAGCGTCTGTCGTTTGGGTTCTGGTTTTTAAGTTATAAAGGCCAGCCGTGACGACGAATTTTCAATGGCTGTTTATTTTCTGGCCATTATAACATTTTCGAAATATGCCGTGAAAAAGCACATAAATGACGAAAATTTAAAAACAAACCTTCAGCTTATATAATTTTTGTCTTTAAAATCAAGCCGCACTGTGTATTTTGAACGGTTTACTACGATAACACCGGACTGGTAAACTGTTAAGGGATCAATGTTAGTTTATTGGTGTAGCACAACACGTGTAAGAATTGGCTTACCATCCATCCATCATCCAATAAGTTACACCATTTGATTTTGTCTATTCAAAATTAGTATATTAATTCTTGTTTCATCATCTTAGCTAATGAAGCCTAGATATTAAATAGAAAAATACATACAAGAATTAAAATCATATTATGGTTTTAAAAATTCGACTTTGAAGTTCGAAATCAACCGAGTCGTATTGTGATGTATTGAATGTATCGATGAATCGTACATCGGTTAAAATAAATAATAGGCATGTTAAATATAGACAGGCAACAGTGAGAATAGTGACAGGACCGTATTTCACATTCAAACAAATAAAACAACTGAGCCAATCTAATAATGACATTAGATGCTCTATGAGTCTATAATATAAATTCTATAGAATTATCGCTAGGCACTTGGTAGAACATTGAATAAAAATTAATAAACAAACACTCGAAAAATTCTACACATTTATTCATCTCAACGATCAACCCATCTTCAGGAGTTTAAACTCCTGAAGATGGGTTAGAAACCCGAAACGATCGTTGATATGAATAAATGTGTAGAATTTTTCGAGTCTATAATAGTATATAGCAGTACGGTTACTCCAATCGTATTGTTATACTGTACTATAGGCTCGTATGGAGCGTCTAACATCATCGTAAAATAAAAAACATTAATTTGATTAAAATTAATTGATTATATAATTCTAATTGTTACGTTGCCAGGAGTGAGATAGAGCCTTGTGACAGACGGACGGACGGACATCGTAGGCTTATGATATCTGGGAGGCATCCTGATTTATGGCTTTGTTCTCATGCTTTGTTTGTATAAAAATTGATCGGGAACGTATGGCTGCGAGTGGGCGACGCGACGGCCGAACTGTATGAACCGCATGTTTGTGAGTGGACAGAGTTATGCAGTTCGGCCGGCGAAAACCGTCCTATAAACAGTGATTCGTATAGTTTTGCATATTTTGGAGTTAGTTCAGTGAATATAATCTAAGTAATGATTCTGCGATGCGTTTGTTCGGACCTGTTTTTATTCCCATAACTTGTCTGTCTAGTTATGCATATATGTAGTTATTATAAGATTCACAATAGTTGTGTTTCTAACTCGCAAACGTCCTTAGAAGCGGCTAATGCTCTCTGATAGAGAACATAGAGTGCTGGTCCTCCCCTCCCGACCCTCCCCGCTCTCCGCCCTCCTACATTATAGACTCGCGGTACCGCGACCTTGCGTTTAGGTTCCCCCCTCCTCCCCCCCGGAACACCGCCAACACCCGTCACTGTCACACAACTAGATTATTGCCGAAACTGCGCTCGGATCAACGACATACAAATAATTGTTTAGATTGAACGGAAATACCAGCGCCGCATCTAAGAGAGATGCCTCCTCCGACCCGACGTATAGGAGATCTTCGTGTGACGTCAAGGTCTCTTCTTGTACAAAAAAATCGCTTTGCAAAAATCGTGATTTTATCTCGACAAGAACTCATTAATGCATACGCTACAGTGTGCACAAAAAAGACAAAATTATCGCCGATGTATTGCTAGCTTTTTTGTGATTCATATACAATAAAAATTCACAGATTTCGCAATCCTTGCAACCATCGAGGACATTGGAAATGATAACAGCATATATGAAACATAATTAACTGTTTATTATACACACAATATTTATCAATGCACTGTTTAGTTTTGTCAGGAATAACCCTATTATTCTTCTGTTATATACGCGTTCACTTTTGCTTGATTACTTAACTTTTAAATGGATTTTTCTACAGTATTTATTAACATTTGCTCAAAAATGACACCGCAGATCGTCGCAAATACCTCTCAATTAACTAGACATGATATAAAACACATTTCGAAAAAATTGCACTTGTTCAATTTTGCATGATTGCTCCTCACTTGATCGCGACACCGTTGTCTTTTGGCCTTGAACGAAAACTCGTAACTCTGCCCCCATATACGAACATAAACATTTCCAATGTTAAAAAATCGAAATGCCTCATTTTTGGACAGTCTCGTTGTTTTGTTTTTTTCAAATTTAGACTGCGTGTCTCTTTGTTCTAATTCAAATTCGAGACAGGACATTGTTTCATCAAATTGACAGCGATTTTTAGGGCCGTATTCGCCATACACAATTAAGTTTCATATCATGAATAATATTTTAGAGAAATCACGAAGATAGAAAGGTGTGGTTTTTAAACACTCGAACTAAATATAAATTCGGAGCCTAAGGGAAATAATAATAATTATAATATATTATACTCGTTTATTTTTATATCATGAATGAAACAGTTGAAATTTATGGTGTTATTTTCTAAAATGCCCCACAGACGATCGATCGATAAAATATTGTCTAAAACTTTGCCTATTGTCATTTCTGTATACATTTATTATTTTCTAATACTGTTTCTACGGCTATTTTAAAAAAACTCGGGTCGCAGTGCCAAACCCTGCCGACAATATAGTGTATTTGCTAATACAGGCATTGTGGCATTATTATGTGAACATAAGTTTGTTTTTTGACAAAATAAAAAATTTAACCCCTTAATACATCCCTTAAAATAATTAAATTTTTCTAAATTTCAATATTAGACATGGATTTTATCAGTACAACATCTGCACCAAATTAAATACACCCTTCCATAAGTAAATGCGTAGGTATCAATAAACTAGTGTTTTCATAAAATTTGAAAGTCCGGTCCTGTCCGGACGATTTTATTAAAATTTTAGCAGCACATTTTAATCTCTACTAAAGAGTTAAATTTCAATTTTGAAACAATTCTGACAATTTTTTCGGTATTTTTGGGCCCAAAAACTTTTTGGAACCCCTAAATACAACCCTTAAAATGGTCCGATCGGGCCCATTTTAAATAGGCTTCGTGCGGTGATGGATTCCAACGTGCCTACCAAATTTCGTTAAAATCAACTAACTATTTCGAAAGTTATTGCCCGCACACACACACACACACACACACACACATATATACACACACATATATACACACATATATACATACATATATATATAAACATTTTCAAAAATGGTGCCAAAGTGTTCAGGAGGCTATGAAACGTCGAGAAATTTTGGTCCGACCCCTAGGTCCCGCCATCCGACCGACGCCAATAGTGTATGTGCCATATGGCAAATACACTAATAATCGCCCATATAAAGTCAGCAACCGATTTACATACTGTTTCGAAGAGTTATAATTTTTTTTATTAATTAGGATTTCGTATTTCAATGTTGGTTTTTACAATACGGTCGATGAGCAGACTGGCAAAACCTTTAAACTTGTGTAGGTTGTTTTGATAACCCCACACATAAATAATTAATTTTTAAAATTATGAAACCTCGCGGAAACGGAGGGATGATTTTCGGAAAGCCTTGATCATTTATCTCTTCTTGTATAGTAAATAGTATTGTACCAAAACTGTTTTCTTACGTGGGTGAAATAAATTATTTATTTACAATAATTAAAAATGTAACAAAAATCAATAAAATGTAACAATTATATCTCAATTCTAACAGTCAACACTGTTTATATAATAATAACACGAACAGTAATTCTTAAGCGAACTGAAGCACTTTAATCTCACTGAACAATTTATATGCTGTATTTATTTCCAAATCGACACTGGCACACGACTCTCGTTGTTACCTCCCCGGTGACTGCTGCTGCTTATATAGAGCTAGCAGCTTGACGCCCCACGCTCGCGCGCTTTCCAGAACATTCTGGTGGTTACCTGTGTCTTCGATATCATGCCACGTCTTACCATTGTTACTTGTTCTCGATGCTTCTATTGTCGCCAGCGGCGTATCATCTGGGGTTTTGCTACAGTATTTATTGTGTTAGGACTGTACATATACAGTTTACATTTGTCATATACATCAATATTATACATTAGAAATCGATATCATTAAAATTGTTGCCTAAATATTCATTAATATTGTAAATTAATTAATATAAATTAATTACTACTCTGAAGATGACACAAAGTGTGCCGAAACGTTATTATATTAAATGCGAATAACTTGAATACAGTATTGCAATTTTTTGATCCTGTGCCATCGAGGTTTTTCCTCTTCAAACTGCAAAAAATAAATTAATTTAAATAATATAATATAGTATTGGGTAATAAGGACCAGTTAAATGTAATTATTTGCCAACGTTTCGTTACAAAATTGCAACTTCCTCAGGGCTCAAATAGTCATTATTATTACTATTTGAGCCCTGAGGAAGTTGCAATTTTGTAACTAAACGTTGGCAAATAATAAAAAAAATGTATACATTTAACTGGTCCTTATTACCCAATACTATATTATATTAGCATATGTGATGAACGTAAAAATAGAGATTAATTAAATTGTCACCTGCTTAAATCCATATTATTTTGAACGCCAGGGTAGAGGTACATAGGTACTTATAATTTTGTTCTTTTATAGTTTTTTTATTTTAATATCTGAAACGGAAATGCCTTTAGATTTTAGATGCATTTGTAATTCTTCATGCATGCTATTTTTAAAAACGCAAAAATTCGCTTCGATCTGTTAAATGAAATAAACAATCACGGAAATTCCATATTCAATTTCTTGGCAGCCTTCACAAAATAAGTGCATTGTTAAAATGGGACGATTTTCAGACATCATTTTCGATTTTAAATTAACACTTTTATTTTCTTATCATCACTTACAATTTTACTTGAAACGGAATAATTAAAACACGAAGATTTCATATTATCTATAACCTTTTTTCCAAGATTTCTTGATAAATTGGAAAAGACCAGGTTTATGTACTTGATAAATCGACAAGTCCAACATTATATTTCTTGAACTGTCAACCGTTGCTGTTTTGGGAGCGGACAGACCACGCCTTTCACCTCTTCTAAAAAACGTTCTCGGTTTTATAGCAACTGATCAAATATTTTCATATGTAAATTCCGAATTACAAAGTACAAATTTGCATTTGTTTTGTGATGTTGTTTTTTAATTGTTTTTGATTGCATTATTGTTTGTAGCTGCAGTTTTTCTGCAAGGACATGAATTTAATACTTACTAAGTTCTCGACAGTGCGCATGCTGCGTTGTCATATTTTTAATCTTTATGAATGGTAAGGGTAACTGCCAACTTACCAAAACATAATTAGTGAAAACTCAGTCATCTGAAGTTATATCTTTAATAATTACTAATATTTTGGACCGCGAATTTAAATCATTATTTATTTAATCAAAAAACATATTGTGCGTGTATTATATGTATGTTTTTTAGTAGTTACTAAACAATGCTTGTCTTTATATTGTTTCAAAGTAACTTACAATCACTAATCAGTTCTGCCAACATTATTTTTGTTTTCACTGGTACCACCTTTCGAGCAGGAAATTCCGTTTGTGCATTTTAAAACGGTTTACAAAACTGCATTCGACAGTCGCATTTCTTGGAATTGAAGCTGCATAAAAACGCCAACAGAATAATAATAATAATTATAAAATACGTTTCTTCGGGTTACGTAACGATATTGTCATCTCTCTTCGACTACACGAACGACGATCTATCGTTCCTTCAGACAGAGCCAATGTGGAATTGATTACCTACATGTTTTTATTGTTTGGAATCGTTTGGCTAGGAAAAAAATTATGTTTTTTTTTATCGAGTGATGATGCATGCAGTTTAGTATTTTATGCAGTTGGCTGTGTTTCAGTTTTTTTTTTATTTTCAGATCTTTAAAAGCATGTATAAGTAGACATATATAGTGTTATTATACAAACACTTTGCGTTTTAAAACATTAATTAAATTCTATAAATAAATCTCATAGCTTTTTTACGTGTCATTTTCTACCAATAGTATCTATTTCCGAAATATTCCGTTTTTTAATGCTGAAAGAAGCTTTTTTAAAAAATCTTGTTCATAACGTTTGAAAAATTGGCCTAAAAGTTTATATTAGAAATCGTGTCCATCGTGATTATAATAAAATTAAGGAAAATCGCAGGATAGTGGACAAATATTTGATTTATTAAATTAAATGTACGACGTTTCGTTTATATATTTAAACTTTTTCAAGTACACAAAAATACAAAATTGCAAATCGAAGGTAACTTCGATTTGCAATTTTGACGACCAAGGAGGGTTATTTATAGTTGGTAGTGGAGCTTTGCGTCACTTCCGCGACACAACTGCACTTCTATGACATTTCACCGAGTTACTCTAGCATTTACAAAGTGCTACGCAAAATTTCTCTGCTGACGGAAAAACTGAAATTTCACGTAAGCTATTTTGCATTGCCGTCGCACGTATTCTGCGACCGCGTTGGCTGATCCTGCAGTTGAAGGTACATAATTTTGTGCATAATATAATTATTATACATCGTTCGCTGCTGACTTTTGTGCGGTCGCAATAATCATGACATCGGTGACTCATAAAATATCTTAACATCTGGCGGAATTGCAGGGCATATGTAATGATTTTTTTTCCAAAGAATAATAATTAACTGGCATTTGAACGGTGAAATGGTGAATATACACTATTTTGATGATTTCCTGTAGAGTGCTGTGTTGCCAAGTTGCCGATTTCCGGTCTGCTCAGAAATTCCGCGATTGCCGGAAATTTGAATAACCTTAATTTTAAAAGAATGAAATTACAATTAAAACTAAGTTCATATTATTATCATCTTTGTTCAGTTTAATCTAGAAGTGGTCAACCTTTTTATGCTGTAAGTCTGAAGATTGACTTCCTTTAGAGCTGTTGCTAGGCTTTCCAACCGTAAAAAAAACTCGGGTCGCAGTGCCAAAACCCTGCCGACAATCTAGTGTATATTTGCTAATACAGGCATTGTGCTGTTATTATGTGAACAAAGTTCACATAATAATAAAATAAAATAAAATAATAAAAATAATAAAATAATAATAAAAAACGTCCTCAATGTCACGTATTAACATAGGTAAAAAAAAATATAAATGAATTCTAGATGTTATAATATGAAAAAAATGTAAATATTTTTTTTCTCTAAAATGTATAGTTTTCGAGAAAAAAAATATTTTACTAAAAAAAATAAAAATTGTACGTAAATCAAGGTAACCATGATTTTTGCTATATTAAGTTATAGCCATCAGTAGATCACCAAACAGAAAAGAGGGCCATGCTTTTTTCAAAGAATAAAAATTAAATTGTGTTTTAAAGACCACCAACAGCTAAGGTTATTTGGGCCTAGTCAAAGAATAAAAAAAAAAAGTGTTTATTTTTTGCAAATATTTACTAGGTGGGAAGTATAGGACTGGTCATCAGTCGAATTTTTTATAATTATATCCCGTCTTTGCGTATCCACATTTATGTAGATTAATCTGTTATATTTTTCTAGAGATTGAAATTTATGTAAGGTCAAATCGATTCCATATCTGGTTGTGTGTATTTGTTTATAAATAATACATCAGGTTAAATATAATTAATATTTATGTGGCAAACATCACACGTGGCATAATTCATGTATACATAAGCAATGCGTGGCATCCATAATTTTTTTTTACTTTTGTCTAGGAAAACGCTGCTTTGCTGCTGCGAGATGCAATTATTGTCTTCCGTCTATTATTATTATTATTGTAGATTATAGACGCGTCGACAACTCAGGTCACTAGCGTCTTCAACACAACAATTAATAATCCATTTGTGTATTAGAATCTGCCAGCCGGCATACACAAACCGACTGGTACGAGCTCGGGATCCTGGGAACGCCAATTCCCAAAGAAAATTGGATTGCAATTGCGAGAACAACTAACTAAATTCCAATGTTCCCCCTGGGGGAGTCTTCCGTCTGTTTGATCTCTATTATACCTACTGTAAAATTGCCTTCTCGCGCTGAACCGATTTCAATTTGATTTTCACCGTTGTATATACACCGGATCCCAGATTTATGTATACATAGGCAATTTAGCATTGGGACAAAATGAATGGATCAGAATAAGCCATGATATTCTTATTTTCGAAAGCTTACTTGTAACCAAACTTTCTTCTTATGTAGGTATACATCAAAATGGGGGGAGCAATATCTTGGGATTGCTTTAGATTATCATCACGCGTCACGACTCCCGGGTAACGCCGGGCTCAACAGCTAGATCAATAATAGTATATAATGTATAAAAGGTAATATTCAACCAATTTCCATAAATAGGTGGAGAAAATATTTGGGAAGGATTTAGACTACATCTCATTACGCAGACGTAAGGACGGGGGGGTGGGGGTGCTGAGCAATGAACGAAATAGTGAAGAGGGCATGATTCTGGTAAATACAGCTAGTATATACCTTAGGGTGGGTCAAAAAAATCAATTATTTTTTTTTACAAGTGACACAGAAAAATAGGTTGCTAGACACCTTAAAAAAATTCTCACCAAATATGAGCTCTTAATTTTAATAGGAAGATCCTCCGCATCGCAGTTTTTTATTTTTTTCTCAGTCCAATAGAAAAAAAATCATACCTCATCATTAATTGATTGTACAGAAAAATGTTTTAAGAGAATTTTGTAGAAAATTTAATGCTCTACAAAAAAGGTATCTTATATTTTTTCCGCAAACCTCACCATTTGAAAGATATTGAAGATTTAAGTTTGATTATTTTAAGACAAATTTCATTTTTGTTTATGAATTTTATAACTCGACAATAAATGACTATTATAAATCTTCAATATCTTTCAAATGGTGAGGTTTGCCGAAAAAATATAAGATACCTTTTTTGTAGAGCATTAAATTTCCTGCAAAATTCTCTTAAAACATTTTTCTGTACAATCAGTTAATGATGAGGTATGAATTTTTTTCTATTGGACTGAGAAAAAAATAAAAAACTGTGATGCGGAGGAACTTCCTATTAAAATTAAGAGCTCATATTTGGTCAGAATTTTTTTAAGGTGTCTAGCAACCCATTTTTCCGTGTCACCTGTAAAAAAAAATAAGTGATTTTTTTGACCCACCCTAATATACCTACAGGGGGATAATTTAATGGTCGGTCAGTATTAGTCGAATTACAGCGCTTCTATAAACGAAGTAAAGGTTTGCAAGGGAATTATAAACATATTATGTACTATGGACTATAAATAATTATTATATTATGTTTCTTCGGGTAACGAATAATTTCAGCGGACGATGGTCGAACTGTATAAAAGCCATACGGCAAACAGTGATATTATATTGAAATTCTGTGTTTTTGCAAATAGATACGGAATGTTCGTTAGTCGCGAACAGACGTGAAACCAGGATTCATGCCACAACAACCCACAATCTGTAAAAATTTCAATTATAGCTACCTTTTACCGTTTGTGAGATAGAGCCCTGTGACAGACGGACATCGTAGGCTCAGTTATAATTGGGTTCCGTTCGAAGGTACGGAACTCTAAAAATGAATTGGCGACAATGAAATTATTGTAACAAAATTGTTTTCTTACGTGGGTGGAATAAATTATTTATTTACAATAATTAATAAATTATAATTTAAAAAAACTAAAAAACACGCTTTAATGAACTAAAAAGTAAAAAATAATTAATTTTATTGTAAAAAAGCGTGGGGTGCTTTGTATCATATTTTCATACTACCCCACGCTTTTTTACAATAAAATTAATTATTTTTTACTTTTTAGTTCATTAAAGCGTGTTTTTTAGTTTTTTTAAATTATAATTTATTTTTGCTTTTTAGTCCTGGAGATCCTGGTCAGGATAATGGGACAAACTTATGGAATTATTGTATTGTCATCGGTCCTTGATAAGTGTGCAAAGTTTCAGTTCAATCTGAAGATTTTTGCTTTTTTTTTTTAGTCCTGGAGATCCTGGTCAGGATAATGGGACAAACTTATTGAATTATTGTATTGTCGTCGGTCCTTGATAAGTCGACAAAGTTTAAACCAAATCTGACCGTTCAAAGTTGGTCAAAATCAAGTTCAAAGAAGTCGGTTACAAACTGACAAACAAGCAAGCAAGCACGCAAACATACAGGTGAAGCTAATATAAGCGTGTTAAAAAATGTAACAAAAATAGATAACACTAAAATGTAACAATTATATCTCAATTCTAACAGTCAACACTGTTTATATAATAATAACACGAACAGTAATTCTTAAACGAACTGAAGCACTTTATCAACACTGAACAACTTATATGCTGTATTTATTTCAAATCGACACTGTCACACGACTCTCGTTGTTCTCTCCGGTGACTGCTCCTGCTTATATAGAGCTAGCAGCTTGACCCCCGCACGCTCGCGCGCTTTCCAGAACATTCTGGTGATTACCTGTGTCTTCGATATCATGCCACGCCTCCCCATTGCATTGCAATTGTCAATTGCCAAGTATTCTATTGTCGCCAGCGGCGTATCATCTGGGGTATCGCTACATTATGTATGATTATAGTCTGTCGGAATATAATCCGGTCGTGTTAAAAGCGTTTCTTATTTGCACATAGCATTTATAGATGATGGGTTGTTTCAGAGCTTCATGGTTGTAGTCTGCGGGCTTCGGTTTTAGCGATTTGTACAAACTTACCGAGTAAACAGCGGCTTATTAGGTCAATTTACCCGCTTTGATGGTTTTACAAAAACATTCGGGAAATTTTTGTATCTAGTGCTTTAAACTTTTATTTGCTTCGCTACTCTCCGCTTTTTGTTTACTTTTCGTCGTTAGAACTAAAAAGCTGTGCTTTAAACATGTATATCTTTAGTTTTTTTTTGTAATTTCAATTTAACCATGAGTTAACATTTTGCGGTATTTATTCTTTCGACTTGTTAATCCAGTAGGCTATTTTTCGATAGGAAAAGAGACGGCACTCGCATGATCCGGGCAATACTTTTCTACTATTGTACTACCTACACTGCACGGTCATGACGAACGGAATTTAGTGAGCGACGTATATTTTGAATACAAATAAACTCGTAAATGGCTCCTGCCTCACAAGGGAATTAAACTGTTTTTGCAAGTTTGCTTAGATTTAAAAAATTAAGTAAAGACCGAAATCTCTTACTCCTATTTTTGAGATAAAAGAAGACCTGATCAAATAATTATTTTTAAAAGAATAAGAAAATCCGTTTTTTACATTTTTTAAAATTATCCCTATTTTATTCTTTAAACTTTTTTATTACACATCATCTTTACAAATTTAAAAAAAATTGAGTGTTACGCAAAATCTACAAAAATAATATGAAAAAAAATTTTATAAATTGACACTTCCAGAATAATTATTAATAGGTATGTCATATTATTGTTATATCTATTACTGCCATATTGTCTGAATGAATGAATGAATTGTAGATTATAGACGCTCGACAACAGAGGTCATTAGCGTCTATGCCATATTGTCGTATAGCTTTTCGTTAGATGAATCCAATTCACTGTTTCACCTCAAAAATATAAACCAAAAAAATAATTTTGTAGCGTCTGCAAAAATTTAGAGCGTCCACTGTAAAACGTCACATAGGAAGCTTCGTGCATTTATGTTATGTGCAAAGTGTATGTTTGTGTGTATAAGAAACGCAATGCATATTATGTAGTATTCGTACATCGATGCAAATTATATCGCAGCTAGGGCATTGGCGGGCCGGTGGTGGGGACGGGGCGGCGTGTAGATTAGCGCGGGAGGAGGTGACCATATATTATCCAACACACACACACACACACAAAACAGCGGCGTTTTATTTTCAGTATCCTGTATGCATTGCACTGTGCGTGGCAATCGTTTATGCAACATGGGGCTATGCTATGAAAATCCGCATACAGCGTACACAAGATGATTATGGAAGGACATGAGAACTGAGAAAGTTATCGAGGGCTCGAGATTATCCGGGCGTGTAGCGACGCCGTTCTTTATTTAATATGGCGTTTCAATCGCTCCTCTATAATTATACCGAAGCCCCCGGTTCATAGATTCTAGAACTAGAGCTGGTAAAAGTACCAATCGAGTTTTTAATTTATTATTAATAAATAATTGAAAATTGAATTGGCACTAGGCCCAAATAACTTTGGCTGATTGATGGTCTTAAAGAGATAAACCTGTCAAAAATTTCTATCAACGTTTTTGGAAATTAAAAAAAAATGAAATGCGTCTCGTAATATTTGAATGAAAGGCCTTTCTAAGCTTGAGTTTAAGTACCTATCCGTCTAGACTCTAGGATATTATAGCTGTCATACAAAACACCTAGAATTTAGAACCCCCCAGGAGGAACATTGGAATGTAGTTGTTCTCGCAATTGCATTCCAATGTTCTATGGGAATTGGCGTTCCCAGGAACTCAAGCTCGTACCAGTCGGTTTGTGTATGCCGGCTGGCAGATTCTAACTGCACAAATGGATTATTCACTTCCCATTGGAAGTTATTGTAATGGGTCCGAAAATCGAAATCAAAATGGAGAAAACATTTTTATGTTTCAAGGTCACCACACTATTTTTAGAAAGATGTGTGTGTGTGTGTGTGTACGTACGTATGTGTCCATTTCTTTCTAAGACGAAATCTCGAGAATGAAAAATAGTATCGACTACGTTAGGGTGCCAATCGACGCGTATTAATGTAAATATGATCTGAAAGAAATTTTTTCAAAATCGGTTCAGACGTTCTTTTTTCTTAACCAAATAACCTCCAAAAAAGTAGATTTTACACAATATCTCGCGAATAAAAATTTATATCGACTTCGTAAGGGAGTCAATCGAGGCGTCGCTTTTGATCCGACATAAATTTTATAAAAATCGGTTCAGCCGTTTTTTTTTTTTTTATTTATTGTTAAAAATAAATAATAATAATGTTTTAATGATTAAAATGATTACTTTTCTGTGTAATATCTAATTTAATTATTATTATTAAATATTTATCAAACTGGGCAGTTCGTCGTGTGGACCTCAAGGGTCGCACTTTAATCCTAATAAACGACCCACCTCACGGCTTGTTAATTATTGTGTTGAAGTCGCTAATGACCTGAGTTGTCGACGCGTCTATAATCAACAATAATAATAAAATTTAGAAACCAGCAAGAAAATTAGCAAATATGGTCGTTACAATGTTAAAAATTTTAGTAGGTACATATTATATTGATGTTTCTATTTTATAAATCGTTAGTTAGGTATTTTTACTCGTAATTCATGCATTTACAGGCTGATCAAGCAAAACTTCTTATAGTCGGTTTCAATTTAGTGTGAGAAAACCAGATCTGGTTACTTTTGTAATTGAGGATTTTTGAAAGTCAGCTTTACTGTGAAATTTATGTGCGTTGTAAGTTAGACTTTAGTGATTTTAAAAATAGCATATTCTGTCAAAAATGACACAATAACTTGACTTTTAAAAATTTAAGACTGTCTTTAAACCAAGATGAATATTGTGTTAAAGAAAACCTACGGATGTTTGAAGAAGGGGTGTTGAAAATGTAAATTTTTATAAATTAAAAATAGTAGATACCATTATATTAATTCAACCGAATAGGTAAATCTTTTCAGGCAACATTTTTATCATTTTTCTTCATTCTTTTCCGATAAATAAATCGCAAATCGTACAGAGTTAACACAGTGATGAAATGCAGACATATTTTTTGGCTAGACAAAAATCGTGTTTAGTAAACGAACTATTTTCCGGTGCATAATATTATTAAATGTATTGCAGTGAAAACTGATCCAGTCATCCACACTGAAGGGTTAATAATTATTGTGAAAGACTATATTATAGGTGATTCACACTCATGGATAAGTTGTGCCTGCTAGATACACAGGTATACTAATACTTATAATGGTTCTGTTGCATGTTGGACGACTAGGCAACTGTGTCTAAACTTTTCTAGGTTAGAGGTATACCTATTTGCCATATTATGAAGTGCGCGGCCATACAACTACATATTTTTCTATCATATAAACACGTGCATGCAACGCACGCACACACATACACGATATCTGCGATGCCAGTGCCACTGCCGAAATAGTCTTCTGGTCCCCCCCACCGGCCCCCTTGACCCCACAGTTCTCTTTGTTCGCATACTGGCTGATCTGTTTCTAATCGCCAAATATTTAATGCATCTATCTACCGCTAAATTTTGCGAAAAAATTATCACCGACTGTCAAAATAATGTGTGTCTAGTAACAATTAATATAACTTAATGTTTGACAAAAAAATGAAAATTTAATCAATATTTTTATCAGTTTCCGGATTAAAGTCTAGGAACGGTTGGGGGAGCGATGGTTGTAACAGACGAACATACGATCAAAAACATCATAGCAGCAGCCATCTCGGCTTAATTGTGCAAGACGTTGAAAGCAATGGATACTAAAATTTACTAAAAAAATGAAAATAGTATCTTTGGAGGTGGCATTTAATTTTAATAATCAAAAAGGGTGTGGGTCTCGGGACCCCCGACAGATATGAAACATCAAAGAAAACGTTATTGAACTCGGTGGTATTCTCTATGTATAAGTAGTATATATTTTTTCAAAAGCAGCAACTAACTGTTATGCTGACGTAATCCTATATACTGCACTGTAACACACGCGGTTGCGGCGTTTGAGCACGCCTGAGCCAGAAACGCAACTAAATACACAGCGAAGTATCTATATTACATACCTACACGTGTATACATATACTTTTGCTTTACTGTACGTTCGTATGTATACTCTCTCTCTCTCTTACCGTGCCCGAGCGCGCGGAAGCCGAGAGAGAGAGAGTGCCGCAGTGGTGGGGAGAACAACAGCGAAGGAGCGGACTAGAAATTTCGTTGAATATTTCCCCTCACGCGGCTGTTCACTGCCCGACATAAGATGTTTCACATCAATAATAATAATAAAACTACGCGATTTATGTATGTCATTGAGTTCTCAGCTCCTGCTGAAACTATCACAGTCGCGAAGGAGACTGAGAAGCGGACAAAATATCAAGACTTTCTCTTTGAGCTCAGGAAGCAGTACCCAAAGTATTCTGTTAAATTGATTGTCCTTATAATTGGTGTTCTTGGAAGAGCCAAACCGTCACTGTTGGCAAATATAAAAGCTATCCCGGCATGTCAGCGCAATGCTGAATCACTAGTCTGCTGCATGCGAAAGGCTGTGCTTATTGGGTCGCTCCGTGTACTCCGTGCGCACGACCCAAACTCACAGTAATCGCCCATTTCGTGGTTTATAGTTTCAACTTGCTCTGCAAGTATCCCTTGTGTGACGGTGACGAACCCGAAATTTAGGGTACTTGTGGATGCAAAATTCTTAAACGAATTCTTCCATCACAATAATAATAAGTAATAATATTTTGTTGTATTGTATACATGGAAAATGAAATTCAGCTAAATAAAATAAATGTGAAATTTAAATTGAAACTGCAAATTTTATAATTTCATTAGCGATATAAAATTACTTATCTGAAAAAATATTTTTGACTAAATAAATATAGATATACCTATTAATACTATCACTTTAGTGTCTTTTACATAATATGATACAATTTGTAAAAATGTTTTTGACAACCATAGTCGTAGACAAGATGCTGTGAGGGGACGTAATTTCCTAGGACTCGTAGTATTTTGGAAAATTAGTATAATAATTGGTTTTTAAATGAATTTTTTTTTTTTTTACTTAAATGGAAGGACCACATACAAGTTTTATAGCAAAACTGTTTTTATTTAATTTTTTTGCTTACTAATTAAAAAGTTATATTTAAATTAAAATTAATTTTTAAACTCAGTTCCGATAACGCGCCGAAAGAATCCGAACGCGTGTGACGTCATTATGTTATCTATGGTCTTTGTATCCATGGTTACCAAGTTAAAAATTTATTATTTTTGATAGTATGTGTAATACATATACACAAATACCAACAAATGCAGACACATTTTAACATAACGACGTCACAAACATTCCTGGCGCGTTTTGAAGTCACGTGATATTTTTTAAATTTTTATACTTTTTAATTAATTTTTAGTAATTTATCTATAGCTTTAAAAAAATTTTTCTTTTCGATTTTCAATATTATTTATGTTAAATTATTAGAAAAAAATAAAAATTTAATAATTTTTTTTAAACTTAAATACCTAATTATTAAAATAGACAATAGCCATTCCACAAGCAAATACTTTTTTTAACGTAATCAGTCGGCAAACATGCCATCGTGATATTAAACGTCAAACAATTAAGATATACAAAGAAAAAATCAAAGACCACTGTCAGGACTTGAACCCGAAATTCCCAGTTTCCGGCTGGTTGAGTTATTAGTTATGTTTATAACTTAAATTAAATCCGCTCTCGCATGAAGTGTGATTTAGTGTTGAAATAGGTATACATATATAGGAAAAAAACATATCCCACTCTCGGGGCACTGTGTGAGTAAGTGGTAACTCAACCAGCCGGAAACTGGGAATTTCGGGTTCAAGTCCTGACAGTGATCTTTGATTTTTCCTTGTATATCTTAATTGTTTGACGTTTAACATCACGATGGCATGTTTGCCGACTGATTACGTTAAGAAAAGTATTTGCTTGCGGAATGGCTACTGTCTATTTTAATAATTATTATATTATAACCACAAAAACTCAACTCATTGTTGTATTTAGAAATTAGTATAGTTTGTTATTTATTATTCAGTGGCTGTGAAATAATAAGTCAATGAATTTTGTCAATATGAAGATTTTGAAAATGTTTATGTTGATGAATTTTTCTACCGGCGCCTATGTTGACAGCCCTGCTCAGGCCTGTTATTATCGCATTGCCTAGAACGATTATGCAATACCTTGTAAAATAAAACAAAATTATTGTACGGAATAGTCGATGCGACTTGCACTTGATCGTTTTTTTTTTAACAATATCGTCTAAATATCGTATAAGGACTTTGTGGTAAATTCCACTAAAATTTTTCATATTAAAAATTATTTTGAAAAATGATTTTGGTACGCGAAAGTCGCGTATGGTTTTACATACGTATTTTAAATTTTTATTTTCTACGGTATTTGAAAACGGTGAAACATTATTTTTAACCGACTTCAAAAAAAGGAGGTGGTTCTCAATTCGGTTGTATTTTTTTTTATGTTTGTTACCTCAGAACTCCGTTATTTATTAACCGATTTGGATTTTTTTTTTATTTGAAAGGATATATTTTCAGATTGGTTCCATAGAAATTTCATCAAAATCGGTGCAGTAGTTCGGCTGATTTTAATAAAAGTTAGTAACGGCGTGTGATTCCTTTAAGGAAAATGTCACTTTTTGACACTAAAAAGTAAAAAATAAAAAACTTTTTAACAAAAAACCTCCTTCAAAAAGCCACTAAAAAGAGGAAAATAATGAAAATTTGAGGTCTGCGCCAATTTAATAAAATATAAAATTGGTTAAAAAGAAGATATTAATCACTATACTATACTTTTTAATCGACTTCATATTTTATTAAATTGGCACAGACTTCAAAATTTCATTATTTTCCTCTTTTTAGTGGCTTTTTGAAGGAGGTTTTTTTTTTTTGTTAAAAAGTTTTTTATTATTTCCTACGGTATTTGGAAACGGTGAAACATTATTTTCGATTGTGATTTGCGAGTTGACAGAGCAAGCGAACTAAAATCGAACGACACTCGGTATGATTTTATTTTATAATGGTGTGTGTTGCGAGATCCCCGCGCGCTCCGCCCGCCGCCGGTGCCCACGGTGTACGCGGAGGGACCATGGCCCCCGAAAACTCCGTCCATTACAGTTTACACACATTGAACATTTTTTCCTGGTTGACAGAAATAGCAGCTGGTTTGGCGAATACGATTGTATCTTCCCCGCAATATTTGTGAGTGTTGACATAAATATAACTATAGTATTATACCATATTATAATAATTGTCCAATATTTTTATGATGTAATTTTGTAAAGAAAATTCACAAAAAGTGCCTGAAATTGTGTTTATAAACAACGAATTTTGTGTTTTTGTGTGAATATTTCAATATTAATTATATCTTTGGGAATGAATTGCAATAAAAATAACCTCAAAGTGATGTTTCAAATCATTTGATTAAATCGACGAGTTTATTAATTTGTTCTTTCTGTGCAACTTTATGCAATAAACTGCAAAGCAAATGATTTGGTTTTTGGATTGGTGACCCAATATTTTAAATATATTGTGTGTCACGTTGTGTGTTCAGTGTGCGGAGTTTGTTTTTTTGCGTGTCAAGACCGGCTTTTTGAATCTTTCGTTCTTTTGATTTTCGGAACGACTATTCGAATAACCTGGAATGGAAATGCGAGGTATGGCATTGCTCCATATTTTTTTTTTACTTTCTCCTTTGTGTGTAACAGCTTCATTTCGCTTTTTAAAAGTTGTATGCATCGCGGCAAGTTCTGTGTGCCAAAGCTTTCGCTTTCATTTATTGATTTGCACTCACAACTTACTGACGCCCGATTCACATTTTCTTTTGGTGTTTTCTTTATTTCTTTTTTTGTTGTATTTTTTTTAAATATAACTGTCAAAAGAAGAGTATTGGAATCTAAACTATCGGTAAGCCAAAAAGAAATTTGCAATGTAGTTTGACAACAAAAGGCTGTTGTTTTTTGTTTAGTATTTATAAATGTGTTATTATGAATAATTTCACGCGTTTTATTTTAAGAAATGACGTTTTTTAAACAGATATATTTAATTTTTTTCTAAAATATTATGGAACAAATATTTACACATAAATATTTTGTTTTATCTGAATAAAGTGATAACAAAATATAATTAAAAATGCAGATAACGCATTTTTGAGTTGATTTGTTGTAAATTCAAGTATATTTTTGCGTGTATTTTTAATTAATATCTGTAAATTTCGTTTTTATACACCTGATTATTTAATTTATTAAATTCCGGTATATAAAATTTTAATAATAGTTGATGTATCCGAGAAAACCTGTTTTTGAATCATCGTTTGGCCATAAATTTTAATAATATTCTAATTAATTTATCGCATGAATTTATTGTCCACGCATTTGCTCTAATGAAATAATTTAGTTAAATTTTTATAATCAGGAAGCCAGACAGGTAGACCTTCCTATATTAACAAAATTACTATTAAAATGTTAACAAGAGATGAACCTAATCGAAAATTTAAATTCATTAATTACTAATATTCTTATCAGCTGTATCCAGCTTTGTTCAGGCATTTCAAAAAAAAAACGTTCAAATTCAAATCAAATATAACGAAGTCAAAAAGATATTCGAAAAGTGGGTATTTTCTAAATGGACATATTTAATTTTTTTCTAATATTGAATCTTTATTCATTATCATTTTTTGTTAATAATGCTTAATTTATTTTTGTTTGTCAAAGAATTTATGGAATGGATTTTTGATTAGGTGCATAGTTTTCTAGAATCAATAATTTATTAAAATTACATATTGTGAACGCATGCGACCTCGACACCTCGTAGCAAATGGTTCACACAGTTTAATATTTAAACCGGTTTGTTGAAATGTGACAAAAAATATTCAAGTTCAACGAAATTATCGTCCTGTACATTTTTTTTTAATAGCTTTTTAATTATTTTCAGAATAATTGTTTTTCATTGTCAAATATTTAGCTGTATGTTTAGGTATATTTATTTTTATACAGGAACTTATTATTTGTAGGTTTCATTACTTATGAAAAAATATCTACTTTTAAATGTTTTATTCGCATTCTATTGATTAATAAAATTGTGACGAGTAATATCAGTGATTTTATTAGGCTTAAATTTTTTTATCTAAGTTCATAATTTTTTATTGTGAACATAGGTACCTACTAACGTTTTTCAGATAGTTACAATTTTTTTCGAAAAAAATATTGGTTCAAAATTCACAATCGATTTTTCTAACTGCAAATTGCACAAAGAAATACGAAATTGATTTTACTGTTCTCTTTTGCGATTTCCATAAAATTTAAATAAAATATGATTAATCCAATTTTTAGTTTCCACATTTATCTGGAATTCATGGTTCATTAAGTCAAATTGCTATTTTCACCAGTTCTCAAATTAAAACCTTGTAAATGGTGCTTTATAATGAAACACTAAAGAATCAGAATCTTATAGTATCTAATGTAACAATCTTGGCCATTTCTAAGCCAGTGCTAGTTTTGAGGTTAGTTTCAATCGACGTCTATACGAATCGGCGATCCGTCTTCGAAACGATATTACGTAGATATATATAAACGTGATGCATGTTACGCGGCGACATTGAAATTCCAAGTGACCAATGTAAACCTGGCATTACAAAGCATGCACTGTGTACGGCGAAAATAATAAAAAAACGCAGTGCTCGCGGATCTAGTTGGTCGCCGTATATCGATGTTCGTTTGGTTCTCGCGCGTTGTTGTTGTTTTAGTTTTGTCGAGTGCATAAACGCGAGTTAGAGTGAGATAACGACATGCATGTTATTTATACATTATGTATATATTATGTCGTGTGTATGTGTTTGAATACATAAAAAAAATTGGCAAGTGGAGGCCGAGCACACCGGCTGCAGTTGGCGAGCGGCGCACTCGACTATATACTGTTTTTGTGTGTGTATTAGGTTATGTATTGTTTATAATAAATGCACGGCCAGAGAAACACAGAGCGTTAAAACTATGCTGATAGCCAAGACATCGGCGCGGCGCAGCCAGTGCTGGTTGAAGGTTGCATCGAAATATTATTATTATTATTATTGTAGAGGCAGGCGGCCGCCGCGCCGGACTCACTCACTGATTTTCCTGCTGTCGAAGCTCACTCGCTGACAGAGACGCGACCAGCCAGCAGGCGGCGCCGCGGCTCGGTTGTTCGATTCGAAAACGCATATGCGGAAATTCTATTCGGGAAAAGGGGTGTCACGTGTTAGATAAGCTTATTCTAAAAAAAAAGTAACATTGTACACATGGCAGAAAGGTATCCTATAAATTTGAACTTGATCGGTTTCGTAGTTAAGATTTCGCACATCGATGAATTATGCACGGCGACAACGGACAGACCGTACAGATCGAAAAAATCCATCGCAAAATTAGAGTCTAAATAGTCAAGATTTATCAAAATCTGAATTTCGATTTTTTGCACGATTACATTATTTTTCTTTCACCGAAGGTGATGAAAATGACAAGGGCTGAATTGAATGAATTGTGGATTATTGACGCTCGACAACAAAGGTCATTAGCGTCAATGACAAGGGCCACAGCAATTACGGTTGCGCCGCAACCGCGAAGACGTATAGAACTACTTCTACGTAAACATAAGAAATACAATCAATATGATTAGAGACCTATACCGTAACTAAATTCACTATATTAGTGAAATTAACATAAGAATATCAGACGAATTATCGCCATGATATTTATATAGAAGGCTATATAGGAAAAATGTAAATGCACCGCCGGGAATCGACCCAGAACTCCCAATTTCGCGTCGGGTAAGTTTCCAGTTACTACACAGTGCCCAACAGCGTACATTTAATTCTTCCTATATATGCAACAATGACCACAGATCCATTAACTGCGAGAGCTATTATTTTATAACAACATTACGAATGAATGCTGGCTTTCTCATGGCCCGGACGCGCCTTATAAATCAAATTATAACGAGAAATCTATATACGGTTTTTAATATAAACATACTTCTACGTAGTTTTATAATGGCGTCACATCTGTCAAAAATCTTTAGATTAGGTACCTACTAGTTCAAGAGAACAATATCATTGTTTTTAAATTAATTTTGACGAAGCGAACTACTTCAAGTAAACTTTAATTTTTTGTTTATCTGCATGTTATTTTATTAAATTTGTTACCTATGCAGATGTCTTTATAAAAAGGCACAGCTTTCGATTTTCTTAAAATAAGTTTTTATAATCCCAGAGAAGATTTCAGACTGTATTTATTTGTCCATCTGCTGTACCGTCGACGCTAATGACTTCAGTTGTCGAGCGTCTATAATTTACAATTCCTGTACCGTCGAGCAGCACCGCGGTGTAAATAAAATTTTAATTCTCAACATTTTTAAGTTTTGAACGCAAGAATTCTTTTAAACGAATTGATTGTCTAAGAAGCATTGGAAGTGTTGAATTATAATTATTGTAAGATGATTTTTTTGATACAATGTGTTGGTATTTTTACTTTTTATTAGCGTTCAGGCTTTTGTGAGTCATGTGACACGTATAACTAACTTGGCAAGCGTATCTTTTGATTTCATCGAATGGCAATAGAATAAAACATGTTAGACTTACGATCTCTGCATGCCTTCACTGCGCTTCTTCTCCAAAAACAAATGCTACGCCGTTTTAGTCAGGACATATTTTTACTTCCCACCTCTACTATGGTAGGGAAGTAATGGATTCAGTCCGAAAACAATATTTCGAGATTTTAACAGATTTTCACGTTTTGAGACCCTAGCAATCGTTTAAGATCATTTTCTGACTGATGTCTGTATGTGTGTGTGTGTGTATGTGTGTGTGTGTGTATGTGGTCAATTTTTCGCCTTCGATATCTTAAGAACGGAACAACATACGGGCATGCCGATTGTTCTATTGTGTTTATCAGCCTTTAACTTAGATCTGATTAGATTTTGAGTCAAATCGGTTCAGTGGATCCTGAGATATTCAAAAAAACGTCCTCAATGTCACGTATTAACATAGGTAAAAAAAAATATAAATGAATTCTAGATGTTATAATATGAAAAAAATGTAAATATTTTTTTTCTCTAAAATGTATAGTTTTCGAGAAAAAAAATATTTTACTAAAAAAAATAAAAATTGTACGTAAATCAAGGTAACCATGATTTTTGCTATATTAAGCTAGCCATCAATAGATCACCAAACAAAAAAGAGGGCCATGCTTTTTTCAAAGAATAAAAATTAAATTGTGTTTTAAAGACCACCAACAGCTAAGGTTATTTGGGCCTAGTCAAAGAATAAAAAAAAGAGTGTTTATTTTTTGCAAATATTTACTAGGTGGGAAGTATAGGACTGGTCATCAGTCGAATTTTTTTTAACATTTTAATAGTTCGGTTAATTGAGAGATTTTTAAACCAATAATTAAACATCATAATATTTGGAAATTGAAATTCAGTATTTAATACTGCGATTGCTGGAACAAACCTGATTAGTTATTTTAATTCAAGGCCACCAACTCTCGTAGCTCCTTTCGATTCATATTTTTATAGATAGACCGCAGAGTCCATCCAATTCCCTGTGAATCTGGAAGTCGACAGCCTTGAATGAAAAATTAATAAAAACTTAAAAAATACTTGTTCTAAACGTGTATTTAAATTTTTCGAACGATAATTTTTTCCGGGAGATTTTATACATCATATGAAAAATTGGTGATCTTGTTATAAAATCGTCTCTCATCTCGCGTAGAGGCGTATCTGCCATTTACGCCACACTTTTTCAATTTTTGTCAGTTACGAAATGATGAAAGTAAATTGGAATGATGAAACTGGCAAAATAAATAGGGTATACCTCCGCGGTGGTCCCATATAAATTTTACTTAAATCGGTTCAGCAATTCGACTGATTTTAATAAAAAGTGAGTAACAGACTGTAATACCGTTAAGGTAAATGCCAGTTTTAACACAGCGTAAAACGTTTGTAGAAGTGAGCTATAGTGACGTGTATCATAATAGCTGGTGACACTTACAGAAAATAAGTGTTTTTCTTTTTTTTTTTTTGCGTATTTAGTAATCAAATATCAAGACAAAAGTCGGTTAATAACGTGCAAACTACATATTGTAAAGCTATTAAAAAGTAAAAAATAAAAAACTTTTTAACAAAAAAAACCTTCAAAAAACCACTAAAAAGAGGAAAATAATAAAATTTTGAGGTCGGTGCCAATTTAATAAAATAAAAGTAGATAATAAAGTAATTAAATTGGCGTTGACCTTAAAATTTTATTATTTTCCTCTTTTCCTGCTTTTTTGAAGGAGTTTTTTTTTTGTTAAAGTTTTTTTTTGTTGCTTTAATTTTTTAGCCAACATTTAGAAAACTATAGCTATGTATTCTTACTATACCACTGCAGTCCTATAAAAAAATTAAGATGGCTATAAACTTACAGAAAAAAATATACTTATTTATTTTGAGCAACTTGAGCTAACCAAAAATCAGAAAATTTGAGTAACGAAATTTTCATTAAAATAATCATAAACAAGCCGTGAGGTGGGTCGTTTATTAGGACTAAAGTGCGACCCTTGAGGTCCACACGACGAACTTCCCAGTTTGATAAATATTTAATAATAATAATTAAATTAGATATTACACAGAAATGTAATCATTTTAATCATTAAAACATAATTATTATTTATTTTTAACAATAATTAAAAAAAAAAAACGGCTGAACCGATTTTTATAAAATTTATGTCGGATCAAAATGACGTTAACACGCCTCGATTGACACCTTTATGAAGTCGATATAATTTTTTATTCGCGAGATATTGTGTAAAATTATTTTTTTGGAGGTTATTTGGTTAAGAAAAAAGAACGGCTGAACCGATTATGAAAAAATTTCTTTCAGATCATATTTACGTTAATACGCGTCGATTGGCACCCTAACATAGTCGAATATCATTTTTCATTCTCGAGATTTCGTCTTAGAAAGAAGTGGACACATACGTACGTACGTACATACGTACACACACACACACACAGACATATTTCTAAAAATAGTGTGGTGACCATGAAACATAAAATTTTTTTCTCCATTTTGATTTCGATTTTCGGACCCATTACAATAACTTCCAATGGGAAGTTAATAACGCCCCAGGGACGTAGGCCTTTTGATTTTTCGCTTGGTAAATGTAATTATTTTTATAGGGTCGTTGTAAAGGTATACCTAGATAATAAATGCAGTCAAGAGAAATGCATTGACCCTTTGACACGAAGGTTAGACTTCGTTATTGTTATAAATGACGGTGACACAGCTGAAATTGTAATTATTGACTTCTGGCTAATGAGCTTTTATTCCAAGAACCTGGTCGGTTTTTAAGATTGGAAATGTTTATGTACGTATATGGGGGCAGAGTTACGAGTTTTCGTTCAAGGCCAAAAGACAACGGTGTCGCGATCAAGTGAGGAGCAATCATGCAAAATTGAACAAGTGCAATTTTTTCGAAATGTGTTTTATATCATGTCTAGTTAATTGAGAGGTATTTGCGACGATCTGCGGTGTTATTTTTGAGCAAATGTTAATAAATACTGTAAAAAAATCCATTTAAAAGTTAAGTAATCAAGCAAAAGTGAACGCGTATATAACAGAAGAATAATAGGGTTATTCCTGACAAAACTAAACAGTGCATTGATAAATATTGTGTGTATAATAAACAGTTAATTATGTTTCATATATGCTGTTATCATTTCCAATGTCCTCGATAGTTGCAAGGATTGCGAAATCTGTGAATTTTTTAATAATGTTCAACCTTTGAATATTTTCACAACAAAAAAGACTTAAAAATTTATATCGCAAGCTGATATTTCGATTCGTAGTTTGTCTTTTCGAAAATTTTACCGAACAAAACGTTTATGAAAGCCATTTCACAGAAAAAAATACCACAATTAGGCCCGTATTCACCGAGCCTAGTTAGTTATTTATTCCGTTGATTTATTCCCCTGGTAACTATCACACGGAATAAATAGTGATAATTCAAATCACCAAACATAGTTAAGTTTACTGCAGGTATAAATCGTAAGAATAGTTATTCTGTCCAATTTAAAGGGTATAAATATTTATTCGCCTAGTTAAATAGGGTGTGCACGAAATGCATAAATTACTTTATGGCCTGGCGACCTTTTCAGGTAAATATTAATTTCATATCTTTCAGGTAAAGGCTTTTGTCAGTAAAATATGTCAATATTCACCATTTTACATTTTCGATCGATGCGCCATCGATCGGATCTTTGGTAAACGTGCTTTAGAATCAAAATATTGGACAAAATCTCCAAGGCGTATGGTATATGGTAAATTTTTACCTGAAGTTACTTATCTTAAGTTTATTTTATTCCAAGGAATAAAATAAACTTTCTATTCACCAAGCAATTCATTCGATAGAATAGTAACTGCAGGTAAAAATTTACTATATACTATACGCCTTGCAGATTTTGTCAAATAAAGCACGTTTACCAAAGATCCGACCGATGGCGCATCTATCGAAAATGTAAAATGGTGAATATTGACATATTTTACTGACAAAAACCTTTACCTGTAAGATATGAAATTAATATTTACCTGAAAAGGTCGCCAGGCCATAAAGTAATTTATGCATTTCGTGCACACCCTATTTAACTAGGCGGATAAATATTTATACCCTTGAAATTGGACAGAATAACTATTCTTACGATTTATACCTGCAGTAAACTTAAATATGTTTGGTAATTTGAATTATCACTATTTATTCCGTGTGATAGTTACCAGGGGAATAAATCAACGGAATAAATAACTAACTAGGCTCGGTGAATACGGGCCTTAGTCAGTTATTTAACCGCTATTTGGTTGTTATAAATTATTACTCAATACTTCGTAATTCAAATATGAATGTCAAATGTGTAAATAATTTAAATAATTACAGTAAAAAATGCATATAAAAATGTCTGTGTTATGCTTTTTATGTAAGCGAGATTACAGTAATATCTGGTCTTTTAATAATTTAATAATAAACCTATAAAACGTTATCTTCTTTTTATTATTTCTTACTTAAATAAATGTTTTTATTTTATTAAGGTTTATCTGAAAATTAGATTAGATTTTCATACGCGACGCCTGATCAATCGACTAGACCGTGTTTTTTTTTCGTAGAAACAAACGAATAAATAAGTCTCATATTTTGCATTTTTCTTATCACTTTAAAAAAATCTATATTTATATACCTAAATACAGACATTTTATTACTATATGAAATTATTATACACTTTATTTTTAAAATAAAAATAAGGCTTGAGAAAAGCCGAGCGTGTATAAGCGATGTCGATATGACGTTTGCATGGGTTCTCTTTTACAAGCCCCCGGTTGCCAGGTTTTAATCAATTTATTATTGAAAAATAATATGTATACGAATTTGTGTCAGAACTTAGGCCCCGATAACTCTTTACTGTTGGCGGCCTAATCAATGAAAATTGCAAATGAAGTCGATAATCGATATTTTAACTGGAACACTTCGGGTGCAATATTTGTCGAATTAATTAAGTTTATCTTATCGTTTAGTTTTTTTAACTCTATTATATTGTGATACGAAAGTAAAGTTTATAATAATTATTGTAAAAATGTTTGTGAAACGACGATTTGTATAAAAATTTGGAAAAATAGAGGAAGAACAAACGATGAAAAATAATTATAATTCGAACAATTAATCGATATTAATTGTTGATTCGACGTTAATTGATGAGCGTAATTGCAATATGAATTAATAAATATCTCAAATGCATGAATTTTCATGGACGAGACCTTGAAAACGCGTTTGTAAATTATTTTGATAATAATTGCCAGTAAATTACTAGTTATAGGTAGGTACGTTAAAAAAAGCAGATAAAAAATGTAGTCAGTAATGCATATATACAGGGTGTTAATTAAGTATGTGCAAAAACTTTAAGGAATTAATCTATGATTGGTTTTTAAGACAAAACCCTATATAAGTATGGGTCCGCAACGGCTCTGTTTTCCAGATACAGGGTGTTACAGTTTGAAAAAAAATTAAGATTTTTTTTTTCAATAGTGCCAGCTACTTAATTAAAACTTTGCACACACTAATAGATGCTCAAAGAGTAACATTTTGCAAGTATTATAATTAAAAAAAATTTTAAATTTTTTTCAAATTTTAACATTCTGTTATCCGGAAAACAGAGCCGTTGCAGAATCATACTTAATGAAGGTTTTGTCTTAAAATCAATCATATAGATTAATTCCTTAAAGGTTTTTTAGCACATATATACTTAATTAACAATCTGTAGGTATATTACACATAGAATTACCTATTTGAAATAAGTTATAGATATCTACATTTTTATGTTAGTTAGATCTGAAATTAAAGTTGAAATTTTTTAAGTGGAAAGTTTTTTGAAGGCAACCAAAAATGATTAATCAAAATTTTGAAATTCTGATTTTTTGTTAATAATAATTTATAAATTTGAAAGTTTCAGCGTAGACATTAATTTTCTTGGAAAATTTCCGCAAATAAATAAGTGTTTGTTAACAATTATTTTGATAATTTATCACAAAGTAATATACCTACATTGTATTATCTAAGGACGATAATAATATCACATTTTTGATGCAACAACGTTGATAAACGAGATTTTTCTTTATATTTCTACGATGTAACAAAAATATAATTTGTTCACATAATTTACAAAAAAATAAAGAAAACATTCACAGATTTCGCAATCCTTGCAACCATCGAGGACATTGGAAATGATAACAGCATATATGAAACATAATTCACTGTTTATTATACACACAATATTTATCAATGCACTGTTTAGTTTTGTCAGGAATAACCCTATTATTCTTCTGTTATATACGCGTTCACTTTTGCTTGATTACTTAACTTTTAAATGGATTTTTTTACAGTATTTATTAACATTTGCTCAAAAATAACACCGCAGATCGTCGCAAATACCTCTCAATTAACTAGACATGATATAAAACACATTTCGAAAAAATTGCACTTGTTCAATTTTGCATGATTGCTCCTCACTTGATCGCGACACCGTTGTCTTTTGGCCTTGAACGAAAACTCGTAACTCTGCCCTCATATACGAACATAAACATTTCCAATGTTAAAACTATATCTCTTGTATACCTCTATGCTGGAACAATTATTTATTAACGACCGTTCATTATTGGGGGGGTTTCCACAAATCATATTTCCACTGTTTATATTAGGTCTGTGAATAATCAGCTATTGATTCCAAGTCATAAGTCCATTTAACGTACACCAACAGAGCTGGGCCAAATTCCAAACAGGCCAGGTCTGCTTGGTATTTGGCCCAGCAAGGATTGCCATACAATATCTTGTATCTTTTTTTCCCTCTTGAGCTTGCCAAGGTCACAAATAGACAAGCTAACAATTGGATGGAATTATAAATGAACGTATGAAAAATAATCCACAAAGAACAAATAGAAGACATCGGTATTCCTTACATATTATTATGTATACATAATGTATAAAAGTAAATAGATAATATATTATGTACGCATTAGCAAGGAAGAAAATGTATGAAGATATTATATAGTACATACAATTAATTCACGGAGTTTGGCATTCGTCGTCAGACCTAAAATTAGCAGAGAGCTAGGATATGATGATGATGCTTCATTTAATACACTACCACATACTAGAGGAGGGAAGTCAATGCACTAATGTACCGATCATGTATTACATACCACACACTATAATAGTGTGTTTGATCTACGGTCGCAGGATGGAATGGCTTATATCAGATTTTTAATCTTAATAATGTCTTACTGTGTGTATGTTTGTTACCACTCAGCTCCGTAACGGCTGAACGGATTTTCATGAAACAATATTAATACGTCAAAGTGATGATATAGAGTAGTAAATTTTTTACTGCAACGAAAATTGACACTCCTAAGTTGTCTTTATTTATTTATTGTAAATTATAGACGCGTCGACAACTTAGGTCATTAGCGTCTTGATTATACATTAAATAACAACACTGCACTTAAAACTAAATGACATCACAAAACATCTATGAGCGGAGGTGGGATTCGAACCCACGACAGTCTGATTCAGAAGCAGCGAAGCTAACCACTGGACCACGACTGTCCTCACCCTAAGTTGTCGACGCGTCTATAATTTACAATAAATAAATAAAGAAAATTGACACCTGCATTGTCTGTCACTTGTCTTAAGTTATATGGAGTCATTGATAAGATTTAGATGAAAGAAATCCATTCACCAAAGTAGGATATATTTTAAATCTTCGGTTAGACCGTTAGAGTGTAGACATTTAACATAGTTTTTAGTGAATTTCGTCCAACTTGTCGTTCGGGACGCTCGTATAGGACGAAGGTACCTCAAGCCATGCACTCCACACATTTTAAATTCCAACGAAGGATAAATTGCTTATTGTAATATTATGTATAATCGATTGAAGATTATTTTTTACTTCCCACCTCTACTATGGTAGGGAAGTAATGGATTCAGTCCGAAAACAATATTTCGAGATTTTAACAGATTTTCACGTTTTGAGACCCTAGCAATCGTTTAAGATCATTTTCTGACTGATGTCTGTATGTGTGTGTGTATGTGTGTATGTGTGTATGTGTGTATGTGGTCAATTTTTCGCCTTCGATATCTTAAGAACGGAACAACATACGGGCATGCCGATTGTTCTATTGTGTTTATCAGCCTTTAACTTAGATCTGATTAGATTTTGAGTCAAATCGGTTCAGTGGATCCTGAGATATTCAAAAAAACGTCCTCAATGTCACGTATTAACATAGGTAAAAAAAAATATAAATGAATTCTAGATGTTATAATATGAAAAAAATGTAAATATTTTTTTTCTCTAAAATGTATAGTTTTCGAGAAAAAAAATATTTTACTAAAAAAAATAAAAATTGTACGTAAATCAAGGTAACCATGATTTTTGCTATATTAAGCTAGCCATCAATAGATCACCAAACAAAAAAGAGGGCCATGCTTTTTTCAAAGAATAAAAATTAAATTGTGTTTTAAAGACCACCAACAGCTAAGGTTATTTGGGCCTAGTCAAAGAATAAAAAAAAGAGTGTTTATTTTTTGCAAATATTTACTAGGTGGGAAGTATAGGACTGGTCATCAGTCGAATTTTTTAAGGTGACCAACAGCCAGGGCTATTTGGGCCTAACACCAATTCATATTGTAACAAAACTGTTTTCTTACGTGGGTGGAATAAATTATTTATTTACAATAATTAAAAATGTAACAACAATTCAAATACAATAAATGTATGTCAATGCTAACAATCAAACGATAATAATAACGAACAGTAATTCTTAAACGAACTGAAGCGCTTTAATAACAGTGAACAATTTATATGCTGTATTTACTTCAAATCGACACTGTCACACGACTGACTCACTACGGTGACCACCCTTGCTTATATAGAGCTAGCAGCGTGACCCCCGCACGCTCGCGCGCTTTCCAGAATATTCTGGTGGTTACCCGTGTCTTCGATATCTTGCCACATCTCACCATTGTTACTTGTTCTCGATGCTTCTATTGTCGCCAGCGGCGTAACTCTGGGGTTTTGCTACAATATTTTCAAGCTATTATATTTTCATAATGGAAAATCCAATTGATAATTTTCCCAGTTCTTGGATAAAATCCTGGGAAATTGAGACTCGTAATAGAGAAACCATGGAAAGAGGACGCCATACGAACAACGGTACGAAAATTGAAGGAAAATCTCCGTTGATCAGGATCAATAATAGCAATACTGATCTTTAAATTATTACTAAAGTTTCGGTAACTCTTCGTTAGTAAATACGTGCAAATAATTTAAACATCCATGATTGCTATTATTGATCCTGAGCCATGGAGGTTTTCCTTCAATTTTCATATCAATTCTAAGGATCGCTTTCTACTCTAGAAAACCTTTATAGAATCAATTTAACCAGAAACAACGCGTATTGCTACACGCTCGGTATTCTCATGCCCTGGAAGGTTAATAGTTTTTGAAATGTATTTTAAAATTAGGTACGCAATAAAAGTAACAAAATCGTTTTAGAAAAAAAAATTCACAGATTTCGCAATCCTTGCAACCATCGAGGACATTGGAAATGATAACAGCATATATGAAACATAATTAACTGTTTATTATACGCACAATATTTATCAATGCACTGTTTAGTTTTGTCAGGAATAACCCTATTATTCTTCTGTTATATACGCGTTCACTTTTGCTTGATTACTTAACTTTTAAATGGATTTTTCTACAGTATTTATTAATTTTTGCTCAAAAATAACACCGCAGATCGTCGTAAATACCTCTCAATTAACTAGACATGATATAAAACACATTTCGAAAAAATTGCACGTGTTCAATTTTGCATGATTGCTCCTCACTTGATCGCGACACCGTTGTCTTTTGGCCTTGAACGAAAACTCGTAATTCTGCCCCCATATACGAACATAAACATTTCCAATGTTAAAATTGCCGAAAATACGACACTTTGCGTTGTGGTCACAGATATTGTATGCAGATATAATTCTGTGTTGTGTTGGCGATCTAAGTTTGGCCCGGGCAGTCAGCGTGTTGTGTCCTTGCCGTGTTGTTGTGTGGGAATTTCTTTGAAAATGGAGATAAATTATGCTGTACCCGGTCAGACATGTTAGTCGTTGAACCCGTCAACAAAAAACTTGCTGTAGCAATGCAATTTTCTGGTAACGATTTTAATGAATATTTATCGAATACAAAATGAAATTTCAAAGGTCAACAAAAGACGGTCGCTACCTGCCATTCTTTAATATTTATTGTTATTGTAAACATTGTAAATTAAAAATTGTCTCTTTTGTAGATAGATTGGAAAATTATAGATGCTCAACAGCTAAGGTCATTTATATAAAAATATTTAATAGCTAATCAGTAATCGAAAGAGATTAGCTGGTTTTTTTCAGTATAAATATTTTTGTAGGTCTTTAAAACGAGAAAAAAAATATTTTTAGTGTTCTGTTGTTTATATTTTTTGTAATTTTTACGAACGAAAATTATAAAGGAGGACAATAAATTATTTGTCGAGCGTCTATAATCTACAATACGTATCTAACAATATAAATTAATTTAATTTTGTTAATGAAGTTTTACACGTCATGTCGAACTTTCGGTACATAATTACATATTTAGCAGTTTGGTAATTTTATAAATACCTAGGTATAGTGTAGTTCGTGAAAGGTGAACTTCTTATAAAGTTCGAAAAATATCGGATTTAAGAAATTCGTTTAAAATATGGCGGTTAATGTTACTTGGTTTTCTGTTGAGCTGAAATTAATAACATGTACCAATTATAAGTGAGTGCAGAATAAGTACCTACTTGAATAAATTACGGACGAATGATTTTAACTGAAATAATGCACTTCGCTCCATAATTAACGATAGTTTCTTGTTTGCTCTTTGTACAACAATTGGACGTAATTTGCAATGTTTTTTGTACGTTGACGATTCTAATATATATAATTAAATCAAAGCTAATGACGTTCTCCATTTTGTTTTACTGAATAATTTATAGCAAAAATTATAGGGAATCTGTATAATGCCTATTCTGGCTGGAAAGGGTAATTGTGAGGCAATTCTTAAAACTTTTAAACTTGTAATTTTTTTCCACAAAATACGTATGGGAATTTAAATATTATACCTATGCAAAAACAAGGTACCTACCTATAAAAATAATTCACAATCCTACTTTCACGAAGAAAAAAATATTATTTTACCAGTTTGAGCTTACTTCAGGCTGAAGTCATCATCAAAGAAAATGGCAATTAAATGAAAATATCAGAAACCCTCGTACCAGCGAGAGCCCAACATGAAAGTGAAAATTATTTCGAATTTCCTTTAATGGGATATATTAATAAATACATACCTAGATATGTCAATGCTATAAACGATATATCTAGGTATGTATTTATTAATATATCCCATTAAAGGGAATTCGAAATAATTTTCACTTTCATGTTGGGCTCTCGCTGGTACGAGGATTCACTTCATATCATAGCTATTGAATTAGCAGATATGAATTGACACTCACATGTAGTGAAAATCTATTGATTCTGAAGCATATAAGGAGAATATTAATTTAGCAATCATGTCACGGTTGAGTATTATAAGCTCATTCCGACGCGAAATTGGAAAGGTTCAGGTTAGAATCCTGACTGTGACCACTGGTTGGTAGAATGATTTTTTCCAATATGTTTCGAAACAATTATATAATTGGCTGCTCTCCAACGAAAAAATCTTTCAATTATACTATATTTTTTGCCATACCCCTTATAAAATAGCTGCTTTTCACTTCATTTTCAGTATTTTGTCAGTCCATTTGTGTCGCCAACTTCACTTCTATAGTAGGCCGAGACACGAGGAGATATGTAATAGCGGGCAGATCAGGGTGAATACACATAAATCACTATGGAAATGGCTTACTTTCCCGCACTAGTGTGGGAAAAATACGTTCCCGTACAGCGACCTGCTAAAAGTCACTTTGCATACATGCACACATGCATGTAAAGCAACTATTTTATAGTGGGTATGGCAAAAAAGAATTAAAATAAACTAATAAAACTGCTGAAACTCGAATCGTCACAAGTTTTGCACTGGACGCGTTACAAATTATAATAATTGTCCATAAAAGTGCTGTCGTGTTTCAGTGACCGCGGTAACGCAAGAGCGACTATAAAACGAGTCCACCAACGATTGTTATAGCGTGGCCACACCACATAGGATGTGTGTTCCGAGGCACATAGGATACTGTGTGTATGTGTGTTTTTTTTTTATTTTATTTTATTCAGAGATCCTGGTAATGCGTCCGTCGCGGAGGAACCCAAGCGCTGACCGCGTCGTCGGCGCTCGCGTGCACGCGAAAGATTTGTCTGTTTGTTGTGTAGGCAGGTGGCACTCGACTGTGTTCTGGTCACGGCACCAGTTGCTCTTCTTCCTTTATGTCGCATATCCTGCATTTTAAAAATAAACGCCCAGCAGTGATGTTACAGCGAATTACTTTTAACTACTGCAATATATAAGTAGTGTCTATTTGTTTTCACTTTTCATTTTCACATATCGCAATATTATTTGCGAGTTTTCGTCTTTTTAAAAGCATTTTTAACTTGAGTCGTTCGCGTCTTTCCGGTTTCAAAATTTGTACTCGGATTTCAACTCGCTTAGCTATTATCCGATAGACCTGAAATTTGGTACATATATGCATTCCCGATGACAATACGTGATTCAATCGTTTTTAGAATTAAAATTAATTAATGTTTTTAACCGACTTCAAAAAAAGGAGGTTTCTCAATTCGACCGTATATATTTTTTGTTTTATGTATGTTCGCGGATAACTTCGTCGTTTATGAACCGATTTTGAAATTTTTTTTTTATTTGAAAGGATATACTTTCAGATTGGTCCCATAGAAATTTCATCAAAATCGGTTCAGTAGTTCGGCTGATTTTAATAAAAAAGTAAGTAACGGGGTGTGATTCTTTAAGGTAAATGTTACTTTTTGATATTAAAAAGTAAAAAATAAAAAACTTTTTAACAAAAAAGAAACCTCCTTTAAAAAGGCACTAAAAAGAGGAAAATAATGAAATTTTGAGGTCTGTGCCAATAAAAATATGAAGTCGGTTAAAAAGTATCGTATAGTGATTAATATCTTCTGTTTAACCAACTTCATATTTTAATTGGCACAGACCTCAAAATTTCATTATTTTCCTCTTTTTAGTGCCTTTTTGAAGGAGGTTTTTTTTTTGTTAAAAAGTTTTTTATTCACAAACTAAATGCATTCTAAAAATTCGACTGATGACCAGTCCTATATTTTAGACGCTAATGACCTCTGTTGTCGAGCGTCTATAATCTACAATTCATTCATTCATTCATTCACCAGTCCTATACTTCCCACCTATAGTAAACAATAATTAACTAAAAATTACCGTGGTAACGAATACAACGACCTTCAAGTACCTCAACGTTCAAATTTGTGTATTATCTATCTCATTCTGGCCGTGCGCGACAAGTACCTATACAGGGAAGATACACAGCATATATTTGCAAGAAATAAACACTCTTTTCTTATTCTTTGAAAAAAATAATATTTGGCTAATTTTTAAATCGTGTAAAGTTCATGAATGTGCAGCTTTTACATAACTTGTACATGATGTGTTCACCCCCCCCCCCCCCAGCCTCTGGTCAAACTGTTCTGTATTGAAATTGGCGGATTGATTCGATTTTTAATTACTCGGGAAATTGTGTGTGTGAATTTATAATACATTTTTATGTAATTTGCTGTAAACTAAATAAAACGTTCGAAATTTCCGGAATCGCTCTTGGAGCAGTCGCAGAAGAAGTTTTCTTTTAACAAGTCGTAATATTTTTGAATAATTATGTGCCATTATTCGACATAAAATCACGTTGCCAAAACATGTTTATAGATAATAATTTTTAAAATGTAATAATTAGGTTATACTTTGTAAATAAAAATCTGCTTAAATCGGCATCGAACTATAACTGTCTAGAATTGCAATACCAGCTTTTAAAAATAAATTATTATAATTCTGTTTTGTCGGACAACACCTGAAAACGGCTGGATCGATTTTCATGTAAATTACGAAATATTATCTTAAAGTCGATTCGATTTTAAACTCGGGCCACTTATTACCTATGTCATATATTATAATTTCAATTGTGAGAGACGGTTCATTGAAGTTTCTAAATTATACAGTTTGCCCGGCCATTGCCGAACTTTGAAATATTTAGTTCTGCATCTGGAATACAAATTTGATAATTGATAAATTATATAGTTCGGCGCCTTCGTACTGTTCGGCAAAGATTTAAAATTGGGAGTGGGGGGTTTGGAGAACACACATTTCCGAATAATTTTTTTTAGTTTAATTTCAGCGAGAATTTCAGCGATGAAAATTAATTTATTCGACACAATAAAAAAAACTCTATAAAGACTAAAATGTGTTAATAGAAAATGAATCTGAAAGGACTCTATAAATAATAATTACTTACGCAAAAAACAAAATCGATTAAAATAAAAGAACTCACGAATATAAAAAAAAACTGTTTTCGCGGGATAGTTCGGTACCGCACCGTTGGCATATTTTGTCCAAGGAAGTGTTTTGCAGTTTTATTTTTGTTTTTGGCTGAAAGCTGCAATTCGGTTTCGCTTTTTTTTATTTTTGTGCTGCAGCCTGTATCTAACATAAAATAATCAACACGTGTCAAGCTCAAAAAATATTTTTGTCACGACTCCAAAAAATGTGTCGCGTCTTGGCGTAGGAAAAAAAACGGTCGCGGAAGTCACTACACTTTCGAAAATATTTGCAGTTCTATTTTTATTTGCAACTTTTTGGCAATCTGTTTCTTACTTTAAACTATATGTGGGCGATCTATCAAATAATACGTGAGGGAAAATTGTCATCTTTTTAACCGACTTCAAAAAAAGAGGTTTCTCAATTCGACCGTATATATTTTTTATGTGTGTTCGCGGATAACTTCGTCGTTTATGAACCGATTTTGAAAGTATATACTTTCAGATTGGTCCCATATAGAAATTTCATCAAAATCGGTTCAGTAGTTCGGCTGATTTTATAATAAAAGTAAGTAACGGCGTGTGATTCTTTAAGGTAATTGTTACTTTTTGACACTAAAAATTAAAAAATAAAAAACTTTTTAACAAAAAAAAAAACCTCCTTCAAAAAGGCACTAAAAAGAGGAAAATAATGAAATTTTGAGGTCTGTGCCAATTAAAATATGAAGTCGGTTAAAAAGTATAGTATAGTGATTAATATCTTCTTTTTTTTAACCAACTTCATATATTAATTGGCACAGACCTCAAAATTTCATTATTTTCCTCTTTTTAGTACCTTTTTGAAGGAGGTTTTTTTTGTTAAAAAGTTTTTTTTAGTTAAATTTGGAGTGTGTTTTCGTGTAAAATATTTAAATTTATTTTCATCCATTTTCACTGATCGTAGATATAGAAGAAAATTAATCTTATCTTTCTTAAAAACTCTGACAATTAAACTTTACAATAACGACATTCTTGTAGATTATAGACGCTCGACAACAGAGGTCATTAGCGGACGACATTCTTGCATTAACATGCAAACCACTGCAACCATTACATAATTATAAAATATTTTTTGTTTTTTTCGGATACCTATTCCGAAGCGTTTATTGCATCTCCACTTCTGGCCAAATATACAACACAAATGAAACTTTTTCTTAGAAGCACCACACTTAAAAATCACTGGCATTTAGGTACAACAAAGGCATAGCCTGTTCTATACTTGTAGGGCACATGCCACAATTGCTAGGATAGTTTGGTAGAACGGTAGAGTGCCCGCGGTGAGACATGAAGCCAGGCACGTCATCAATAATATGCTAGTGAACGCCTGCTTGCCCGCAGACAGTGCCGTGTACACAAAACTGCAAATTGGGTTTTATGACGTTAGGTACAATTTTGGCAAACTGCTATTCATGACAATAAACAGCCAATAGCAAGCTAGAAGGCGGGCGCAATGCATTCACGTTACTATGACGCGGTGGCTTCATCTTTCGTCGCGCGAGGTCTAAATGCCTCAATACCTGTAACTTGTCGATGCCGAACTTTATTACTTATAACTTTACCCGAGACTTTACCCAATCACAAACGAGCGTTTCAGATATCATCATTGACAAGAATCACTCTGCCGGCCGAACTGAATAAATTTACAAACTCACAAAATAAATTTAGGTAGATTATGAATAGTTTGTTGGTTTTCGATTTCTTAGGTATTAATAACTAATAAATAAATTGAAAATATTACTTGGTATATAAAGCGTTTAATTTCTTGTTCAATTACCTATCTGACATTTTGTCGTAACAATATTGTCATTTATAAACATTTTGTGTCGGGAATTAAGTTTTTACCCTACAGCGTTTTATGCAATAAACCCATCGGCCTATTTGAATGCACATCGGCGCTATTTTTGTGTGATGCTCTTACATAATATAATGGCAGTAAAAAACTAACATTCCTATTTGATACAACTGGCAAAAAGCTGCTCCTAAACCAGTGTTGTCTAATTTTCACTGCAATGATAAGAGGCAGACGGTCACGTGCCTTGAGGTACCTTCCCATTAAACGAGTTGCCGATGAATTAATTTCGATCGCGATGCTCGTACAGTATATGTTACAGACAGTGCCGTCTCTTTTCGTTGCAGCGAACACTATAGACTGCCGGAACTTTTTGCATTATTCGTGTTGACTAAAAAAAAAATAATTTTATTCGACCGAAAGTCGTACATAAGGGGCCTTCCATAAATTACGTCATAAATTTTACGATTTTTGACCCCCCCCTCCGTCCTTGTCACAGATGGTCACATTTTTAAAGCCTCCTCCCCCTTGGTGTGACGTCACATATTTTTTAATTTTATAATTAGAAATAATTAAAATAAAACAGCAGTTAAAAATTTTTTTTTATTTCTCTAAATTTACCTTACAAATATAAATCGAGTTAGTGATATTTTTTTCTTTACATATTATAAATTTCGCGTTTTAATATTTTAAATTTAAATTTTAACATGTGACGTCACAAAGCTTATGACCCCCCCTGGGCCTTGTCACACGATGTCACATTTGGTTGACTCCCCCCCCCCCCCCAACGTGTGACGTAATTTATGGATGGGCCCCTAAGCTGCTTCGTCTGTTGACCACGGATTTAGGCATTCTGCAGCTTGTCTAAATTATAGCATCGATCAGCTTGGATAATAAATTCAAACAGGTGAACATTTTAATTGATGTTAATTATTTATAAGTTTCGATTAATGAGAATCGTTAAATGGGTTTCGTTTTTTTTTTTTAATATCCGCGATAAGTTTTTTTTGCAGCAAAAACATGTTTACATTATTATTTGACTAAACATAGGTACCTACGTTCTTCGATTAATATTTGCATTGCCAATTGAACTTCACCGAATTATAATATGCAGAAATGAATTTTCACCTTGAGATTAATTTTTAAAGTAAATATCAAAATATGCATTCGTTTTTAGGGTTCCGTACCTCCGTATGGAACCCTATTACCCTACCTACGATGTCCGTCCGTCCATCTGTCACAGGGCTCCTATATCTCACAAACGGTAAGAGGTACTGGCAGGTGGAAGTGGCGTCATCGTACGCGATGATTATAAACTATATTATTTATAATTGTCAACCGCGAGGTTCGAGCTTATACTGTGCTTTTTTACTTCCCACCTCTACTATGGTAGGGAAGTAATGGATTTAGTCCGAAAAAAATATTTCGAGATTTTAACAGATTTTCACGTTTTGAGACCCTAGCAATCGTTTAAGATCATTTTCTAACTGATGTCTGTATGTGTGTGTATGTGGTCAATTTTTCGCCTTCGATATCGTAAAAACGGAACAACATACGGCCATGCCGATTGTTCTATTGTGTTTATCAGCCTTTAAGTTAGATCTGATTAGATTTTGAGTCAAATCGGTTCAGTGGATTCTGAGATATTAAAAAAAACGTTCTCAATGTCACGTGTTAACATAGGTAAAAAAAAATATAAATTAATTCTAGATGTTATAGTATGAAAAAATGTAAATATTTTTTTTCTCTAAAATATACAGTTTTTGAGAAAAAAAATATTTGACTAAAAAAAATAAAAATTGTACGTAAATCAAGGTAACCATGATTTTTGCTATATTAAGCTAGCCATCAGTAGATCACTAAACAAAAAAAAAGGGCCAAAAAAGAGTGTTTATTTTTTGCAAATATTTACTAGGTGGGAAATATAGGACTGGTCATCAGTCGAATTTTTATACTGGCAGGTGGAAGTGGCGTCATCGTACCCGATGATTATAAACTGTATTATTTAAAATTGTCAACCGCGACGTTCGAGCTTACACTGTGCTTTTTTAACATAGACACAGCTTACACTAATTAAATTTTTGTATAACGGTGCGGAACCCTCGTGGCGCGAGTTCTGCTCGCTGCACTTGACCGGTTTTTAATGGACTTGTTTTGAACTTAAATGTTCTATACACTTCTTTTTCACAAATTAGGTACAACATAATATTTTAATATAACGGGCTGCAGCTCGCATAGTTCTGGGTATGTGAGACGTATCGCGAAGTGAACCCGGCTAGTTCTTGGCAGTTAGTGTTATTGCATAAGGAGAAGAGAGAGTAGAGATATCTGAATCAATTCCCGTTTTGGTTTTTGGAGAGACAGACAGGGAGAGTTTGATGAGCAGTTAAGCGAGATTGAGACTGACTAATAATACATTACATATTGTGCTTAAGAAATAGCTGGCTAAATCAGGTATTAACACACGGTTTTGCAAGTTTGCATTTAATTCTCTAATTTTTATCCGACTATGACGAGGCAAGTTAAAGGAGGGTTATGTGGTTATGTGTTTCCCTATATAGGTACCTAATATTGTGTTCGTATTGAAAGATTGTTTTATATTTTTGTTAGCCGCACTGTAAGAAATGAGAACGCCGATGACATAGATTATCGATGGTCCATTTGTAGCCAGCGATTAATCTGGTAATAGGCACACAATGGCGTCGCAAACAGGTATAGCCTTCACAGATTCCATAAAAACACATTGCGCATGCGTGGTTACTAATTTTACATTAATTTGTTTTGTATTCATCCATTTTATATATGTAACTATACATTTTATTTTGTAATTTTTGCACACTTTATTGGAATATTACACAAATTATGTAATTTTAATTTACCTACTTTATGCAAAAATCACAAATTTGTTTAACTTTACAGTAAAAGTCCAAGTTTTTATGAAGTTTTCTGCAGTGTAAAAATAAATAATAATGTAAAATCACTTAGAAAATCGAGCGAATTCCACCTTAACTTTCAAAAGTATTTTTACATCCATTTTTTACAGTGCGCGGTCGGGATTTTTATTTTATCTATATTTTTTTTATAAATTACTTAGCTGTAACAATCTTTGATTATTTGCTGACTTTAAGAAAAGAACGGTATTTGGAAATTAATAATTTTTTACCTATCTTAAGAAAAAAGGTTCAAATAAAAAAAAGGATGTGTGCTTATGAGCACATGACAGAAGTGAAAAATTCAGATTTTCTAATTGTAAAATACTTATATATAGGTACTTATAATTTTTGATCACACAATTTAATCATAAATATATTTAAATTGGCCTATACAATTAAATTTAATGAATATAATACCTTAACGATAATATTAAGTTTTAGTGTCATCTGTTAGCGCACTTGTGAACTACAAATGACTTTTTAGTCGTACTAAGTTTTTAGTGACATCTATTACCAGCATATTGCAAATACGTGTTCGTGTTTGAGCCGAGTAGCCCCGATTGTCACCGTCGGGTGCGTTTCACATCACTGTTGTTAACAGCCTAGGCAAAGCGTGCCTAAGGAAGTTTTCACTTCAAAAAAACTTTTTTGGGAATCAAGTATTTTTAAATTTTATTGTGGCAAAAAGTTGAAAAGCATAACATTTCAGTTCCGTTTAAATTTTTTTAAAGCAGATTTCTTACCTACATATTTTTTTAAAATTATTTGCTCACAAAAACCGTTCCATACCTACTTGTCGATCGTCTATAATTTACAATATCTATCTACCCATACCTATATACTTATTTTTTGGCGGTGATGTCAGAGGAAGAAGTGAAAATGAATCGATATATTCGTGAAAACGTTCGTAGGAAGGGTTTAGTTCAGTATTGTTGCGATAACATTGTTGCTCATTTATGCGACTATAGTTTTGTTCATTTGTTTTGTTCGGTCTGCGATCACAATATTATTGTGTACCTCACACAATCTTCACAATTCCGTGAGCTCGCTCCGTTTATTCGCTAAAATATGTGTAAAAGCGAACAGCGATTCTCCAACGCGCTTCGGCTGACCGACACATCTCCAAAGTGAGAGACATCCCTATATTATTAAACGATTTTGATCAAATTTACCGAAAAGGGGTTTCGGGGGGCAAAAAAATCGATCTAGCTATAGGTCTCATCCCTGGAAAAATTCGTTTTCTTATCGATTTTATCATTTTAAAAAACAGTTTTTTTAACGTTATAAAACAGTGTCGTATGGTGAGTAGGCTTTGGAAAAAACAAACTATTTTCATTATTTATGTCAAATTACTCTGACAGTCAATCTTTATCTACTTATAGGTATGTAATTTTTTTTCTTAAAAACGACTAACGATTTTGATGAAATGGGAACTTTAAGTACTATTTTTTTTTTAACTCATCCGAGCAAAGCTCGGTCATTCAGATATTTATGTTTTAAAGCAGAAAACGCTTTTGTTTTTCTTTTAACGCTACACAGTTTGCAAAACTGCGACTATTTTTTGACACTTTTAAGTTTAATGATACATTTTGTATTAACCGTACTAGTATAGAAAAAAAACTATGCTGAATCGTCAATATTTTGTGGTTAAACCCCCAAGTCCGCTATTTTGACGTCTGCATTTTTTTTATTTGACTGCCAGCAGGAAAAGAACAAAATTCGACTGATGACCAGTCCTATACTTCCCACCTAGTAAATATTTGCAAAAAATAAACACTCTTTTTTTATTCTTTGAAAAAAAAGCATGGCCCTCTTTTTTGTTTGGTGATCTACTGATGGCTAGCTTAATATAGCAAAAATCATGGTTACCTTGATTTACGTACAATTTTTAATTTTTTTTAGTAAAATATTTTTTTTCTCGAAAACTACATTTTAGAGAAAAAAATATTTACATTTTTTCCATATTATAACATCTAGTTTATTTATATTTTTTTTTGCCTATGTTAATACGTGACATTGAGAACGTTTTTTTTAATATCTCAGGATCCACTGAACCGATTTGACTCAAAATATAATCAGATCTAAGTTAAAGGCTGATAAACACAATAGAACAATCGGCATGGCCGTATGTTGTTCCGTTTTTACGATATCGAAGGCGAAAAATTGACCACATCCACACACACACGCACACATACAGACATCAGTCAGAAAATGATTTTAAACGATTGCTAGGGTCTCAAAACGTGAAGATCTGTTAAAATCTCGAAATATTTTTTTCGGACTAAATCCATTACTTCGGTACCATAGTAGAGGTGGGAAGTAAAAATAATAACATTAATTAATTGGAAAACGTAGATTTATAAACAATTGTGTCAGCAAACTGGCGTCGAAGGCCGTCGCGCTCTGTTACGCGAACATTTTGAGAGCCACCGTTTGGACACATCGCAATAGACTTATACCTACCTATTTTGGGTAACTCTCAGCTCTTATCTGTCGACTATATTTAATGAAATCGGTTGTGCTTGCATTTTCCAAGGTGAGTTACGTATTTCAGTCGTATTTTTTTAATTGACATTATGGACAAGAAATGTATTTCGAAAAAATATTCAAAAAAAATATCAAAAAGTAACAAAAAAAAAAACGATGCAGATTGCATAATATGGAAAAAATAAATTTTGACTTTCATGTTTAAAAATATCTAAAGTTTAGTTAAAAATGATTTTTAATCGATGCCACATGCTGTTAGTATTGTTGACTCTCGAGCAATTTTTTTTTAATAAACTATTATTTTTTTTACATTTCTGCTGGATGGTTGGATTGGTTCAGAAAGTTTGGCTTAACTATCAAAAATTTAATTATTTACTATAATTATTATCTAAAATAGATAAGTGATTAATTATGTTTATAATAATATGAACTGGTAGTAGATGTAGAAAGACGGTCTTATATATACAGTGTGTTTGATTAAAACTGTTACATAGGAATTATTCAATATTATGTGCGGAAAGTTTTTCATACTTTGCCTTTATTAAACGCCACATCGAAAAATGAAGACATCAAGTATATACACCTACCTATACAGATTGTATCAAATTAAACCTGTGCATAGGGCATTCTGTGTGTAAGACAGAGATCGATACATAAAGCAATAAGTAAGAATGAGATAAATGATCGCTAATAGGATGTTACGTGGTTACTGTAAATTAAACTGATAAAAGATTTACATTTTTACAGCATAGAAGGAGCGAAAAAACAAAGATGACGCTATTAGGTTGTATAAATATTATTTATTTACAGAAACCACGTAACATCCTATTAGCGATCATTTATCTCATTCTTACTTATTGCTTTGTGTATCAATCTCTGTCATACACACAGAATGCCCTATGCACAGGTTTAATTTGATACAATCTGTATATTAGTAAACGCAGAGGAATCTGTTTTTCTCAAAGTCGAACTATTCGACACAAAAGATGATAATAATTCGACTTAGTGAGTGAGTCGACTCTATTTTCACTCGCAGACGGTATATTAATATACCTAGAGACACGAAACGAAACAATATGCATAGAATTCACTTAACGAATGCATTGTACTGTGTATGTTTGTGTGTGCGTGCGTATACCTACATTTCGCATTCAGATATTATATCTCTTTATTCATTATTAAATATCCTTCTCTCGATCTACGGAAAAGCTTTAAACTGTAAACGCTGTTCATTTTACTGAAAACTATCTGCAATTGTTGAAAACGGTGCGGCTGATGCGTTCTTGTTTTCTCCTCGAAGTCGCTTATCGCATATATTCTTCAGTTATGAATAACCGTGTGTGTTCTGTTGGTTAATATTCCTGCCTAAAAGAGCTATTATTCCTGCTAATGTAGTCAAATTATTCCCGTTAAATGTTGACAAAAGTCAGAGGTAGCAAATTCCCGAGAATATTATGCTGGAGCTTATGATAATATGTGAATTTCGGCTTTGTAGATAAATTTAGATTTAAGATATCTCTTTTTAACCGACTTCAAAAAAAGGAGGTGGTTCTCAATTCGGTTGTATTTTTTTTTATGTTTGTTATCTCAGAACTCCGTCATTTATAAACCGATTTGGATTTTTTTTTTTATTTGAAAGGATATACTTTCAGATTGGTCCCATAGAAATTTCATCAAAATCGGTTCGGTAGTTCGGCTGATTTTAATAAAAGTTAGTAACGGCGCGTGATTCCTTAAGGTAAATGTCACTTTTTGATACATCAAACAGCGTAAGACTGTCGGTTTAATAAAAGTGAGTAACGGCGTGTGATTCCTTTAAGGTAAATGTCACTTTTTGACACTAAAAAGTAAAAAATAAAAAACTTTTTTTTTTGTTAAAAAGTTTTTTTTTTGTTTTCAACTAAATGAAGACCTCTCTATTTAGCTGAAAACAAATGACATTCTTAAAGCTAGATGTAAGGTTGAAAGTCGTACCTGAAACCCAGCATGATTCAGGGTTGAAGCAGGGACGGTATTCCTGCTGCATTTTGATCTATTTAAAATTTAACGAGACTTCAAAAGAGTGTCAAAACGTTGGTGAATTTCACTTGATATTAGCATAACTTAGTTAGCCGTGACGAGAGTAATCCCTATATATTATTATAAACGAGCAAATCTTGTATATATGTACCTATGTACCTATATAAATATTTTCTCGAAAACGGCGCTAACGATTTTGATAAAATTTACCGAAAAGGGGTTTCGGGGAGCAAAAAATCGATCTAGCTAGGTCTCATCCATGGAAAAATTCGTTTTCTTATCGATTTTATCATTTTAAAAACAGTTTTTTTAACGTTATAAAACAGTGTCGTATGGTGAGTAGGCTTTGGAAAAAACAAACTATTTTCATTATTTATGTCGAATTACTCTGACAGTCAATCTTTAACTTATTAAAATAATCAGTAATTATTTGGGAACTTTAAGTACTATTTTTTTGAACTCATCCGAGCGAAGCTCGGTCATCCAGATATTTTAGTTGAACAGCGTAACAAAAAAACGAAAAACGACACGGTCAGAAGTGGGAGAAAAGAGGGGCGAACCGGGATCGATTGGCTGGAGGGTAGTGTAGGAAACTCGATCGACACGCCCCTTACTGTATTAAGTGTTTTACTTGGTTACAAATACATATTAACCCATGGAGTTTCATTTCAGACATCTAGTTTTTTTTGTGAATTTGTATTAATTGTGTGCATAATATTTGTTTGAATATTTCTGCACGTATAGAAAATACCGTTTAGTTATTGCGAACAGTTGGCGATTTCCATTGGACCGATAATTTAAGGCCTTATTCTATTTTTAGAGGATATAAAAAAGTGCGTTTATAATTAATTAATTGATTAATTAATTAGTAAACATTCATGTGTGAACTTATTATTTTTCATGTTATTGTTTGGTGCATTAATTGTCAGTATAGTTTATTATTTGAGGTGGCTATGAACCGTACGATCGTAACTTCAAAACATTCTAGGCAGTTAAACATTAGTTTTTAATTACTATCTACAATTAACAAGTTAACTAGGTACTAAGAATACATTGAAAAATACATATTTCATAAACGGTAAATTAATTTTTCAACGGTATAACGATTCGGGCGATAATTTATTGAAAAAAAAGAGTGTGTGTGTACTATGTAGGTACGCACGTCAGAAGTTATACTCCTTTGGTGATGAAGGTAAAATTAATTAATTTTATATATCTCCCCCTCCTAATTTGTATCCCCCCGCGAGAATCTCCCCCCCTGTGTAGCTTTATATTAGTGAAAGAATTTTTAGAATCGGTTTAATAGGGTATTATATAATAATGAAAAATAATAAAATAAAGATATTAAATACAATTGATGAAGGTTTAATTAATTAATTTAATTTATTAAATATAGTGATTTATGATATTTATATTTATTAAAAAAAAACATGCTTGTGTTGGGATTCGAACCCGTGCCCTATAGCGTTTGAGGAGAGGACGGTAACCACTACACCACAGACGTCTTGCATTCTGTGCTATATAATCATATGCGTGCACAGTACAGCTGTTGGAGTAAGGACTCTTATTTAACAAAAGCGGCATACACCAACTTTTGTATAGAAATAGCTGTTATTAATGTTATTCAAAACAGAAAACGCTCTTGTCACATTTTGACTGGTGTAACGACTCTATGTTACTAACGACTAACTTCATTATGTTACTGTCGACTAGTTTCATGGTGTAGAATCGTAAAAATTCACTCTCATCCATTTTTCTATAGCGCGCCAAAAGAAGTATAACTTCAAAAATAAAATTATGCACTGGATATATTTTTATGCCTTCAGTTTTCAAATTTGGAATGTAGGCAAAGATGAAAAAATTCGACTGATGACCAGTCCTATACTTCCCACCTAGTAAATATTTGCAAAAAATAAACACTCTTTTTTTATTTTTTGACTAGGCCCAAATAACCTTAGCTGTTGGTGGTCTATAAAACACAATTTAATTTTTATTCTTTGAAAAAAGCATGGCCCTCTTTTTTGTTTGGTGATCTACTGATGGCTAGCTTAATATAGCAAAAATCATGGTTACCTTGATTTACGTACAATTTTTATTTTTTTTAGTAAAATATTTTTTTTCTTGAAACCTATACATTTTAGAGAAAAAAAATATTTACATTTTTTTCATATTATAACATCTAGAATTCATTTATATTTTTTTACCTATGTTAATACGTGACATTGAGAAGGTTTTTTTTAATATCTCAGGATCCACTGAACCGATTTGACTCAAAATCTAATCAGATCTAAGTTAAAGGCTGATAAACACAATAGAACAATCGGCATGCCCGTATGTTGTTCCGTTCTTAAGATATCGAAGGCGAAAAATTGACCACATACACACACACACATACAGACATCAGTCAGAAAATGATCTTAAACGATTGCTAGGGTCTCAAAACGTGAAAATCTGTTAAAATCTCGAAATATTGTTTTCGGACTGAATCCATTACTTCCCTACCATAGTAGAGGTGGGAAGTAAAAATCAGGTGGGTTCAGAGTTCTTGGTTGCGTCACAGTGTTTTTCGTACGAGAAAAATATTTCAATGTGTACTTTTTTAAAATTTTACACTAAAAAAAGTAATAAACGCACTTTATAAATATTAAATAATTGAACGGGACTTCTTTGGTTTTCAAATGACACGTCGAAAAGCCCTACGTCAAAAAAACTTGTTTTTGCCAGCAAACACTTTTAAAGTAAAAATGCTTTGTCATATTCTGTGCTAAATAAAAATATGCTTTTTTCGAAAAATAAGAGCAAAAATCGCAAGAGCCTGTTTGATTTTTTCATCGCAACCGAACACAGAGTCGCTTTCGTGCCGACATGCAAAAGGTTTCTAATAAATATTGCATATCTTATAAAAACAAGGCAGTCGTAAGCTTTATCAGTTTTAAACATCTTAATTAATTTTTCATTACGATAATTAATTATCTAAACCTGTAAGTAATATACAATGACAAGCTGTCAAATAACTACACACTTGTAAAATTAAACGAATACTTCACCACACAATATTTATATTAATGCACACGTATATAGATATTAAATTTTATAGAACTTAAAAAAAATAGTAAAATTATTTATTTATTTTAAATATTGACCTAATTACGTCAAAATTAAATTTGCAGATAGTAAAGGAACTTCGCGGCTATGTATTTTAGTTTGATTATAGTTTACCTCCTATTTTTATAAGAAACACTGTATAATTTGTATTACCGCGTGCCCGCAGTGACGTCATCATGTACAACAGCATAATAATATTATGCATGTCATTTTTATACACCTATAGTAGTACTCGTTGTTGGTGCTTGTTTTTATTCGAAATAATTTCAATGTTTATTTTCAAAAAATAATTAGGTTCAGCTGCTTAAAATAAAGAGTAATTTATATCTGAATAAACCGACTTTCTTACGCTGTCTGATATGTCAAAAAGTGACATTTACCTTAAAGAATCACACGCCGTTACTCACTTTTATTAAAATCAGCCGAACTACTGAACCGATTTTGATGAAATTTCTATGGGGCCAAAATTTTCAAAATCGGTTTATAAATGACTGAGTTATGAGGTAACAAACATAAAAAAAAAAATACAACCGAATTGAGAATCACCTCCTTTTTCTGAAGTCGGTTAAAAATGTAACTTAATAACTAATAATTAAGTAACGGGACGTCTGTAATTTTTTATACAATAATATTGTGATTAGTAATTTAGACAAGGTATAGGTTTTCCATTTATTGGTATGATGGAAAGAGACGGCACTGCTAGTTGTATAATTAGAACTTTGAGAGATAATGTAATTTTATGAATGGACGATTAACTTATTTTTCGTCAAAAAAAAAAAAGTTTAAATAATTTTTAATCAAAATTACCGTTCAATTTCAGTAGTGTTTTAAAAACTAAATAGTGGTTAAAATGGGTAAAACAAATTACGAGACTGTCTATAAATAATTTTTTTTTTTAATTAAAACAAATTTTATTAGCGTATAACTTTGTCAGTCTAGACAATTTTTTTTTATTTTGATTAACTTTTATAATATTATAATTTCATAATACTTATTTTGTATTTTGTTTTAAAAATTTTAGAAATCAGAAAAATATTAAAATATCTATTAAAAGTTTTCAATGAATTGGGTTAACTTGCTGTTTTCCTTACTATTTATTATTTTATTTTTTATCTAATCTGGTGCCTGAACAAGTAAATTTCTATTTTTCATTCTTATGAATCATTTTAAAATTAAAAAAAAGTAAAAAATTCATGTTTGAGTCATAATCTTTGTGTCAGTAGTTTTATTTCTCTCAGTAATTGCGTTTATTAGGTTTTTCGGGATCTGTCTATTTATGCCACAGCTTGAGAGATTTTGAATTACCTAATTAATAATTTTTCGACTAAAATTTTCATCTCCCGAAACACAGTACTAGTTACGTATTTTGTAATTATGTACTATAATTAATATGGGTTTGTTTATTGTCTTTTTTCTATTATTGGGATTGCAGCATTGAAATCGGTCGGGGAGAGCGCTATATGCCAGTTGCGTAAACATGGCATCCGTTGTTCAACAACACGCTGCACACAATGGCCCCATGCCTTCGCGCCAACAACCGTTGTTGCATTTTACCTAGGAAGTATCTACATAAAACAACATATTATATAGGTGTATCACCTATACCTGTATAAATATAAGTGTATTCTTGATGCACCTGGTGATAAAGTGACTAACGGGCTTTCAGTGCATTACATTGTAGCCGTGTCTAACCTCGCCACGGAGTACCGGCTTAAACTATAAATCGGATAATACACTGCAGAGAATTGAGGGCTGAGGTTAGTATTCTCTACCGGAAGTTACCCCTTGGATTCTTCATCTCAAATCCTTTCCCTCGACTAAAAATGGTTACCGCTCTCCCGACGTTAATTTTAAAACTGAAGGGTTCGGGAAAATGTCAAATGAAGGACCGAGAATCACTACAGATCCCCTACAGGCGAAAAATAGAAAAAAATATCCTGGAAAAACGTACAACTTTTTAAAAATTACGTTAATTTCACACGAAAATTGACCTGTAGAATCTGTAGTGTGATTCTCGCTCCTTCATTTGGCGTTTACCCGAACCCTTCAGTTTTAAAATTAGCGTCGGGAGAGCGGTAACCATTTTTAGACGAGAGGGAAGGATTTAAGATGAAGAATCCAGGGGGTAACTTCCGGTAGAGAATACACCGTAAAAAATGGATGTAAAAATACTTTGAAAGTTAAGGTAGAATTCGCTCGATTTTCTAAGTGATTTTACATTATTATTTATTTTTACACAGAAAACTTCATAAAAACTTAGACTTTTACTGTAAAGTTAGTGATTTTTCCATTAAGTAAATTAAAATTACATAATTTGTGTAATATTCCAATAAAGTGTGTAAAAATTACAAAATAAAATGTATAGTTACATAAAATGGATGAATACAAAACAAATTAATGTAAAATTAGTAACCACGCAATCGCAATGTGTTTTTATGTGGCGATACCTGTTTGCGACGCCATTGTCTCTTTGTGTGCCTATTACCAGATTAATCGCTGGCTACAAATGGACTATCGATAATCTATGTAATCGGCCTTCTCATTTCTTACAGTGCACTCTTAAAAGATTTTCCGGTTCCACAAAATTGAGTGAAAAAACTAATTTCCCATATTGTTTTTATGCCTATCTCGATTATTATGATTTTTGTTCTATATTTACACTGAAGAAAAATTCTTTTCAATCACCTGAAAATTTCATTTTTCGACCAAACCCGGAAAACACCCTAATCTCGTCCCATCTTTATAGACGATGACAAAAAAAAGGGTGTGGGTCTCGGTACCCCCGACAGATGTGAAACATCAAAGAAAACGTTATTGAACTCGGTGGTATTCTCTATGTAGTAGTATACATTTTTTCAAAAGCAGCAACTAACTGTTATGCTGACGTAATCCTATATACTGCACTGTAACACCGCGTGTGTTACAGTGCACGCCTGAGCCAAGAGAGAGAGAGAGAGAGAGAGTGCCGCAGTGGTGGGGAGAACAGCAGCGAAAGAGCGGACCAAACATTTCGTTGCATATTTCCCCTCACGCGGCTGTTCACAGCCCGACATAAGATGTTTCACATCAAAAAAGTCCAAACGTAGCCCGCTAACCTTTTTACAGTGTGCATATTCGATTCCAAGATCATTCTGTATATTTTCATTAAAGGGGTTTGACACGTCTGTCCTTCCAACTCCCAATTCCGTTTTGTGTATCTCGCAGATACTTTGGGCCTGTGTATGGTATGTATGCACTATTACACACACACACAAACACACTTACACACTGAGTTTATAGCTGGGCGGGTACCGCACTGCAGCTTTCTAAATAACGCCCGTGCGCTCAACGTCCGTTGCGATGCCACTTCGCATTTCGCCCGATGTGCGTGCCTTGCCTCTGTGCTCGGCCTTTGTGCGTGCCTCTCTGCCTGCCTGCTTCATAATAATATAGGATTGCAAGCGCAATAACACAGCGGTACTCAAACCGTAGATTGAATCGACCACCGCACCGACTAGACCCGGTCATAAATCCTACAATTTATCTAGTTTACAATCGTATGTCGGATGGCGACGGCCCAACTGTAGAATTTTACCCACTCAAAAACTTTCGTTCCAAATATAGAATGACATATCAATGTCTACCGGACGGTATTTGCACTGCAGTTCAGCCGTCGTCGTGCCCAGCATTTTTGATGTGAAACATCTTATGTCGGGCTGTGAACAGCCGCGTGAGGGGAAATATATGCAACGAAATTTATGGTCCGCTCCTTCGCTGCTGTTCTCTCCACCTCTGCGACACTCTCTCTCTCTCTCTCTCGGCTTCCGCGCGCTCGGGCACGGGAAGACAACCGCGTGTGTTACAGTGCAGTATATAGGATTTATACGTCAGCATAACAGTTAGCTGCTGCTTTTGAAAAAATATATACTACTACATAGAGAATACCACCGAGTTCAATAACGTTTTCTTTGATTTTTCACATCTGTCGGGGGTTCCGAGACCCACACCTTTTTTTTTACTGTAAGTTGAATTTATCTGATTTATGGAAATTACGTAAACATTTTGTTTTTTTAACTCGGTGCTGTAATCAGTTTTGTTGTAATAAGCGGATGATTTTGCAGGAATTTCTACTGTTTTTATTATTATTATTATTTAGCGCGCAGGTAGTTTGACTCAATAGTATTTTAGGTACAATATAAGAACCCGTTTCAACTGTCTAGCAGGATTATTTCCTGCTATAGGTTACAAATATTATGAGAATGTATTTCCTCGATATATTTGTTTTGTTGTTGTTACAGAAAAGAAGAAAGTGTATTTTGATAAAATTGAACTTTATTATTGCAACAAAAATATTTCCTGCAAAGTTTTGTATGCATGGTTCTTCACTGTAATGGACACAAAACAATATTTCCGTAGTATTAACTTTGATAAATTTGTGGTATTGTTCATTATAATAATTATAACAAATTAAACATTAACTTGTTAACATTTAACTAATAATAAATAACAAATATTTACAAATTAATTACAGATTTTTTGTTAAGTTCGTTCCACAATCTCGACACCTGTACCTATAGGAAATAGTTGGTATAAAAGGGATTTATAAATTAAAGATTACACAGGAAGCGCATTCGAATTTTTCAAAAAGATCAGATTGACAAAATATATTCCTGCTGCAGCAGGAACATTTCCTGATGTAAATCGTGTATATTATGAATCCAGTCGGAAAATGTTGCGCTGTTTTTTACATTTAATGGTAAAAAAACTCCAAAGGCAACCAGGAAGATTAAATAATTTTCTTCTGCAGCAAAAAAATTTCCTGCTGGAATCTGAAATAAAAAATAAATTCCTGCTGCAGCAGGAACATTATTGTCCAGCAGGAAATTTTTCTGTCGCTATCGCGATTTCCTACGAACGCAACAGAACATTTTTAAGGTGTGTTTAAGAACATACAATATCTTCCTGCAGTAGCAGGATTGCAAACATTGACTGGGATACAGCTTGGTGTAATGGTTAGCGTTCTGGCACTTTGATCAGACTGTCGTGGGTTTGAATCCCACCTCTGCTCATGGATATTTTGCGATGTTCTTTTAATGTGATGTAATTTGTTAATTTGACGCTGATGACCTTAGTTGTCGAGCGACTATAGGTAAAAACAAACATTGATTCTAATCTTGACCTCTACTTATTTATATTGTCATATACCAACATTAAAGAATAAAAGTCGATTGGCCTGCAAGCTGCACGATGTACAATTTCAATCGGTTTGTTGTGCTTAAAAAATCGCCCCATCCCTCTCGGTCTTTTCTCATAATGGTGTGCGTATATCTCGACCGGTAAAATTGCAGCCATTTGTCTTGCGACAAGACATATTACGTCTCCCAGTTGGTTTCTTTTCCTTGGCCCTTTATATTTTAAAGTGCCTCTCTGTGTGTGCGTTTGAGAATGCCAGGCCAGCAGAAGCAGCAAGACTAAGTCTTTTATAGACCTTAGGCAACGCAGTATTTCGTTCCCCGCGTCTTTGTTACGCGTTTTTAGGTTAGGTATTTGCATTCTCAGTTTCGTATGACCTATTTTCCCGACACACACACACAAACACACGCATGGAAACGCACTTCTTCGTGTAGAGTGCGTATAGAGAGATAATATAGCGTCTACGGAACGATACGATAGGACCGCGTCGTTATAATTCGTTTAACGAGAAATGCGCGCGCGCATATAGGAACACGGAAACGTCCGACCGTCTTGTTTCGTGCAGGCGCGATTTGTTGCGCCTCTTTCAACGCATGTGTGTGCCACATTATATTTCGGCGTATGCAGGCAGTGAAATCTTGGCAACGCGCAATTGCTGTGTTTTTTTAGATCTCTCTCGGTCGTCGGCGTTCGGCAATCGGCACTCGACGATGGGTTCTTTTGGTGTCGGTGCGTGAGGAAGGCCATGCCATGCCTTCACTGAAATGAAACGCTGCCTGCTGCTCTTGTGTTGCTGCTGCTGCTGCTGATTATTAACAACAACGACGACTACCACCGTCCTTTGCTAACTCGACAGCGCACTCTCTCACACTCTTGCCAGTCGCTCCGTCTCGCTCTTTATGTCGCGCACCGTCTCTGTCGCACATCGCTCACTTCGCACAGTACATAATATTTTGTGATCTTATAGCTCCTCCAACCAACAGCGCCAGACCTGTGCGACTTTAATAAACACAATACAATCGCGGTTGTGCGTTTCTCAAGTCTCGATCCAGTTTGCAGTGCGTGTGTTGAACGAGTTTGTTGTGACGACAGTTTGTAGTTTGGTTTTGTGCGTTTTTGGTTAAAATTAAATAATTAACGGGAAAAAAATTTAAAATAATTGTTATTGTGAAAAAAATTAAATAATATCTAATGAGTACCTCTATCTTATTATTACACAGTGAAAATTTCTATACAAGTGATAACAGTAATTAAAAAATAAAAGTTTGAATATTTTGTTCCGTACGTTATAAATATTTTGTTTTGTTTATTTTTTTTGATCGTCGTTTTTTGGATATTTGTTGGAATTTAATAACTGTCTGGATGTTTCCACTCAAAGAAATTTTCTTCGTCTATTTAAACTGCACTTCTTAAATTTGACACGGTACGTTATTTACAATTTTAATTTTCTATTAAAAAATGCAATTTGTGTCATGAATATCAAATTTAATTTAATAATTAATGAATAGGATGTAGTTTTTTGATGAACGTGCAGTTTTTAGATCCATTATTTTAATTAGGTTTGAACGTGTTATCAGCAATTTTCAACCTTTTGCACTTACGTAATACCTTCTCTGTCATGTATATATTTTTTTGACATGATGTAATAAGTTTTATCAGCGCCTTCTGTTTGGGTGACGCAATTTATTCGTTCGAAAAACGTCTATTTAAAATAATTCAGTTGTGGTACCGATTGTTGCATTCACGTGTGCTGCCAACAGATTTTTTCTTGGCGCGGCGGTACTGATGTACTATTATGACACTTGAACGAAAGTGAAATCAAATAACAAAGTCAAGTTTATAATATGTAGGTACATAGTCTTTTTTTTGTGTAACCGTTTTGGCATTTAAAACATTGTTGTTTGGGTCTTGAACTTGTACCGAGCTGTTTTCAGCCAAAATAAGATGCAACAGAGAAAGTTTAAGACAAAACTGTAAAATTATTTCTATTATTGTCGACGATACCGTACGTTCAAAATTATATGGATCACATAAAAGCAAGAAAAAAAATTTAGTTTTATAATACATTCTTAAAATAAACGCACTGCTGCAATGCGTTTAAATGCTTGTTATTCTTATGTTTATATTAAAAACCGTATATAGATTTCTCGTTATCATTAATTATTAAATATAAAATAGGGTTATTTATTCAAGTGTGCAAGCTTTCACGGCCGGCATTGTTCCAAGTCTTCATGGTTTCCGGGCTTGTAGGCCGTGGTCCGGTGGTATTTCTACCTGACGTTTCGTCTACAACTGCGGTAGACATTCTCAAAGGCGATGGGGCAGCGGTCGAAGTCGCTGTCACATCTCCAGCAGTTGTAGACGAAACGTCAGGTAGAAATACCACCGGACCACGGCCTACAAGCCCGGAAACCATGAAGACTAGGGTTATTTATTATTTATGTTTTGTTACAAAAGAGAAATATATATAGAAAAGACAGATTTTTGAAGTAGGAAGTAAAATAAGCAATAATGAATTTGCATATAATTTTATCTATGGCACCCTCTGTTGTCGAGCGTCTATGATCTGCAATAATGTCTATGTGTATATAATTATTTTATCAAAAGCTTAATCTAGAATTTCTTCTATATTTAACATTATCATAACTCATAATATACCATGTGTTCCCGGATCGGGTGGCCAATAGGAAAAACTTTTTTATTGTGCGTTTTACGAAAAAAATTCATTCTTCACAAAAACTACTGCTTGTTTAAGAAATGAGATTCCCATAAAACATTTTTGAATCAAATGTACAGGCTGCTTAGAAATTAAGAAAACATAAATTTTTTTGAATCCTAACACTTTTGGAACCTATAACACTTTTAAATAGGTACGTCTTAGAAAAAACTCAAAACAAATTAAATAAAAACTAGCAAAATTTCACTTATTAAACTAGACACATCCATTGCGAAACTTGTAACGGCTATTTGACAGTTGTCACACGTTGATTGTAGTAGTCAGCGCGCTGAATGAATGGTGAGGATACATTCTTGTATCTAGCAGCTCTTGTAACAGCGCTTATACCTGCTACACTCACTGCTTCGTTGTGTACGCTCGCATATACTTATGACAATGCATTAATTTAAGCAAGCCCTGCTATGATCTACGCTACCATCTAGAATCCCACCTCCATACTGCACGTACCTTAAGGCTGTACTACGTGTACCTGTCCTACATTCCGCTGGTGGAAGTGAAGGGTAAACATAGTTTTCTGTTTGCTGCACTATTATAGCGATTTAAAATTTAAAAAAAATAACTATATTAGGTATTTAATTACATTATATGAAGGTATGTATTTAGTATTCTATTAAATTTTCAATTTGAAAATTACAATGTCTTGACCTTAACTAAAACAGAATTTGAGAAATTATTTTTGAAATCGCGATATCGTTGCAATTACGTCACATTAAATTGCATTTAATTGCAGTGAACATGTTGAGAACCACTGGACTTAGTGCATTGATTAGACACGGAGAAAGGCGTATCCCCCTACCATCGTGCAGTCCCACAGCCATATTATAATTGCTGATTAGTTTTTCTGCACTTTCTTATTTCCACAATATGAATGTATTGACAGTTCCCATATCATGATTTAATAAAATTCATTTGCACCGAGAAACGAGTACGAATTTGAAATCGTGCACTTTCTGCGGCGCTTCGTTGTTCCGATGGAATAGTAATTACTCGATAATATTATTGTGTTGCCATACTAGCTGACACCCGCGGCTTCGCTCGCGTTAATGTTGTTTTTTTTTTTTACTTCCCACCTCTATACTATGGTAGGGAAGTAATGGATTCAGTCCGAAAACAATATTTCGAGATTTTAACAGATTTTCACGTTTTGAGACCCTAGCAATCGTTTAAGATCATTTTCTGACTGATGTCTGTATGTGTGTGTGTATGTGTGTGTGTGTGTATGTGGTCAATTTTTCGCCTTCGATATCTTAAGAACGGAACAACATACGGGCATGCCGATTGTTCTATTGTGTTTATCAGCCTTTAACTTAGATCTGATTAGATTTTGAGTCAAATCGGTTCAGTGGATCCTGAGATATTCAAAAAAACGTCCTCAATGTCACGTATTAACATAGGTAAAAAAAAATATAAATGAATTCTAGATGTTATAATATGAAAAAAATGTAAATATTTTTTTTCTCTAAAATGTATAGTTTTCGAGAAAAAAAATATTTTACTAAAAAAAATAAAAATTGTACGTAAATCAAGGTAACCATGATTTTTGCTATATTAAGCTAGCCATCAATAGATCACCAAACAAAAAAGAGGGCCATGCTTTTTTCAAAGAATAAAAATTAAATTGTGTTTTAAAGACCACCAACAGCTAAGGTTATTTGGGCCTAGTCAAAGAATAAAAAAAAGAGTGTTTATTTTTTGCGAATATTTACTAGGTGGGAAGTATAGGACTGGTCATCAGTCGAATTTTTTTTTTTTTTTGTTATATAATTCCTTTATTTTCAACAGAGACTAATAAATGTTTATTGTGAAGGTGCATCTAGTACGGGGATTCCTTTAGATGAACCTAGGGCTTGAGAATAGTCGAGCGTGTAGCAGTGCTGTTGTTTACATGGCGTTGCTATGGTTCCTCTATTACAAGTCCCCAGTTCCCGGGTTCTAGCCCGAGAGCTGGTAAAAATGTCAATTGGAATTTCAATTTATTATTAAAAAAAATAAATAATGAATTGAAAATATGTATAGTGTAATCCTGACTCAAAATCGCGGTTCAGTTAACCCGGAACAAACAAAACGACAAATATTTTTAAAATGGCTGTTTTTATCGGAAGAGTAAAAAAAAAATAATTTCTCAAATTTACATTTTGTCATCAATTAGTGCGAAGGAACATTTAGTTTTATAACACCTACATTCTTAAAATAAACGCACTACTGCAATGCGTTTAAATGCTCTATTAAATACTTATTAAAGTTGCGGCCAATTAAACACGAACGCCCTAAATATTATCATTATTTCGTCTTATGCGCGATTATTCACGACGTAATAATTTCTAAAAAATCGGGTGGGTTCCGCAACTCCCTGTAATACAAATTATATATTTTCTGAAATACAGTATTTTTCTATCTATCTATCTATCTATCTATCTATCTAATTTATGGTATCATTGCAGCGCCGGCCTGAGCAAACTTGGCGCCCTAGGCGAAAAATTTTGATGGCGCCCCTTTAAATCAAAATTTTCGCAACAAAATAAAATAAAGCGCCCCGATCATAGACAGAACGAGCCGCGTCACATATACCATAAGTAATGCTTGCTTTACACATATTCGGGTCGGCACAGTTCGGCCAGATTCGGCGTGTATACACATATTTGGGTGAGCTTGTTTTTCGGTCGCATCGCACTGGACTCGCCACAACTGTGGGCTCGCCGCCCCTTAAATTTGAGCGCCCTAGGCCGTCGCCTTATTCGCCTATATGGACGGACCGGCCCTGTATCATTGTGACGTCTGCTTTATACCTAGCGTTTGACACACCCTGTAAAAACTGCACAAAAAAAAAAGATTACAATATATCTGTTCAAGGTTTTTTTTATGATATACGTAATCAAAGCAAATAGAAATTTCACTTTTGTCTCCATAAACATGCTTCTTTCAAATAAAAAGAAGCAATGCATTTTCAGTAAACGATTTTTTTGTGGCAATTTATTTTTTATCATTGGAAATACCTATTTTAATAGAACAACTAATAAAAGTGCAACATTTAAAAAAACTTTTTAACAAAATAATATCTTCTTTTTTTTAACCAACTTCATATTTTAATTGGCACAGACCTCAAAATTTCATTATTTTCCTCTTTTTAGTGCCTTTTTGAAGGAGGTTTTTTTTTTGTTAAAAAGTTTTTTATTTTATACTTGTTAGTGTCAAAAAGTAACATTTACCTTAAAGAATCACACGCCGTTACTTACTTTTATTAAAATCAGCCGAACTACTGAACCGATTTTGATGAAATTTCTATGGGACCAATCGTAAAGTATATCCTTTCAAAATCGGTTCATAAACGACGAAGTTATCCGCGAACACACATAAAACATAACCACATAAAAAATATATACGGTCGAATTGAGAAACCTCTTTTTTTTGAAGTCTGTTAAAAATATGCCTTTCACCCTTTTGCTCCGGGGTACACAAATGTTTTCACGAGTTTAATATTGAAAGTGAAAATAAGCCAGTAAAAGTAAGGATTAAAGTGAAAGGATACGTTCGGGATAAAGTCTTGACCTAGTTACCGTTCTTAGTAGACGTCCAGGCCAAGGATAATCGATATTCCTGCGGCCAATTTTAAAAGAAATTTATCAAATGAATTGCTATATAATTTTTAGCTTATAATAAAAGAAATCACAGTCCTTTTCAGGAGTTACATAAAAATACACGACTTTTTTACGTCTTGTCAATTTTGAATTTGTTGATAATAATAATTTATTAATATAAATAATAGTTTTATACGGCTGAAATGCAATTGAAAAATTTTTTTCGTTTTAGAGCAGCCAATTATATAATTTAGCAATCATGTCACGGTTGAGTATTGTAAGTTCATTCCGCCGCGAAAGTGGAAAGGTTCAGGTTAGAATCCTGACTGTGACCACTGGTTGGTAAAATGATTTTTTCCAAAATGTTTCGAAACAATTATATAATTGGCTGCTCTCCAACGAAAAAAATTTTTATAATTATTAATCTTATAGCTGCATTGGGGATCATGATTTTTGTCTAGCTTTTTTTGAGTTAAACTAGAGCCAAAACGAGCTTTATTTTCGGAGGGACTGAAATTTGAAAATCCAAAAAAAGCTGGATATTTTTTCCACAAGTTTGGAAAACGTCTCAATTTTTTTTTCAAATTCAGCACAGTATTGGAAAATGAAAACGCTGATTTACAATGAGCCCGCACTTCACATTAATTCTTATTTCTTATGGTTTAGGGGACAGTGTTGTCCAGTGGTTAGCGTCGCGGCCTCTGGATCAGACTGTCGTGGGTTCGAATCCCGCCTCCGCTCATGGATGTTTTGTGATGTCATTAAGTTTTAAGTGTAATGTAATCAAGACGCTAATGACCTAAGTTGTCGACGCGTCTATAATTTACAATAAAAAAAATCTTATGGTTTAGCAGCTGAAGGCTTTGTAAAAATTTCGGGGCCTAAAATTTTCAAATCAACAATAATACAGAATTAAGTACTTATGTATTTTTCAGCGAATCATTTTCTACCAGCCATTTTCGAGAGTGGACATTATTTTTTAATTTTATGCGATATTCTGTTGGGCTTTATGGTTCAATTCAAAAAATTTGATCAAAATCGGGAACCTCTCAGTTGTAGAAATCCTTTGTTGAGTAATAAGATAGGTCACTCGGAAAAAACTTATAGTCTTTACAACTGGAAAGATCTCTTAACCTCTCAATGATTAATTATGCGTTAGATCTGTTTTCTACTGCACTATTTGCTTAAAGCAACGATTTGCGTGTGCCGCTTACCAGTTACCATAAAATAAGGTGGTTTTATCATAGCATTGCATAATAATTATTGCGGTCCGTGACACATGCAATTCGCGATTGTGTGATGTTTTTTACTAAACCAATCAGAACGCTTCTTTCAAACAAGGCTCATTATTGGTGCAATTGCATAGCGAATACATCGTCAGCAGTATATTTTACCCGACTACGAGAAAAAGGAGGGTTAAGTAGGTATTTATAAATTATATATGAGACTGCAGACGTGACGCTTTACTTGATTTGACGTCTAAGTATGTTTCGAAATTTCAGTTTTTCGAAAAAGAAAAAAGCCAAAGTTAAATCGTCAAAACATTTTTTTATTTAAGTTGACTGTATTTTGATTTCAACATTTATTTTTTATTCTCACCAGCGTTATTTTTAACCGACTTCAAAAAAAGAGGTTTCTCAATTCGACCGTATATATTTTTGTGGTTATATGTTTTATGTGTGTTCGCGGATAACTTCGTCGTTTATGAATCGATTTTGAAAAATATTTTTTTATTTGAAAGGATATACTTTCAGATTAGTCCCATAGAAATTTCATCAAAATCGGTTTAGTAGTTCGGCTGATTTTAATAAAAGTTAGTAACGGCGTGTGATTCCTTAAGGTAAATGTCACTTTTTGACACATCAGACAGCGTAAGAAAGTCGGCTTAATAAAAGTGAGTAACGGCGTGTGATTCCTTTAAGGTAAATGTCACGTTTTGGCACTAAAAAGTAAAAAATAAAAAACTTTTTAACAAAAAAAAACCTGCAAAAAGGCACTAAAAAGAGGAAAATAATGAAATTTTGAGGTCTGTGCCAATTAAAATATGAAGTCGGTTAAAAAGTATAGTATAGTGATTAATATCTTCTTTTTTTTAACCAACTTCATGTTTTAATTGGCACAGACCTCAAAATTTCATTATTTTCCTCTTTTTGAAGGAGGTTTTTTTTTTGTTACAAAGTTTTTTTATTAAATAAGCTAAACAAAATTTAAATGTAAAATCAACCGTAGCGTATATTTTTTGCAGTGCCAATAATTTTTTTGTTTCCTCAAATTTCACAGTCCTGGGTCCTCTACCTAGACTGCAGAATCCTTTCAAGAATCTAACCTCAAAACTAGGACCGGAACATTGTGTGAGTTTTGCATCATTAATCCGCAGGGAAATTTCTATTCGTTTTATAAAAGGCGTGATTTCGCAAACAACAAACAATTTGCATTTTAATTGTTGCAGCATCAAAGTTTCGAGAGTTGAAACAATCGCCGACACCGGCCAATCAATTTTACTGCCTTCTGACTTAATGCAACATTTCAGAACCAATGAAATTTTAATGCTTTTATGTGACAACGAAATTGACAAAAAAAATCTGACCATTTCAGAGTTATGGCAATTTTTTAGAACAGCCCAATTAATTTTTGGTGTACTATAATAGGCTATTAATAAAACCATTTTGTTATAATGTTATGTTTTTTTACAATTATTGAAGATCAGGCGCGGATAGGGTATTTTTTTTTAGGGACGCTAACATTTGTAGTGGCCCGAGTGAGGTTACCAGGTCCAAAAATAGAAAAGCCGGACTGGGGGTTATATTTAGCCGGACATTTAGCCCAAAAAGCCGGACTACCTATTTTAAAATAGAAATAGAGTATTTTCAATCGTTTATTAATCCGTTTTTTAAAAGATCAACCTTCGTGTGCAGTATATTCCTATGTTTTCATAGATATAGTTAAACCAATGTGTGAATGGAGGAATTATAGGAAATTAGGGTAAGGTAGGCAACGTTGGGAGCATAGGAGTTTGACAGGTAATCGGCCATGGCCTTTGTATAAGGTACCATCTCGATATTCATCTGGAATTATTGAGGGAAACCATGGAAAACCTCAACAAGATGGCCGGTACAGGAATTACCGTTTCTAAGCGTGAGGCAGTAGAAAACAGTCCTATTCACGTCTGCCCCCGCCGAGATTCGAACCCAGTACCTTCCGAATGCGAGTCTAGTGCTCCACCACTATGCCACATCGCTTGGTAAATTACAGATATGTACAGTCGCGGACTTAAAAAAGTTTACACCTGTATCATCTAGTTACCGGTTTATTTAATTTTTGCATATTGTAATTTGGCTTTTGATAGTAATGTAGCAATTACTAAGGTTACATCCTAAAAATTCAATAAAAAAATTATTATCAGAACACCTCAGTTGTTTATTATCCAATCCAAATTACTCAATATTATTCAATTAAAACATAAAAAGATTTGATAATATTTGATACTAGCAAAGTCATTCCTCCAATCTTGCAATAATTCATCTTTTTTCTTCATCGTTTTAACAATTTCGAGTCATTTAAACGACAATTATTTCTTTTAATTTTTGACAATTACATTTACCTATTAAAAACTAAATTTGTTGCTAAGCTACTGACTGTTATGTGAACATACACTGAAAAACTCAAGTGTAAACTTTATCAAGTCCGCGACTGTACATCCATACAAAAATCAAAAGTAAACTTTAAGAATAGAAAAGAACCTTTAAATTCTTAAATTATCGAGAGAGAAAAAGTGGAACGTCTGTTTCGTTGAGCACGCGATTGGTTCGATTTCCATTACGTACTTGATTTTGATATCGAAATAAGGTTGCCTGCACCTTCACCTTTGGTTAAATTACTTTTAAACGAAGGTTAAAAAAATAGAGAAAAAACAGTGCGTTTGTTTATTATAAAAACAATGATATAACCTTGTAAGATATGTTACGCATAGAAACATGTACAAAGAACTGACGCATGCCTAATCTAAAAAGAAAAGATCGCATTGGAAAGAATTATTAGAAGAGAAGGTCATCGAAGATGCAGTTGCGTCACTTACGCACATTATCGCAGCGCTATAATTAAACTTCGGATAGTAAGGTCTCCTAACCTCTCATTTCCAGTGTGCGGTTTAGGTGTTAATGATGACACGACAGTAGTTCGTGTAAAAAAGTCATTGTATTGCAGACGCCGCTTGCTCGAAATGAAGGATTAAGAACAACGATTGTCCGATCTGTTGGATCTAAAATGGCGCGAGAAAATGGATGAATGATAGATAAACTCTATAATTGTACATCAATTACATCCAATTGTTGTCATTGGCGGCGATTCCAAAGAGGGGAACATAATTTTGTTGCTTAACTGTGTCAATCTATTTGAACGTTTCGATGTATCGTGCTTGGATAATAATTAATTTGACTATGTTCTTTAGGATGGGTCAAAAAAATCAATTATTTTTACTTCCCACCTCTACTATGGTAGGGAAGTAATGGATTCAGTCCGAAAACAATATTTCGAGATTTTAACAGATTTTCACGTTTTGAGACCCTAGTAATCGTTTAAGATCATTTTCTGACTGATGTCTGTCTGTATGTGTGTGTGTGTGTGTGTGTATGTGTGTATGTGTGTGTGTGTGTATGTGTGTATGTGGTCAATTTTTCGCCTTCGATATCTTAAGAACGGAACAACATACGGGCATGCCGATTGTTCTATTGTGTTTATCAGCCTTTAACTTAGATCTGATTAGATTTTGAGTCAAATCGGTTCAGTGGATCCTGAGATATTCAAAAAAACGTCCTCAATGTCACGTATTAACATAGGTAAAAAAAAATATAAATGAATTCTAGATGTTATAATATGAAAAAAATGTAAATATTTTTTTTCTCTAAAATGTATAGTTTTCGAGAAAAAAAATATTTTACTAAAAAAAATAAAAACTGTACGTAAATCAAGGTAACCATAATTTTTGCTATATTAAGTTAAGATCACCAAACAAAAAAGAGGGCCATGCTTTTTTCAAAGAATAAAAATTAAATTGTGTTTTAAAGACCACCAACAACTAAGGTTGTTTGGGCCTAGTCAAAGAATAAAAAAAAAAGAGTGTTTATTTTTTGCAAATATTTACTAGGTGGGAAGTATAGGACTGGTCATCAGTCGAATTTTTTTTTTACAAGTGACACGGAAAAATGGGTTGCTAGACACCTTAAAAAAATTCTCACCATATTATGAGCTCTTAATTTTAATAGAAAGATTCTCCGCATCACAGTTTTTTATTTTTTTCTCAGTCCAATAGAAAAAAATTCATACCTCATCATTAATTGATTGTACAGAAAAATGTTTTAAGAGAATTTTGTAGCAAATTTAATGCTCTACAAAAAAGGTATCTTATATTTTTTCCGCAAATCTCACCATTTGAAAGATATTGAAGATTTATAATAGTCATTTATTGTCAAGTTATAAAATTCATAAACAAAAATGAAATTTATCTTAAAATAATCAAACTTAAATCTTCAATATCTTTCAAATGGTGAGGTTTGCAGAAAAAATATAAGATACCTTTTTTGTAGAGCATTAAATTTCCTACAAAATTCTCTTAAAACAAAATTAAGCAAAATCGCAGGATAGTGGACAATATAATTTGATTTATTATATTAAATGTACGACGTTTCGTCTATAGATGTACTTGAAAAAGTCTAAATCTATAGACGAAACGTCGTACATTTAATATAATAAATCAAATTATATTGTCCACTATCCTGCGATTTTGCTTAATTTTATTATAATCACGATGGACACGATTTCTAATATAAATTCTCTTAAAACATTTTTCTGTACAATCAATTAATGATGAGGTATGAATTTTTTTCTATTGGACTGAGAAAAAAATAAAAAACTGTGATGCGGAGGATCTTCCTATTAAAATTAAGAGCTCATAATATTTGGTGAGAATTTTTTTAAGGTGTCTAGCAACCTATTTTTCCGTGTCATTTGTAAAAAAAAATAATTGATTTTTTTGACCCACCCTAATGTTCTTATTATACAGATTGTATCAAATTAAACCTGTGCATAGGCCGTTCTGTGTGTAAGACAGAGATCGATATATAAAGTATTAAGTAAGAATGAGATAAATGATCGCTAATAGGATGTTACGTGGTTACTGTAAATAAATAATATTTATACAACCTAATAGCGTCATCTTTGTTTTTTCGCTCCTTCTATGCTATTTTCAAAGGCAGCTACAAATAATTTTATTATGACGGCGGTTGAATTACCACCATAAAACCATTTAATTATTTGAATTTTTTCCCGAACAGTATATAAATTGCCATTTTATCAATAATTTCAGTAGTGACTATTTTTACTGTAGAAAACAACGATGACAGTTGTTTGGTATTACATATTTATTTACAGTAACCACGTAACATCCAATTAGCGATCATTTATCCCATTCTTACTTATTGCTTTATGTATCAATCTCTGTCTTACACACAGAATGCACATGTTTAATTTGATACAATCTGTATACCTACTTATATAATATAGGCATTACGACTGCGACTTCTTCGATTCGACTTTGATTTTTGACGTCTTTCCCGGCGGTATATGGGGGGGGGGGTAAAATGAAGCATTACAAAAAAAGGTGTGACAAAAAATGCGTGGCGCGAACTACCCATAGTTGCGGCATACCCTATTTTGTTTGTGTTTCGAAGAACATCGATTAGACGCTAATGACCTAAGTTGTCGACGCGTCTATAATTTACAATAAATAAAAATAAATAAAATAAACATTGACCGTCGATTGAAAATATTTTTTTCAGTAAAAAACCGAAAACGTAAAAATTATTTTTACTCAAACGCTCTTTTTCTCGTTTAAATTCACCGCTTCGATAAAAAAAATACTATTTTGACGGTTATTGTTCTAGTTTTTGTTTTTCCGTAAACAAAAAAGAATCAACAATTTAATATCGTATGTACCTGCCTATACATTGTACAATGCTATTTATTAGGGTTGAGAATTACCAATGTTTCGTAAATTTCGATAATTTAGTGCGGCTATCCATTTATTTATTTATTGTGAATTATAGACAACTTAGGTCGTTAGCGTCTTAATTACTTTAAATAACAATTCTCTTAAAACTAAATTACATCACAAAACATCCATGAGCGGAGGTGGGATTCGAACCCACGACAGTGTGATCCAAAGGGCGCTACGCTAACCGTACTACACCACACTGTCCTCTGCGGCTATCCAGTTTTTACTAGAATGCGATAGACTTTTTTGCTTTTTCTTTCACTTGTATAGCAAAGAGTAGACTATGGGGTAATCCATACGTGAATTTAGTACAAGTTGTAATAAAAATCGCTAATGACGTCAGTTGTTGAGCGTCTATAATCTGGAATATCCTAGACCATTGATTCCCAAAGTGATCCAGGTGGTTCCCCAGGGGTCCACGGGAGACTCGACGGGGGTCTACGTTGGCGTGACAAATCTTCACATTTTTTGTCGAGTTTTGGGAATATGGTAGAAACGTAGCTGCAGGGGGTCCACCGGAACCAGCAAAATTTTAAAGTGGTCTATGAGAAAAAAAAGTTTGGGAACCTCTGTCCTAGACTTATAAATACCATCCCTTCTATGTACTTGCCTATACAGGCGTCGTGCGCAATTTCTGAGTGGAGGTATGACGTAACAACTCAGTTGTTACACTGTGTTTATTTTAATAATAAAATTTAAAATTTATTTCCCTTATTCGCCACCTCTGACCATAGTCTCATAATGGTTAATGAACGTAATTATTTTACGTAACATGCTTTTGTCATTGTGTCGTCTTGTACGCCAGATTTGATTCGTAAAAATATTTTAAGTTAAAATAAAATTCAGTATGGTTTGCAATTTCGACCAAACTCTTTAACGGGAGCAGTCCAAATTGTGGTGAGGTATCATTCTCCATTATTAACTGCACAATCAACCGGACGATGCCACGCGAGTGAGGGCAAAATATTAACGGAAAGCTAAGCACCTACTCCAAGACGACACAGTGTCAATTTAAAATCAGTGACTGAACAGAATTAACTAAAGTTTTTTTTCAAAATGTGATTTGGTCGTTTAATTCCGTCTGTGTGTTCGCCGGTATATATTTGTGATCAAGATTTAGCACTCAATCTTCCACAACTAACCATCTTCGCCTTAGTCTGCAGTACGCACAGTGCGTCACAGATGTGCCATATCGCGAAGTAAGATTGCTTTGTTTAAATCAATTTCCGCCTCTTGTGTCTATTCATTTCCAAGATAGAGTAATTTGAAAAAAATACATTCCAACAGTGTCACTTACCTACAGCTTACAACGGGCTTGAGAATAGCCGAGCGTGTAGCAATGCTGTTGTTTACATGGCGTTGCTATGGTTCCTCTATTACAAGTTCCCAGTTCCCGGGTTCTAGCCCGAGAGCTGGTAAAAGTGTCCATTGGATTTTCAATTTATTATTAAAAAAATAATAATGAATTGAAAATATGAATTGGTGCTAGGCCCAAATAACCTTAGCTGTTGGCGGTCTTTAAAACGCAATTTTTTACAGCTTACAACAAAATAAATAGTTAAATACGGTCCGGTACATTAGCAAAATTTGAAATTCTCCTGACCGACCAATCGCAACTCAAGAAACAAAGGGACACGAGCTGATCACGCACACGGGTCACTCTATCTTGAAAATGAATAGACTATAGCTAGCTGCGAGTAAAAAGTGAGCAAGAATGTCAGTCCACACATAATATAGACAATTTATTATTTTTCAGTACGTATTGTTCAACCCTAATGGATTCAAATATTAAAAAAATATATACATAATATAATATAAAGTTTTATTTACTTTGTTGTACATAAACAGGTGTGCCGATTGTGCGTGTGTCAGTTACGCATGTTAATTGTTGTCGCCATTACTTAGATAAGATAACCGAGGTATTAAATTTTGTTACAGAAACCGATAAAAATGTGTTCACAAACAGTTAAAATTCAACACACCTTGCCAATATTTTTTGTATTAGCTTTTATGTTGTAAATCTCGTTAGATTTTATCAAGTATCGAATGACCGTTTCGCTACAACTCGATCTTTTAGTTTTGTCATCTTTTTTAAAAATTAATTTATTTTTAATTTTTTAACTCTTAAAGTGGTCGTTTCTCTTTAAGAATTAATAATAATACGCTTAGCTGTCACGTTAGAACTACTAAAATGACAAAAATAAGTGTAATATTTCATTGAAAATGTCGGATATTTTTCGGTTTTTATATTACCTAGTCATTATAAATTTAAAAATTAATTTTGTATAATAAATTGCCGTCTCTTTAATTCGAATAATTATGTCAAACCTGTGACCAATAAATAAGACAATTCGTGAAATAGGACGTATAAAATCTTTCGTGACTTTTATTTTGAATACGCGTTGAAGCTGAGATTAGAGATCTATTTTTAAATTCTCCGAAAGTGTGTTCCAAATAAAAAATTAGTGCAACCTAATTTGGTATATCTGTTGCAGTCAAAACTCTTAACCAGTCAAAAGTGCTATTGACTATCAAAATCATTCAAAAGTACTTTTGACTGAACAGGTTGGTCAAAAGTGGTTTTGACTGAAAATTATTGGTTATTAGTATTTTTGACTGCAAATTTGCGGTTAAAAGTACTTTTGACTGACGCTCTTCGTCAAAAGTAGTTTTAACTGCAATAAAGAGCATCAGTCAAAAGCACTATTAACTCGTTAGATGTGAATAAAAAAGATATTTATTAAATGTGAAATCGTTTATTACGAAAAATTTGGCATTACAATCAATACAAAGAAAACATACACTTAAAAATTGTCATTAAAATAGGTAATCAGAAAATTCACAGGTTTTCTTTTGTCATCACATTGAAATGACTATCTTTCATATCTTCTATCGCTAAAATTCTTTGCAAAAAGCGTTCTTTCTTTTCATAGTCACTCATTTTTGTTCTAATATCAGCACGTTCTCCACTAATAATGAGTAATATAAAAGTTTATATGTGCGTTTGTCGTTATTTTTATCGACCACCTTAACTTTTTAAGAGTTTTGACTGATACAACCAGTCAAAACCACTTTTGACGGAATCACTTAGTGAAAAGTACTTTTAACCAGCTTGCATTGGGCAAAAGTACTTTTAACTGTTATTTTAGTCAAAAGTATTATTGACTAAAGCATACGGTCAAAAGTACTTTTGACTGGTTAAGAGTTTTGACTGCAACATATCGACATGTATTTAGTAAATAGATGTAAAAATCCACTTGTGTGTATTTTTATAAGAAAATGATGAATAATTTTACAGCTATCTAACATCAAGTTTTCTTTTAACATTTTTACTACTCATATTAATCGACGTTTTAGAAGACGCTAATTACCCGAGTTGTCGGGCGTCTATAATCTACAATCAATATAGTTTTACTGAACGTTTTTGTCAATTGAAAAAATTCCACCTGGAGGTTTCTAAAAAATTGTACATAAATCGTTTTACAACGCGGCCAAAGATAATATTAACATGATGTTGACAAACGGTTGCCCTCCAAGTTTGACGAAGGCCGCTCACTTGATCTCTCAGATATCTGTCATCGCCTACTAGAGCTGAGAACAACTTGTTAATATGCTGCAAACTTAAAAATAACTCCCATTCTATCTGCGTGTATTGGAAGTCAATTCAGGAAATGTTTAGACGAAAAATGTGGAACACTTTCGATTTATTTTATTTACTTTATTTAATCTGCTTTCGGGTCAAAAAACGTACTTTAATTGAACGATGATTTTATAGTCGCTTTCATTGGTGTTTAAACCACGATAATAATATGATGTACGTATGGGTTATGAATCAAGAAGTCCATTTAAGAGTATTCTCTTAACGGAAGTTAAAACGGTTATCGCTCTCCCGACTCTATTTTTAAAGCTAAAGAGTTCGGGTAAACGCCAAATGAGGGACCGAGAATCACTGATTCTACAGGCAAAAAATTGAAAAAAAAATCTGGAAAAACTTACAATTTTTTAAAAATTCCGTAATCTTTCACACGTAACCAAAACTTTTTCTCAAAAAATTCGCGTGTAGAATCTGTAGTGTCATTCTTGGACTTTCATTTGGCGTTTACTCGAATACTTTAGCTTTAAAAGTAGCGTCGGGAGAGCGCTAACCGTTTTTAAGCGAGGGGAAAGGATTTGAGATTTGCGTTTAAAATTCAGTTTCTTTCATTATGGAATAGCGAAATCCTTGCATAATACATATCATGTCCTTTAAAATTATATATAGGTAGGTAATAACATCTCACGGAATTTTTAATTTGGAAAAAATGATATTGAAACATTACTTTTTTTATTTTACGACACGATCTTTAAGAAATTGCCGCATAAAAAAAGTACGTTTCCTGTACTGATTCATAAATTTAACAAATCACGATAAGTAAAGCTTTTCTGGCAACCTACATTATTAACACATATACGCCGTCTTTATCATATTATTTTAACACTTAATTTCCATTCGGTAATTGAAAAAAAAAAATAAAAACAAAACATGTTTCGTTGTCAAATATAAATTTTATTGTGGTCTAAATACTTCCGGTTATAATTTTATCAGCGTCCTTCCTTCCGTTGCGTGACGCAATTTTTATGTGTGAACACATTTACATATGTATTTTAAGGAAGTTTTAGCTTTTGAACAATATTTTGATTAATGTTTTTTTTTGTGTTTTGTTACAGGTAAGCAATTGTTTTTCTTCAAGTATGCGCTTTGCAACTGCTTCTTTCGCGGGATTTTAAACATAATATATAGGTAAGATCTTAAACTAATTATTATTAATTAAATATCTATAATATATTATCTGTGAACCATGAGACAAAACGTCTCATGTTCGATTTTTGGTAGAATTCAACCGTTTAATTGGTACTGCCGAGCACATGCCTCGAGCCACCTGGTCCTTGCCACGCTAGTGAGATTATTTAGAATAAAAAAAAAATTTTAACAAAAAAAAACCTACTTCAAAAAGCCACTAAAAAGAGGAAAATAATGAAATTTTGAGGTCTGCGCCAATTTAATAAAATATGAAGTCGATTAAATAGTAGCGTATATATGTTTTCTTTTTAACTTCATATTTTATTAAATTTGCTCAGACCTCAAAATTTCATTATTTTCCTCTTTTTAGTAGCTTTTTGAAGGAGGTTTTTTTTTGTTAAAAAGTTTTTTATTTTTTACTTTTTAGTGTCAAAAAGTGACATTTACCTTAAAGGAATCACACGCCGTTACTAACTTTTATTAAAACCAAATTTTGTTGAAATTTCTATGGGACCAATCTGAAAGTATATCCTTTCAAATAAAAAAAAAATTTTCAAAATCGGTTTATAAATGACGGAGTTCTGAGGTAACAAACATAAAAAAAATACAACCGAATTGAGAACCACCTCCTTTTTTTGAAGTCTGTAAAAAATGTGAACGAATTCGCGTTTGCGACTTCGGAAAAATAGACTATTATGTGACCCACACCTGAGTGTTAATATTAGATAACGTGTTTTATAATGCAGTTTATAATGCAGTTCAAATTTAATGTACGTGGAGATAAAACCTTTTTTACGCAATGTTACACGTTTAATAAGACGTTAAAAAATGTATTAATTGAAGGTGTAGAAAGCTGAAAGAAATTACCAAAAATCTGTACAAAAATCGTAAACGCTCTTTTTGTTTGTATCTCTGTCTGTGTGTGCACGCTAATCTCCGCAATGGTTGAACCAATTTGGATGTGGTTTTCAGTGACGTATCGAGATAAGTTTAGGCTAAACATTTAGTGTTTGTTTTACATTTAAATCGGTTGACAAATTAAAAAGATATATCAATTTTACGCTTTTATTTTGTGACACCGTTAATGCAAATGTCAAAATGTAAGGCTAAACATATAATTTGGTTGGGCTGACTGTTTATTTTTGTGACACCGTTAATGCAAACTATTTCCAAGTGATTTTAAGCCCGACTTCGCTTCGCAGGGGGAGAGATTCTCGCGGGGTGGTGATAAATCGTACTTCGCGTCGCAGGGGAGAATTAATTGTGTGTGTTTTAAAGACCACCAACATCTAAGGTTATTTGGGCCTAGCGCCAATTCATATTTTCAATTCATTATTTTTTTTTTTTTTAATAATAAATTGAAAATCCAATTGACACTTTTACCAGCTCTCGGGCTAGAACCCGGGAACTGGGGACTTGTAATAGAGGAACCATAGCAACGCCATGTAAACAACAGCATCGCTAAACGCTCGGCTATTCTCAAGCCCGCAGGGGAGAATTTCTCGCGGGGCGGGGGGTATAATAAATTAACAATATACGTGAGCGGAGCCACGGGTAGTCGCTAGTTCTACATAAGCAGTTTTGGTTTGTGATCATAGATATACATTTATAAAACTATAAAAAAAAATCTTAAGAACTTTTCAGTGCTAGAAGTAATTTTATTCCAACATACATTAGAAAATAATAATAATACCTATACCTACATCTATAACTAGACGTGGTCGTTATTTCACGTCACTAGTTACAATAACTAGCTACGCGGTATGTAACCGAATCACTAGTTTCGAGTTACATTACAAGTAGTGATTTTTGCAAATGCGTTACTAAACGAGAGCGGGTGACAGTGACACGAATAAATCCGAAGTAACCCGAACACGCACATGCCGTGATTTAAGTGTATAGCTACAAACACTTAGATAGTGATTTAATGTATTTTAGTTTCGTCTCGTTTCGTGTGTAACTGTGTAGTTGGTATCTGGTGGAGGTATTTATGCAAGCAATCACAGTAGCTGAATAAAAATAACTAGTTACAAAAATCACTAGTTTTGAAACAGGTGACGCCGACCAAGTCACTGGTTTCGTTACGTTTCTTGAAAATAACGTAACGACCCACGTCTATCTATAACAGATGAAGTTCGTGGTAATCATTTGTTATTACAGTTAATCGTTACGTCGTTCAATAGTGCGTAACGCACTGCCACATTATTAGCATTAGGTATATTTTGTATAGTTTTTCATGCAGCTGTTTTTTACTTCCCACCTCTACTATGGTAGGGAAGTAATGGATTCAGTCCGAAAACAATATTTCGAGATTTTAACAGATTTTCACGTTTTGAGACCCTAGCAATCGTTTAAGATCATTTTCTGACTGATGTCTGTATGTGTGTGTGTGTGTGTGTATGTGTGTGTGTGTGTATGTGTGTGTGTGTGTATGTGGTCAATTTTTCGCCTTCGATATCTTAAGAACGGAACAACATACGGGCATGCCGATTGTTCTATTGTGTTTATCAGCCTTTAACTTAGATCTGATTAGATTTTGAGTCAAATCGGTTCAGTGGATCCTGAGATATTCAAAAAAACGTCCTCAATGTCACGTATTAACATAGGTAAAAAAAAATATAAATGAATTCTAGATGTTATAATATGAAAAAAATGTAAATATTTTTTTTCTCTAAAATGTATAGTTTTCGAGAAAAAAAATATTTTACTAAAAAAAATAAAAATTGTACGTAAATCAAGGTAACCATGATTTTTGCTATATTAAGCTAGCCATCAATAGATCACCAAACAAAAAAGAGGGCCATGCTTTTTTCAAAGAATAAAAATTAAATTGTGTTTTAAAGACCACCAACAGCTAAGGTTATTTGGGCCTAGTCAAAGAATAAAAAAAAGAGTGTTTATTTTTTGCAAATATTTACTAGGTGGGAAGTATAGGACTGGTCATCAGTCGAATTTTTAAACTACTTTTTACGAAATCGTTTCGGGGACATTTTCAATATTTATTGTTATCGTACCCTGCGTTAGACATCAAATAAGTTTTTGGCCGAGAGTGTAGCAATGCTTTTGTTTACATGGCGTTGCTATGGTTGCTCTATTACAAGTCCCCAGTTCCCGGGTTCTAGCCCGAGAGCTGGTAAAAGTGTCAATTGGATTTTCAATTTATTATTAAAAAAAATAATAATGAATTGAAAATATGAATTGGTGCTAGGCCCAAATAACCTTAGCTGTTGGTGGTCTTTAAAACACAATCAAATAATAATTATTAATTAATTCAACAATGAATTTTTAATCCACAATGCATCCACTAGGTAGTGAATAGTATTTCTTAACATATCAGTCAGCATATTATGCCATCATGATTGTTAAACGTCAAACGATTGTTATAAGATATATAAGGAAAAAATCAGAAGCCACTGTCAGGACTTCTGAAATTCCCAGTTTCCGGCTGGTTGAGTTGCCATTTACTCACACAGTGCCCCGAAAGTGAAATCTGTTCCTTCCCAGATTTCACTTTCGGGGCACTGTGTGAGTAAATGGCAACTCAAACAGCCGGAAACTGGGAATTTCAGGTTCAAGTCCTAACAGTGGCTTCTGATTTTTTCCTTATGTATCTTATAACAATCGTTTGACGTTTAACAATCATGATGGCATAATATGCTGACTGATATGTTAAGAAATACTATTCACTACCTAAGTGGATGCCTTGTGGATTAAAAATTCATTGTTGAATTAATTAATAATTATTATATTGTTGTCCACAAATACCTAACTCATATATTGTTATTTACAATCAAATAAGTTTTTTTTTAAAGTAAAGCTTCTTTATTTGCAACGATTTTAAAACGGATATAGATAAAACGTAACGGAAGTAGCCGTTTCTATAAAAGTGATGGAAATGGAACGGGTGAAAAATAACAAAAACACGAGAGTTAGCAGTTTTTGATTTAAGTGTAAGCAAGTGAACGCGAGTGAGAGAGTTTTATTTCTACCTGGTCTTAACCACACACAATCTTTTTTTTTCAGAAACAATACTTATAATGACCGGGTTTATCGTACATTTTAATCACGATGTTTTTTTAATCACACTGTTAATTTTTGACAGCTACGTGTTCATTGGTTGCTGCGTTTCGTTACCATAGCAACCCGTCATTTAACAGTGTGATTAAAAAAACATCGTGTTTAAAATGCACGATAAATCGGCCATCAGTTTGATTATTTGATATTCGAATTATTTGATTTCTTTGATTTAAATAATTATAGTTAGATATGAATACGATAAGTTCAATATCTCGTCCTTTTAGATTAGTATACATATTGTATCAAATTAAACCTGTGTATAGGGCATTCTGTGTGTAAGACAGAGATTGATACATAAAGCAATAAGTAAGAATGAGATAAAAGATCGCTAATAGGATGTTACGTGGTTACTGTAAATAAATAATATTTATACAACCTAATAGTGTCATCTTTGTTTTTTCGCTTCTTCTATGCTATTTTCAAAGGCAGCTACAAATAATTTTATTATGTCGGCGGTTGAATTACCACCATAAAACCATTTAATTTTTTGAGTTTTTTCCCGAACAGTATAAATTGCCATTTTATCAATAATTTCAGTAGTGACTATTTTTACTGTAGAAAACAACGATGACAGTTGTTCGGTATTACATATTTATTTACAGTAACCACGTAACATCCTATTAGCGATCATTTATCTCATTCTTACTTATTGCTTTATGTATCAATCTCTGTCTTACACACAGTTAGAATGCCCTATGCACAGGTTTAATTCGATACAATCTGTAGATATAAATGTATGTACGTATAATATTCATTCTATTTTCTTGTTCAATTAATTAGTTCGTAGGTATGTTGTAATAAACACGCCGTTTACATAAAATGTTCAATATATAGCATTTACTAATAACTATCAGTTATAAAAATTACAGTTGGCCGTGGCTGTCGCGAAACAGGATAGCTAGAATGTTCACACCTAAATTGTTCGAGGTTTCTTTCATAATTTAATTAGTTGTATGACGTTATATAAATTCTAACCTGCGCGCGTTTATGTCCATTCAACGTTACGCAATCACGAAAATATCCAGTAATATTATAATATTAAATCTTGCATCAAAAATTTGTAGACGTGGTCGTTATTTCACGTCACTAGTTACAATAACTAGCTACGCGGTATGTAACCGAATCACTAGTTTCGAGTTACATTACAAGTAGTGATTTTTGCAAATGCGTTACTAAGCGAGAGCGGGTGACAGTGACACGAATAAATCCGAAGTAACCCGAACACGCACATGCCGTGATTTAAGTGTATAGCTGCAAACACTTAGATAGTGATTTAATGTATGTTAGTTTCGTCTCGTTTCGTGTGTAACTGTATAGTTGGTAACAGGTGGAGGTATTTATGCAAGCAATCACAGTAGCTGAATAAAAATAACTAGTTACAAAAATCACTAGTTTTGAAACAGGTGACGCCGACCAAGTCACTGGTTTCGTTACGTTTCTTGAAAATAACGTAACGACCCACGTCTAAAAATTTGACCGTGGCTATTGCGGAACGGGACGGCTAGAATCTTCAGACTCAAGAGTTTCATTAACTTATAAAAACACATTCTTTACAGCTCCGGTATGTTAATCATGTTAGCCATGATCGTCGCGGAACGGGATAGCCAGAATGTGTCGAGATCGAGCGTTGAATTCACGCAGTTTTGGGATAATAATTTGATATGTTATAAACTTATAAACGTAAGTACCAAGCATTAGTACATAGAAGTGAAGCCAGTGAGTTGTTTCGGTTACGGAACTTGCTCAAGGTCTTCTGCACGAAAAGCAGTGTCGCCCCGCACCGCCGCCCGCCCCCCTCCTGTTCCTCCCCCCGGCGCACCGCCAACTGCCATTTACACAACTCGCGTATATTTCGGCAGCGACAAGACAAAACTGCTTATGACGAATTTTTTTTTTTGACATTTTTCTTAATCCATAAAATTTTGAGTCAATTTATTGCTGCATGAAGACCAGCGCACACGCTACTTTTTTGCGATTTCAAAAAATTATGACAGTTCATTTGCGTCGCCATCTTTTCTTCTAGTGTGCCGCGAAGTTCGTGCAAGTAAGTAATGACAGGCGCACGCAGGCGTATAGGGCGAATTTACAGAAGTTGCCATGGCAACCGTTATTTTCTGCGCTAGTGCAGAAAGTAAATCATTTTCCGCACACCTGCCTGTTAAATGGGTCGTTAATGGCCGCTATACATACATTGAAAGTAGCTATTTTGTAGTGGGTATGGCAAAAAATTATTTTTAAAAACGAGCTGGTAAATCTACTATATAGGCACGGTCGATTTAAAAAAAAAACACGCGACCAGCAGTCGATTCTTTTCATGAACAGTAAAAAATGGATCGTCGTGCTGTGATCTTTAAATCAATTAATTTATCAAAAATCGGACGTGAACCACTTTGTCTCGTGACCGCAGATTTTATTGTAATTCTATGCATATTCGACTGTTCCATTCCTTCTTGTTAATAATATATGCACATTCGTGTATGTGTGTGAGAAAGAGAGTGTAGATAAATTACAGAAAAAAACTTCGACGGCACAAACAGAAATGTCGAGCGTCATTTTTGTTTTTTATTTATCCAAAATCGACTGCCCTTCAGCCGTGAAAAATTTTGTAGGACGTTATTTATGGTTATTTTCTTTGCGTTTATGTACGTCAATAATATTATTCCCAAATTCAGTTTATCTTCCATAAATTTCAGTTCAGTGGTTTGAAAATATCGTATTTAAGTTCTAATTATCTGCGTGGCGCCTTGTCCTCTTCCTGCGAAGCGAAATCGGGCTGGTGGTGTTTATAATATTAGTATAGGAACATTATTTTCATAAAACTTTATCGATTTACGCAGTGCACGCCATGGAAGCTCTCAGGAGGCACGAGATTTATTCCGACTTAATCGACAAATATCATCATAACATTACCTAATTTGCAGAAAATATTTATAAATGATATACCTAAACCTTCCTCGTTAATTAGTTTGTCTATTGGTGAAAACCGAATGAAAATCCTAACAGTAGTTTCCGAGATTAGCGCGAACAGACGCGGCGGGAGATTTAAATTTATAATATGTGTAGATAATTGAGGGAACTCGAAAAGAAATGATTTTTCCCATTCGGTTTCTAAAGTTGAAATATCTCTATGCGGGAAAATGCAGAAAGGCAATTATCGTGGCGACCCTTCTACGAGTCACCCGGGCATATTTCCATTTATGTGAGAAACCTATCTACTGCTTCGATTTTCCTAAAATGTGGATAATAAAATGACGGGTGCAATTTCGATATTCGCCGTAATCACGGATATGCCGTGTTTACGTTTTGCATTCGCACGTTAAAGCACATATAAATACAAAATACAGGCTCTGCAAGCTAGGGCTGGGGTTTATCTATAAAATTAACACACGTGCACTCAGTTTTGAAGTAAAACTTTGGTTATAGTGATCGAAATGGAACGGGCTGTAGTGAGTGAGCGGGATTGAGAGAGTTTTACTTGTACCATGTGGTCCTAAGCACACGCACTACTTTTTCCCTGTTATATAAGTACTAACGGCCCGGTCCGTCTTCGCCCGGACTGCAATACACGACTCACTCGCTTCGCTCGTTCGCTCGAATATTATGATTACATTACTCACTCGCTTCGCTCGTTCGCTCCCTTATGGTACATTACTCACTCGCTTCGCTCGTTCGCTTAAATATTATAATTACATTACTCACTTGCTTCGCTCGTTCGCTCCCGGGTGGTATAATTTATATACAAAATTTTTGATTTATACAGCGTGTCCACGAAAGTTCTTTACAAATGGATTTTTTTTTTATTAATTATTGGAGAAAAAATTTTTTTCTGTGGAAAGATTTGATAATATTTGATACTTGCAAATTCCTTCCTCCAATCTTGCAATAATTCTTCTTTTTTCTTCATCGTTTTAATAATTTCGAGGCATTTAAACGACAATTTCTTTTAATTTTTGACACATTTATCTATTAAAAACTAAATTTGTTGCTAAGCTACTGACATTTTGTGAACTTACACTGAAAAACTCAAGTGTAAACTTTATTATGTCCGCGACTGTACATGATTAATTTGACGAATTGTACCCATACATTGTGGTTTTTAACGATAATAAAATTCTATTAAATTGTCAACATTGCGCAACCCTGAATTAGTAAACGTTGGCGAACATGGGATATTATAGATACGCATAATATATAAATATAGAAGGGCACATCAGTGTATAAGCAAAGCAAAGCACGAGGGTACAGAATGCGCAGATACCTGTACAGTGTAGTAAGTGTAAGATTTCCGTAATTTGATTACCTTAATACATATTACACACACACACACACACACGCTATCTATGTAATATGTATCATATTATTATTATTATGTGCGTATCTTATACCTACATATTATTATATACCTGCGAAGAAGATATTATTATAGACGAGGAATTTGCTTGAACGCAAACTTTATACGTTTTCAGTTCTCGAATGTGGGTAAAGTATGAAAAAACTCGAAAAAAAATCGAGTGGGTTCAGCGCTTCTGGTTGTATCGCAGTGTTTCCCGTAGGACTCTCTTGAAAAAAAAGGGTGTGGGTCTCGGGACCCCCGACATATGCGAAACATCAAAGAAAACGTTATTGAACTCGGTGGTATTCTCTATGTAGTAGTATATATTTTTTCAAAAGCAGCAACTAACTGTTATGCTGACGTAATCCTATATACTGCACTGTAACACACGCGGTTGCGGCGTTTGAGCACGCCTGAGCCAGAAACGCAACTAAATACACAGCGAAGTATCTATATTACATACCTAAACGTGTATACATATACTTTTGCTTTACAGTACGTTCGTAAGTATACTCTCTCTCTCTCTCTTCTCGTGCCCGAGCGCGCGGAAGCCGAGAGAGAGGGAGAGCGAGAGAGTGTGCCGCAGTGGTGGGGAGAACAGCAGCGAAGGAGCGGACCATACACTTCGTTGCATATTTCCCCTCACGCGGCTGTTCACAGCCCGACATAAGATGTTTCACATCAAAAAGTGTATTCCTATCAAAACTCGAGCAGATCTGCGAGCAAAATTGGCGTTCCCGTAAAAGAAGCCGCACGGCTAAAAGAACTCGCAGAGGTGCCCCCGCCCCCCCCTGCCCCTCCATAAATACGTTTTGTACAAGAAGTGTATATATTTTTCATTGTCAGTAAAATTATTGGGCAACGCGTCTCTCGTGATAATACACTTACTTGGCGTACATACATAATAGTTGTGTGATTGGCCATGCGGCACACGACCTTGTTTTGTTTGAAATGCAGTGATGCCACACTCTACATAATATATGTTACTATGATAATATGACTATGTCATTATAAAACTCGTCACTAGATACGCATAACTCTACTTAAATTAGTAATATCTGGGTGCCGAGCTTTGCTCGGATGAGTTCAAAAAAATAGTACTTGTATGCTGTGAGATATTATTTTCTCAAAATATTACTCCGAAACGAATTTATTTCTGAAACATAATTTAAATAATTGTTTCTGTTAAATATTTTAAATACCTATGTGTATTTTTAAGCGTAAAAACTAAGTATCAACTTGAATCAAGCATTTTTTCCTGTAAATATTACTTAGGTCGCCATTTTCAAATCTACCGCCGTTATTGTTTTGTTGACTGAAGAGCTCGCAAAAACCGATTTTCATAGATTGAATATCTTGTAAAAATGTTCGAATCAGATGAAATTCTGCTTGCCCGTTGCCGTTTCAATAATCCATTTTTAAACATTGATACCAAATATCAACTTTATCGAAGTACTTTTTCTCTGTGATGTCATCTTAGCAACTTTCAGTAAATTTCAAATATTTTTTTGCATAGAAGGTACCTACTGAAAAACTCACAAAAATCGATTTTCGAAGAAATAGAATTCATATTATATCTTTTAATAACAAACGACAGACTATAAACCTGCAGCGCAAAACTTTTTTGCATGCATCTTCACCATAGTTTTTAAAAATCGATGTGTTTTGATATACTGCATGCCTGCGTCGCTAGAAGTGCGGCCCTTCGGGCCGCCGTGCAAATTTTTAAACAAAACTTTTTTGTATGTATCTTAACAATAGTTTTCAAAAATCGATGTGTTTTTACACAGACTCGCGGTGCCAAAAGTGCGGCCCTTCGGGCCGCCTATATGTCATTATTTACATATTGTGCAAGACACTTCTTATATTAGTGTTCATTTACAGTTTTAACCCTTGTGATATATTATACAAAATCTATGTAGAAATAGGCTTCGAATCGATCTGACAATTGACCGAGTTATAAAAAAAAACTCTTTTTTTTAATTGCTCCCCCTGGGACCAAGATTCCTACCTAGATCGATTTCTCGCCCCGAAAAATCCCCATTCTGTAAATTTCATCAAAATCGTTATTCTTTTTTAAGAAAAAAAAGTCTAGGTAAGATTATACGTCATACTATATTTAACGTACATAATATACATATTTTATATAGGTAATATAAAAATAACATACTTAGGTATCTATTTATTTAAATATTAGTTAAAACTACTTACATAATTACGTTTAGTTTTTATTTCTGTTATTCTTTACTATACAAATAGTTCACGGATTATTTTAATAAGTTAAAAATTCTGTCAGATAATTTTGACATATAAATAATGAAAGTAGTTTGTTTTCTCCAAAGCCTACTCACGATATTACAATGTTTTGACAGGTCAAAAAACCGTTTTTAAAAATGATAAAATCGATAGGAAAACGAATTTTTCCAGGGATGAGAACTAGCTAAATCGATTTTTTGCCCCCCGAAACCCCTTTTCGGTAAATTTGATCAAAATCGTTAGAGCCGTTTTCGAGAAAATATTTATATAGATACATAGAAACATATATACAAGATTTACTCGTTTAATAATATAGGGGGATTGTGATAATATCGAGTATTTGCAGCATCTTACCTGGTTAATCATGGAAAACATTAATGCATTAGAGAAAATCAACATCCACTGAACAAATCAATTTTGGTCTCAGAGGTGAGAAAATCGGCGTTTTTTTAAATTTTGCGCAGGGTCTAGTTTACATAATATACTTTACTCTTTTCTCGTCGCAACGGGTATAGGTTTCGGAAAGTGCGTTCGGAAGTTTTCGTAACACTATCCAGTGACTCAAAAATGCGTAATCTTATTATGATGCATTAAAAAAAAAATCGATAAAAATATTATGTACCTACCTAAGTATATAATTAATTGCAAACATGGCTTTTAATGGACTTATTGAAATAATCTCGTGAGCTGTTGAAAGAAATCAGCAGTTATCAAAATGGGAAAAAAACTAGTGTCTTGACCTTTGTTTCTCGGCACCACGCGCGTGCGTATTCCAATTAACGCTGTAACTAGAGAGATATCCGTTCTATAAGATTTGATATTTTTAGTTCGTAGATATAATTACTAATTATATTATCTTAATGTGTGTAAATTAACGTTAGATAATTATATGCTTTGGTATAACAATTATAAATTATTATCCGTGAATAATAATATTAAACATATATAATTTTATTAATATTTATAACCTTTACCCGGGGCTTCCGTTAATGTCAGTTTTTTGGCTCAGCCTCCTTTTATAGCATATGGAAGCGCTAGAAATAAATGGCGGCATATTTTAAGGGTCATTAACGACATTTCTATTTAAAGCCTTCCTCAAAAAATAAGCTATCTAAAGGTACGTGCAGTACGGAGCTGGGATTCTAGATACTAGCGTAGATCATATAGCAGGGCTTGCTTAAATTAATGCATTGTTATATATGCGAACGTACACAACGAAGCAGTGAGTGTAGCAGGTAGAAGCGCTGTTACAAGAGCTGCTAGATACAAGAATGTATCTCACCATTCTTTCAGCGCGCTGACTACTACAATCAACGTGTGACAACTGTCAAATGGCCGATATAAGTTTCGCAATGGATGTGACTAGTTTGATAAGTGAAATTTTGCCAGTTTTTATTTAATTTGTTTTGAGTTTTTTCTAAGACGTATTTAAAAGTGTTAGGTTCCATACGTAAATATTCAAAAAACCGGTTTGGATAAAATTTTAATTCTTGGTATAAATGATGAAATTCGCCATGTTTAGATCGTTTTCTATTAATTGGGTACATGATAGCTCCTACCCAAATTTGTATTTAAAATATACCACTTTGTAGCAGAAGAACACAAATATTCGTCTTCGCTATCTGACATTTCAAACGCGATTTAAGCTTGTATCAGTGCTAGTATCAAAGCTTCGTTGTGCAAACCTATAAGCGCTTATAATTTCAGCCACCATCTACCATACATGCTACCATCTAGAATCCCAGCTGCGTACTGCACGTACCTTTATATGGTAAAAACAGCATTCAAATCTGTTCAGATTTACACCCGGGCGAAGCCCGGTCGAGCCGCTATTATTCAACAAAACCCGATAAAGTAAATTATCTCTGCAGTGTATAGTTAATTTATTTTAATATAAGTAATAATATAGATAAAAAATGAACATTACAAGGCTACGTTAAACCAAGTAACATTTCCGCTTTGTTGATCAGTGCACGGTAAATAATTGCAATACTTATATGTATTTTAGTACGCGAAAATTGTTTCGTCTTTTTTCAATCAGGTGTTATATAATATTATGAAAATAATAACTAAATTATGGCTTGCTTCTTCCTACACTTAACACTGTTAAAATATAACATTAAAATTATAGAAGCACATAGTTATATATTTTTAGGTACACCAAAAACTTGATTCACTTTTTCAAGGACGATTTCTCGACCGTTTCGCGGTGTAAAAACCGCGACTCCTGGTGAGCGATGATGTTTGAAACATTAGCGGCTCGTCCTTGAAATTGTATAACCTGAATGTTGTATTTCAAATTCAAGAAGCACAGTGTGGTCTAGTGGTTAGCATCGCGGCCTCTGGATCAGACTGTCGTGGGTTCGAATCCCGCCTCCGCTCATGGATGTTTTGTGATGTCATTTAGTTTTAAGTGAGTTGTTATTATTCAATGTAATCAAGACGCTAATTACCTAAGTTGTCAACGCGTCTATAATTTACAATAAGTAAATAAATAAAATCAAATTCAAGAAACTAAGGGCCGGCGCATACAATCAATTTTTAATTGCACCAGCTGTTTATTTGTTTGTCAAAAGGCTATGGGATCAGAAGAGACCGCTCGACACGATAGTTGTATAATAAAAAAAATCATAAAACCGCTTCGATCGTCTTTTGACTTTTCTGTTGAACAACTATCGTCGGCAGCTTATGTCCACAGCTCGTGTATTGACGCCAGCATACGCTCGACTAAATAGTTGTTAGGCGACCAATTAGTTTAATAGTGAAATTATGGCTACTGATTGATGGTATGCGCACCTCTAACAACTAAACAATTTAGTCGAGTTGAAATCGCGACTAAACTGTTCAGTCGTGGAAACAATTGTGTGTATGCGCCAGGCCTTCAGCTATGGGATGATCAGTGCAAATGTCGTACCTTCATCGACACGGTTTTTTCAGTCTCCATTTTGTTAGTAGGTACAATTTGTTGTTAGTACTCCAGTGTCGGATTTAGGCATAAGCAAAATAAGCCAACCATAGAAACACCATATTGTAGCAAAACCCCAGATGTTACGCCGCTGGCGACAATAGAATCATCGAGAACAAGTAACAATGATGAGGCGTGGCATGATATCGAAGACACAGGAATGTTCTGGAAAGAGGATCGGTCACCGGAAAGAACAAGGAGAGTCGTGTGACAGTGTCGATTTGAAATAAATACATAGCATATAAATTGTTCAGTGCATTAAAGCGCTTCAGTTCGTTTAAGAATTACTGTTCGGGTTATTATTATATAAACAGTGTTGACTGTTAGAAGTGAGATATAATTGTTACATTTTATTGTTAACTATTTTTGTTACATTTTTTTAATTATTTTAAATAAATAATTTATTCCACCCACGTAAGAAAACAGTTTTGTTACAATATTTAAAACAACATCGTTACACGCTCGGCTATTCTAAAGTCCGGTATCTGTTTTTGATAACTCAGGTGCAGGATGAAACTTGAACGGTCAGCTCCTATACTTTTTTTGTGCAGATGAAACCATCTCTAATTTTTATACTACTTCTATAATCCTTATAGTTGAATCGAAACCCGTATGGTATATCCCCAAATTGTTGGTTCGAAATCCTTTCCACTTAAATTTAAATCTGTATTTTCGGTACGCCACTGGTGCAGTTTTAGCGCCATGCTAACTACACCGCAGATGGAGTGCACGATTCAACTATGCTAATAATTTCCTGACACGATTCTAGAATTTTTTTGTTCGTGTTTTTTAAAAAAAAAAAGTTCATTGCCCAAAATTGTGTAACGTCATCGCCAAGGATAATTTTATTATTGCTTTTGTTCTTTTAGAACCACACTCTTTACTGGACATTACTTATTTTTTTCTCAAACGTAAAGTCTGTTGTGTATTCACTTATTTGTGTGGTTTTGTTTATAATTATTTGTTTTTTCATTTTCGTAATTACGTTTTACATAATAATTATTGATTAATAGGTACAACACTGTAATAATAACCTGAAAATAATCTATAAATATTTATAAAACGCAACATTTCTCTGTCTGTCTGATTATAACTCGAGAACCACTGAACCGATTTTCATGTATGTATTTTGTAACGGACTGCAAAAAAAGGAATATATTGTTACAAAACTGTTTTCTGAGTTGGCGGAATAAATATTTATTTACAATAATTCGTAACAATTAACTATATAAAATAATTGCAACAACGAAAAGTCAATTCTAACAATAAAAAAACTCAAACTGTAATTATTGAACTAAACGAGCCACTTAACTAACACTTAACAAATAACTATATATACATTATACAAGGATTATTTATCTGTAATTATTTATGTCAGATTTATTTATATCAGACGCACTATTCGTCGCTCAGTACTTGATTTCGTATTCAACACGATACTGATTTCCTGATTGACCCACGCCGCTGTTTATATACCTGTGTGGCGTGTTCTCGATTTCTCTAGCGTTGTCCAGAATGTTCGTGTAGGCACCAGTGTGTTCAGCAAGCAGACACCGTTTGTATACTGGGTGATCCGTAACAATATGTTATTTAATTGATAGGTACGTCTGACCAGCTATAGTGTGTATTTTGTTACGCTAGAGGGAATCAGTGACAATTTTACTGAATCACGTTTTGATGGTGCTTTTTTAAAAATTTGACGATTTCTGTGGCCCCAGTGAGTAGGCCGCATTTAGACGTCTCGGTGTCTCGACGTCGGAAAGTGTTTTAAATCTAATTGACAAATTTCTTCGACAATTAAATTCCCTGCGAGTGATAAAGTTGTTGTGTCGCCGTTGTTTTAAATATTCAAGGCAGACAAAAAGTTAAAAGCTGTTTCTAGTACCTACTGAGTTGACGACGGCCCGCTGATAATTTAATTAGTAAAATTAGTGTGACATACACTCACACATACAAAATATAGTTGGCTATATGAATTAAGTACAGTATAATATATTATAAAAGTTTGCACACAGATGCTAAGCGCTTCCATAGAGTTATTTAATGCGAATCGCTCTTAAAAGCCTCATTTATGTAACATCTGAAGAACTGTTATAAACAACAGAAATTGTACGTTCCGCTGTGTACTATAATTTATTAATATGTAGAAGACTTAGGAAAAAAATAGACAAAACATATTTTTGTGAAGAATCGGACTCTTGGACTAGGTGCGGGCACACAAACTTCAATCTTTTATTATACATATTGTTACAAAACTGTTTTCTGAGTTGGCGGAATAAATATTTATTTACAATAATTAAAAACAACAATAATAAATACAACAACCAAAAGTCAGTTCTAACAATAAAAAAACTTAACAATAATTATTGAACTAAACGAGCCACTTAAATAACACTTATAACTATATACAATTGACTACACTAATATTTATTTTATCAGATGAATTTATATCACGGTATTTATATCAGATTTATTTCGCTGTTCAACACCGTCACAGTACAATCTACACTGACTGATTCCCGTTGACTGATCAATATTTATTTCACTGTACTGACTGATGGTACGACTCACCATTCACTGACCGATTAAGTGACACCGTCGACTGACTCCTGACTCACTCGTACTTCGCTTATATAGGTCGCGCAGCCCAGCCTAGTACGTTCTCGCGTTCTCTAGAACATTCCGGCGGGTACTCGCTGTTCAGTATCTTCGATACCATTCCACGCTTTACTACTGTGACCTTTCTTTCTCGTCGTTTCTATTATAGGAAGTGGCGTAACATCTTGAGGTTTGCTACAATATTATGTTCCTGAAATAGTAGATGTATCTAGTGGCGTAATGAGGCGTATTACTGACGAGGAATGACAGTATGACATGTTAAAACGAGTGCCAAACCCATACAATAAAATACCTGCATTTCATTTCATTTTCAGTATTTTTTATATTTTTTGACAGTTCATTTTGTGTCGCCAACTTCGCTCCCATAGTAGGCCGAGGCACGCACAGGAGTATGTAATAGCGGGCGGATCAGGGCGAATAAACATAGATCATTAAGGAAATGGTTTGCTTTCCCACACTGGTGTGGAAAAGATACGTTTCCGCACACCGGCTTGTAAAAGTCTCTTTACATCCATGCATGCATGTAAAACAGCAATTTTATAGTGGGTACGGCAAAAAATCCTTTACATTATGAAGTAGGCAAATTTGACTATACGAATAATAAATAAATGCCGGGTTTATCGTACATTATTTAATTCGATGTTATTTCTGTGGTTACATCGTATGTTTTATGTGTTATTCGGTGTAAAAATTTAACAGCGATTAACAAAACAGCGTGTTAAATGTACGATAAACCCGGCAATAATATTGTTTCAAATCAGTTAAAACTACTTTCTGAATAATTATTGAACGCAGTTATAAATTATTTATTAGATATATTATTTTATATTCAAGAAAATTGTGTAATCGATTCTAAATATTTTTTTTTGTTATCATTTCATTAAAGTTGACCTTCAAACAATGCGTTTGATAGAAGAAGACGGAAAAACATTGTTTTCCTTTTTCGTTTGTTAAACCTAGATAACAATTTTCAAATGTACTCTGCGTCAAGTACTTCGCTGAATTTATAATAATTTATGTTTCGGTATCGTTAAAAAATTATTGAAAGAGATATCAGAAAAAACTAGATTGTTCACACCTGTTGTTTTTTCTATAAATAGCTTCGCTTGTTTGTTTCGTTTTACATTACACTTTAATGTCCTTGAATTCGTACCTTAAAATTGGAGTTAAAACGTTGGTCTGCACCCGAAAAATTATACCTAATACATAGATTCGAAAAATCCCATTTTAGTCAAGCGCGTCCTGGCGCATGCGTATGAAAAACTATTCGGCCAAAAATGTTTGCGTGATTCTCTTTAGTATGTAGTAGTGATTATAAAAGTGCATTGAAAATTTTTATTTCATTGGAAAGCAGCCAATTATATAACTGATTCGAAACATATTGCAAAAAATCATTTTACCAACCATAGTCACAGTCAGGATTCTAACCTGAACCTTTCCACTTTCGCGGCGGAATGAGCTTACATTTACTCAACCGTGACAAGATAACTAAACAAACATTCTCCTCTCTCTATGCCTAATTTTCTGTTTTTTAACACGCTTATATTAGCTTCACCTGTATGTTTGCGTGCTTGCTTGCTTGCTTGTTTGTCAGTTTGTAACCGACTTCTTTGAACTTGATTTTGACCAACTTTGAACGGTCAGATTTAGTTTAAACTTTGTCGACTTATCAAGAACCGACAACAATACAATAATTCCATAAGTTTGTCCCATTATCCTGACCAGGGTCTCCAGGACTAAAAAGCAAAAATAAATTATAATTTAAAAAAACTAAAAAACACGCTTTAATGAACTAAAAAGTAAAAAATAATTAATTTTATTGTAAAAAAGCGTGGGGTGCTTTGTATCATATTTTCATACTACCCCACGCTTTTTTACAATAAAATTAATAATTTTTTACTTTTTAGTTCATTAAAGCGTGTTTTTTAGTTTTTTAAATTATAATTTTTGTATGGGAATCTGCCTTAATTTTTCCTTTTTGTTTTTTTTTTAACTATTTGTTAGGATATCCGCCATAATAACCCTTATTCTGTAAAAATTTCAACCGGCTACCTGTTACGGTTCAAAAGATACAGCCCTTTAAAGGTAGGACAGACGGAGACACAGAGAGACGGACGGACAGACGGCGAGGCTTAGTAATAGGGTTCCAGTACGGAACCCTAATAACAAAAGTTCGATAATTACTATCGATTCGTCTGTATCTGTCAGTTGTATACGTTTGAGGTTAGCGTCACATAGAATATAGAAAAAATAAATAAACGAGATTTCGAAGGAATCGATTTAAAAGTGGAATTGTAATAAAAGAATCGGGGCAGATAATGTTGAAACACATTCAAGGAGGAAGATTAATCGTCTTTTTCCTTTTGGCCAGGTGTGACGTAGCGCACAGCCAACATGCGAGGCTTTTCCTGGGTCATTGACCTACAGAAAGAATCAATAACTGAACACCTGTAAACTTCTATATATATATATATTTATGTATACCTACTACGTAGTATGTATACTTATATCTCATTGTGCTAGGCCAGGCCAATCGCAAGGGTTGCATCGACATGCTGGAATGCCGGAGGGGTTTAAATTTAAATGTCTCTTCCTGGAATTTCTCTCAAGGTTTTATTCTAATCGATCGCGATGGAGAAGTCACCCTTCTGTTATACGTGAAGTACGTCTTTTTTATTATTTTTTAACTGGGCAATTGAGGAATTATTGGCTCCGTTTCGAAGAGGGATTTCATTTGGACAATGGCAGGTTTCATTAGAGAGGCAAAAAATTAGTTTAATTCACCAATATAATTTACCTCCAACTGCTGGAGTTATCTAGGCCTAGAGGAGGTACCGGTTAATATTATCTCTGATTAAAAATTCTGTCATAAAAATAATTTGAAATAATTTCTTTGACCCACTGAAGTTCTTACACGATATTTTGTAATATATACGATCAACGGATGTGCAATCTTAGAGCGTTCCGAGTTCGACATGTTATGAGACAGATATTGTAAATTATAGACGCTCGACAACCATAGCGAATATGTTAAACAAGCACTTTAATAATAATTAGTTTATAGAATAATTATTAAATAGACAATAGCCAAACCACAAATAAATACTTTTCTTAACGTAATCAGTCGGCAAACATGCCATCGTGATGATAAACGTCAAACAATTAAGATATACAAGGAAAAAATCAAAGACCACTGTTACGACTTGAATCTGAAATTCCCAGTTTCCGGCTGGTTGAGTTACAGTTAAATTACAAGTAGAAATGTTACGGTTAATTCATTATACAATTTACAAAATATCTATAGTCGAGTTCCAAAATGTAAGATAGTGAGTCATGCACTCAATTACTTCACTATTTATAAAAGTGGCACAGTTTTTATGTATGCGACGCTTATGCTTACATTGTTTTTCCGCTCCATTAACCAATTGTTACGAACTAGGTATGCATGACTCACTATCTTCAATTTTGAACTTTACTATGGGTATGTTTTTAAGTTTCATCAATATTCTATTACGCATAATTATTCTAGAATGCGACATTTATTTCTTGTAAAATTTACAGCAGCTGTTTGCTGATTTGCCTGGCGAAACACCTGCCTTATTATTTATTGAATATTGTTGCGATGATCGGAATTTGGACACTCTTATTTTTGGAGTTCCGTAGAAATTATAGGAACCCTTAAAATTCCGTCATGTCCGTCCGTATGTCACGGCCTTATAATCTATATATATAAAAATCTCGTGTCACGGTGTTTGTGTTCATACTCCTCCGAAACGGCTTGATCGATTATCATGAAATTTTGTGTGTGTATTTGGTAGGTATGAGAATAGATCGTAAAATATATTTCATACCACTAGGTGATGAAGGTGTCCCTATCCAGAATTTTTTTATCTATTTTTTTAAAGAAAATTTTTTTTTGAATTTTTTATTTTATTTAGCTTTAAAAAATACATATATGGCGAACGAGCGAAGCGAGTGAGTAATGTAATTATAATATTCAAGCGAACGAGCGAAGCGAGTGAGTAGTGTAATTATAATATTCACTAGTGAACGAGCGAAGCGAGTGAGTAGTGTATTTATAATATTCAAGCGAACGAGCGATGCGAGTGAGTAGTGTATTGCACCCGGGCTTTCTTAGCATCCGGGCGAAACCGGACCGGGTCCGCTAGTTCTTTCATGAAAATTGCAGATTTTGCCGGTGCAGTTATGCTTTTAGTTAACCCAAAGACACACGTGGGATGACAAGATTTTTGTTCGCGTACCCCACCGAGTGGCGTACGTTGAATGAGTCTATAAAAATTAAATCAACATCCAACATATGGGCTTGAGAATAGCCGAGCGTGTAGCAATGCTGTTGTTTACATGGCGTTGCTATGGTTCCTCTATTACAAGTCCCCAGTTCCCGAATTCTAGCCTGAGAGCTGGTAAAAGTATCAATTGGATTTTCAATTTATTATTAAAAAAAAATAATGAATTGAAAATATGAATTGGTGCTAGGCCCAAATAACCTTAGCTGTTGGTGGTCTTTAAAAACACACACACACGTATGCTCATTCGATTCAGCATACTTTTTTCTATAAGATAACAGCATTAATAATTTAGAAGTACATTGAGTGTGGGAGAAGTTCTTTTTTTGAAAATTATTTAGTCTTGAAAGAGTCATAGCGTCCCGGTGGCGTATTTCTGTTGGCGAAACAGCCTTAGTATAGATTCAGCATAAAATGTCACTCTTTAAAATAAACTATAAAGATTTAAATATGCTCCGAATAAATCATCAAATTTTCTTCTTATATGGATCAGCTTGTGTTTAAAAAAATCAGTTTATGACATCAAAGAATTTTTAAATACATATTTTTTTTTGTATTTCCAACAGCGGAATTAAAATTTTTAATAAAATCTAATATCGTGTTCAGTGATTTTTAGGCGCGATCTTAGCGAAGCTAGAAGCGCCTATATACACTCGCTTTGTCTGTGAATCTGTGAATCTGTGAATCTGTGAATCTGTGAATCTGTCACGCTATTTTGTGTCACGCGTACAGCCCAAACGGGTTAACCGATTTTAAAAAACTTTTTTTTGTTCGATTCCTCTCGGGGTCTATTTGATCCTAACGTCGCCCGATTTTTGAATTTTGGCCCCAGAGGGGAGCAAATTAGAAAAAACGGTGTTTTTTGCTTATAGTTTGCTCAATTTAAGTCAGATCGATTCGAAACCTGTCTTAAACGAAAGAGCAGAAAATTTTAGATAGATTTCATGTATAATATTGTGTCAAAACAGTTTTTTTATACAGATTTATATGATTATTAAACGAAATAAATGCGACTTTATCTAATAAATCGCGAACTTGTTTCGGTTCTCCTTGTCTGTTGCACAGTGTGATATGGATATTGGAAGATAGCGTATGCTCTGTCTTATATTGCATTATTTTAATATAGTTATTCAATTTTTTGACTGCTGATGTTTGAATTTAAGTTTAAAAACCCTGGCCTACTGAGTTAAAATGACGTGTAACTAATTATTGACGTCGATCGGATGGCGAGACCTAAGGATCGGACCAAAATTTCTCGACGTTCATACCTTGCCGAACAATTTGACTTTCTCTGTCTGTATGTCCCTTTGTACGCTTATAACTCGAGAACCACTGATCCGATTTACATGATTTTTTTTTCAAGTAAATAACTTCTTATGCGACTGCGAGTTTTAAAATATTCTGGCATCACGCAAAAGTAACCGAACTGATTCTCAAATAAAAACGTATGTTCTGGAATCACGCAAAAGTAAGTAGGTAGTAGATGCTTTGTTTTTTAAACGGTGGTTTTATTTAGCTTGATCCCGTATATTTGTTACAAATCTTGCGACCGACTGAGTTGAAATTTTGCACACATGTGTAGCTCCGGTGACAAAACAATATTATGTTAACTAACTGACCGGCCCGGTTCATCCGGGCGTAAATCGTACTTTTAAACTTTCACCCACTTCCTATGATCCGATTGAGTTGAAATTTTGCACACATGTGTAGCTCCGGTGACAATACAATATTATGGTAACTAGCTGACCGGCCCGGCTTTTGTCCGGGTGTAAATCGTACTTTTGAATTTTCACCCACTTCCCGTGATCCGATTGAGTTGAAATTTTGCACACATGTGTAGCTCCGGTGACAATACAATATTATGATAACTAGCTGACCGGCCCGGCTTTCGTCCGGGTGCAAATCGTACTTTTGAATTTTCACCCACTTCCTATGATCCGATTGAGTTAAAAATTTTGCACACATGTGTAGCTCCGGTGACAATACAATTTATGGTAACTAGCTGACCGGCCCGGCTTTCGTCCGGGTGTAAATCGTACTTTTGAATTTTCACCTACTTCCCGTGATCCGATTGAGTTGAAATTTTGCACACATGTGTAGCTCCGGTGACAATACAATATTATGATAACTAGCTGACCGGCCCGGCTTTCGTCCGGGTGCATATCGCACTTTTGAATTTTCACAGGCAAAAGGTCTTTCTCCGGTAACGTTTCAGTGGATCGGATAAATGTTATAAAATCAGACTAAGAAAATAAAGCATACTAAAAAATTAAAAATAAAAATAGATAAAATACTTTAAAGTTAAACGGTTTTATAAATGTACTAAAATGAAAAAAATAAAATTTAATTTAAGTTCATAAGTATAAAAGCGTGGGTCGTGACTGTAATAAATTATCATAGAGTTTACGACCCACGCTTTTATACTTATGAACATAAATTAAATACCTATTATTTTTTTCTTTTTAAAACATTTATAAAACCGTTTAACTTAAAAGTTTTTTTACCTATTTTTATTTGAAGGTATGCTTCTTAACGCACGTTTCAGATGGGGACCTAAATAATAAAAAGTGAAACGTCACGTCACGAAGTAGTGTAACGTCACTTTTGTAAAAATTATCCGATCCTTTTCAAAATTAATATTTGAGAGTTTTATAGGACACAAAAAAATAAAACGGCGTCAGATTTCAAAATGGCGGCCATATGTACTTTTTTGTAAAAATTATCCGATTCTTATGAAAATTAATATTTGAGAGTTTTATAGGACACAAAAAAATTAAATGGTGCCAGATTTCAAAATGGCGGCCATATGTACTTTTTTGTAAGAATTATCAGATCCTTTTGAAAATTGATATTTGAGAGTTTCATAGGACACAAAAAAATAAAATGACGTCGATTTCAAAATGGCGGCCATTATATATAATTTTTTGTAAAAATTATCCGATCCTTTTGAAAATTGATATTTGAGAGTTTTATAGGACACAAAAAAATAAAATGACGTCAGATTTCAAAATGGCGGAAATATGTAGTACTTATTTCTAAAAATTATACGATCCTTTTGAAAATTGATATTTGAGAGTTTCATAAGACACAAAAAAATAAAATGACGTCAAATTTCAAAATGGCGGCCGTATGTACATTTTTGTAAAAATTATCCGATCCTTTTGAAAATTAATATTTGAGGGTTTCATAGAACACAAAAAAATAAAATGACGTCAGATTTAAAAATGGCGGCCAAATGTACTTTTTTGTAAAAATTATCCGATTCTTTTAAAAATCGGTATTTGAGAGTTTCATAGGACACAAAAAAATAAAATGACGTCAGATTTCAAAATGGCGGCAATATGTACTTTTTGTGTAAAAATTATCCGATCTTTTTGAAAATAGATATTGACGAGTTTTATAGAACGCAAAAAAATAAAATGACGTCATATTTTAAAATGGCGGCCATAATTATATACTTATTTGTAAAAATTATCCGATCCTTTTGAAAATTGATATTTGAGAGTTTAATAAGACACAAAAAAATAAAATGGCGTCAGATTTCAAAATGGCAGTCAAATAATAACATTGTTTATATCTTTGATAAATTCGGTTTTATATACAATGCGTAAGAAACATAGCTTCTGTCGGGTATCTTACGACACCTCATGACTTTTTTTATTTAGCAGGTTCCGAGTTTCGCTTAATAGTCAACCGTTGCTATGGAAAATTGTTTAAAAAATTCACTGCACTATTTTTTCTATGTAATCCAATACATATTTACATTAGGTCTTATGGCCATAGCCTACTACAAAATTGATCTTCTTAGTGTTATTTTCCCTATGTTCGGTAAAACCGTTTACACACAATACCTACATGAATATCGCGCCTTGTAATTCTTGAATTACTTGTATGCTCCAAAATTTTTTATCAAATATATCGAAAAATTAGCTCGCAGCAATTTCCACCGTTTTTAATATCCCTTCACGTATAGCAAAATCTGGATAACGTTAATTTTTGTCGTTTCATTAATTGCAATATTAATGTGAAATCGATTTGTCAGTGCATTGATTTTCCACGTGTCGGGGGTTTTGATATCTGTTCGGTGAATTCGCATCATCAAAATCAAATCAAATTTATCCGATCATCCAAAGATATAATATTATGGATAATTAATAATTGTGTTCAAGTTTCATTGAACCAAATAATAAAAAAAAAAATTCTTTCACCACACGACGTAGTACCCATATTGTTATAAAACTAGCTATTAGAATTGTATAGTAAATTAGGGGTTGGTTATAAAAAAAAAACACCCTAATGCCTATGTAATCAAGCCTTCAGTGTCCAGTTGACCGAACGACCGCGGCGAACGGAAGTACAGGGCTTTGCTCTGAACTTCAACTCGATGAACACTTCAAAACACAGGGCCGCATTTCCAATGAAATTTCGATTTCCGTTACGTAACTGTTATAGAAAAAAAATATTAATAATTCTACTTCTGCGTTGCAATTAAAGCGGTGTCGTTTACGAATGTTTTTTTTAGAAAGCTCAGTTTCAGAGTTGACTTGTAAAAAGTTTAAATCCTTTTTTAACCGACTTCAAAAAAAGGAGGTTTCTCAATTCGACCGTATATATTTTTTGTTTTATATATGTTCGCGGATAACTTCGTCGTTTATGAACCGATTTTGAAATTTTTTTTTTATTTGAAAGGATATACTTTCAGATTGGTCCCATAGAAATTTCATCAAAATCGGTTCAGTAGTTCGGCTGATTTTAATAAAAAAGTAAGTAACGGCGTGTGATTCTTTAAGGTAAATGTTACTTTTTGACACTAAAAAGTAAAAAAATAAAAAACTTTTTAACAAAAAAAAAACCTCCTTCAAAAAGGCACTAAAAAGAGTAAAATAATGAAAATTTGAGGTCTGTGCCAATTAAAATATGAAGGCGGTTAAAAAGTATAGTATAGTGATTAATATCTTCTTTTTAATTTTTAACCAACTTCATATTTTAATTGGCACAGACCTCAAATTTTCTATATTTTATTCTTTTTAGTGCCTTTTTTAAGGAGGTTTTTTTTTTGTTCAAAAGTTTTTTATATATTCTATGCTTCATTTTGCGAAACGACCCACATATGCCCATAAAGCAGGCTCGACGCTTTTGGATTGGCGCAAGCCATGGGCAACCGGCAAATAAATTGTATCTTATAATGCAATATTTGTTCTTTTCCCTCTCGCGGAGACTTACTATTTTTCTTTTATTTCTTTAAATTTATTGTAGATTATAGACGCTCGACAACTGAGGTCATTAGCGTCTTATTTAAATCAAATAACATCATCAATGAAACTAAACAGCATTACAAAACATCCATGAGCGAGGTGGGAATCAAACCCACAACAGCTTGATCCAAGTCGTCCCATTTCGATTTTTCCGTTCCCTGTTTCTTATAGATAGGGAGATGCAATCACCCTCGCGACGCCCACGAGTGGAGGTAAAGTTCTTGGAGTCCCGATGGCGGGACTCACTGATTAATTTTAAATATTTGGAAATCCGCACCTGGACCACAGGTGAAAACCGTAGCCACGTATTATAGAAGAGAGCTGTGCACACTTCACAGGTTACTTTGTTCTTTCTGGTGTGCCTTCACAGCGGTGTGGGGTGGCGTCTCGTTAGAGATTGACAGGACAGGACAGGACGTCGTCATCGTGTAAGGTGACGGTTTGTCTTGTCACTGTTCTAGGCACAAATTTAATTCATTCCTAAATAAGCTGTTTGACCAAGAAGTGTTCCTCAATTTTTTATGAACAATTAACGATTTTGAGATTTTTCGCACTTTTTTGATGTGAAACATCTCGTGTCGGGCTGTGAACAGCCGCGTGAGGGGAAATATGCAACGAAATGTTTGGTCCGCTCCTTCGCTGCTGTTCTCCTCACCACTGCGGCTCTCTCTCTCTCTCGGTTTCCGCGCGGTCGGGCACGGGAAGACAACCGCGTGTGTTACAGTGCAGTATATAGGATTACGTCAGCATAACAGTTAGTTGCTGCTTTTGAAAAAATATATACTGCTACATAGAGAATACCACCGAGTTCAATAACGTTTTCTTTGATGTTTCACATCTGTCGGGGGTCCCAAGACCCACACCCTTTTTTTTTTCATTTTTACTGTTTTCATAACTGTTTGTTCTAAATATATAAAATTATTTTATTTTATTTTGACACTAAATTTACGGATCTTCGGCCTTAGTCTATAATAACATTTTTTTTTGTTTCACTGACTTTTAAATTTATTTGGAAGTTGGAATTTGTTTAATTGATTAAAATTATACAGGGTGTACCACGTAGGATTGAGAACATAGGAAAAACACTGTAGTGAAGATCAGTAAGGATGAATGGCGTCTTTTCGTGTAAAAACCATGATAATGAATTTAATTTAGATAGCCATAATTGCATTTTATCTTCAGTAGATGTGAACAGGAGGGGACTGACGCCTCAGAAACCTCCGGAATTTCCAATCTACTCTGCAGGAATCTGTTCGGTGTCCGCTCGGTGTCTATTCGAATTCGTGTGGTTCCTGAGGCGTCAGTCCCCGCCTTTCACATCTACTATCTTTGGCCGCTAGACATCTTGGTAGCAAGTGTTTCCGGGCTGGGTAGCCGTGGTCCAATGGATTTTACTCCGTACGTTTCACCCAAAGCTCCGTTGGGCATCTTCAGCGGCGATTGGCAATATGATGTGATATTCTTGCCGGTCGACTGGTGACTGAGGCACTGTTTGCGGTGTCCCTTATAAATACAGACACCGCAAACAGTGCCTCAGTCACATCGTATTGCCAATTGCCGCTGAAGATGCCCAACGGAGCTTTGGGCGAAACGTCCGGAGTAAAATCCATTGGACCACGGCTACCTAGCCCGGAAACACTTGCTACCAAGATCTACTATCTTTCTTTATAATGTCTTCCTTGTTGCACTCTTGAACTTTTCTATTATTACCAATCATGTGATACACCCCGTATATAAGTTTCGCCAGCTTGGAACCAGGAAACTGAGACTACTCGAAACATTATCTATTCACCTAAACATATTTGAACAATCCTCGTTTTTACACCGGAAATGAAGAAATAGTTTTGAACACGAAGGACGGTGCACGAAAGTGCGAGAGAGCGAGGGGGGAGGAGTGCAGGGCTGTTGTGTTCAGAACAGTTTGGAGGTGGTGATGTCAAAATTGTGACTTTATTGTGGGATCCGTCATTTACGACGCATTCACAAGGGACTCATGTTCATCAATTTAGCATGAATATCTTTTAAAAATATTCACCTTACGGTCGGCCTGTACAAAACACCGCTGTCGTTGACCGCGAGATAACGGGGCAAAATGACGTGTTCTGAATTTTTGATAATTTTATTTCAAAATTCTTTTTTGCCACACCCACTATAAAATAGCTACTTTGCATGTAATGGGTCATCCAAATGTGCAAGCTTTCACGGCCGGCATTGTTCTAAGTCTTCATGGTTTCCGGGCTTGTAGGCCGTGGTCCGGTGGTATTTCTACCAAATATACCACCGGACCACGGCCTACAAGCCCGGAAACAATGAAGACTTGGAACAATGCCGGCCGTGAAAGCTTGCACACTTGGATAATTATTAAGTTATACCACAAAAATGACACGACGCAAATGGAGAATAAAATAATGTCTGTACCCACCAAAGTGCTGCCTCTCGTGGATAATTGAATGGTCTACTCTCAGGAAAATAGCCCATTTTTTTCGTATAGCCGTTCACGAGGCACGCGTAATAAGGAATGTATCTCAAGATACGTAAGTGGCAGTTGAAGTTTATTTTCATTGCAAAGAAAAAAAAATGCAATGGGCATTTTCCGACACGAGCCACTTTACTTTACACCCGTAGATAGATATAGATGTAAATAGTGCTGTGGACTGTGGGGTTGAAAGAGGAGAGGAAAGGGCGTTGCACACGTTAGGAGGTGTTTTAAGGGCACGACAATAGACTTGTTTGCTTTGTTTGTATCCAACGCCAACTGAAAAGGCTGACAAAAACAGAATAGTTTCCTCTTGTTCTAGCTTTGTGTGGAGCGAACTGGAATTAAATGGGACATTCTTATGTAGTCAAAGCACCTATTTATTATAGTGTAGTGTGCTCTGGATTGTCCGGTCGGACTCCGGGGATGAAAGGAGTATAGAGATACGCGCCGGAGGTAAAAGGAGTAGGTACAGAGATGCGACGAAAAATTTTTGTTGATACATATTTTGTTTGTTTTAATTAAATAAACTAGTGATGGGCGATTACGAGATATTTTAGTCGATTGTCTCGATTGTTCAAACATCTCGATGACTCTCGATGGTTTTCACTTGGACTCGATTGTTGTTGTTTCATATTTCACCGAGACCAAGTTGCATAGTACTGAATCGTACAGACGATGTCCACTGTCGAGAGCCACATAATATATAATCGTTCATCACTCAACAACTGTGGTCGAGTCGATGGATGGTCGATTGTGCAGTAATCGAGTGCTCTGAGACCGACTGAACAGTGTGAACAGTGAATCAACGATGAACGAGTAGCGTAAACGTCAGACTTCATTCGACCAGCATATAACCTTGAATCGCGATTATATGTATTCTCATTCGCTGGCAAATAATCGACTTGAGCAATCGAACATTTCGATTGTAAAATCAAACTCCGAGTCGATTGTGGACTCGATTGTTATTATGAACGATTGCGATTGTTTCGATTGTAAAAACATCTTGTATTCGCCCAACGCTAAAATAAACCAGAATTTTTTTCGTACAAGGAAGCAAGGAATTTTCCTACCCAGCTGGGCAGTCATTAAGGTGCTTAATTTTTTTTTCTTGTCTAAGCGAACTGACGACTAGACTAATGCATATTCTCGTACTTATTTTTTAGCGCTAATGACCTAAGTTGTCGACCCGTCTATAATTTACATTCGTACATATTTTAAATAGATAAAAATTTGGGTGCAGTTTAAAGGTTACAGTTTGTCCTTGAAGCGAATACAGTATTATTTTGATCTGTAACTTTTGTCTTTTTAACTCCTCCATTCACAAACCGAACAAATTGCCTTGACCTTCTTTCAGTAATCAACATCGCTATGTGTGTATTCCTCCGCGCGTAATTTGTGAGTATTCAATAGCGGACATTTCCCCTTGCACTCTTCATCTCAAATCATTCTCCTCGCCTGTAAAACGCTTGCCGCTCTCCCGACGCTATTTTTAAATTTTTTATTTATTGTAAATTATAGACGCGTCGACAACTTAGGTCATTAGAGTCTTGATTATACATTAAATAACAACACACTTAAAACTAAATGACATCACAAAACATCCATGAGCGGAGGTGGGATTCGAACCCACGACAGTCTGATTCAGAGGCAGCGACGCTAACCACTGGACCACGACTGTCCTCGCTATTTTTAAAGCTAAAGGGGGTTAACGACAAATGAAGGACTGAGAATCACACTACAGATCCTACAGGCGAGAAATTGAAAAAAATTCTCTTAGAAAAAGTTACAACTTTTTTAAAAATATTATAAATTACGTAATCTTTCACGCGTAGCCAAAACTTTTTCCCAAAAAATTCGCTTGTAGGGTCTGCAACGTCATTCTTGGGCCTTCATTTGGCGTTTACTCGAGTCCTTTAGCTTTAAAAAATATAATATAATACTGTAACAAAACTGTTTTCTACGTGGGCGGAATAAATTATTTATTTACAATAATTAAAAAATGTAACAACAATTCAATAACAATCAATGCAACAATTATATGTTAATTCTAACAGTCAACACAATAGTAATTCTCAAACAAAGTGAAACACTTCAATAACACTGAACAATAACTATTTATATACTGTATTTATGTTCGCAAATTCAACTCGACACTCTTTCACGACTGGCTGCCTGATTCCCTCGAACTTCGCTTATATAGTTCGAGCAGCTTGGCCCAGCACGCTCGCGCGCTTTCCAGAATATTCCGATGGTTACTCGTATCTTCGACGTCATTCCACGCCTCACCACTGTGACCTATTCTCGACGCTTCTATTGTAGTCAGCGGCGTAGCATCTTGGGGTGTGCTACAATACTTATACTTACCTATCCAAATGTCTATTTTTATGCACAATGCAGTTAAAGATTTATAGATGTGTAAACCAAGCCCTTGAAAAGCACATACCAAACCCTTGGAAATGGAGAATGGCGGAAAATAATAAAGAAGACAATTCCTGCAGCGATAAATAAAAATACAAAATGAAATCTAAACCGCAATCCAATGCGGTTGGACGTGCGGCGGTTACATCATCATCTCGATGCGTGCATGTTTTTGTGTCGCGCAATTCTAAGTTTTACAATCAAGTTAATAAATTTGTCCACACTTTAGAGTTTAGACTGTTGCTAAATTACAATATTAAAGATAAATTTCATGAAGTCTACAAACAGAATAATTTCTTTTGCTATACGGCCATTAGATTTACTAGATTTGCGACATTCATGACTTCGATTGTCATCTTTTTACACGGAAACGATTTTGTGATCGAATTCGAAGAAGAAGAAGAAGCCGATTGTAGATTATAGACGCTCAACAGCTGTGGTCATCAGCGTCTATAAATTGAATTCGATATAAAAATTGTCAATGAGAATGTTTTTTTTTTGTTTATTGTAGTTTAGTTTGTGGCAACATTGCGATGTTTCGAACGAAAAATTGACTTTCTCTGACAGGTGCGATTTTTCAAACGACAATAAAAACACACATTTTACGAGTTGCCTTTGACTATATTTATTGATTTCAATACAATAAGATGACAGTTAGCTTGAGAATAGCCGAGCGTTTAGCAATGCCGTTGTTTATATGGCGTTGCTATGGTTCCTCTATTGCAAGTCCCCAGTTCCCGGGTTCTAACCCGAGAGCTGGTAAAAGTGTCAATTGGATTTTCAATTTATTATTAAAAATGATGAATTGAAAATATGAATTGGTACTAGGCCCAAATAACCTTAGCTGTTGGTGGTCTTTAAAACACATTTTTTTTTTAATTGTTGTAATTATTCTTTAAGTTTAAACAGATAAATAGATGCATTTTTATCGAGATAGTAAAAAACAACATGCAGTGCATCCGTACATTTTCAAAATTTTATTTTTATACATTTTGTAAATTTTTCGAATTTTTTTAAGCTATAGATACTAATTCTGCGTTTCTTGTGGCTTAGCATCCACGGATGTTTTAAATTCTTTATAGGTATATATGCTCAAATGTTCAAAACTAAAAGAGTTAAAAAAAAATTCGTTTTTAGGGTTCCGTACCTCAGAATGAGAAAACGGAACCCTTATAGGATAACTCTCGTGTCTGTCTGTCCGTCCGTCCGATCTCCGAAGCTATTGAGCCTAAAATTTTGAAAAAAAATAGGGAATATAGGGTTACACTCATGGTCTACAGGAAAACTTAAACGAAAATCCTAAGTCCTTAAAGTCCCACGGGAAACGAAAAATTTGGCATAGAGCTGTACCAAGTCTATCAAATATACCATTGTTTGTGTCTTACTACTCGTGGAGTAGTGGTATCGGCGTTCGCATGTCACCAATAAGAGCCGGGTTCAAATTCAATGGGCGATACGTGATTGTTTTTTTTTTTATATAATGTAAACATTTTGAAATTTTTCACTTTAAAAATTAATTTATTTAAATTATCTACGGAAAAGTTTTGAAACAACTAAAAAGAACAAAATAAAATATAAATACAAAACACTTTTAAAAAACAAGCTTAAATAATTTAATCTGTTAATTTTTTACTCCTAATTAACTCCTTATTTTTTGTACGGAACCCTCGATGCGCGAGTCTGACTCGAATTTGGCCTAGTGATGAGCAAAGCAAGACCAAGGTCAAGACTTGGATAGTCTTGGTTTTGGTCTTGCTGATTCATCTTGGTCTTGGTCTTGCTCAAATATGTCTGGTTTTGGTCTTGGTCTTGCTTATTTAGTTTTGGTCTTGGTATTGCTTATTTAGTCTTGATCTTTGTCTTGCGTATCAAGTCTTGGTCTTGCTCATTTTGCTCATTATTTCCGAAGTAAGAATTTTTAGTTTAGTCTTGTGTATTTGGTCTTGGTCTTGCATATTCGGTCTTGGTATTGGTCTTGTTCTTGTTCATTCGGTCTTGGTCTTGGTCTTGCTAGTCTAATGATAGTCTTGGTCTTGGTCTTGCTCTTTCGCAAGACCAAGACCAAGACCAATTTTGCTCATCACTAACTTGGCCGGTTTTTTTTATCAGCGTGTCTTTAATTCAATAATATAAGAACGGAAGGAATCAAGAAGATTAAAAAAATATTATAAGTATGTATTTAATAAGGTATATTGATTTGTATCTGACAAAAATAGAAGCGTGCGGCCAACACTTTTTTATGTAGGTATTTGTTTCGAATTTGTCAGAATCAACAGCTCTGTTAATATTTGTGCACGCGAACAACGTAATCAGTTAAAAGTTAAATATATTCAGTTAGTTTTTTTAAATAACATTTGTCACTTTCACTTTATCTACGTTTTATTATTTAAATTAACGTCAAATTAAATTGTAACTGTAAAAATAAAGGCATGTTAGCTGCATTCTATTCGTATATACCTTGGCGTTGCCTGTACCTCTAAATAAGTTGATAAAATCATAGAAGCATGTGCAATTACTTATTGGAGTTGGTATTCTTATTATAATATTGTACCACAAGTTTATTAAATAAATATCTGAATAACCGAGCTTTGCTCGAATGAGTTCAAAAAAAATAGTACTTAAAGTTCCCATTTCATCAAAATCGTTAGTCGTTTTTAAGAAAAAAAATTACATACCTATAAGTAGATAATATTATTATACGTCATACTACATAACGTATGTACCTACATATTTTCAAATAATTACTGATTATTTTAATAAGTTAAAGATTGACTGTCAGAGTAATTTGACATAAATAATGAAAATAGTTTGTTTTTTCCAAAGCCTACTCACCATACGACACTGTTTTATAACGTTAAAAAAATGTGTTTTTTAAAATGATAAAATCGATAACAAAACGAATTTTTCCAGGGATGAGACCTAGCTAGATCGATTTTTTGCCCCCCAAAACCCCTTTTCGGTAAAATTGATCAAAATCGTTAGAGCTGTTTTCGAGAAAATATTTATATAGGTAGGTACATATATACAAGATTTGCTCGTTTAATAATATAGGGATACTACCGGCCCGGTCTGGATTCGCCCGGGCGCTGTTGTTTTATGATTTATTATCCCCCCGTGCGAGAAATTTTCCCCCTGCGAAGCGAAGCCGGGCTGGTGGTGTTTATAATATTAGTAGTCAATACGCTAAAAATTGCATAACTGAATTAATTCGATCCTTTTATAAGAAACGCCAAAAACCGAAGGAAATTTTAATTTAATTTCTAGATAAATGGATAGAAAGTATAAACTTTTTAAAATGTATTTTTTTCTGTGTACGAATTTTTAATCATGAAAATGAAAAATTTCGAAGTAGGCACGTACAGTACGCAGTTTGGTAAACATTATAATATTGAAGTACTGTAGAACACGAAGATTGTGGAAAGGTATTATATTTTTGTAAGTTGGCACATGCATGTCCGGCGTTATCATAAACAAATAGCTCTGAGATTAGAACACGCAAATTTTGCACGTGTCCTTGAACTTTGACTCGAGGTCCATTACACGACTTCGTAACGATCTGACGATTAAATAGCGGTGGCCTGTACTAAACTTAACACACGGGTGTGCAGTGTTTTCCCACCGACATTCTTCGAGAAAAATGCATGCTTTTATTGTTCTTAATCGCTGATAAGGTTATAAATTAATGTGTTCATTGGCGTAGTTAATTTTTATTTTAACATTGGAAATGTTTATGTTCGTATATGGGGGCAGAGTTACGAGTTTTCGTTCAAGGCCAAAAGACAACGGTGTCGCGATCAAGTGAGGAGCAATCATGCAAAATTGAACAAGTGCAATTTTTTCGAAATGTGTTTTATATCATGTCTAGTTAATTGAGAGGTATTTGCGACGATCTGCGGTGTTATTTTTGAGCAAATGTTAATAAATACTGTAGAAAAATCCATATAAAAGTTAAGTAATCAAGCAAAAGTGAACGCGTATATAACAGAAGAATAATAGGGTTATTCCTGACAAAACTAAACAGTGCATTGATAAATATTGTGCGTATAATAAACAGTTAATTATGTTTCATATATGCTGTTATCATTTCCAATGTCCTCGATGGTTGCAAGGATTGCGAAATGTGTGAATTTTTATTACGCGAAATTGAATCACAAGAGACATTACAAACCTTTTGAAGTTTCCAGTCTGTAAACTAGATAAATATTAATTGGTATATGATAAAATCAATCGATTTTTAAAACCCCCTTATATCCACACAATATTATTCACATAACAATTAGATGTGAAAATACTAAATATCTCAGGCAGCAAGGCTGCCATGATTTGTAAGCTATATCTAAGAAAAAATCAAATGACCACTGTCGGGACTTGAACCCGAAACAGGAGGGCAGTATATCCTAGTGGTTAGTGTGCTTAGTGCCGCAACCTCTAGACTGGACTGCCGTGGGTTCGAATCCCACCTGCGCTCATGGATGTTTTGTGATGTTATTTAGTTTTAAGATAGTTGTTATTTAGTGTAGTTGAAAGACGCTAATGACTTGAGATGTCGACGCGTCTATAATCTACAATAAATAATAAATAAATAAATGAACCCGAAACTCCCAGTTTCCGGCTAGGTAAGTTACCGATTTCTCCACAGTGCCCGAGAGTGGAAACCGATCTTTTCTTATATATAGCATTTTCAAGTTGAAAACACACTACATGCGAGAGTCGATTATTCAAATAAGCTACAAAGCATAGTACAGCTACTATACATGCGAGAGTTAACATTTTATAAGTTTTATCAACTTATAATAAACTCGTTAGGCTGGGATGCCTTAGGTTTTACCTATAGATAAACAACGTTTTGAGTTCCTGTGGTAAATTATAGACGCTCGACAACAGAGCATCACTGTATTTTCAGTTTATTATTAGAAAATAGAAATAGGCTTGGTGTGTGGGTAAAACCACACTGCTAACTTCCCATTGAGTGCCCTTAGTGATTACAGACCAATCTACTGTAGAGAAACTATTTGCAATACAGGTTAACATTTTACAACCATTTTACACGATTCTACAGTAGTTTTTTTGTTAAAAAAAACCGCCATTTTGTATTTTTTACAAACCTTACCAGGTGTTAAAAAAATTGTGTTTTAAAAACAGCTAAGGTTATTTGGGCCTAGTATCAATTCATATTTACAATTCATTATTTTTTTTAATAATAAATTGAAAATCCAATTGACACTTTTACCAGCTCTCGGGCTAGAACCCGGGAACTGGGGACTTGTAATAGAGGAACCATAGCAACGCCATGTAAACAACAGCACTGCTACACGCTCGGCCATTATTAAGCCCTTTTTGACCAGGTGTTCATTATGCAATTATGCGTCAAATGAAATTGGCCCGGAGTCGATATCATTCTTTGTTTTTGGGACATGCGAGCGGAAAAAAGGTGTTGAACGAACGTATAAGTACGTACACACAAACACACAGACATCTTTCTAAAAACAGTAGATTCGGACATTAGGGACCTTAAAACGTGCAGATATGTCCAAATTTTTCAATAGCAAAATCGGTCCCAATACAACTTTCAATGGGAAGTGAATAATGAACTGTTAGAATGAATTGATCCCTAGATAATTTGAAACACCCCAAATTTGTACAACCGTGTTTCTATTTAAAATACCTGACTAGATTTGACGAAAATGTCAAAATTAATATCTACAGTGTGCTTTATTTTTACGCTTGGGTAAAATAAAACTCGATTTTCGTTAGAAAAAGAAAAGATGAATATTTTTATTATCAATTAATTTTTGCTGTTGATAGCACACAGTAAATTTTATGAATGTTTTTTTCAAAAGTATGCGTTTTACTGTCCATTCCAAGATTGAGATAAAGTTTGCAATGCCCTCTGATTATTTACATAAGTAGAGAACATTGCATAAGATTTTACAAAACTAAAAATACACTGTTATATAAAAAGAAATTAAATCATTTTAAAAACTACAAAACACAGTGCATAAACGTGATGCGATGCGAATATGACTGTTTTCAAGCAAATAGCGCGAAATTAGAATTTTGTCCTGGGCGTCGATGATCCTAACTGCGACACCGAGTGGAAGTTTAAACAACGAAATTTCGACGGTTCTTATATCTGTTATTTTTAGTTACGCAAGTAAATATTAAACTTTATTATTCTTGTAAAATGACGATCGTTCTACGCCCCTGGCGTTTTTTTTTTTTGATATCATAATCAGCCTCGTTTGTAAACATAATGTATAAATCAAGCGAAAACGAAACTGCCAGTCTATTTCTCGGAACGCCGGACTGTGTTTTGTCACGAACAAAAAGTGCATAATCGTTGCCTTGCATCGTTTATTAGACATTGATGAATTAACATAAAATATTTGCATTCTAATGCAACGCTGACGATGTTTTTTTTTACGTCTGCGTGATTTTAAAATTACTGCCCATTAAATTCTTAAATATCATGCAGTTAAAATTTTCTGGAAATTTGTTGCAGAGATCATGAGACAAGATTGTGGATATTTTTTGCCCCCCCGACTTCGAGCGTTGCTCTGCACTACGCCGTGTCATCAAGTAGCTTTATTTTTCATTTAAGTATTGCCTCAGATCTCGGTCATTGCGATGACCTCTTGAGTTTGTCTTTTTTTTTAGCACAAAAAATATTTCTTCGGAAGTGTTTTAAGATATTTCTGCGCTTTTAATTTTTGATAAGTTTAAATCCATTAAAATAACAAACCAGTTCATGAACCATGGCTTATTAAAAAAAAAACCACTAAGAGGCAAACAAATAATTGTAAGCAACATACTATTAGGTAGACTATTATGTTCTGTCATCGAATATTTTTAAAATTTTGGAAAATAAAAAACTTTTTAACAAAAAAAAAACCTCCTTCAAAAAGTCACTAAAAAGAGAAAAATAATGAAATTTTGAGATCTGCGCCAATTTAATAAAATATGAAGTCGGTTAAAAAGTATAGTATAGTGGTTAATATCTTCTTTTTAACCGACATCATATTTTATTAAATTGGCGCAGATCTCAAAATTTTATTATTTTTCTCTTTTTAGTGACTTTTTGAAGGAGGGTTTTTTTTTGTTAAAAAGTTTTTTATTTTCCAAAAATTTTAAAAATATTCGATGAGAGAACATATTTACCTAATAGTATACTGCTTACAATTATTTGTTTGCCTCTTAGTGGTTTTTTTTTTAATAAGTCATGGTTCATGAACTGATTTGTTATTTTAATGGATTTAAACTTATCAAGAATTAAAAGCGCAGAAATTTAATATTACAGATATCTTAAACACTTCCGAAGAAATATTTTTTTGTTTTTTATTTTTTACTTTTTAATGTCAAAAAGTGACAATTACCTTAAAGGAATCACACGCCGTTACTCACTTTTATTAAACCGACTTTCTTACGCTGTCTGATATGTGTCAAAAAGTAACATTTACCTTAAAGAATCACACGCCGTTACTTACTTTTATATTAAAATCAGCCGAACTACTGAACCGATTTTGATGAAATTTCTATGGGACCAATCTGAAAGTATATCCTTTCAAATAAAAAAAAAATTTCAAAATCGGTTCATAAACGACGAAGTTATCCGCGAACAAACATAAAACATAACCACATAAAACATAAAAAATATATGCGGTCGAATTGAGTAACCTGTTTTTTTTGAACTCGGTTAAATAAACCATTGAGAACGATCTGTAATTATTATGCCCTCCTCGACAGGAGAGGTCATTACCGTCTATATTGTCCTTATCTAGTTTCCCATGAAGTTAACATATTTTCTATAAACCTACTCCAATTATTGATCTGTTCGGAAGCTATGTTCCAGCAATAGCGAAAAGCTTCGGTAGCCAAAACATAATTCTTATTTTCCTTTTATAAATTGGCTATATTTTAACTGTGAAGTTTTAGTATGGCAGAAATTGAGTTTTATTTAGGTTCAGTGTCCTCTGAAACGACGCGGCGCGGCTCGACGCTTCTGATCGTTCGGAAGGGAGGCGTCGGGCAGGATATAGGAGAAAGAGAGCCACATGATTACAATCATCTGCTTCAGCTCTTATATCCCTATGTGTATTATATTATATGCTGTGCCTGCATGTTTTTAGTTGTGAAAGTTATTGATTTGTGAATGAATGTTCACTCGTGCATGTCTTAAAAACCTTCCTCGTATTAAAATATACTCTTCGGCGATGATAGCGCAGCGCTCCTTTCATCTCTCGATCTAGTCGTGTGCGGAAATTACGGTTTTAGCTATCTATTTACTAATTTCTATTTATAAGGACAAATATCGCATTGCTCGAAGATGGTCGTCAAAATATATTTAGAGCGATTCCCTATCTCAATTTTTTTCGCAAATCTAGTGTATAAGTTAAATTCTTGACCATGCGAGCAAATTTCGTGGATTGTACGCCAAACGTTTAGGGGTTTGGGGGCTGAGAAAGACGGCAAGGAGATATTAATTGGTACTTTTTGTTAGCCTAACTGGCAGTTGTACTCTTTGACCTATAATTTCATATCAAGTCTTCATGGTTTCCGGGCTTGTAGGCCGTGGTCCGGTGGTATTTCTACCTGACGTTTCGTCTACAACTGCGGTAGACATTCTCAAAGGCGATGTGGCAGCGGTCGAAGTGTCCTCCTTGGCGGCTCACAGGTCAGTGTGTCAGTGACTGGTGTTCTCCCTTCTTTTATGCCTAGTGCCAGTGTGTTCTATGTTCGGTCGTAGTCCGTCTCTCTGTAATTGGTCAACTGCGCAGTGTGTAGTGGTGGGGGCGAGTTCTCTACTCGGTCGTATTCCGTCTTTGTACGATTGGTTTTGTGTGTCGGAGTGCTGGTGTCCAGGTTTTACTGAGATTGAGGCCTTCATCTTTTCGGTTGAAATTCTGTGTGTGTTTTTGTATTTCTTTATTTCTATGGCCTCTCTGAAACCATGAATACTTGGTACAATGCCGGCCGTGAAAGCTTGCACACCTGGATAATTTCATATCATTTTAATAACTGAAAATTATTACTAGAGTCGTCCGAAGATTATAAAAATTTCAGTTGTTTTTCTTATTATTCAGAACCAATAGCTCTCACTGTACAATTGCCAAATTGTTAGTTGTAGAAAGTAAAGATTTGGTACTACATAGTTCCATCTTGGTAGCAAGTGTTTCCGGGCTAGGTAGCCGTGGTCTAATGGATTTTACTCCGTACGTTTCGCCCAAAGCTCCGTTGGGCATCTTCAGCGGCGATTGGCCAATCGCCGCTGAAGATGCCCAACGGAATAAAAAAAACGGAATAAAATCCATTAGACCACGGCTACCTAGCCCGGAAACACTTGCTACCAAGATGTCTACCGGCCGTGAAAGCATGAAACTCCAATTTACATAGTTCCACTCCTTCGTTGTCGAGGAAGAAACCGGGGATCTGATATTTTTTCGTTACTAACGATTTTCATCGGGATAACATTATTTGCAAACAGAAATGCAGAATTCGACAACTCTTCCCAGAATCGGTGCAACTGACTAATAATTTAATCATTAGTCATCACAGAGTGCCGCGGTGGCGATGGGTGCGTCAGGAGTTGCGATTCACGCTTTTAAAAAACGGTGTCAGAAACTATGTGAGTCACCCCCTGTGCACTCTGACATGTAGTATATTGTGTTTTACAGCGTGCGTGTCACAGGGTTTGTGATGTTCGTGTTCAGATACGATACACTCTCTCTCTCTCTCTGTGTGTGTATGGATGTGTGTTTGTGGAGGTATGGTGGTGGCAACCCTGTATTGTATTTGTGTGTTGCCCACCTGAACGTTTTTATACACGCGGCAATAGCTTTCGCTCTTATCGGCCGGCCAATGAAATTAGTCCCATAATTTTTCTGTTGTGCACTGACATTTATGGCTCAGCACATTGCGCACACACACACACAAATATATACGGAACATGTACTGTGCGTTCCGAAACACGCCGTGCTGGCACGTTAGCTGCTTACAGGGTAGCCGCTTTTTGGAAAAGTCAGGGAAAAGTAAAGACATTTTGAAGAAAGTCAGGGACTTGGTGAAAAAAATAGTTGCTTACAGGGTAGCCACTTTCTGGAAAAGTCAGGGAAAAGTAAAGACATTTTGAAGAAAGTCAGGGATTTGGTGAAAAAAATAGTTGCTTACAGGGTAGCCACTTTCTGGAAAAGTCAGGGAAAAGTAAAGACAATATGAAGAAAGTCAGCGATTTGGTGAAAAAAATAGTTGCTTACAGGGTACCCACTTTCTGGAAAAGTCAGGAAAAAGTAAAGACATTTTGAAGAAAGTCAGGGATTTGGTGAAAAAAAAGGTCAAGTACGATTTGAAATCGCGTACCAAGAGTTCCGATGTTGATCAACTTAACTTTCGACACCTTGCCCAATACGAAATCTTTGCACATATCTACATAGTTACGTTGGTCGGACATTTTTTTGAAACGTTAAGTAAATTGTTTATTTCTGTGTTAGTTGTTGCTAGTTATACGTAAGTACGTAAAGTAAAGGAAAAAACTAAAAAAATCCCTTAGCAAACCGGGAAAAGTCAGTGTTGGTTCTGGAGAAAAAGTGGCCACCTTCCGTGGCAACTCGAGTAACTCCGGAGTAATTTTGAAAAGGCTCGATACTCGATCCGACGAACAAATATGGCAAGGTATCTGATTGGTAGCTTAAAATTCGATGAGTACATTCGTTTCAATACCTCTTGGTTCAGGAGGTAAAGGCATTCAAATATTTTAGGAGCGAAATTCCCACATCGAAATAGATATGGGAGACGTGTATGGCTTATCGAATTTAGCGAGGTAAGAAAGAAGGGTACTAAATTTGAAAAATATCTGCGAGTTTTTCACAATTTGTGCCAAATATAAGAAGGCTGTGCACAAAAAAGTGCAATCAGAATAATTTGATATCTCGAAATATGCAGTCTATTGGATCGAAATGTGCGAAACACTCCAGTTTAATCTGAAAAAAAGATACCAAAATCGGCACGCTCCTTAAGTCTCAATGTGAATCTACTATCTATAATGAGCCCAGTTGTCGAACGTCCATAATCTACAAATCGGTGTGAATCGACGTTTCGAAACGCACTCCCCGGCACTTGAATGGACACTGCGTTGTGTGGCGTGGCTAGAGCTATAGCGTCGACTTGATGGAAGTAGAATTTTATTATTTCCATGCTGTGAATTTCCTGCTTTACACATCAAAGCAGTATGTAAAGGGGTATGCGATAGGCTTTTTCAGATGTTATTACCTGTGCCTACGCAGGTATAATAAAGTTATTCAGGAAATGATTAACCTTTTTAATCAGTGCTTCTCAAACTCCTGCGCAATTACTTTTTATCGACGTAATTATTGTGCTGCGATAAGATTTTATTGCACTAAATAATACTATTTCCTGAAATTTTGACGTAAGAAAATTTGCTGAATTTTAAAATCCAAATGAAACTTCTCTGAAAGAATTGTCGAGAAAACGTTTTTCATCGTTAATACTTAATACTTACCTACTATAAATTTTTAATTTCACAAATGCGTCAGAAGACAAGGAAAAGAGAAACTATCCGTTTTCTATCTCTCTTCCAACCTGACACTGTCGCCTACAGTTGTTTGTGCCTATGACTCCGCTACTCTATCTGTGATATCTTTATAATACTGTTACAAAACTGTTCTATGAGTTGGCGGAATAAATATTTATTTACAATAATTAAAAATACATAACAATGAACGCAACAACTATATACAATAATTCGTGACAATTAACTATATACAAGGACTATTTAAATCACTCTATTTATTTCAGATTTATTTCGGTGAGTCATTTACCCAGTTACTTCAGTACTATTTATTTATATCCTCTCCACTATTTATATCACTGTACTGACTGATTGACTGATTAATATTTATATCCACTTGACGGCACGAGTCACCATTGACTGCCTAATATTTATATCAGACGCACTTGATTGCACGAGTCACTAATGACTGCCTAATCTCCGTTGAACTGATTACTTGCGTGAGTCACCGTAGACTGACTTGATTGCACGCCTCACCATGGACGGTGGCTGACTCACTCACTCGTTTATATAGAGGCTGCGTGGCTTAATCATAGCGCTTCTAGCGTTTTCCAGAACATTCCGGCAGGTACTCGTATTTTCGCGCGGTTACTAGTTTCTCGGAACTGTTGCCTGTCGTTCATATACAGGGTGATCCGTAACAATACGTTCTCGTTGGTCCAAACTCTAAAGGAAAACCCGCCATTACTTTAAAAATTGCACACACTATTGAGCATTTTTTTAACGTAGATGACATTTCTGTACGTCACTTGCCAACTTAAAACCATCCTAACCCATTGGCTAACCATGTATAATTTCACCAGTTGGAGCAGAACTCCAAAAACGTCTCGAAATAACAAATAGATATATAACTTGCTATAATATTGTAACAAAACTGTTTTCTTACGTGGGTGGAATAAATTACTTATTTACAACAATTAAAAAATGCAACAAAAATAGCAATTATATCTTAATTCTAATAATCAACACTGTTTATATAATAATAACACGAACAGTAATTCTTAAACGAACTGAAGCACTTTATCAACACTGAACAATTTATATGCTGTATTTATTTCAAATCGACACTGTCACACGACTCTCGTTAGTCGTTGTTCTCTCCGGTGACCGCTCCTTGCTTATATAGAGCTAGCAGCTTGACCCCCCCACGCTCGCGCGCTTTTCAGAACATTCCAGTGTCTTCGATATCATGCCACGCCTCATCATTGTTACTTGTTCTCGATGATTCTATTGTCGCCAGCGGCGTAACTCTGGGGTTTTGCTACAATATTATTATATTATAGTTAGGTATACTCTTTCTTAAGCAATTGACTTTCTTAAGCAGTTGACTTCTTGAATGTCGGGGCTCTGGAACTGAGTGAAGTGACAATAACCCGAGGCCGGCGTGGATCCGACGAACTGAGGAAAATCACGCATGAAAGACCCCTGCAGCTTCGTCTGTAATTGAAGAAACTTTATGTTATTATAGATCGAATATAAACGCGCGCCTTTCAAACCTCCATAAGCTCAGACCTCCATTTAATACACCTACACTGTATCTGTGGGCACGAGACTAAATCGCCTACGGTCTATATTGATTGAGACGTATTGACCTATAACGATTCGGAAAGTTTTAGCCCTCTTTTTTTACAATCCCGAAAAAAAATTAAATTTGAAATTTAAAAAAATTTCCGCCCTAAGACTTAAGAAAAAATATGTAGATTAATTGATATTTGCACCAATTTTCGGATTAGAACCTTGGGAACTGGGGGTTTGTAATAGATGAATCGCCATATAAACAAACGGAGCATCGCAATAATCCCGACAATTTAAGAGAGATCGTTGTTGTTATCAAAATCTGCTATGCGGAAAATCCCTAATTTTACAGGAGCGGAAAAAAAACTTTTCAAATTGAAAATAAATTATTGTACTTGATTATTTTGAAATGATGTTTTGGTAATGATTTCTTCCAAACACAAAGAGGGTAAAAAATCTGTTGATTTACTTAACTCGAAACTTAAATATCATGCATAGCCAGGTTTTGATTTGACGACGATATGCAATTTGAAAAAAAAATATCTTCTAAACTTAATGCATTTAAAAATTATAAAAAAAATATATTTGTATTTCTCATGAGCCCTTTCATTTGATACATCACGTGATGCACTTGAAAACTTTTTTGTTTTAATTTTCTAATTTTCCCCCAAAATAAGAATTCGTTTATTTACGCAATACATCCGTGATTGGGTCACCTATAACTGTATATATTATTTACTAATTTCAATTTTTTTTTCGTCCAGTAGATTCGGAGAAAATAAGCTATGACAGACAGACAGAGATCTGATAAAGGTTCCGCTTTTTCATCGGTTATACGGAACCCCAAAAATAAATAAAAACTTTTGGCCATCCCAAAAGACAATATAGAATCGTAAAGGAAGAAATAACAATTTATTGCCACGCTAGAAAACATCGCGAGAGTACTATAAAGAATCTAAGTTAAAAAACATGTTTTGTTTTTCCCGTCTTAAAACGTAACACATATTCTAGTAGTTGCATCACAGTGTGCGCTGCAAAGAGGAAGTAATAAAAGCTGTAACGTAAAGCTCCTAGAGCAGAGCAGCACAGCACACTATATAGCTAACTGGGTCGATAGGTTAATATCATACGAAAGTGAGAGTGGAGAGAGAGTTGCAGGAATGTCGTACGTATATTGTCGACTTGAGGGCGCGAACCGACCTGGCGTCGCACTACGCCGCGGAAAAACTCAGCGGTCTCCGAACTCTTTCAGTCCGAGGGTCGGCTACATTGTCTGCTTCAGGAGGGCGCGTGATGGGTCGGGAAAGTCTACGCAGTACCTATTTGAAAAGAAATTAAACACGAATTATAAAACATTATCATAAGTTTATTTCTATGTATAAAACTAAACATTAAAGTGTAGAATTATTTGATATTTTAATCATTTTTAACCGACTTCAAACAAAGAAGGTTTCTCAATTCGACCGTATATATTTTTTATGTTTTATGTGTGTTCGCGGATAACTTCATCGTTTATGAACCGATTTTGAAATTTTTTTTTATTTGAAAGGATATACTTTCAGATTGGTCCCATAGAAATTTCATCAAAATCGGTTCAGTAGTTTGGCTGATTTTAATAAAAGTAAGTAACGGCGTGTGATTCTTTAAGGTAAATGTTACTTTTTGACACTAAAAAGTAAAAAATAAAAACTTTTTAACAAAAAAAAAAACTTCCTTCAAAAAGGCACTAAAAAGAGGAAAATAATGAAATTTTGAGGTCTGTGCCAATTTAATAAAATATGAAGTCGGTTAAAAAGTATAGTATAGTGATTAATATCTTCTTTTTAACCAACTTCATATTTTAATTGACACAGATCTCAAAATTTCATTATTTTCCTCTTTTTAGTGCCTTTTTGAAGGTTTTTTTTTTAAATTCAGTTACTTAATCGGAGAATAGCTTTATCTCAATAATGATAAAACTCGTCAAAGATGCTCCGCGAATCGGACATTGGACTGAAGCTGGCCGACAAAAATAACTTGCGGGCCGTAATTTGTAGGCTGTTGCTCTAATTTTATCATTTTTACGAGCTATATTCGAAATCAGCCCGATTTACTCACCCCCACGTACATTGGCTCACCAATCTGCTATGATAGACCTAAAACCTTTCCAAATATTTTTTCTACAATTTGTTCGTGAATGTATATTATATGTGAAGGAACTACTCAAAATATTCTTCTAACCCTTACTCCGTACCCTTTAGGTTACGAAACTGCAAATTTAGGATTTTTACCGTTAGATTAGAGTGTCACTTTCCAAATCAACGAATTGCTGTGTGTTGATCAGAAAATATTTTGCTGCGAAAGTACCAATTCCGACACTTCCGTTTCAACCGTCCCTTAAAATATTCTTCTAGCCCTTACTTTATACCATTTGGGTTACGAAACTGTGAATTTTGAATTTTTACCGTTAGATTCCAAATCAACTGCTTCCGTTTCAACCGCCCGTTCGTTACTTGATGAAAATCGCAATTTTCTTCCCCATATAGGAAAAGGGTGTCATGTCAGTGCGACGTCAGTACGCGACGCACGTCCTTCTGCTGTTTAGTGCACCCGGCGACAGTGCAGGACTAGCCCTGCCATCTGACAGGGAAACTCAGGCACTACCGCAGAAACAAATCTTTTTATTGATTTTCTGCTGTACTTATATGTGCATGAAAAGTCCTAGATGTGTAGGGCATGGGGTATTGCGCTTGCAGCAACGGAAAGTGCAGAATATAGTTCTGTCCTATTCCATTATTGCATATACGGATGATCCATAATTTACGTTACACAAATTGTGTGACTTATTGTCGGACAAGGTCGTTCTCTCGGACGATTATCGGATTTTAAGGGTTGTAATATTATAATACGGGTTATTTCCCAAAGACTCGAGACATACGCACAAGTATTTTGGTGTTAAAATACGGTATTAAGGTATTACAGCTGTCCATGGGCGTACCCAGCTTATGGGGGGGGGGGGGCAAATTAGGAATTTCCTGTAGGTAAATAATTTATTAACTTCCCATTGGAAGTTATTGTAATGGGTCCGAAAATCGAAATCAAAAAGGAAAAAAAATTTTTATGTTTCAAGGTCACTACACTATTTTTACACTACTTTTAGAAAGATGTCTCTGTGTGTGTGTGTGTGTGTGTGTGTGTGTACGTATGTACGTACGTACGTATGTATGTGTCCATTTCTTTCTAAGACGAAATCTCGAGAACGAAAAATGATATCGACTACGTTGGGGTGCCAATCGACGCGTATTAACGTAAATATGATCTGAAAGGAATTTTTTTAAAATCGGTTCAGCCGTTCTTTTTTCTTAACCAAATAACCTCCAAAAAAGTAGATTTTACACAATATCTCGCAAATAAAAAATTATATCGACTTCGTAAGGGTGTCAATCGAGGCGTGTTAACGTCATTTTGATCCGACATAAATTTTATAAAAATCGGTTCAGCCGTTTTTTTTTTTTTTTTTTTTTTTAATTATTGATGTTTTAATGATTAAAATGATTACTTTTCTGTGTAATATCTAATTTAATTATTATTATTAAATATTTATCAAACTGGGAAGTTCGTCGTGTGGACCTCAAGGGTCGCACTTTAGTCCTAATAAACGACCCACCTCACGGCTTGTTAACTTCCCATTGGAAGTTATTGTAATTTAACTTATATTTTTATAAACAATAAACTAGTGTTTTTTTCCTTGAAAATTCGTGAAAAAATTATCAGATGCCACCATTTTGTTTGTTTAAAAAAAAAAAACTTCGATTAGGCACTAAATTAACTATTAAACTAATGTAAAATGTTTTTTTTTTTGTTTGATTAATTTTAAATGAACCAGTAATATGTTATAATACTCATCGCTAAGCACGTCTTGTGAGTTGTGGGATTGTCCTTATTGTGTTTTAAAGACCACCAACAGCTAAGGTTATTTGGGCCTAGCACCAATTCATATTTTCAATTTCATTATTTTTTTTTTAATAATAATAATAAAATCCAGTTGACACTTTTACCAGCTCTCGGGCTAGAACCCGGGAACTGGGGACTTGTAATAGAAGAACCATAGCAATGCCATGTAAACAATAGCATCGCTATACTCTCGGCCATTCTCAAGTTCCTGTGGGACTGTCACTTAACATAGTTACATATTAGTCACGGTCCAAGGGGGGCAGCTGCCCCCCCCCCCCCATGGTACGCCCATCCAGCTGCCCCAATTATATTTCGATGTTGATTTTGCTTTCAATTATATTGAATATTATTAATCCATTCCAAAATAAATGTATGTACAGTACCTATATCTATTTTCTTTGTTAATTCAATGAAGTATATCTTGAAAAAATTAAAAAATACAAAACTGTATATCCTTTTGATTAGAAGCTCTAGTCGTTTAAAGATTTTTCGAAAATTTAATAGACCCATATATCCTAAAGTTGTAAGAAATTACGAACATTTTTTTGGATATCTATTTTTAAACTTGACAAGATATAGAAGTTTTCTTGTGCTTATTGGAATCAATTTTCCGTAATTTCGTTTTGTGATGGATTTTTCATTTTTTTTAAATTATTTTTTAGATGATAGATGGCAGAGAGTGTTTCTGGGATTTTCGTCTGTCGGTCTGTTTGTACCAGCATCACTCAAGAACGACTGGACCGCTTTAATCAAACTGATAACCAATCTCAAATTATAGAGTACTTTTTATTCGGATTATTAGAGGACAGTGTGGTCCAGTGGTTAGCGTCGCGGCCTCTGGATCAGACTGCCGTGGGTTCAATCCCGCCTCCGCTCATGGATGTTTTGTGATGTCATTTAGTTTTAAGTTAATTGTTATTTAATGTAATCAAGACGCTAATGACCTAAGCTGTCGACGCGTCTATAATTTACAATAAATAAAAATTATTCGGATTAAATGTTTGACGTACATTTTTAGACCATAACAGACACCTCTCGCACCGTTACTATTTTCAACATATAACGTATTTCATTTATTTTGTATTTTTACTAGCTCATGAGTGGAGAAATCATAGAAAATAATTTGGGATAAGGTCGATATAAATTTAGGAACGCAGAAGCTGGAACTTTAAATATGTTTTTTTTTTGAACGTCGACTTTGCGATCACTCCGTATATATGCACAACCGTATATGTAGTGCCGGTTATCAAGGAAACAGAGTGTAGGAAGTGAAAAATCGTTACCGCTTCATGCGCAAAGTTCGAACTGAGCCGACGTTTTTGTCGAATAAATGAAGACAAAATAATAATTATTGTTACAAAACTGTTTTCTGAGTTGGCGGAATAAATATTTATTTACAATAATTAAAAACACAATAATAATGAATGCAACAACGAAAAGTCAGTTCTAACAATCAACACAAGTAAACAATAACTAAACAGTAATTCTTAAACAAAACAAAACAATAAATAGCACTTAACTAATTCATGCCACAGCACACAATCTGTGAAAATTTCAACTAGCATCGTAGACTCAGTATTAGGGTTCTTTCCGGAGTTACGGAACCCTAAAAAATTACAATTTTATCATGATTTGAAATATTTTCAAATGCACTGTGATTTTTGGGAAGTCCCGAATCGGTTCATGCACGTAATTTTAGATTTGATTTTACGGAAGCGCCGTCGTCAGTAGCTCTTCTTCGAATGTATTTACTTATTAGAGATCGAGTAAGCTTTCAGTTCTAGTGGCAGCGCCATTTCAAAGGACTCGCCATGCTCCACCAACAAGAAGGACCCGTAGAAGTTTTGAGAGACCTGACTGAAATTGTTTTCAGGGTTTTCAATACAATAGAAATATTCAGTATTTCTCTGTAACATTTTTTCATTCAGTAATAAGTAATTGGCAATAATTAAATATTTGATATTGCTAGATTATTATTAATTATAGACGCTCGACAACAGAGGTTATAAGTGTCTTTATTTATTATTTAATAAACAAAAATATATCCCTATATTATTAAACGAGCAAATCTTGTATAGGTATACGTACCTATATAAATATTTTCTCGAAAACGGCTCTAACGATTTTGATCAAATTTACCGAAAAGGGGTTTCGGGGGGCAAAAAATCGATCTAGCTAGGTCTCACTCTCATCCCTGGAAAAATTCGTTTTCTTATCGATTTTATCATTTTAAAAAACAGTTTTTTTAACGTTATAAAACAGTGTCGTATGGTGAGTAGGCTTTGGAAAAAACAAACTATTTTCACTATTTATGTCAAATTACTCTGACAGTCAATGTTTAACTTATTAAAATAATCAGTAATTATTTGAAAAGTAAAAAAATAACAACAATAAAATCTAAACATAATTATACTTACATAATTATGTTTAGATTTTATTGTTGCTATTTTTTTAACTAATATTTAAATAAATAGGTATATTACTTTTATATTACCTATATAAAATATGTAGGTACATACGTTATGTAGTATGACGTATAATAATATTATATACTTATAGGTATGTAATTTTTTTCTTAAAAACGACTAACGATTTTGTTGAAATGGGAACTTTAAGTACTATTTTTTTTTAACTCATCCGAGCAAAGCTCGGGTCATCCAGATATTATCTATTAATTGAGTTTAAATACAAACAGAAATATGAATGATCATCGTAAAATATCTAAGTATTTGAAAATTGTTTTTAATTATGTTTTAAAATGAGCTGGTAGATAAAAATGGATACAGTAGAACTTCGCTAATCCGGTGTTCCATAGGTTCCGTGACATCACCGGATTACGGCAAATGCCGGATTACTGGAAAGATACAGGAATTAAAACGTAAATGCATAAATCGCATTGACTTACATCATCGGATTACTACAGCAGAAGCCGCACGGATTATCGACGCCGGATTATAGCGTAGCTATAATGCATTTAGGGCGCTGGAAACGCTAAACTATTGACTGCCGGACTACAGGTCCTACTGTGTAAATTATTTTCTTATGATCTCGAAGAAGTGTTCGAAATCTCTTTCCAGATTTTTGAATACGTGTTTGCTTTTTAAGATTTGCTAAAACTCTCTTGAATTATAGAATATTTTATTTTATATCTCTTGCTCTTCGGCTTCAATGCTTTGCTCAGACCGCAAAATCGAAACTGAATTAAAATTGACGTGAGCCTTTCACAAAGGCAAAGGAACGAAGTGACTTATGTCGGTAAATTGCCTTTTAAAACCACTTCTTAACCCTCGAATGGGGCAGTAATAAAAAAACAACGTGAATTATTAATTTTTTTCAACCATTTTGATTAATGTTTTTTTTTTTGTTACAGGTGAGCAATTGTTTTTCATCGAGTATGCGTTCTGCAATTGTTTCTTTCGCTGAATTTTAAACATATTTAGGTAAGATTTTTTCCGTTTTTTGTTAATAAATAATTGAATTGCGATTTGATATTTGTCTGTATTGTCTTATGCCCGTTTAATGACTGACAGTTCATTTATTACTAAGAGACGGCACTCCCGATTACAAACACTGAGGGATCTTCCTACGAACGTGGCGAACCACGAGTCGAACGAAATTCATTAACTAAAGTACATTTTAAATTTAAATAAACTTGACATCGTTTTTGCGAAGCTGTTTAGATCTTAAAATTTACATACCTAATGAATTAATAACTATAGTGAATACATTTCGCTAAGCTTGCCTAAAGTTACTCCCTGCACATTTCATCACATATCCTTTTCCCTCGCCTAAAAGCGGGTACCGCTCTCCAGACGCTATTTGTTTAATGCTAAAAGGTTCGATTAAATGCCAAATAAAGGACCAGGAATCACACTACAGATCCTACAGGTGGGCTTGAGAATAGCCGAGCGTGTAGCGGTGCTGTTGTTTACATGGCGTTGCTATAGTTCCTCTATTACAAGTTCCCGAATTCTAGCCCGAGAGCTGGTAAAAGTGTCAATTGGATTTTCAATTTATTATTAAAAAAAAATATAATGAATTGAAAATATGAATTGGTGTTAGGCCCAAATAACCTTAGCTGTTGGTGGTCTTTAAAACACAATTTACAATTTACAGATCCTACGGGTGAATTTTTTGAAATAAAGTTTTGGCTACGTGTGAAAAGTACGTAATTTTTAAAGAGTTGTAAGTTTTTCCAGAATTTTTTTGTCTTCAGTTTTTCGCCTGAAGGATTTGTAGTGTGATTCTCGGCCCTTTAGCTTTAAAAATAGCATAATATAATGATATTCCCAATTAAATCTGTGAATAGTTGTAATCAATCAACAGCAAGCATCCTGATTCTTTTGGCTATTACAAGGAAAAAATCAAATGCCACTGCCGGGAATCGAACCCGAAATACCCAGTTTCCAACTGGTTGTGTTTCCAATTACATCACAGTGTCAGAGTCCCGAGATTTCTCCCTGTAATATCCAAAAGAATCGGGATGACAGCCTTGCTGTTGATTGATTAAAATTATTCACAGACTTACTTGTTATGTAAATGCGCTGTGGACATTGGAAATATCATTATATTATAATTATGCATATTGCTGTCTACAGAAACTCAAGTCTTGTGTTTGATTATTATTTAAAAATAGCGTTGGGAGAGCGGTAACCGTTTTTAGGCGAGAGGAACGATTTGGGATGGAGGAGTGCAGGGGGTGACTTCCGGTAGAGAATATACTCTTCATATTGTAACAAGACTGTTTACTTACGTGGGTGGAATAAATTATTTATTTACAATAATTAAAAACGTAAACAACAACATACAATAATTCGTAACAATGAAAAGTCAATTTCAACAGTCAACACTGTTTATATAATAATAACACGAACACTGAATAATTTATATGCTGTATTTATTTCAACTGTCACTCAACTCTCCTCGTTGTTTTTTTTCGGTGTTTGCTCTACTTATATAGAGCTAGCAGCTTGACCCCCCCCCCACGCTCGCGCGCTTTCAAGAAAATTCTTGTGTCTTCGATATAATCCCACGCCTCACCATTGTTACTTGTTCTGGAAGCTTCGATTGTCGCCAGTGGCTATCATCTGGGGTTTTGCTACAATATAATTTTATGCAGTAAGAAAAGTATATATATGTGTATACCTCTGATTGACAGTGCTTTTTTAAGCTTTCGTATTTTATATTGTAACGAACTGGGTGACACGTCGCTTAAAGCAAGGGTTAGCGCCAGCGCACACATACTTTTTGCATCACGATTGTGCGATTAAGTTGCTTGTAGATTGTCAGAGGCAAGGCCTCACGCTATCGTTGAAATACACAACTGATGTCGAAAACCACATAGTATACTTTGTCGCAGGTTCGCGCTACACCATGCCGTGGATTCCATTGATTGCTAGATCAAACGAAAGTGCGATTGAGTCTCAATGCCGTTGCAAAATCGAGCAGAAATTTCGAGTAGCTGAATAATCGTCAAACAGTAGCATGCGTGTGTACTGGCCCTTAGAGACGAAGGATGTTTAAAAAAAAAGGGTGTGGGTCTCGGGATCCCCGACAGATGTGAAACATCAAAGAAAACGTTATTGAACTCGGTGGTATTCTCTATGTAGTACCTAGTATATATTTTTTCAAAAGCAGCAACTAACTGTTATGCTGACGTAATCCTATATACTGCACTGTAACACACGCGGTTGCGGCGTTTGAGCACGCCTGAGCCAGAAACACAACTAAATACACAGCGAAGTATCTATATTACATACCTAAACGTGTATACATATACTTTTGCTTTACAGTACGTTCGTATGTATACTCTCTCTCTCTTCCCGTGCCCGAGCGTGCGGAAGCCGAGAGAGAGAGAGTGCCGCAGTAGCGGGGAGAACAGCAGCGAAGGAGCGGACCATAAATTTCGTTGCATATTTCCCCTCACGCGGCTGTTCACAGCCTAACATAAGATGTTTCACATCAAAAAAAAAAAAAATAAAAGTACAGGCCACTTTGCCTCGCGGCGGCCATTGATTTCGAATAAGAACGGCCGGGAGCCCTGAAAAGTACGCGGCAAAAGGTTCGGCATATCACAGACATCCGCTCTCTCTGTGTTGAAGCGCACAACGCAACTATTCGAGCGGTCGCCATGGCAACGTCCGTAGATGTTTCACATTACAACAAAATAATATGTAATATATGGCTCACAAACAGCCGTATTATGCGGCCTTTTATCAGCAAACTGCGCAGTTATATTATTGAAGTCTGTTCAAATTTTCCGTCGAGAGATTAAACGGGAGAAACTCGCTTTTGAAATTATAAATGTCATACATTTATCACAATTTCAAATTCATTAGTATTATTAATATAAAATGTTGAACCTCCAATATAATGAAGAATATTGATTTTGAAAAACTGCTTTCTTCGTGAATTTACGATAAATTTATAGGATTTAATTTTCTTTCAAATTTTAGCTCCAATCAGGCTAAAAAGTTTCACTCAAAAAAAAGGGTGTGGGTCTCGGGACCCCCGACAGATGTGAAACATGAAAGAAAACGTTATTGAACTCGGTGGTATTCTCTATGTAGTAGTATATATTTTTTCAAAAGCAGCAACTAACTGTTATGCTGACGTAATCTTATATACTGCACTGTAACACCGCGTGTGTTACAGTGGACGCCTGAGCCAAGAGAGAGAGAGAGAGAGAGAGCCGCAGTGGTGGGGAGAACAGCAGCGAAGGAGCGAACCATAAATTTCGTTGCATATTTCCCCTCACGCGGCTGTTCACTGCCCGACATAAGATGTTTCACATCAAAAAAAAAAAAAGAAATATGGATTGGTACTAGACTCAAATAACTGTGGCTGTTGGTGGCCTTGAAGAAAGAACTTCAAATTTATGAAATATATTATATAGGCGTTGATATATTCTATACCAATTTCAATGTCGGACTTTTGTTGTTTGATAAACAAACTTTGGAGAAAAACTAAATTAAGAAAATTGACAGTTATTTATTCACGAACTGGCAAAGAAGTTTCAATTCTCTCTGTATTTGGGATTGCGTTGTGAAATTCTGTGCTGGAAAATATACGAAGATTGACGCATTTATCATTCATGGCGGCTGTTTGACATTTGCCGCATGAACTGTGTAAGTGGTGTCAGAAAAGCGCTAGACGATTCAGCAGACGAGACTTCTAGGAAACGTGAAAAATTATAAACAGACAGGCATCTTCGACCGGAGACACCCCTCGTCTCAAAATTACAGTCAGCTCTAGATTGTTAATAACTTAAAACCTTTACGGAAAAACTTATCGAAATTGGTTCAGTAGTTCTCTCGTTACAAACGATCAACATACTTGCGTCGTCATTGCAGAAACTTTCCATTTATTGCTGTAAGAAAGCTGTAATTTTACATATTTTCAAATTATACATAAGTGATATTTGCCGTACATCAGGGGTCGGCAACCTTTTGAGACGGAAGAGCCAAAAGTTACAATTTACAAAATTTCCCAGTTTTTAAAGAGCCACTAACATTTTTATTTCAATATTATGGTATTTGATTAGGATTATAACTAAACAAACAGAACAGTGTTGCCACATTTAAAAAATGTCAGCTGTCCGTATACTCTCTACTCCACCTATTGTCACTTCTCTGTTGAGTATTTTTATCCTGTTTTTGCAGTATAATATTTTTTATGAGTTTTGAAAATAAAATAATATAATTATTAATATTTGCGCATGGAACTGGAGAGCCGCAGGTTGCCGACCCCTGCCCTACATGTATTTTTGCAAATACAATGTAATTTTTATGATAAAATGAATGATATTTTATTTGCCAAAATGCAGTGCCTGATTTAACTTGAAGATCTGTTTTATTTTTCTAGCGGGATAATATTTTCTTATTATTGTTAGAGCCCTGAAAAATAGTAGCCCACATGGCGCTAGAACGGTGTGAAAAAGATTACACATCCGATTGTGTGTACTCTGACAGCTTTGACTTACATAAGAAGGACAAAATATTTGCCGGACGGCGTCCCTACAGTTCTGCCGGCCGAACTGTACATTTTGACCCATTTTCAAATCATTCATTTATAGGACTATAAAAAAATTCACAGATTTCGCAATCCTTGCAACCATCGAGGACATTGGAAATGATAACAGCATATATGAAACATAATTAACTGTTTATTATACACACAATATTTATCAATGCACTGTTTAGTTTTGTCAGGAATAACCCTATTATTCTTCTGTTATATACGCGTTCACTTTTGCTTGATTACTTAACTTTTAAATGGATTTTTCTACAGTATTTATTAACATTTGCTCAAAAATAACACCGCAGATCGTCGCAAATACCTCTCAATTAACTAGACATGATATAAAACACATTTCGAAAAAATTGCACTTGTTCAATTTTGCATGATTGCTCCTCACTTGATCGCGACACCGTTGTCTTCGTCGCAAATACCTCTCAATTAACTAGACATGATATAAAACACATTTCGAAAAAATTGCACTTGTTCAATTTTGCATGATTGCTCCTCACTTGATCGCGACACCGTTGTCTTCGTCGCAAATACCTCTCAATTAACTAGACATGATATAAAACACATTTCGAAAAAATTGCACTTGTTCAATTTTGCATGATTGCTCCTCACTTGATCGCGACACCGTTGTCTTCGTCGCAAATACCTCTCAATTAACTAGACATGATATAAAACACATTTCGAAAAAATTGCACTTGTTCAATTTTGCATGATTGCTCCTCACTTGATCGCGACACCGTTGTCTTTTCGCCTTGAACGAAAACTCGTAACTCTGCCCCCATATACGAACATAAACATTTCCAATGTTAAAATGCATAGACATCGGCGGAATTATATTGTCTCAAAAATAAAAAAATAAAATAAGAAGTAGCTACGTGAGTTCTTTTATTCCTATGAGAAAGTAAAACTAAACATGTTCAGTGTCATTTTTAATTTATTTTGTTTTGACAGACATTTTCAGTAAAAATGTAGGTAGGTACCTATTTTTTTTTTCTGGAAAACAAGAGCCGTTTTGTAATTTATGAAATTCTGGAATAAAACAAGGATTGTAATAAACTTGATGTAGGTGTCCACCTTTTTATAAAAAATGTAGTGTTAGATGGCAAACTATGAAAAAACTCACATTTCAACTTTTGCAAGATCAAAAATATTTTATCTTAAAAAAATAATTTTCTACCGGTTTCAACTTCCATCAGTTGTCAGGTAGAAATTTAAGTTGTCAAAAAGACTTAAAAAAAAATCGGGTGCGTTCAGTTTTGGTCGAGCGCAGTGTTGTCTGTAGGACTAGGTTTTTTGAAAATAAGAATATTGTGTAATATGTTTGATCGATGTTTTTTTAATTGTAAGTATAGATACTAAATAAACTAGCAAACGCACTTATAAAAATTCGACTGATGACTTCCCACCTAGTAAATATTTGCAAAAAATAAACACTCTTTTTTTATTCTTTGAAAAAAAGCATGACCTTCTTTTTTGTTTGGTGATCTACTGATGGCTAGCTTAATATAGCAAAAATCATGGTTACAATAAAATTAAGCAAAATCGCAGGATAGTGGACAATATAATTTGATTTATTAAATTAAATGTACGACGTTTCGTCTATAGATTTAGACTTTTTCAAGTACATACATAAAAATCTATAGACGAAACGTCGTACATTTAATTTAATAAATCAAATTATATTGTCCACTATCCTGCGATTTTGCTTAATTTTATTATAATCACGATGGACACGATTTCTAATATAAATTGTGTAATATGTTTGATCGATGTTTTTTTAATTGTAAGTATAGATACTAAATAAACTAGCAAACGCACTTATAAAAATTCGACTGATGACTTCCCACCTAGTAAATATTTGCAAAAAATAAACACTCTTTTTTTATTCTTTGAAAAAAAGCATGGCCCTCTTTTTTGTTTGGTGATCTGATGGCTAGCTTAATATAGCAAAAATCATGGTTACAATAAAATTAAGCAAAATCGCAGGATAGTGGACAATATAATTTGATTTATTAAATTAAATGTACGACGTTTCGTCTATAGATTTAGACTTTTTCAAGTACATACATAAAAATAACAATATTTATGAAAATTAATATTAATTACTAACCATAGCAATTAACATAAGATAGGGTACATAAGACAAAAAACATGGTAACAAATTATGTTGACTATAAATTTTAACAATCAATAATAATAATAATACAAAAGTTAGCATAATTTCATAATATAATTGTACTGACTACTTAAATTTTGAGTGTCTGTTCTATAATTGATTGAATTGTTTTTTCTAATAAAACACATTTCACTGATATTGCGTTTCTTCCAATTTGACTCTTTATCTAATATTTGAACTTCATTGAAAAGAAATTTATGCCCAGTGTCGAAATGATGAGATGACAACGCCGTCTTATTATCACTTAATAAGTTTATGTTTCTACAGTCCATTTTGTGCTGATAAATTCTATTTTTTAATAACTGTTTTGTTTGTCCCACATAGCATTTATTACATTCACAAGGTATTTTATAAATAATATTAGATTGATGTGAGATAGGCGTCTTATCTTTAAGTCTTGTGAATAACTTATCCAATTTATTTAAGTTATAAAACACCAACTTAATATTTGTGTTCGAAAATAATCTGTTGATCTTATAAGACAAGTTCTTCACAAATGGAAATCTAACATAAATCTTAGTAGACTTAGTTCTTTCATCCACAGTATCCAACGTGTTATTTAGGTGATTTTGTCCACTATCCTGCGATTTTGCTTAATTTTATTATAATCACGATGGACACGATTTCTAATATAAATCATGGTTACCTTGATTTACGTACAATTCTTATTTTTTTTAGTAAAATATTTTTCATATTATAACATCTAGAATTCATTTATATTTTTTTTTACCTATGTTAATACGTGACATTGACAACGTTTTTTTTAATATCTCAGAATTCACTGAACCGATTTGACTCAAAATCTAATCAGATCTAAGTTTAAAGCTGATAAACACAATAGAATAATCGGCATGGCTGTATGTTGTTCCGTTTTTACGATATCGAAGGCGAAAAATTGACCACACACACACACATACAGACATCAGTCAGAAAATGATCTTAAACGATTGCTAGGGTCTCAAAACGTGAAGATCTGTTAAAATCTCGAAATATTTTTTTCGGACTAAATCCATTACTTTCCTACCATAGTAGAGGTGGGAAGTAAAAATTTAAATACTAATTGAACAACAGGACGCTTCAAACATAATATCACACGTAAGCTTGAATGTGAGTCAAAATATACAGTTCGGCCGGCGTCGACCGAACAGTATGAACGCCGTCCGGCGTCCGGCAAATAATTTGTCCTTCTAACGTGGAACTGGAATCAAACAAACAATAATTTCTAGTGACGAGGAAGTGGCGTCCCGCAAAAGGGCATTGTAGGTGCGTTTAGACAGTTCTAGAGAACAACACTCTATGCAAGTGTGTGTGTGTGTGTTGGGGCGCGTGAGGTGAAGTGAAAGTGGAAAAGAAGTGAGAGTGGAAGTGGTGCATGCACCAGCGCCGTCATCGTCGTCGCCGACGGCAGCAGACGCACGCACCGACCAAGGACAAGGACGCAGCCGGCAGCGCAACGCCGCGTCGCTCCGCCCGTCTCTCTCCATTCAGAGAGAGAGTGATAGAGAGAGAGAACGTGTGTGTCTCTTTTTATTTTCTGTATGTACATAGAAAGCTACCTCTCCGCCACACCCACCCGTTTCTCGTTTTGCCTGCACCGCCGTCGCCTTTATGCTTATTATATAGAGGTAGGCAGTCGACGAGCGGCTTCCGTGTTTTTATTATTTTTATATACTTATTAGTTAATACATTTTTTAGTAAATAATTCCAATTCTACTTTGTAAAAGTCGAACTATTTATTATTTATTTTGGCAACTTCTTCGATTACCATGCTGTAAAATAAAAAAGAGTGTGGGTCTCGGAACCCCCGACAGATGTGAAACATCAAAGAAAACGTTATTGAACTCGGTGGTATTCTCTATGTAGTAGTATATATTTTTTCAAAAGCAGCAACTAACTGTTATGCTGACGTAATCCTATATACTACACTGTAACACACGCGGTTGTTTTCCCGTGTCCCCGAGCGCGCGGAAGCCGGAGAGAGAGAGAGAGAGAGTGCCGCAGTGGTGGGGAGAACAGCAGCGAAGGAGCGGACCATACATTTCGTTGCATATTTCCCCTCACGCGGCTGTTCACAGCCCGACATAAGATGTTTCACATCAAAAATTCGAAGGATATCAGAATTCCGACCTATATAGTGTATTCATTTCCAAGATAGAGTAATTTGAAAAAATACATTCCAACCGTGTCACTTACCTACAGCTTACAACAAAATAAATAGGTAAATACGGTCCAGCACTTTTGCAAAATTTGAAATTCTCCCGACCGACCAATCGCAACTTAAGAAACGAGTTGATCAGAACGCAGGTCACTCTATCTTGAAAATGAATAGACTATTATATGGTAGTAACTAAAAATTTTCCCAACAAAACAGTTCTATTTTTATAATATGTATTCTTAACATAAAAATCATGGTTATCTTATATCTGTAGTTCTGAAAGATTTTTTTTTGTGAAAAACAAACTTGCACATAAAAAAACGCTTATACAGGTTTTTTGAGGTCGTAGGTATAATAAAAAAATTATTTCCACAGAAAAAATGTAAAAATACGTTTATCTTTTAATATACAAGGAATTTTCCTATTCAATTTGACTTAGGTCAATGCTAGGGTAGAAATGCATAAATAATTTTTGAAAACATTTTTTGCGTCCGTCTTATGAAATGAAAGGCACTTTTCGTGACGGTACCGGTGCTATTACCGTAGTTACCGTTTATAAAACTATGGTAACAGTCGCGATGTTACGAAAAGTTTCTAGAGGGCATCGGCAAACAATTTATTAGTCAAACTTAGGTGGGTGTGTACTTTTGACTTTGCAGCGATTGCAGGGGGAAAGTTTGCTGTTCCTCTATTACAAGTCCCCAGTTCCCGGGTTCTAGCCCGAGAGCTGGTAAAAGTGTCAATTAAATTTTCAATTTATTATTAAAAAAAATAATGAATTGAAAATATGAATTGGTGCTAGACCCAAATAACCTTAGCTGTTGGTGGTCTTTAAAAACACACACAAGAAAGTTTACTGCGGTGGGGTGGTGCTGGCGCGATGGCGGTTTTTGCGAAATGGAAAGGGGTTGGGTGCAAGGGGAGTTCTCCAAAAAATAAACTCGGGTTTTTTTGTTGCGATGTGGCGGATTTTGCAAATTGAAGGGTGTTGTGGGGTGCAGGGGAGTTCCTCGAAAAACATACGCTGGGGGAAGGGGGTGTTCGTATGATGGCGTTTTTTGCGGGATGAAGACTGAAGAGTCAGATAATAAGATTGTTTGCCGATGTTCTCTAATCAAGGTGAAGTTAAGGTACGTCGCCTTTCATAAAGGTACGTGCAGTATGGAGCTGCGATTCTAGATGGTAGCGTAGATCATAGCAGGGCTTGCTTAAATTAATGCATTGTTATATGCGAGCGTACACAACGAAGCAGTGAGTGTAGCAGGTATAAGCGCTGTTACAAGAGCTGGTAGATTCAAGAATGTATCTCACCATTCTTTCAGCGCGCTGACTACTACAATCAACGTGTGACACCTGTCAAATGGCCGGTACAAGTTTCGCAATGGATGTGACTAGTTTAATAAGTGAAATTTTGCTAGTTTTTATTTAATTTGTTTTTAATTTTTTCTAAGACGTATTTAAAAGTGTTAGGTTCCATACGTAAATATTCAAAAAATCGGTTTGGGTAAAATTTTAATTCTTGGTATAAATGATGAAATTCGCCATGTTTAGATTGTTTTCTATTAATAGGGTGGACATGATAGCTCCTACCCAAATTTGTATTTAAAATATACCACTTTGTAGCAGAAGAACACAAATATTCGTCTTGACTATCTGACATTTCAAACGCGATTTAAGCTTGTATCAATGCTAGTATCAAAGCTTCGTTGTGGAAACCTATAAGCGCTTATAATTTCAGCCACCATCTACCATACATGCTACCATCTAGAATCCCAGCTGCGTACTGCACGTACCTTAAGACAGGCATTGGAGTGCGTTAGTACGTCAGGATATGGACGTTGCATAAATATTTTAATAAAAAACCTATTGTCTCCGTTTTACGTCACCCGGTGGGACAGTTTCATTGATAAATAATGTATTTTTCTTACGTACTTTACCTATTATGCGCTCGGGCATCGAGCAGTTAGACACAATATTCTGTCTCATTTAATAATAACCCTTTATTTGTCGTTTACGTCATCAATTTATTAATGTGACAGGCCGCCCTCGTCTGCTAGCAGCACATTATTGAAAGTGAAACCCCGTCGCAGCAGCGCGTCGTGGTTTGGGGGTATAAAACGGCACTCACCTACCCTCTCTGTGCCCCCACGTCGCCCCTTCCACCCCGGCTGCTCGTACCTTCATGCGCACACACACACACACACACACACGATGTGTCGATCAGGAAATGTGGCATAGTCTCAATCAATTTATAGTAGATTGTATATCTAGTGGCGTAATAAGGTATATTACTGACGAGTAGTGATACAATGTTAAAACGAGCAATAGCGAGTTTTAACAGTCACACGGGAGGAGATATATATGAATTTTTTTTGCCATACCCACTATAAAACAGCTACGTTTCACTTCATTTTCAGTATTTTCGAAAATTTTTGACAGTTCATTTTGTGTCGCCAACTTCACTTCTATAGTAGGCCGAAAGTATAGCTATTTATTTATTGTAAATTATAGACGCGTCGACAACTTAGGTCATTAGCGTCTTGATTACATTACATAACAACTCGCTTAAAACTAAATTACATCACAAAACATCCATGAGCGGAGGCGGGATTCGAACCCACGACAATCTGATCCAGAGGCCGTAAAGAAAGTATAGCTATATCAGTAGGTAATAGCGGACGGATCAAGGCTAATAAACATAAATCACTATATAAATGGTTTGCTTTCCCACACTAGTGTGGGAAATATACCTACGTTCCCGCACACCGACCTGTCAAGTCACTTTTTAAATGCATACATACCTACATGCATGTGAAACAGCTCTATTTTATAGTGGGTATGGCAAAAAAATATATACATAGTATATTTTGAATAATAATCACAGTACAATTCGGATAGAACGACTTTATGACGTATTAATCGGACGACGCACAAAGCGACCGCATAATTTAAGCTTGTTTTTATATAATACATATAAGTATACAACAGATTAATTTCTATGAAAATAAAACAAAATATATTAACACTTACAAATACATATTGTAGCAAAACCCAGATGCTACGCCGCTGGCGACAATAGAATCATCGAGAACAAGTAACAATGGTGAGGCGTGGCATGATATTGAAGACACGGGTAATCACCAGAATGTTCTGGGGTGGGAGTGTCAAGTTGCTAGCTCTATATAAGTAGAGTAGTCACCGGAGAGGGAACAACGAGTGTCGTATGACAGTGTCGATTTGAAATAAATACAGCATATAAATTGTAGTGTTATTACAGTGCTATCACTTTGTTTGAGAATTACTGTTCGTGTTATTATTATATAACAGTGTTGACTATTAGAATTGAGATATAATTGTTACAGTTTATTGTTAGCTATTTTTTTTGTTACATTTTTAGTTATTGTAAATAAATAATTTATTCCACCCACGTAAGAAAACAGTTTTGTTACAACATTTATGTATTTATTATGTAACTTTAATGAAAATTAAACATTGTACATATCATGTGTGTATTACAGATCAGAGGAACAATATGTATTGTAATTTCGGTCTAACCGAACGATTATTATAAAATTAGGTCGCTAAAAGCAGTCGGTCGCTTAAACCGGAGTCGTACTATACGGATACGCTTTCATAGTACGTCTATATGAAACCTAACTTGAGTTTACATTTACGTCGCTAAAAACGGTTAGCCGTTATAAACAGTACCGGTTTTAGGGTAGGGCGCGGTTGGGCGACCGCCCAGGGCGCCAGATTTGAAGGGGCGCCTGCCGCTTGGTCATTGAGCGAGTCCTACTTACTAGTAAATTCCCTAAATCTAGCTACAAAAGCTGTACTAATTTATTGAATCAATAAATTAGTATTATTTTATTGAATCAATAAATTAGTACAGCTTCAAAATAGAAAGGCTAGAAAAGTAAAATTTTATTAGTTTTTTTAATAAATGGTTATTTCATTATATCCCTTGCTTTTTTTTCGTATGGGTTTCAATGGCAGATAGGGGGCGCCGTAAAAATCTCGCCCAGGGCGCTGATAGTGCTAAAACCGGCACTGGTTATAAACGAAGTCGTAATAGACGGACTCTACTGTAGTTATTGATATTATGTCGATATAAAATAGACGGACTCTACTGTAGTTATTGATATTATGTCGATATGTTATATAGTTCAAAATATTCTTATGTAACGTGCCAGAATGGACACTATTGTTTGTCCCAGTGGCGTGTTCCAGTTCTGTTATATATTATAGTAGATCTGACTGTGTGCCACAGACGTAGTTGGGAATTCGTTTTGTGTTTAAAAACAAACAAGTTCAATTAATGCGAGCTTCCTGTTCCGTTTTTTTTTTTTAATATTCTCGACGACGACGTTCGAATAGGGAGAGATACGGGGTATGCGATACGATTTGTCGTAGAGTGCTTTGAAAGAAAACAAAACACTGCTTATTAAGTTGAAAGAAAAACATACTTATAGAAAATAATTGTTTTAACTTTTGTTTGTGGGTTTGTAGAAGTAAATTTTATTTTTTGTTTAATAAGTTTTCTAAGACTAAACAAAATATTTTTTGTAGAGAATAAAACTGCAGGAATGAAGGTCGAAATATTAAATTTTTGCAACGTTTCGACATGTTTAGATATTATCGTCAGATCCACTTTTAAGTTAATCTATATTAATTAATAATTTAGCTCCGATGATATTAAATTGAAACGTTATCAACTTTTTTTCAAATTAAGTATTTTGGTATTTAGTCATCGTTCCTGTAATTAAAAAATAAAAATTTCTTTACTATAACCAATTAACACCACCGAAATAAATTTAAAATAAAATATATAAAATTGATGTAGCATCGTCATCGACAAATACGTTTTTTCTTCATTCGAACAACTGTAAACATTACGGTGTAAGCGACGGGTATAAGCTACTGTAAAGTTGCTTATACCCGTCGCTTACACCATAATGTGGTGGATGGCGCGATTTATATAAGACTATGTTTTGAGCGTGTTTTTCTGTTATATTTAATATATTTCGTTATATATCAGTTTATTATACCAAATTAACAACTATTGTTATGTGCATTAAATATAATTTAAAATACTTTCTTTCCTATTTTTGTTTCTTTTCGAACTGTGAAAACTTTTATATACGGTGGTTTCTACCCGGCACTTACATCATGGACGTTGCATAAAATAGTGGCAAAGATAAAACTTGACTAAGGCGCATATGATTTTTATTTAAAAAAATTAGTAGGTAATTGAGTTGCGAAAAAAAATCAAGGGATTAGTAAAAAAAAAGTTTTAAAAAATAAATCGCTGGGTTAAAAATAATTGAATAGTGTAATACATTTTTAGTTTACTTGAATAATTCTTAAGGTGGTTGTCGTGCTACAATAACATCCAAAAGTTTCGTTTATAATACGTTGTAAAACAATAAATAAGTATAGTGTTAAAAGTAAAAAAATTTTCTTACAGATTGTACCTAAACTGTTGTTCACATAGTAACACATCTTTCACTTAGTTTGTTCGCTTGGATTATATAAAAATGTCAATCTTTTCTCATAAATTGTTGAACTTTGCGTTATTATATCTCAACAATAAAAAGATCAATAATTTTTGGATTTTCTTTTTTAAACTCAGAACAAAAGCATCATGATGAACAGTTTTTTGAAAATTTCTGACTGTTACATTTTTTTTAAATTAAAAAACTTGTCAAAAACACAACCTTTCCTATGCTCTCCGTGTTAATTATCCGAACTTTAATTAAGTTTATCTCGAGTTAGAGATGGTCAATCAACTTCAAATTTTAATGGTATTTGTATTATAGTATATCCTTAATGAGTATACGAAAATTTAGAATTTTCTGACACTATGCTCATAACACGATAACTACCTTAAGTTCAACTCTTTCTATGAGGAATAGAGTGTCAAAAATCTTAATATCCCACTTTTGTATGAATCAACTAGCGTCGCGCAAGCTTTCTTGGTATGTGCGAGTCGTATCTCGAAGCGTATAAGCAGACTAATTTTGGCTGAGGTTGCAGCATGCAGGGGTTTCAGTCAATTTCGTGAGAGAAAAGTCAGTGAGCGCTTACATGTCTTTACCAGAAGTTATCCCCACGTACTTTTCATCTCAAATCCTTTCCACTCGTCTATAAAACGGTTCCCGCTCTCCCGACGCTATTTTTAAAGCGAATGATGGACCGAAAATCACACTACAGATCCTACAGACGATTTTTTTGAAAAAAGTGTGAAAGATAACGTACGTAATTTTTAAAAAAGTTGTAAGTTTTTACAGGAACATTTTTTCAATTTTTCGCCTGTAGGATCTGAAGTGTGATTTACGGTCATTCATTTCGCGTTTACCCGAACCCTTTAGTTTGTGTGTAGGGGTTTATACTCTTAATTGGTACGTGCAGTATGGAGCTGGGATTCTAGATGGTAGCGTAGATCATATAGCAGGGCTTGTTTAAATTAATGCATTGTTATATATGCGAGCGTACACAACGAAGCAGTGAGTGTAGCAGGTATAAGCGCTGTTACAAGAGCTGGTAGATTCAAGAATGTATCTCAGCATTCTTTCAGCGCGCTGACTACCTACTACAATCAACGTGTGACAACTGTCAAATGGCCGTTACAAGTTTTGCAATGGATGTGACTAGTTTAATAAGTGAATTTTTGCCAGTTTTTATTTAATTTGTTTTGAGTTTTTTCTAAGACTTATTTAAAAGTGTTAGGTTCCATACGTAAATATTCAAAAAATCGGTTTGGGTGAAATTTTAATTCTTGGTATAAATGATGAAATTCGCCATTTTTAGATCGTTTTCTATTAATAGGGTGGACATGATAGCTCCTACCCAAATTTGTATTTAAAATATACCACTTTGTAGCAGAAGAACACAAATATTCGTCTTCGCTATCTGACATTTCAAACGCAATTTAAGCTTGTCTCAAAGCTTCGTTGTGCAAACCTATAAGCGCTTATAATTTCAGCCACCATCTACCATACATGCTACCATCTAGAATCCCAGTTGCGTACTGCACGTACCTTTAAGTGAAACGCGCGCTTAAATAATTTCAAAGAACGACTGCATTAAGTTCTTAAATTGTTATTTCCTGTTTGATGCGTTCCCGCACCGTTCCGACTCCAACCCGAAAGGATGTCGTAAGTGTGTGTGTGTGTGTGTGCGCTTTCACTAACACAGTGCCTCCAGAACAGAACGTATCGATCTACCTTTCTGCCAGTGCGCCCTTCGCCTGTGAGACCTACCACCGGAGCTATACTGTACACGGACGTGTGTGCGTGCGTGCGTGTGTGTGTGTGTATCCAACCGACTATGTAGTAGCTGATATCTCTCTCCTGTGTCGTGTGTATAATGATGGCATTACCACATACGTGTATGTATGTGCTTATTTGTACATAAACGGAAAAAGGATGCCCCGTTTTGTAAATATGTTTCATCGATATATTGTGTGCGTGCTGGATCTGTACGTGCAGAGCCGGACTGAGTCAAGATTTATTTTTAACTTCCCATTGGAAGTTATTGTAATGGGTCCGAAAATCGAAATCAAAAAGGAAAAAAAATTTTTATGTTTCAAGGTCACTACACTATTTTTACACTACTTTTAGAAAGATGTCTGTGTGTGTGTGTGTGTGTGTGTGTGTGTACGTACGTACGTACGTATGTATGTGTCAATTTCTTTCTAAGACGAAATCTCGAGAACGAAAAATGATATCGACTACGTTGGGGTGCCAATCGACGCGTATTAACGTAAATATGATCTGAAAGGAATTTTTTTAAAATCGGTTCAGCCGTTCTTTTTTCTTAACCAAATAACCTCCAAAAAAGTAGATTTTACACAATATCTCGCGAATAAAAAATTATATCGACTTCGTAAGGGTGTCAATCGAGGCGTGTTAACGTCATTTTGATCCGACATAAATTTTATAAAAATCGGTTCAGCCGTTTTTTTTTTTTTTTTTTAATTATTGATGTTTTAATGATTGAAATGATTACTTTTCTGTGTAATATCTAATTTAATTATTATTATTAAATATTTATCAAACTGGGAAGTTCGTCGTGTGGACCTCAAGGGTCGCACTTTAGTCCTAATAAACGACCCACCTCACGGCTTGTTTTTTTTTAAATTTGCGTTTACAAGATCGAAATATTTAAAGAGTTTCCTGGTAGATTATATGTAGTCGGCAGACTGAAGCACATAAGTCAAATTTTTGAGTTAAATTCTCACGTCTGTGCCATGTTCCAACTTGTGTTACAACAAACATCTATTGAAACTATAGACCATAAGAAACTACTAGGATTGACAAAACATGGAATCCAGCACTACGGCAATGTCTCACAAAGCCCAGTTTACCTCGGATCCATCAGAAGGTACCTGTTCCGACCCAAGCCAATCAGAGCCTACCTGACCCAGCCCCGACCAATCAGATGCCGCATACCTACCAGCCACCCCTTATAAATACAGACACCGCAAACAGTGCCTCAGTCACCAGTCGACTGGCAAGAAGATCACATCGTATTGCCAATCGCCGCTGAAGATGCCCAACGGAGCTTTGGGCGAAACGTACGGAGTAAAACCCATTAGACCACGGCTACTTAGCCCGGAAACATTTGCCACCAAGATGTCTACCGGCCGTGAAAGCATGAAACTCCAATATAGACCATAAGTTTATGATTCCTGGACAAAGTCATCTTGAAGTAGATACAGAACATTGAACAAAAAAAATAAAGACTGATATACAAATTTATCATCTACACGATTGGATGCAACTCATACGATCCTGTAGGTTTCATGTCATAGAAATGACACAAACAGATTTTTTAGATTATGCCTCCCTTCAGGTCCGTTAGTTTTCCGGAAAATTTCTAAACAAGACTTTTGCAAGTCTTGTCTTGAAAATCTAGACAAGACAAGACAAGAGTCTAGAAAGTCTAGATCTAGACGACAACACTAACTGACAAATTCGTATGCAACTTTTTACAATGCAATTTTTTACAGTGTAGGTACCACTATACATGTGAAATAATTCGGAAGCGGAAATAATAACCTTGCTGTGAATAATTTGTGACATTGTAACAGATTATATCTGTTGTGTTTTTTCTCTCTCTCTTCTTTTTCTTTTCGCCAGATTACGTAAGCCGACATCTCTGGGTCTGTATGTTTGTGTGTTCGTTCAACGTCTCTTAATACTAGATATTATTAGGCTGCATGTAGTTGTTATTTCTTTGCAAAGTGTGTTTCTGCAATGTCATGGTCGAACCAATGCCATACTTTTCTAAAAGTCTTACATTTTATCGCCATGATATGCTCGCTAAATACCATAGCGGTTTCTCGTATAAATATTGTATTATGTCACAGTGGGACTGGACATTTTGTGAAATGTTTAATAGATTACGCAACAGCGTTTCAGGAACTGTCTATACGTTTTGTGAAATGTCACATACATTTTCTTTACTTTGATGACTCATTTCTAATAAACGCAGAACCGAATTTGAAAAAGATCTGAGATATTTTCCAGGCTAAATTGCTTATTTTTTTTATTTAAAGAATATTTTTAATAACTTATTTTTTAATATTATTCATGAATATATAGGAACTATTTTAAAACATTTAATATTTTAATTGTAATTATAAACATTTATATTAGAAATCGTGTCCATCGTGATTATAATAAAATTAAGAAAAATCGCAGGATAGTGGACAAAATATTTGATTTATTAAATGTACAACGTTTCGTCTATAGATTTACGAGTAGACTTTTTCAAGTACATATACATAAAAATATTTTTATGCATGTACTTGAAAAAGTCTAAATCTATAGACGAAACGTTGTACATTTAATAAATCAAATATTTTTTCCTGCGATTTTTCTTAATTTTATTATAAACATTGAATTGATACTTGCAACTAATATCTGTTTATCTATAAAAATTAGTAAAATGTCCGCGGATTTTTTTTTCAAATTTCGTACGCAGCTAGCAAATGACATGTTGAATTAGTTACAGCAATCACTCGAATTTATATTGCACGAAAAAACTCCAATCAGAATTCGTGATCTCATAGGTTCATTAGATAGCATTTCTCGAAATAGTTTTTTTTGAGCCAATTTAAAAACAATAAGACTATTACAGCTGCGACCAGTTTTTTTCAGCGTTGTCCAATTTTATTTGTTCACTCACTAGGTACAATCAAAGAAAAAGAAACACGACCGATTACTTTAACGTGTGTAGAATTCTAATACATTAATTATTGCAGAACATTATTTTGATAATAAAATTGCTTTGGTCTGAAAAGAGCTTTAAACTCCAATTTTTTTTATGTCTATTTTTTGTTTCAAGAACATTTTTAGAAGTTATACTTCTTTAGCGAGGGTATAATAAATTGGAGAGGACAGTGTGGTCACGTGGTGTAACGGTTAGCGTAGCGGCCTTTGGATCACACTGTCGTGGGTTTGAATCCCACCTCCGCTTATGAATGTTTTGTAATGTCATTTAGTTTTAAGAGAATTGTTATTTAATGTATTTAAGACGCTAATGACCTAAGTTGTCGACGCGTCTATAATCTACAATAAATAAAATAAATAAATTCGAGTGACCTCAACTCTAAAATTAATGAGACGCTGTAACGTAGCGCTGGCAGGGATAAAACGGCTCCGATTTGGATGAAATTTAGTGCAACGGGGTTTTGGAGGGCAAACACTCGGTGTAGCTAAGTCTCATCTCAGAAAAAATCCGTTTTCTTATAGATTTTATAATTTTAAAAATCAATTTTTTGGCGTTTCAAAATAGTGTAATATTGTAAGCAGGCTTTGGGATACTTATGTATAAAAAAAATAATTCTGTTTTAAAGACCACCAACAGCTAAGGTTATTTGGGCCTAGCACCAATTCATATTTTCAATTCATTATTTTTTTTTTTTTTTATAATAAATTGAAAACCCAATTGACACTTTTACCAGCTCTCGGGCTAGAACCCGGGAACTGGGGACTTGTAATAGAGCAACCATAGCAACGCCATGTAAACAACAGCTCTCGGCTATTCTCAAGCCCACTTATGTATAGATGTTGTTATATATATGTGTGGATTTTATTGATAATAATTATTTATTAATTTTAAAAATGCTGAGAGGACAAATGCAAAAATGTAAATGCATGAAGTATAACTTCAACCGTGCGTTTATGCGGGCGAGACACATACCCTTTTTACTTCCCACCTCTACTATGGTAGGGAAGTAATGGATTTAGTCCGAAAAAAATATTTCGAGATTTTAACAAATCTTCACGTTTTGAGACCCTAGCAATCGTTTAAGATCATTTTCTGACTGATGTCTGTATGTGTGTTTGTGTGTGTATGTGGTCAATTTTTCGCCTTCGATATCGTAAAAACGGAACAACATACGGCCATGCCGATTGTTCTGTTGTGTTTATAAGCCTTTAACTTAGATCTGATTAGATTTTGAGTCAAATCGGTTCAGTGAATCCTGAGATATTAAAAAAAAAACGATCTCAATGTCACGTATTAACATAGGTAAAAAATATATATAAATGAATTCTGGATGTTATAATATGAAAAAAATGTAAATATTTTTTTCGCTAAAATGTTTAGTTTTCGAGAAAAAAAATATTTTACTAAAAAAAATAAAAATTGTACGTAAATCAAGGTAACCATGATTTTTGCTATATTAAGCTAACCATTAGTAGATCACTAAACAAAAAAAGGGCCATGCTTTTTTCAAAGAATAAAAAAAGAGTGTTTATTTTTTGCAAATTTTTAATAGGTGGGAAGTATAGGACTGGTCATCAGTCGAATTTTTTTTAGTAAATTTCTACAGTTCACTTATATAAAACAATTGCCTTGTTTCAATACAGAGTATTCTTTAAATATAATCGAATTGAGTTTAGGCTATAAATAGTGTACAGTTTGGCCGCTTAGCTAATTGTAAACATTCCTCGGCGATATCGACTATAGAGCTGTTCGGGTAAAGCTCTATGGAACTTGTGAATTATGAAGACAGGTTAGAGTCAGTCGTCATTTCCTGCTCTTTGCTTCCCGTTTCAGCGCCTCGCTGCATCGGAGCTCCCCCCTTCCTTGTTCCTTGACCGTTCGAACGACAAACTCAGACGGGCAGGTAGAACTCAACTGTTCTCTCTCTCTCTCTCTGTACGTATACGCGTTTGTTTGTGTGTGTGTATTGATTTTCCACTTTCTCGTTTGATTCAGAACTATCCTTTGCAAGGTGGGTCCACTTAGTATGCAAACATGACACGCAGCACACGCAAATACATTGCATACACGAAAAACAATAGATAGTGTGGACGTGCTTACAAATAGTAAGTACACACAACGCATACATACGTATTTCGTGATCGCGATAATAGCGATACATCAAAGAGATTTATGACTACTATTGGAGGAGGGCTTGAGAATAGCCGAGCGTGTAGCAGTGCTTTTGTTCACATGGCGTTGCTATGGTTCCTCTATTACAAGTCCCGGATTCTAGCCCGAGAGCTGGTAAAAGTGTTAATTGGATTTTCGATTTATTATTAAAAAAAAAAACAAGCCGTGAGGTGGGTCGTTTATTAGGACTAAAGTGCGACCCTTGAGGTCCACACGACGAACTTCCCAGTTTGATAAATATTTAATAATAATAATTAAATTAGATATTACACAGAAAAGTAATCATTTCAATCATTAAAACATCAATAATTTAAAAAAAAAAAAAAAAAAAACGGCTGAACCGATTTTTATAAAATTTATGTCGGATCAAAATGACGTTAACACGCCTCGATTGACACCCTTACGAAGTCGATATAATTTTTTATTCGCGAGATATTGTGTAAAATCTACTTTTTTGGAGGTTATTTGGTTAAGAAAAAAGAACGGCTGAACCGATTTTGAAAAAATTTCTTTCAGATCATATTTACGTTAATACGCGTCGATTGGCACCCTAACGTAGTCGATATCATTTTTCGTTCTCGAGATTTCGTCTTTGAAAGAAATGTACACATACGTACGTACGTACACACACACACACAGACATCTTTCTAAAAGTAGTGTAAAAATAGTGTAGTGACCTTGAAACATAAAAATTTTTTTTCCTTTTTGATTTCGATTTTCGGACCCATTACAATAACTTCCAGTGGGAAGTTAATAATGAATTGAAAATATAAGTTGGTGCTAGGCCCAAATAACCTTAGCTGTTGGTGGTCTTTAAAACACAATTTTGACTACTATTGGACGGGGTTTGTCATGTTTTTTATTGTTTGACCCGATGGAGATATTGAAAATAAAATTTTTTCTTTAATCTATCTGTTGTCAGTGTATAAGTAGTGTACATAGTGGTGTTGCTTTTTTAAGTAAAATAATTATTTTCAAAATTGACTTCATAGACGATTAAATTTTAAGTTTTTGAGTATGAAAAATATCAAGTTTGATTCAAGCGTGTGTGCTGCGTGTCATGTTTGCATACTATGTGTGTGCTGCGTGTCATGTTTGCATACTATGTGTGTGCTGCGTGTCATGTTTGCATACTATGTGGATGCACCTTAATACGTCAAACTATTACAATGGGGAATTTGCATGGTGTCTTATTTGGAGTTCTCCGAATCCGATAAACTAAAATTTGCAGAGTGCGGTTATACAGGGTGGTGATTTTTTCGATCTTGGGAACTGTTAGATACAAGGTCGGTTAAATTAAAGGTTGCGCTTTTTCCTGACGATTAAGAATCTGAAAAGAAATCCAGGATATTTTGATTGGTCATGGTATCTATAGGGAAGATAATAATTTTTTTCTGAAACCACAATTTTTACTGTTTTCGTGATAAGTCAGGAACCAATCAAAATATCCTGGATTTCTTTTCATATTCACAATCGTCAGAAAAAGCGCAACTTTTCTCTTATTTAACCGACCTTATATCTTTAACCTTTCCCAAGATACCATTAGTGAACATCGAAAAAATCACCACCCTGTATGGCGCTATATTTGTGATATCCAGAGACCGGGTTGAGGATTTTCCATTGTTTTCTTTAATCATTTCAAACTTTTTAACATTGGAAATGTTTATGTTCGTATATGGGGGCAGAGTTACGAGTTTTCGTTCAAGGCCAAAAGACAACGGTGTCGCGATCAAGTGAGGAGCAATTATGCAAAATTGAACAAGTGCAATTTTTTCGAAATGTGTTTTATATCATGTCTAGTTAATTGACAGGTATTTGCGACGATCTGCGGTGTTATTTTTGAGCAAATGTTAATAAATACTGTAGAAAAATCCATTTAAAAGTTAAGTAATCAAGCAAAAGTGAACGCGTATATAACAGAAGAATAATAGGGTTATTCCTGACAAAACTAAACAGTGCATTGATAAATATTGTGTGTATAATAAACAGTTAATTATGTTTCATACATGCTGTTATCATTTCCAATGTCCTCGATGGTTGCAAGGATTGCGAAATCTGTGAATTTTTTTGAAGACTATCGCCTTTCAAGTTAATTTTCATATTTTTATTTTCTTATTACTAAAAAATAATCCAGTTGTTACTTTTATCAGGGCCTCAGATAATCTAGAAACTATAAAGATTTTATAAACGGAAACGCCATACAAACGACGACATCGCTATGAACTCGGCTACAGATTTATTAACTTCCCATTAAAACAAAGAAATTTTTTCAAAATCGGTTCAGCCGTTCTTTTTTCTTAACCAAATAGACTCCAAAAAAGTAGATTTTACACAATATCTCGCGAATAAAAAATTATATCGACTTCGTAAGGGTGTCAATCGAGGCGTGTTAACGTCATTTTGATCCGACATAAATTTTATAAAAATCGGTTCAGCCGTTTTTTTTTTTTTAATTGTTAAAAATAAATAATAATTATGTTTTAATGATTAAAATGATTACTTTTCTGTGTAATATCTAATTTAATTATTATTATTAAATATTTATCAAACTGGGAAGTTCGTCGTGTGGACCTCAAGGGTCGCACTTTAGTCCTAATAAACGGCCCACCTCACGGCTTGTTTACATTATTGAATTGGAATTAAAAAAAAAAGAAACGAAGGACACACATGTAATTAATTTACAATACGTTTACCAATTTTTATGATTGCAATAATTTATCGACAATTCCGATTTCAACATAGTATGCTATGACCCCGACAGTTGAATGTCGATGTCTTAACTCGGACCTACACTTCTCGATGACCGCTGTATAATAACAGGCCGCTTCGACTATATAGGCAACGATTATTCGAGTTTAATAGTTTTCAAGGTCTATTGCATATAATATCGAATAAAACAAGTTGTAGCCTTGTAAATATATATATAAATATAAATTAAAATATTCTTACCTGTGTTTGTGCAGCGTGTTTTTAGAGGCATACTTAGTACATAGTCATACTTTCAAAATTTCAATAATTCATTAAAAATAATTTGTAACAATAAATTGAAAATTCACTTTGTATTTTTGATATGAAACATCTTATGTCTGGCAGTAAACAGCCGCGTGAGGGGAAATATGCAACGAAATTTATGGTCCGCTCCTTCGCTGCTGTTCTCCCCACCACTGCGGCACTCTATCTCTCTCTCGGTTTCCGCGCGCTCGGGCACGGGAAGAGAGAGAGAGAGTAGACATACGAACGTACTGTAAAGCAAAAGTATATGTATACACGTGTAGATATAGATACTTCGCTGTGTATTTAGTTGCGTTTTTGGCTCAGGCGTGCTCAAACGCTGCAACCGCGTGTGTTACAGTGCAGTATATAGGATTACGTCAGCATAACAGTGCTTTTGAAAAAATATATACGACTACATAGAGAATTCCACCGAGTTCAATAACGTTTTCTTTGATGTTTCACATCTGTCGGGGGTCCCAAGACCCACGCCCTTTTTTTTTTCAAATAAGAAAATCCGAGAAAGTGTAATAGATAGATGAGGTCATCAGCTTATGTGTGTACTAGAAATCTACCAGCCGGCATACACAAACCGACTGGTACGAGCCCGGGTAATTCATGGGAGCGCTAATTCCCAAAAAACATTGGAATGTAACCTATATTCCAATGTTTTCCCTGACGGGAAAGTGTGTAATAGACGAATTACGGCAACGCCACAGAAATAATGACGTTCCGCCGATTTTTGAATGGACAAATTGTGCCACCTTTCCTCTACATACATTCGGTTGTCATTCTTAACGCAACGCGAAGCTAAATGTCTTTTTAAAGTGATATGTGCTCGGAATTTATTAAGTCATAGTTTCTTTTAACGCTCGCAACTGTTTCTCAATGGACATATAGTTTTTCCCACCGAATAAACTAAATTCGAACATATAGGAGGACGATGAGAGTGTTATTCACGTATGGACTTATAAAATTAGAGGACAGTATAGTCTAGTGGTTAGCGTGCTTAGTTCCGCAGCCTCTGGACTGGACTGCCGTGGGTTCGAACCTGCGCTCATGGATGTTTTGTGATGTTATTTAGTTTTAAGATAGTTGTTATTTAGTGTAGTTGAAAGACGCTAATGACCTGAGATGTCGACGCGTCTATAATCTACAATAAATAAATAAACTTATAAAATTAACGTTTTTCAATAAAATATAGCGGTCTCTTTTTATACTTCTATATTCGGCAGTCAAACATTAATTATTGGATCGTTCATTAGAAGTTTACCAATTTAAAAATGTCGCAGCAAGAGAAAAACTGATTATAAATTTTCAGTTTCGTTTGAATGAATGAATGAATTGTGAATTATAGACGCTCGACTACAGAGGTCATTAGCGTCTGTCTGCAGTTTCGTTTGACAGTTCAGATTTCTCAAACTGCAAGTAGGTCGAATATTTGAATATTTTGATCACTTAATGGTCCTTTCATTAAGGCCTTAATATTTTTTTTTTTTGTGAAAAAAAATCATCCTGTTTTTTTATACATAATTATGTAGGTATTGGATAACCTATTTATATTACCTATAGTATCTGAATAAATAAATCTCCCTAGATCTAATATGGTGAATTTTTAACTGACTTCAAAAAAGGACGAGGTTCTATATTTGAGACCTATGTTTTTTAGGGTCCGTATCTCAGAAAAAAAACTTTTTAACAAAAAAAAAAACCTCCTTCAAAAAACCACTAAAAAGAGGAAAATAATGAAATTTTGAGTACTGCGCCAATTTAATAAAATATGAGGTCGGTTAAAAAGTATAGTATAGTGATTAATATCTTCTTTTTAACCAACTTCATATTTTATTAAATTGGCACAGACCTCAAAATTTCATTATTTTCCTCTTTTTAGTGGTTTTTTGAAGGAGGTTTTTTTTTTTGTTAAAAAGTTTTTTATTTTTTACTTTTTAGTGTCAAAAAGTGACATTTACCTTAAAAATTCACACGCCGTTACTCACTTTTATTAAAATCAGCCGAACTACTGAACCGATTTTGATGAAATTTCTATGGGACCAATCTGAAAGTATATCCTTTCAAATAAAAATTTTTTTTTCAATATCGGTTAATAAATGACTGAGTTATGAGGTAACAAACATAAAAAAGTCGGTTAATGAAAAGACGGAACTCTTATTTTCTTATGTATATTGTATGTTCACCGATTTCTTCTATAATTTGTGAACTGATTTTGATGATTATTGTTTTATTTAATAGGGCATACCTCCTGGGTGGTTCCATATAACTTATATACTTAAGTCGCTTCAGTAGTTCGACTGCTTTTAATTAAAAGTTAGTAACGAACTATAATACCGTTAAGGTAAATGTCAATTTAGATTGAAAATACCTAAATGACTATATTTCTATTTGAAATAGGTAGCTATAGTCTGGCTTTTCGGGCCAAATGTCCGGTTAAATATAACGCCGAGTTCCGGCTTTTCTATTTTTGGACCTGACAGCTCTATACACGCACATAAAAAATTTTATAGGTTTTGTATAAAAATTCGGATTGAACAGCAGACGAATTATGACTGGGCTCGCAAATACTTAAATTATCTTACTCGATCAATTATAAGTCGCGTTAAGGCAATCACTAACCGACCGATAACTTGGACTAATCGACATTTTTTCTAAAAAGTCTCGTCTCGGGAGTCGTTTGTATAGAATGTTGCGTTGGCCTTTGCACAACGAAACAAAACATTGTGCGTGTGTGTGTGTGTGTTTGTGGACAGATAACGACTCGTCAGTTATGCCAAACCAGCTGAGCGACGCGATGTCGAAGGGGGAGGGGGGAAGGGGAACCGGCGGGACGACGACGGCGTCGTCGTCAGGGGGAGAGAAGACTGACGGCGAATGAGAATGGAGAGAATGACCTTGGCCCGAGCAGTTGGTTATATTGGGTGCGTGTGTGTGTGTGCGTGCGTAGACGTTTTGATAGGCCGGTGCGGTGTGTGCAGTGCGCCCATTGCAAGGAATTTTATGTATGTACATAATTTAATGATCGACTATATTCTACTCACTTTTTTATTATTATTAAATTCCAATCCTTTGCCAGCTCTGAGATCCGAAGCCAAAACTTTTCAATACTTGTTTTTAGATCTAGTTTATGTAATGTGCACTGAAATAGTACTCTGTGCAACTAGGGCGGGAAGTTCGTGATTGCGAACAAGTGTGACGTTTGCCCGCCAGAGCGCAGCGAGTGCGTCAATCACACGAATCGCAATCGCCAATTTCAACCACACAGTACATTTTGTGATAAGTGCGTTCAAAGAATAACATTACAAACACAAAAAAATCACCGTAAATGAATATTGTAGGTTAGGCGAACTGTCAGATACAGTTTACAATAATCGCGTAGGATGGCGCCACTGTCGCTTACTTTCGACCCGAAAAGAAATAGCTACCAAGGGACGAAAACATTTTACTTTTGATCTGCGCATGCGCTACTTTTATTTTACGTCACTGACTATTTCACAAAAATATCTTTTATTATACCTACTTGCAGTGGCGGCCTAAACCCGTCGGAGGTCCGGGGCGGCAGAAATAAATGAGGCCCCCGGTCTACTTAGAAATTGATGTATTTGTAGTGTAAATTTCGTAAAAAATAATAATATAAATGTAATGGCTGACAAAAAAAATCAAATATTTATAATAAACGTCCTACCTACGTTTATATTTTGTATACGTATAACGGGGCCTCCAACTCCAAACTGCCTCTTACTTACTAAATATATTTTTGGCCTTGTTTGGGATTTGATAATGAAGGACTTCTCGAGATTTGGAGGCCCCCCAGGATCAGAGGCCCCCCAGGATCAGAGGCCCGGGGTAAGCCGCCCCCACCCCCCCCCCCCTGGTCCACCACTGCCTACTTGTCCCAGAGGTATAGTGTAAATAAATAAAAAACGAGCGAATGACTCGGGAATATTGGTCTATGATTAAATTCCAGTCCATTACATTGGTCTATAATTCCCACAGTAATGATAATATCGTAGATTATTAAGAATAGATAATAAATATAAAAGCCAAGTCAGACAAAATATGACAATCGACTGCAATGAAATAGTCGAATAGATCCCAGAGTGATCATGGAGCGGGGCCCGGGGGCCCGCCTACCACCTCGCTCGCACTTTGCACTGCTTGGCAATCGACGCATACATATCGAGTTTCTTATCAGCCGCGCTTCTACTCGTGTTTTTTTTTGCATTTCGAAATGTTACAAAGTTTTTATAGTTCCGTATTTTTTTTTTGTACAACCAGGGTGTCCAAAATACAAGTTTGTTTGCTTTTAAATTGTCTCGAACTTTCAAAATAATCGACATAGCAGTTTGATAGTCAATCGATGTAAAAATTAAATCGTCGTTTGTGCTGCTGTTGCTTATACGAGTATATTGTTCGTCTATTACAAATATTTGTTTGTTATAATATATCAATTTAGCTCCGAGCTCGCGTGCGGGACCCTCGACTTGCTTTGCGTTTTCGCTCACTGCTCAACCCCCTTTTGTCGTAGCGTGACTGCGTGATATAATACAGGTAGCATGTCACTCGGAAAGAAGTAGAGTTAATTAAACAATGAAATAATTTTTCATGTCGATTCAATCGCAAACATACAAACAAACATACCGATACCTCTTTTTTACAAGCTTTTTTTTAACTAGCAATGTATGTATGTTAGTTTATGTGTTTGATTGTGTGTTTGTTTGTTTAGGTCAAAACTTGCAAGTCAATTTTGAACGACTTCCACGCGTATCCGATCGATTTGAAATTTTGTACACATATGTATTCCGATGACAATATACATGAATAAATTGTTTTTAGAAATAAATTCGACCCCTAAGGGGTTCAAACGGGGATGTAGGTTTTTTTTTGACTAATCAACGCCCATGCCAAATCGCTGAAGCTAGAAACTTGAAATTTGGACAGTTGGTGCCTTTTTTGACGTAAGCATCCACTAAGAAAGGATTTCTCGAAATTCAACCCCTACGGGTGTCAAAGGGGGGTAAAATTTTGAAAGACTAAAATGAACAAAATAAAATATTAGTAAAAAAAAACTTTTTAGAGGCAAGCTTTTATTGAAATGTACTAAAAAGGAAAAATAATATTTAATAATTTTGGTTCATAATTATTATAAAATCGGGGGTTGCGACTAATAAACTACCCCCGATTTTATAATAATTATGAACCAAAATTATTAAATATTATTTTTTCCTTTTTAGTACATTTCAATAAAAGCTTGTCTCTAAAAAGTTTTTTTTACTAATATTTTATTATAAATTAGTGTAGATTAATACTAGCTATGTGTGTGTGTTTTAAAGACAACCAACAGCTAAGGTTATTTGGGCCTGGCACCAATTCATATTTTCAATTCATAATTTTTTTTAATAATAAATTGAAAATTCAACTTTTACCAGCTCTCGGGCTAGAACCCGGGAACTGGGGACTAGTAATAGAGGAACCATATCAACGCCATGTAAACAACAGCATTGCTACACTCTCGGGTATTCTCAAGCCCAATATACTAGCTATGGATATAATATTTTTAAACATGGTAATAAATTTATATAAGCATTATTAATAAAGGATAAAAAATGTGTTTTTATCGCTTCGGTTCTTTATTTAAATGCAAATCGTATTGTAAATTACGCTACGGCGATGGCGCAGTGACCTTGAAAGTCGTTTCCGCATCCATAATCATGCCACAGCGCAGCAATAGCTAATCTAGCTATATTTACCTATACCTATAACAGATATAATAATATTATACATTTGTATCTTGTGTTTAAATAATTGACTGTATAATTCCTTGCATTCGACATGACGTCACAACTGCTTAAAATTTATAATTGGAAATCGTGGTTCTTTTGTTGTTGAACAGGCTTGGATTCAGTTGATTTTAGAATGCAGTCCATCGGCAAATATTGCACATTTTTAAGCCACCATAACAGCTATATAGGGTTATTTATAGAACTTATATATTATGTAGCACCAATTCATATATTAATTTCAATTTATTATCTATTCTTAGTAAATTATAAATATTTTTTTACTAGTACCTACTCGGATTAGAACTTGCAACTGGGGGCTTGTAATAGAAGAGCCAAGGAAACGTATAAACGACATTTCTTACACTACTCCTTGTATTGATTATATATCACACTTTATAGTGGATTTTTTTAATTTCATGTTTAGATATATACAGGGTGTTTCATAATATATGCGCAGGACTTCAGGATGTGATAGCTCGTCCAAAAATATGAAAAAAAGTTTCTATTAACTTACCCTCTAAAATGCACCATTTTAGAGATACAGGGTGTTGATACAGGGTGTTTGGGGAATTTTGAAAAGACAACTTTTGTATCATTTTTTCATTTTTTTTTTAATTTTGCAATTATGAAGTTAACGTTTGGTTTTGTTACTTGTTTTAACGTTTAAATAAATTTTGTTTAATTAGTAAGAAAAAAAATTTTATTTAAAAAATTGACCATGTTTTTCAACATAAAAATTGATTTTTCTCGAAAACGATCGATTTTAGAGCTTATGACCAAGAGTACCTTTTTTGTGTAGAAAACATTGGCGGTTCAAATGGGTGTCTCAAAACCGTACTTTTTCCAGTAGCGTAGAAGTTAAGGAGAAAAACACCCACTACCCCTTCAAAACCTTCATGACTTTAGGAAAAAAAACATCCGCACAAAACATAGCTTATTATGAGTAAAAAATGCTTACAAAAGCTGTTTTCTGTACGATAAACGGTTCCGGAGATATTCGCAAAAAACGAAATTTTTTTTTCAATTTCAACACCCTGTATCTCTAAAATGGTGCATTTAAGAGGGTAAGTTACTAGAAACTTTTTTCATATTTTTGGACGAGCTATCACATCCTGAAGTCCTGCGCATATATTATGAAACACCCTGTATATAAAGAAAATTTGTCATATTTATTGGGGGCTTGAGAGCCAAAGTAATTTTAAACTGATTCAAAATAAAATTGAGCTGAGCTGGATTAAAATCAACAATGTTTTCTTAATTTTATTCATTTATTGGAAATTATAGACGCGTCGACAACTTAGGTCATTAGCGTCTGTTTTCTTAATACTTACCTATTTATTGTTGGTTCCTTTAATCCTTGTTTGTTTAATCCTTATCATTTTGTGTCTGACACATGGGATTAAATCATTGAAGCCAAGGGGGGGGGGGGTTATAAAAAATAGTTATTTGGCTCACTTTATTTTTAAATGAGAGGTCTATTAAATAATTGGTAAACAATTTTTTTTTTTAGTTTTTTTTGCATCAACAATAATTACATAAAGCATGAGTTTGATGGACCAAAATAACTGTGGCAGCGATTTAAAAAATAAATTGAGCGTACTTGGTACCAGCCTCTAGACTAGACTGTCGTAGGTTCGAATCCCACCTGCGCTCATGGATGTCTTGTGATGTTATTTAGTTTTAAGCTAGTTGTTATTTAATGTAATTTAAGACGCTAATGACCTAAGTTGTCGACGCGTCTATAATCTACAATAAAATAAAATAAAAAAATAAATTGCAATCAATTTTTAATTTATTTTTCTTACGAGCATTTAAAAAATGATCTAAAAAAATAAATCGTTTACGTCAAACGCGTAATAAGACAAAGAAAATTACAAAATAATGATAATTATATAGATATCAGCTTATTATTTCTCAAGTAAATAGCTTCTTATATGTCTTTGTTGGGTAGTTTTTTCAACCAATAGAAATTGCATTTCTGTGCCCCGCCTGCAAATTTATAATTATAGTGTAATTTTGCAATGCATTTATATAGCGATTCGAGTGGGGAATAGTGGGGAAACGACTCGAGTTGCATGTATGTATTTCTTGTTATGTGCCGCTGCACCAATATGCACTCCTGCATTCAACTGCACATATATCGTATGCACCGAGCGTCATTGGTGCATTTTGCATTCTCCGCCTGCAAAAGTTTTTTATTTTATTTTTTGCAGTGTACTGCATTATTTTTGTTGCAATTGTCCAATGAGCACATTGCATCGCAGAGTGGGGAATTTCTATTTTAATTACAAAATGAAGTTCCGACTTCCCAGCTAGTGTTAAACCTTGTTGAAAAACATATATTGACTTAATGCACTTTGCGATTGGTTCATTTATCTGTCCCCACCGTTAAATTGATTTTTTTTTGTTTTTTGCGATGCGATTTTATCATTTTTGAGGTTGACCAATCGAAATAATGTAGGGGTTTGCTGTTTTCATTTTAAAATGAAGTCCCGTAGGAAACACTTTCGTTTATCTTGCTTCTATACAGATTGTATCAAATTAAACCTGTGCATAGGGCGTTCTGTGTGTAAGATAGAGATCGATATAAAGCAATAAGTAAGAACGAGATAAATGATCGCTAATAGGAAGTTTCTGTAGTTACTGTCTACTGAAATAAGAAATTATTGATAAAATCACAAAACAAAGATGACGCTATCAGGTTGTATGGGTTAATGGGTATTATTTATTTACAGTAACTTACAGAAACTTCCTATTAGCGATCATTTATCTCGTTCTTATTTACTGCTTTATATATCGTTCTCTGTCTTACACACAGAACGCCCTATGCACAGCTTTAATTTGATACAATCTGTATATAAAAAGCATCCCTGCGTTAATTGCTTTGTGTTCCAGTGAGATTTTCCCCGTTTCCTTTAAAAAAATTACCGGCTGAATGGAAATTTATTTTTTAAAGAAAATGCAATGTTGACGTAATTGCATTGATATATCTATCAATGTTGCATCATAATATCATTGTAATGTAAACATCATTATAAAATTCGTAAGCAAAATTATATTAATTTAATTCTTTTATCTTCTATATGGCAGAGGTTCTCAATTCGTGGTAATCGTAAAACTTTTGATTTAATAATTAATAATTTACGTTATACTTACATCAATATTATCAAACCATGCATTGGCCAATTTCAATACTTTTCTACACAGGAACTGGTAAAGGCGCATTTAGAGGAATTAGTTTTAATTGAAGCAATAAAATTGAGACGTGTAAATAGGAATGTTGATTTAAACCCTTAAAATTGAATGTTTATTGAAATTACGCCGTTTAAACTTGTTTTTTAATTTTTATTTGAATTAAACTATAAACACATCACCTTTTTAAAAACGCAGCTACCTGTTTTAAAAAAAAAATTAACAGGTAAAAATATGTCCTGTGAAACATGCCGGACTTTTTCAAATTCACTAGGTACCTACATTTGTAAAAACGAGTCTCCGAATTCGATAATTCAGTTTAGTATTTTATGATTGATCATCTAGAGGCGCCCAGAAATGTTTGTGGCCCAAAATGTCCAAAGCGAAATAGATACAGAAGTGGTGTGGGCTTAAAAATAGGGTGTGGGTCTCGGGACCCCCGACAGATGTGAAACATCAAAGAAAACGTTATTGAACTCAGTGGTATTTTCTATGTAGTAATATATATTTTTTCAAAAGCAGCAACGAACTGTTATGCTGACGTAATCCTATATACTGCACTGTAACACACGCGGTTGCCCGAGCGCGCGGAAGCCGAGAGAGAGAGAGTGCCGCAGTGGTGGGGAGAACAGCAGCGAAGGAGCGAACCAAACATTTCGTTGCATATTTCCCCTCACGCGGCTGTTCACAGCCCGACATAAGATCTTTCACATCAAAAATTTCTGAAAAACTGCAGGTATAAAAAATACGTTAGACATGCTTTATACGTACTTATATAAAAAATAAAATTGTACAAAAACGTTTCGGAACTTCTGCTGCAAACGCATAATAGAATCGAATATGTAGGATGCTTAATAATAATTTATTTTCAAGGTACCTACTGAATGTCTATAAATAATAGATTGTTCATTCCACGAATGCCACGGCTACGGTACAGGCTTTTGAATTTACTAGTCACAGCTTAGCATAGAAAAAAATTGATAGAAAATATTACAATATTGAAAATTCATATACCTAATTTCGGGCGTCTATAATTTACAATTAATCATATACCTAATTAAGTATTATTATTTTGACGTACCTACAGTCAGTCGGAAACATGATGGCTAAAAATCTATATAGAATATCATTTTATCATTCTTCATGATTTAAGATCATTTCACAAATATTACTCACATTTAAATTTTCTTAAACTGTGATTCTGATTAACTATTTATCCTGCGGTGTTTTTATTTAGCTCTGACATATTTTAGTTCCTAATAAATTTTGCCATAACTTATCAAATTAAAACTTAATAAAAAACAAACAAATCAAAAGTAACCTAATATTTTCGGTGATCTAAAACTATAATAATAAGACTAATAGCACCAACGTCGAATAACTTAGTTACAGCTACTAGAATTTAACTAACGGCGGACATAACAGCTATAGTAACTAAAAAAAGGGTGTGGGTCTCGGGACCCCCGACAGATGTGAAACATCAAAGAAAACGTTATTGAACTCGGTGGTATTCTCTATGTAGTAGTATATATTTTTTCAGAAGCAGCAACTAACTGTTATGCTGACGTAATCCTATATACTGCACTGTAACACACGCGGTTGTGGCGTTTGAGCACGCCTGAGCCAGAAACGCAACTAAATACACAGCGAAGTATCTATATTACATACCTAAACGTGTATACATATACTTTTGCTTTACAGTACGTTCGTATGTATACTCTCTCTCTCTCTCTTCCCGTGCCCGAGCGCGCGGAAGCCGAGAGAGAGAGTGCCGCAGTGGTGGGGAGAACAGCAACGAAGGAGAACATTCGTTGCATCGATATTTCGTTGCATATTTCCCCTCACGCGGCTGTTCACTGCCCGACATAAGATGTTTCACATCAAAAAAAAATTGAACGACATTTTAACACTGGATTTAAAAAAATAAGAGGAACTCTGTCGGTTTATAATAAAAATGTAATTGATAGTTATTATATTAAATGCCATTGTTTTGCATTGTGAATTGCTAATGCGTTGTTAACGATGAAATTATGTATTTTAGCGGTAGATAATGTGCCATGTTTTGTGGAGGAGTCATCAGCGTAATTATAGTTCGTTTTTTTTCTAATTTGTGGTGACGCAACGATGTTTGGACGATTAAACTGCTGTATATAGTGACTGAAAATCTGTACTATTGATTTATATTTTAGACGCGATCACAATTCACAGCATAGTATAGCGCTGCATCTATGCATCAGATTAAATAGTAGATTTGTAGATCTAGATGCGCAATGAGGTATATTACTGACGAGTTTTAACAGTCACACGAGTCATAATATCATTACGCACGAGAACTGTACTACACTGTAAGAAATGAGAAGGCCGATTACATAGATTATCGATGGTCCATTTGTAGCCAGCGATTAATCTGGTATTAGGCACACAAAGGGACAATGGCGTCGCAAACAGGTATCGCCTGCACATCGCGTGATTCCATAAAAACACATTGCGCATGCGTGGTTACTAATTTTACATTAATTTGTTTTGTATTCATCCATTTTATATATGTAACTATACATTTTATTTTGTAATTTTTACACACTTTATTGGAACATTACACAAATTATGTAATTTTAATTTACTTTATGTAAAAATCACAAATTTGTTTAACTTTACAGTAAAAGTCCAAGTTTTTATGAAGTTTTCTGTGTAAAAATAAATAATAATGTAAAATCACTTTGAAAAACCAACGAATTCTACCTTAACTTTCAAAGTATTTTTACATGCATTTTTTACAGTGCATAAATTACTATGGAAACTTTATTTTCCATACAAGTGTGTTTTGAAAACATTTTCAACACACCTGCCAGCTAAAACTGACCCATTCCATGCATACGTACACGCATGTAAAGTAGCTATTTTGTAATGGGTAATTGTCATTCCATTTTGTCTCGCATGCGTATGGACAAAATGACTTAAGGGGAGCGGATTTTCAAGAATAATTTTCATGAGTTTTTTTTTTTGGACATTTTGTGTTTTTAATTGCTACATAATTTAGATTTTATAAACGTAGGTATGGCTTGAATTTTAATAGCGTTATTATTTTAACAAGTAAACAAAACTAATCATGCTATGCTATGTTCGTTGCTTGATGAGATATGTGTGGCTGAGGTCACGTTTTATTTACAAATTATTATTATTATTGCAACAATTTAACAAATATTATGAATTTTTGGATGGATTGCAGTTTGAGAGTTTTTTTCGTGTATCAAAAATATACTGTATGCGGCAAAAAGGAAAATTTCCCGCGTCTTTTTCTAAAATTTAAAGTGTCATGTTTATAAAATCCTGTAGACATTGTTATATTCAATGCGGGAACTGCGTCTTTCATGTTTAGAAAATTAAGGGTATTAACATTTTTTAATGAAATTTCAAGTTTAAACTGCTTTTAGATTAAAAAGATCCTGAGGGTTTTTTAACTTCCCATTGGAAGTTATTGTAATGGGTCCGAAAATCGAAATCAAAATGTATAACAAATTTTTATGTTTCAAGGTCACTACACTATTTTTAGAAAGATGTCTGTGTGTGTGTGTGTACGTACATACGTGTCCATTTCTTTCTAAGACGAAATCTCTAGAATGAAAAATAATATCGACTACGTTAGGGTGCCAATCGACGCGTAGGTATTAACGTAAATATGATCTGAAAGAAATGTTTTTAAAATCGGTTCAGCCGTTCTTTTTTCTTAACCAAATTGACTCCAAAAAGTAGACTTTACACAATATCTCGCGAATAAGAAATTATATCGACTTCGTAAGGGTGTGAATCGAGGCGTGTTAACGTCATTTTGATCCGACATAAATTTTATAAAAATCGGTTCAGCCGTTTTTTTTTTATAATTATTGTTAAAAATAAATAATAATTATGTTTTAATGATTAAAATGATTACTTTTCTGTGTAATATCTAATTTAATTATTATTATTAAATATTTATCAAACTGGGAAGTTCGTCGTGTGGACCTCAAGGGTCGCACTTTAGTCCTAATAAACGACCCATCTCACGGCTTGTTTTATTTAAGTTTGTCATTTTTCGGAAAATGATTGAAAATGCATTTTTTCTGTGTCACGCTGTACACACTACGTTATATTTGTGTCGTGAAATGTGATTTCTTGACCGTACTGTACAACTCAAAAAAAGTTACATGCGGGGGCCATGAAAAATGAAACAGCAAAATGCAAATGTTAAAATGCCAATGAACGAGTTCAAGATCACGCTTAGCACACAAAGCCACGTGCAACCGACACACACACACACAAACGACATGTCCGCGAACTTTCTATATATATGTATGTGTGTGTGTGTGTTCTCCTCTATTCAACTATCAGCTAATTTTTAACCGCCACTTACTATTGTGTGCTACAGTGAGATCGGAGAAAACCGGCGCTATTCAACAATAGAGCATGAGAGCAGCTTGAGAATAGTCGAGGGCATATAGCCTAGTGGTTAGCATGCTTGGCGCCGCAACCTCTAGACTAGACTGCCGTGGGTTCGAATCCCACCTGCGCTCATGGATGTTTTGTGATGTTATTTAGTTTTAAGTTAGTTGTTATTTAGTGTAGTTGAAAGACGCTAATGACCTTAGATGTCGACGCGTCTATAATCTACAATAAATAAATTGAGAATAGCCGTGCGTGTATATGGCGATTCCACGTCTGCTCGATTACAAGCCCCCGGTTCATAGTTTCTAATCCGAGAACTAGTAAAGTGCTCTAATATCGGATAGCTTGTGAAAAGTGTCCATATTTTTTTAACTCATTACATAAATATGAAAAGTTTTAAGGGAACAAAAATGAACAAAAAATTCAAATTTATAAAAAGTCTCATTTGTCTGTCATGTCAAAATGTAGTCCTAATATCGGATAGTATATCCGATATTAGGAAAATGTTTTTAATAAGGTTTAAAATAAATGATCATTTCATAATAACACCAACAAATTTCCTAATATCGGATACCCGATATTACGACGTCATTACTGTCCGATATTGTGCAATTAGTTTATTTCTAGGTTAAAAACTTAAATATAACACTGATAAGGTAATTTTAAAAAATTGAATAGTAGTAATCAAACTACACTTTCTGCAGGTTAACTTAGCTAAAATTTGTAATTAAATGACTCATCTGTGAAAATGTATACGCACTTCAAAGTAAGACGTCAAATTTTCGGATGTTCGATTTTTCTTCAAATGCCTATAATGACATCTGTGTGCAAGTAATGATAATAAAAGATTATTCTATAGTAAAGGTTTGACTGCTGGATACACCTTAAATGGTTGTTTGCGACATCTTCCTTCTAGAACTTTTGTAACAGCGGTGTCCCAAATTAGGCAAATGTCCGATATTAGGGCACTTTACTCTAATTGGATTTTCAATTTATAAAAAAAAAATTAATTCAAAATACGAATTTCTTGGTATAGATTCTAGTATAGGTAGCTCAAATAACCCCAGCTATTGCAAGATTATAGTTTTACAGTCTCTGTTAAATTATTTGTACCTAAATGTTTGTGTTTTTCACTGCTAATCCGCCTCTGTTTCTATCATCTGTCAAGGGATACTTTGCCATATTTCATATACGGGAAAATTAAAAACTGCAGTATTTCAGGATGATTTCAGCTGTATTTGTGAAAGAATTGCGTAAAAAATGTTCGTAGTTACAGAAACAAAAACTCGTATACGAAATTCGCGATGTAATTTGATAAAATTGACAACGAGCTGATAAAACTGTCGTTGTTTTTGCACTTGACCTTTAGAAGGTTAAACGACGCATGTTTTCACGGTCCGCCCGGTAAAGATATAGCATTTTACAAACTGATAATTGGTTCGTGCAAATGGCGAATAAAAGACAGAATATATATATCTATATATTTTTTTATAATGCATGTTGTATAACAAAATAATACAAAACGAAAATTGCAGGAAGTGCAGTCACTATCAAAAACCACACGTTGTAAAATGCATGTATCTCTAAATATTATTACATACCTGTGTGTGTGTGTGTTTGTACATAACGATGAGGTAATCGCGGCAATGTGCAGCGCGGAGAAGTAGGGGAAGGCTGAACAACAAACTCGGTAGGGTAAATGCATAAATTTGCAACTTTTGATTAATAAACGATTGATTTCTAAATTTGCGTATTATCAAAAATCAAATCATTTTTTTTGTAGAATAAGTCAATTAATTCATATATCTGAGCAATAATTGTATAATTAATTAATTACCCACATTAATTATTTAAACTAGAAGTCTAATAAAAAATCATAAATTAAATTATTATACTAAGTACCTGTTATGTAAAATCCATATAAAAAATAAAAGTGTGTAGGTATATGAAATTAGTTTTTTTTGCGAATTTTTCAGAATCTTTATATTATTAAACGAGCAAATCTTGTATATATGTACCTAAGTATATAAATATTTTCTCGAAAACGGCTCTAACGATTTTAATCAAATTTACCGAAAAGGGGTTTCGGGGGGCAAAAAATCGATCTAGCTAGGTCTCATCCCTGGAAAAATTCGTTTTCTTATCGATTTTATCATTTTAAAAAACAGTTTTTTTAACGTTATAAAACAGTGTCGTATGGTGAGTAGGCTTTGGAAAAAACAAACTATTTTCATTATTTATGACAAATTACTCTGACAGTCAATCTTTATCTACTTATAGGTATGTAATTTTTACTTCCCACCTCTACTATGGTAGGGAAGTAATGGATTTAGTCCGAAAAAAATATTTCGAGATTTTAACAGATTTTCACGTTTTGAGACCCTAGCAATCGTTTAAGATCATTTTCTGACTGATGTCTGTATGTGTGTGTGTGTATGTGTGTGTGTATGTGTGTGTGTATGTGTGTGTGTGTGTATGTGGTCAATTTTTCGCCTTCGATATCTTAAGAACGGAACAACATACGGGCATGCCGATTGTTCTATTGTGTTTATTAGCCTTTAACTTAGATCTGATTAGATTTTGAGTCAAATCGGTTCAGTGGATCCTGAGATATTCAAAAAAACGTCCTCAATGTCACGTATTAACATAGGTAAAAAAAAATATAAATGGATTCTAAATATTATAATATGAAAAAAATGTAGATATTTTTTTTCTCTAAAATGTATAGTTTTCGAGAAAAAAAATATTTTACTAAAAAAGAATAAAAATTGTACGTAAATCAAGGTAACCATGATTTTTGCTATATTAAGTTAGCCATCAGTAGATCACCAAACAAAAAAGAGGGCCATGCTTTTTTCAAAGAATAAAAATTAAATTGTGTTTTAAAGATCACCAACAGCTAAGGTTATTTGGGCCTAGTCAAAGAATTAAAAAAAAGAGTGTTTATTTTTTGCAAATATTTACTAGGTGGGAAGTATAGGACTGGTCATCAGTCGAATTTTTTTTCTTAAAAACGACTAACGATTTTGATGAAATGGGAACTTTAAGTACTATTTTTTTTGAACTCATCCGAGCAAAGCTCGGTGATCCAGACATTTAGCTTATTAAGCGGCATAATACATTTTCAGAATTTCTGTTTACCTGTTTGTATCGGTATCTACTATCACAGGAAAATAGCTGGACTAATTATGATAATACTTGGTACACTATAAATAAAAGTACAAACTCTTTACCCGTCTACATTTGGGTTAAGATAAAATTCCCGTCAATAGCGACATTTAACTCGCGCGAAGCCATGGGTAACAGCTAGTAAATTCGTTATGTACTGTCGCTACAAAATGTATAAAAATAAGTTCTTTTTCGGACTGCAGTGTTGACATATTATTTTTTATTTATTCATGAATTTTTATCTTCGAATTCATAAAATACCGATAAGTCAGTATTTATAATATTATATGCTGATAATGGTGATTTTCGTAACCCCTTGTTTATGATTCGCAGTGCACTGTTTTTTTTTATACGCGCTGCTATCGCTGCAACTACCTCTAGCGCATTCAGCAAAGGAGGGGACACGTGCCCCTTCCAAATCGAAATTATAAACAGTCCAATAATAGCGTATTGGCTACTATACATTATAGAATTCTTGATTCTTGCGATTCTCCCAATTTGTAAATTTAATTAGTGTTGAGCAAAGCAAGACCAAGACTTGGACAGTCTTGGTCTTGGTCTTGCTGATTCAGTCTTGGTCTTGGTCTTGCGTATCAAGTTTTGGTCTTGCCCATTTTATCTGTCTTTTTTGTTTTTTACTTCTGAAGATCATCATAGTTATAAATTAAAAATAATTCACAATCTATTATTAACTAACAAAATACTTTATTTTATTAAAATGTTAAAAAATATCAAAATTACATCATTTTTTAATTATTATGTTCTACTATAGTTAGTCTTGTGTTCATTCGGTCTTGGTCTTGGTCTTGGTCTTGCTTTTTAGCAAGACCAAGATCAATTTTGCTCATCACTAAATTTAACGCATTCATCGTAGATACTGACGTTTAATCAAAATAGACAAACCAGAAAAACATTGGAATTTGTAAAAAAAATGGATCCGCTAATGATTATAGTGCATACTATAAATAATTATTATTTGCCAGAATTAATGTCATAACAACACAAAAATTTCTGTGAAAATTTCAATTAGCTACCTCTTACCGTTTGTGAATGAATGAATTGTGAATTATAGACGCTCGACGACAGAGGTCATTAGCGTCTGAATTACCGTTTGTGAGATAGAGCCCTGTGACAGACGGGCGGACGGACATCGCAGGGTCAGTGATAGGGTTCCATTCGGAAGTACGCACTGTAAGAAATGAGAAAGCCAATTACATAGATTATCGATGGTTCATTTGTAGCCAGCGATTAATCTGGTAATAGGCACACAAAGAGACAATGGCGTCGCAAACAGGTATCTCCTGCACATCGCGTAGATTCCATAAAAACACATTGCGCATGTGTGGTTACTAATTTTACATTAATTTGTTTTGTATTCATCCATTTTATATATGTAACTATACATTTTATTTTGTAATTTTTACACACTTTATTGGAATATTACACAAATTATGTAATTTTAAATTTAATTTATGTAAAAATCACAAATTTGTTTAACTTTACAGTAAAAGTCTAAGTTTTTATGAAGTTTTCTGTGTAAAAATAAATGATAATGTAAAATCACTTGGAAAATCGAGCGAATTTTACCTTAACTTTCAAAGTATTTTTACATCCGTTTTTTACAGTGTGCTAATGATTATAGTGCAAACTTTTTTTGGTAATTGTGTTTTAAAGACCGCCAACAGCTAAGGTTATTTGGGCCTAGCACCAATTCATATTTTCAATTCATTATTTTTTTTTTTTTTAATATTAAATTGAAAATCCAATTGACACTTTTATCAGCTCTCGGGCTAGAACTATAGTGCAAACTATAAATAATTATTATTTGCCAGGATTCATGTCACAACACACAAAAATCTGTGAAAATTTCAATTAGCTACCTCTTACCATTTGCGAATGAATGAATTGTGAATTATAGACGCTCGAATTACCGTTTGTGAGATAGAGCCCTGTGGCAGACGGGCGGACGGACATCGCAGGCTCAGTGAACGAGTTCCGTTCGGAAATACGGAACCCTATAATAAAAAGAAGAGTTGTAAAATCTTGACGTACGAATCTTTCGACCAAGGGAAAATTCCATCGATCGGTGCAATATTGCCATGCATTACCCTACATCGAGGCGGTAGTCAGAGTGCGCCTTGAGCTTATGTAATGCGCTGCGTCAATGTACTTAAAGTATGAGGTGTGTGGGGCCAGGCACAGGTACGAAAAAACCAACCTGACAAGATAATTTGCAACAAAGGTCCCTCTTTTTTTGTTTCTTCTCTGATTATATTTTTAGTTAGGTACATTGATTTGCTGTTTTATTATACTACATAGCTAAGTACATTTTAGATAGTTTATATTAGAATAGAAAATGTATTTCTATTTATAACCAAACGATTTTTTCAACTGACAAATTTGTGTGGGATCTGACATTTTAATGTCGTTACATGTGATGACAGATTCTGAACTTTGCCAAAGGTCCCATATTTCTAAACGTGACAGATTGTTTTGGATATACGATTGCGATATTTAATAATAAAAAAAGTCAAGAGGTGTCATGGGACACCCGACAGAAGCTATGCTTTTTACGCATTGTATATAAAACCGAATTTATCAAAGCTATAATATAGACAATACAATTAAAAAGTTATTATTTAACCGCCGTTTTTAAATCTGATGCAATTTTATTTTTTTGGGTCCTATAAAACTTTTAAATATCAATTTTCAAAAAGATCGGATAATTTTTACAAAAGTACATATGGCCGCCATTTTGAAATCTGACGCTATTTTATTTTTTTGTGTCCTATAAAACCCTCGCAGATGCATCAGGCTAGTGTGGACGAGCTCTAATTTTTGTTCCCAAGGAAACTCCGATTATCCTGTTGATTCAATGTTTTGTTGAAACGCAGTTTCGATTTTTATTTAATTATTTTTTGTGAATATTTATGTGAATTTTATGTGATTAATTAAAGCGAGGTACATATTTTTATTCATATACAAAACATTAAAATTATGTAAATTAAGAAAACGCGTCATAAGTAATAAAGTCAAAAGAAATTAAACAAACGTTTAATACACAAGTCATAAAAATAATAAATATTTTTTATTCAGTTAACTAAACTTAAAATGTTCAACTTCAGTTTGTTTTTTGACACTAATTGTCAAACATTTACGATCAAATAATTTTTACAAAAATGTCAAAAAAAATTTATTTTCATGACAAGGTTATTATTTGACTTAATTATTTTAAGAATCATAGATAAACTATGTACTTCGGGATTGAATGCAAGTTAATGCAAGACACCACACGGTCCATATATAAATCAAAATTAAATTTAGACGTCAAGAATTTCAGTTTCTAAAAAAATCTGTAAGTACTCCAGATATAGGACTTAATAATAAGCGACATAAGAAATTAATTTAAAAAATATTTGGGTTAATTTAAAAATTTTTTTCCGCAACTTTCATCATCACAACGTGAAAGAATAAAATCTCCAGCTTTCTATCCAGCTACTGAAAGTCGAGCTACAATTTTTACTTCCCACCTCTACTATGGTAGGGAAGTAATGGATTTAGTCCGAAAAAAATATTTCGAGATTTTAACAGATTTTCACGTTTTGAGACCCTAGCAATCGTTTAAGATCATTTTCTGACTGATGTCTGTATGTGTGTGTGTGTTGTGGTCAATTTTTCGCCTTCGATATCGTATGAAATGTTGTATAAAAAAAAAATTGCGTTTTTTTTCGCAGTTATATGAGTAAAAATTGATGATTTGTGACTTCGTAATTGTTTATTATATTAATTAATTTAGAGTATTTTTTACAATTTAGTATGCAAACAATAAATCCTTCCGTCAGGCTTCACAAACATTTTTAATTTGTTGAAAAATCAGTCGCCTTTCGCTTCAAAGGTACACCTGATTAATTCACAACATTTCATAAATTCTACAGGGTGCCACAGAATAATTATTCCCAATTTTCAGAAATGATAGAGGATTTTTAAATAAACATTTTTTATTAATAAACTAGTATCCGGAAATTCTTCAGTATCGAGATAAAATGAAAAAATAATTCGGCACTCGATTACTATAACTTGTGTATCGAAAATGGTCATGGTCGTAACTTCGAACAATTTTTATAAAGTTTGATGCAGTATTTCCGCACACTAGTTTGTTAATAAAAAATGTTTATTTTAGGTGCCCTCTATCATTTCTGAAAATTAGGAATAGTTATTCTGTGACACCCTGTATATAAAATTGTTTGATTTACATATATATTTTTGTTGAAATTTAAAACTGCTTTTTGAACCGAAATATATTGCAATTAGGTATAATAAAATTATGATATTATTTTATAAATGTGTTTGTCAATAAGTAGGTACAAAGTTTATACCTGATCAGTTCAGAGGCCATCAAAATAACACAATTAACTGGCGAATATCATTTCATAAGATTTATATTATTATTTTGCAGTATTAATTTATAATGGAATGTCATTCCGCCGCGAAAGTGGAAAGGTTCAGGTTAGAATCCTGACTGTGACTATGGTTGGTAAAATGATTTTTTCAGATATGTTTGGAATCAATTATATAATTGGCTGCTTTCCAACAAAAATTTTCAATTGCAAATCAGCCGTAAAAATCTATTAATTTATCTTAATTTATAATATTACTAGCGGACCCATCCCGGCTTCGCTCGGGTGGTATGAAATTATGATTTAATAGCGGTCACCCATTACTCCGCTCACGTATATTTAGTATAGCTGATCCGGCAAACGTTGTTAATAATTTCTAGGAATAATTACATTACTCACTCGCTTCGCTCGTTCGCCATATATGTATTTTTTAAAGCTTAATATAAAAATCGCAATTAAAAATCAGGGGTCGATCGTATTAGGGTGAAAATTTAGAGTTGTATGTATTTTTCAATGCTGAATCATGAAAAAATTAAAACAAAAAATTTTGTCAAAAAAATAAAAAAAATTTTTTTGGGGTGGACCACCCTTAACATTTAGGGGGATGAAAAATAGATGTTGTCCGATTCTCCACCCTACCCGATAAGCACACAAAATTTCATCAAAATCGGTCCAGCCGTTTCGGAGGAGTTCAATAACGTACACCGTGACAAAAATAGGGGTTGATCGTAGAGAGGTGAAAAATTAGGCTTGTATGTATTTGTGTATGCTGTATCATAAAAAATTAAAAACAAAAAATTTTGTCCAAAAACTAAAAAAAAAAATTTTTGGGGTGGACCACCCTTAACATTTAGGGGGATGAAAAATAGATGTTGTCCGATTCTCAGACCTACCCGATAAGCATACAAAATTTCATCAAAATCGGTCGAGCCGTTTCGGAGGCGTTCAATAACGTACACCGTGACACGAGAATTTTATATATTAGATGTAGTGATGGGCAACCTTTTTTGACTGTCTCAGGGAGACAAGTCATTGCCCACCCTAGAAAAATCGACGCAGTATTGAAGAAATATACTATTTTCATTATTTTTATTGAGAACAAGATTAATTACCATTCCTCGTAAGTTAGTTGATCTATAATTTGATTAGCGAAATTGAAACCTCGCGGTGGCTGATCAACTGTGATCAAGCTCGACGGTTGACCCCCCTCCCTCCCTCTCCAGGAAGAATCTCTAGCTACGCTAATACACGTTCCTGAATGCATATAATATTTTTTTCCTATTTCATCATCAGAAGTTACGCTGTATTACCTGTTACTCTGTATTACTATTATTTTAATTAATTATTATTATTCAATTTGTATTTATTTAATAATAATTAATATAGATATCTACGTTATTATCATCTATTATATTAATTTTTGTCGTATTGTTTCAGCTAACACATTCCAATCAGGCCCGGGAATGGATTCACAGCAGCAGTTCTGTCTCAAGTGGAACAGTTTTGGTAGCAACCTTGCATCGACATTTAGTAATTTATTTAAATCAGAAACTTTGACGGATGTTACATTATTTTGCGAGGGTGAGTTCATTAAATTTTCTATTATTATTATCTATAAAAAAGAGTTTCAAGACGTCGCCTGTCACGTTCTATTTTACTTATGAACTGTCATACATTATTATTAAAAAAAATAAATCTAAGTTTTTTACCTCGTTTTTTACAAAAAAAATAATAATCGGTTGATATTTTAGTATTTGTACATTAAGAGTCTACCGGAAGTTAACCCCTGCTCTCTTCTTCTCGAATCCTTTCCCCTGTACGCCTGAAAACGGTTTCCGCTCTCCCGTTGCTATTTTTAAAGCTAAAGGGTTTGGGTAAACGCTAAATGAAGGACCGAAAATCACACTACAGACTCTACAGGCGAAAAATTGAAGAAACAAATTTCCTGGAAAAACTTACAACTTTTTAAAAATTACGCAATTTTTCACACGTATAGCCAAAACATTTGCCTGTATAGGATATGTAATGTGATTCTTGGTCCCTTAATTTGGCGTTTACCCGAACCCTTTTAAAAATAGCGTCGGGAGAGCGGTAACCATTTTTAGGCGAGGGGAAAGGATTTGAGTTTAAGAGTTTAGGGGGGGAATTTCCGGTAGAGCTTAATACTAAAAGACATTTGGGATAAAATGAAGGACGTAATATCAAAGTAGTACCTATTTTTTATTAATATATGAAAAAACATTTATTTTTTCTATATCATAATCCTCGTGACGAAAAAATGAAACCAGAAGTAGATGAAGTCATAGAAAATTTTTACTACAAGGCGAAGTGGTTTATGTCAGGTTTGTCGTAAAACAAAATTTTATGACTTTTACTGACAGTGATCCCGTGGATTACTTAATGCCAGGTTTGATACAGACCTGGAAAAGTCAGCGAATTTATAACTTCTCGAAAATAAATAACAATATATGAGTTAGGTAATTGTGGACAACAATATAATAATTAATAAAATTAAGAAAAATCGCAGGATAGTGGACAAAATATTGGATTTATTTAATTAAATGTACGACGTTTCGTTTATATATTTAAACTTTTTCAAGTACATAAAAAAGTTTAAATATATAAACGAAACGTCGTACATTTAATTAAATAAATCCAATATTTTGTCCACTATCCTGCGATTTTTCTTAATTTTATTATAATCACGATGGACACGATTTCTAATATAAATATAATAATTATTAATTAATTCAACAATGAATTTTTAATCCACAAGGCATCCACTAGGTAGTGGATGCCTTGTGGATTAAAAATTCATTGTTGAATTAATTAATAATTACTTCTCGAAAAGTCAGTGAATACAACAATATACACTGGATAATTACGTATTCAAAGGTAACTGAAAGAATAAAACAATTCCGACATCCAGGTGTGCAAGCTTTCACGGCCGGCATTGTTCCAAGTCTTCGTGGTTTCCGGGCTTGTAGGTCGTGGTCCGGTGGTATTTCTACCTGAGGTTTCGTCTACAACTACGGTAGACATTCTCAAAGGCGATGTGGCAGCGGTCGAAGTGTCCTCCTTGGCGGCTCATAGGTCAGTGTGTCAGTGACTGGTGTCCACCCTTCTTTTATGCCTAGTACCAGTGTGTTCTCTGTTCGGTCGTAGTCCGTCTCTCTGTAATTGGTCCTGTGGACACTTCGACCGCTGCCACATCGCCTTTGAGAATGTCTACTGCAGTTGTAGACGAAACGTCAGGTAGAAATACCAACGGACCACGGCCTACAAGCCCGGAAACCATGAAGACTTGGAATTCCGACATAGTCCACTTTGCGCTATCGACATAAAAGATAAGCCGTAATACATAGTATAATTCATCATTAGTATAATGCGTTCGTTATTAATGCTTGCCATTATATTTTTAAAAGCTCTAATTCTCGAACGTTTTTTTATGTGGCAGTTTGTGTTATTTCGTGCGATATAGCTAAACTGGGTTAATGGAAGACGATGGGTCGAGCGGAATAGGGAAGAACGGGACGGGGCGAAGCGAAGAAGGTGCACTAGAGATAATATGTTTGTATTAATATGTCGGTAAATACACTAACATATTGTGTTTTAATTACACCCCAGCGGAGACCGTTTATGTAACGGGAGACGTTTCACAGATCCGAATGACGCGCTACAGGACTTGTAAAATTAGTTTTTGCCATACCCACTGCCACTATAAAATAACTGCTTTACGCCTTTACATGCATGTAAAGTGACTTTTGACAGGCCAGTGTGCGGGAATGTATCTTTCCCACACTAGTGCGAGAAAGCAAACCCTGATCCGCCCGCTACGTGAAGTTGGCGACACAAATGAACTGTCAATTTTTTTTCAAAATACTATAAAAATGAAGGGAAAAGCAGCTATTTTATAGTGAGTATGGCAAAAAATTTCCATATATACATGTATAACATTTACTCGTCAGTAATATACGCCATTAAGCAACTAGATATACCATTTACTATTTCTTGTCCTTTAAATCGGGGATGCCTCCGCAAGGGGCCTAACCAGTAATACAGAACATAACATAGAGGTAACAGAACTGTTGACTTAAGGTACGTGCAGTACGCAGCTGGGATTCTAGATGGTAGCATGTATGGTAGATGGTGGCTGAAATTATAAGCGCTTATAGGTTTGCACAACGAAGCTTTGATACCTAGCATTGATACAAGCTTAAATCGCGTTTGAAATGTCAGATAGCGAAGACGAATATTTGTGTTCTTCTGCTATAGAGTGGTATATTTTAAATACAAATTTGGGTAGGAGCTATCATGTCCACCCTATTAATAGAAAACGATCAAAACATGGCGAATTTCATCATTTATACCAAGAATTAAAATTTTACCCAAACAGGTTTTTTGAATATTTACGTATGGAACCTAACACTGTTAAATACGTCTTAGCAAAAACTCAAAACAAATTAAATAAAAACTGGCAAAATTACACTTATTAAACTAGTCACATCCATTGCGAAACTTGTAACGGCCATTTGACAGTTGTCACACGTTGATTGTAGTAGTCAGCGCGCTGAAAGAATGGTGAGATACATTCTTGTATCTAGCAGCTCTTGTAACAGCGCTTATACCTGCTACACTCACTGCTTCGTTGTGTACGTTCGCATATATAACTATGCATAAATTTAATCAAGCCCTGCTATGATCTACACTACCATCTAGAATCCCAGCTCCATACTGCACGTACCTTCAGTCTGCAGGCGACTCCGATCACTAGATATATTTGGGGAACATTAACAGCCGACAGTCTGAGGAAAGGATCGGGGAATGTACCGCGGTACCTATATATAACGGGACGCATATTTTATGTGTTGTGTGCGGTAATTTGATCAGTGTCGAAGCCCCGAATTGTGTTCGCCTGTGGCGCACACCTTCCATGGCGAAATTGTGTTCTGTTCATGTAAACATGTGCTTCTTGTTTCATCTCCTTCCCATCCTCCATAACACAAACTCTACCCACATCCTTGTTTCGTCTCAAATATTCCATCGTGGTTCTTCGATACCTCCATTCCCATAGCGACGAAACGTCGCGTCAAATCCGATAGTTAAATGCCAATAACCTTACGTATACTGAAATTCTGTACCTACACAGGGAATGTAATGTATTATAGTTTGCATTCTGTATTCATAATTAGTCTATAATATTCACATAATAAATTGAAAATAACCAACTCCCTGTAATAATTAAATACAGTATCTTAATAATAATAATTGAAAATATGAATTGGTGCTAGATAGGCCCAAGCAATTCTAGCTGTTGGTGGCCTTAAAACAAAACATTCACCAGCGACTAATTTCGCTCGCCGAACTCTCCCAAACTCGTAGTTCTTATTGAAAATCATTCAGATTTCTTCATATTTATCGCTTCATTCATTTTAAAATCAGAGCTTGAGATTTGCATAGAGTGTAGCGATGACGTTACGCCTCCTCTATTTCAATCCGAGAACTGGTGAAAGTTTCAGTTAATAAATATATAAATAATAAATTGAAAATATTGTAACAAAACTGTTTTCTGCGTGGGCGGAATAAATATTTATTTAATGTAATTAACAATTCAATAACAATAAACGCAACAACTTATATGTCAGTTCTAACAATCAACACAATAGTAATTCTTAAACAAAGTGAAACACTTCAATAACACTGAACTGAATTAGATTTATATACTGTATTTATGTTCGCAGTTCCACACGACATTGACTCACGACTGACTGCCTAATTCCCGTCGGCTCCCTGCTTATATAGAGCTACACAACGCGTTCTAACACTTTCCAGAACGCCTAGCAGGTACTCGTATCTTCACAACCATTCCACGCCTCACCACTGTGACCTTCCCTTCTCGACGCTTCTATTGCAGGCAGTGGCGTAACATCTTGGGGTTTGCTACAATATAAATTGTGCTATATAGGCCCATGTAACTCTAGTTCTTAAAGAGTGTAGATTATAGACGCTCAACAGCTGAGGTCATCAGCGTCTAACCTAAATGTGTATTAGAAATCTGCCATCCGGCATACACAAACCGACCGGTACGAGCTCGGGTTCCTGGGTGCTCTAATTCTCAAAAAACATCGGAATATTTCAATGTTTCCCCTTAAACAAATATAAATCGTTAATTTATATTTTTATAGTTTATTTTGAATTTAATTAAATTTTTATATTTTATTTCTTCTGCAGGCGTTGAATTTTAGTTTGTTTATTCGTAGTGTTCAAGAGAAGTCCGAATAAAGAATTAAGGCGCGAATATTGAAGTAATTCTGGGAGGGGCGACTGAAACAGTTTGAGCACTTCTGGTCTAGCAAAGGTGGATCTTCTATTACGAAGAAGAAGTAGACATTGCCGTGATATCATTACAGAGTTTAAAATAAGTTTCAACAATCGTCGCAGTTGCTTTGAGTTCGCAGTTTTCTGGAGAGAGAAAAGTTCTTGTAAGGAAGGGATGAATAATTTTCCTTGTGTGTTTTTTTTCACGGTTCACGACAAACTCTCTTTTATATGTATTGATGAATGGGTTTTCTGAATGTTTTTCACGTTCGTATTTTATTGACATTATAATACCATTGAGAAAACAAGGCCACATACATAAACATGTACCTACATAATATAAAATATATAATATTGTCTGTGTGTTGACCTATACATTGATATAATGGCGACTTCAACTTTTGGAATGAGTAACGCCATCTCTTTTATATTCTTAGGAATAACTCTACGTGTATTGTGCAACTCCGACATACGCCAGGCCAGTGTTTCTCAGACTTTTTTAGCTCGCAAGCAGAGTGTTTCGTGAGCTGGTAAAAGTGTCAATTGGATTTTCAATTTATTATTAAAAAAAAATTCGACTGATGACCAGTCCTATACTTCCCACCTAGTAAATATTTGCAAAAAATAAACACTCTTTTTTTTTTTATTCTTTGACTAGGCCCAAATAACCTTAGCTGCTGGTGGTCTTTAAAACGCAATTTAATTTTTATTCTTTGAAAAAAGCATGGCCCTCTTTTTTGTTTGGTGATCTACTGATGGCTAGCTTAAGCAAAAATCATGGTTACCTTGATTTACGTACAATTTTTATTTTTTTTAGTAAAATATTTTTTTTCTCGAAAACTATACATTTTAGAGAAAAAAATATTTACATTTTTTTCATATTATAACATCTAGAATTCATTTATATTTTTTTTTACTTATGTTAATACGTGACATTGAGAACGTTTTTTTGAATATCTCAGGATCCACTGAACCGATTTGACTCAAAATCTAATCAGATCTAAGTTAAAGGCTGATAAACACAACAGAACAATCGGCATGCCCGTATGTTGTTCCGTTCTTAAGATATCGAAGGTGAAAAATTGACCACATACACACACACATACAGACATCAGTCTGAAAATGATCTTAAACGATTGCTAGGGTCTCAAAACGTGAAGATTTGTTAAAATCTCGAAATATTTTTTTCGGACTAAATCCATTACTTCCCTACCATAGTAGAGGTGGGAAGAAATAATTGAAAATATGAATTGGTGCTAGGCCCAAATAACCTTAGCTGTCGGTGGTCTTTAAAACACAGTTAACAGAGTGTTTCGTCGTGTGAGATGCACACCTGTACCTATAATATATAAAGGGTGTCTCAGCAAGAACTTGAATTTTGAATCGCGCGCCATTTTCGACTGTTAATTGTTGAGTCAGCCATATTTGGTATTTGTTTAATTAAAACATTGACATTTACGAAAATGGTGAGTTGTCAGAAGAACGTTTGTTAATAGTGAAAACCCATTACAAAGAAATTGCACGCCAAATTCGTGAAATCCAGCAGCCCTTACTGCAAAATGTACTGCAAAGTTTTGTCAAAAGAGTATATTCCTACCATCGGAGCCAACGGTGGTCATTTAACCGATATTTTGTTTCATGTGTAAATGTATCTACATATAAAGAAAAAATTCACAGATTTCGCAATCCTTGCAACCATCGAGGACATTGGAAATGATAACAGCATATATGAAACATAAATAACTGTTTATTATACACACAATATTTATCAATGCACTGTTTAGTTTTGTCAGGAATAACCCTATTATTCTTCTGTTATATACGCGTTCACTTTTGCTTGATTACTTAACTTTTAAATGGATTTTTCTACAGTGTTTATTAACATTTGCTCAAAAATAACACCGCAGATCGTCGCAAATACCTCTCAATTAACTAGACATGATATAAAACATTTCGAAAAAATTGCACTTGTTCAATTTTGCATGATTGCTCCTCACTTGATCGCGACACCGTTGTCTTTTGTCCTTGAACGAAAACTCGTAACTCTGCCCCCATATACGAACATAAACATTTCCAATGTTAAAAATGTAAATAAATCATTAAATTAACATAATAATTTTTAAGTTTTTAAAATTCAATTTCTTGCTGAAACAAAATATTGCTTAAATGACCACCGCTACACACCCTTTGAGAATCGCTGCGCTAGACGGAATGAAAGTGAAAAGTATTCACAAACACGCTAGCTTTTATTATTACGTGTATTCTTAGTACAAATGGAGTTTGCCGGTTTCTAAAGCTGCGCTTGCACCGTGGATCGACCTGTCTATATTATTGTAACAAAACTGTTTTCTTACGTGGGTGGAATAAATTATTTATTTACAATAATTAAAAATTTAACAACAATTCAAATACAATAACTGTATGTCAATGCTAACAATCAAACGATAATAATAACGAACAGTAATTCTTAAACAAAGTGAAGCACTTTAATAACACTGAACAATTTATATGCTGTATTTATTTCAAATCGACACTGTCTCACGACTGACTCACTACGGTGACTGCCCCTGCTTATATAGAGCTAGCAGCTTGACCCCGCACGCTCGCGCGCTTTCCAGAATATTCTGGTGGTTACCCGTGTCTTCGAAATCATGCCACGCCTCACCATTGTTACTTGTTCTCGATGCTTCTATTGTCGCCAGCGGCGTAACATCTGGGGTTTTGCTACATTATATTCTTAAGTACACCGTAAAAAGTTGTTTTATACAAAAAAAGTCCACTTTTAGTTTTGATGTTCTTTTCAGAATGCATTCTGACATTCAGAAATAGTTTCAGCTTAGTACGAAATTAATTGACGGATTTTTGTACCACGGTCCACGATATGTGCGTTCACAAAAAAAAACATTTTTTGCCATACCCACTATAAAATAGGTACTGCCATACGTGTCTGTATGCATGGAATGGGTTAGTTAACAGCAGGTGTGTTGAATGTGTTTTCAAAACACACTAGTGTGGTAAGTAAACAGTTTTCATACTGATTTATGTTTAAATTCGCCCCTGATGCGCCCGCCATTACCCATTCACGGCCTGCTATAAACGTGAAGTTCGCAAGTGAACTGTCAAAATTTTTTGAAAATGAAGTAAAGCTATTTTATAGTGGGTATGGCAAAAAATACGGTATATATCGCCTGCGTAATGATATTATGACACGTGTTTAAAACTCGCTTAATCGCTGGTTTTAACATACTGTCACCACTCGTCAGTAATATACCTCATTACGCATCTAGACATACAATCTACTAAGTACTGTTTTTTTTTAAAATTTTGTTGCGTTTTTAGTTATAATTGCCCATTTTTAATGAATTTTTGAAATCAGCTTCTCTCATTTTCGACAGAAAATTAACGATACGAGGTCGGGTAAGATGGCGCGCAGAAAGTCTTCTTATGTAATCGCAACTCAAGTGTAGTCGGTACTTTAGCTCGATGCCTCGCTGTTTTTCTGTCGCCGCACATTCTTTTTATTTATGTCAAAGGTCAGTTATTTTATTAATTCGCTATGAGAACTTTTCCGCTTTTCCCCGGTTCAATAGGAAAATGAAATGCAAGACATTACAGAAATGCTTTGTGAAACTCGGCTTGGCATGTCTTCTTTATATTATGAAATTTTTAATCCACTTTCAGTTAAAAGACCGAGGGTAGAAAATATTTTCCAAAACTTGCTTTTGTTATCGTTATAGATAATCCATAAATTTAGTAGTATAGCCTGACTATAATATATCTATTGGATTCTTTTTGAAAAAAAAAATTCACAGATTTCGCAATCCTTGCAACCATCGAGGACATTGGAAATGATAACAGCATATATGAAACATAATTAACTGTTTATTATACACACAATATTTATCAATGCACTGTTTAGTTTTGTCAGGAATAACCCTATTATTCTTCTGTTATATACGCGTTCACTTTTGCTTGATTACTTAACTTTTAAATGGATTTTTCTACAGTATTTATTAACATTTGCTCAAAAATAACACCGCAGATCGTCGCAAATACCTCTCAATTAACTAGACATGATATAAAACACATTTCGAAAAAATTGCACTTGTTCAATTTTGCATGATTGCTCCTCACTTGATCGCGACACCGTTGTCTTTTGGCCTTGAACGAAAACTCGTAACTCTGCCCCCATATACGAACATAAACATTTCCAATGTTAAAACGTTAGCAAAGAAAAGTGGGTGTGTGCTTATGACTACACGACAAGTGAAAACTTCAGATTTTCTAATTTTTGGTGTCATCTATTATAGCGCATTTATGAACTAAAAATAATTTATTACTAAAATACTAAAATTCCATTTTTAATTAATTCCATCTTGGTTTCATAAAAATAATATTATAATCATTGTCAAAGAAAGAATATAACAAAAATAAAAAAATATATATAAATAAATATTATGTAGAATTTAGAAAAAAAATAAAAACGCCAAAAATCCTACGCTGCCATCAGGTTTCGAACCCAGGTTCCTATGCATAGAACGCAAAGACGTAGCCAACTGCGCTATGAATGGATAGTGTCTAGACGGCCGTTTTTATGATATAATTATGTTGCGAATTCTTTAGGTCAGGTTGCGAACGGTCAGCTTGCGAATTCTTACGGGTTTTTGTGAACGCTTCACGTTATTTCAGTACCCAGGCAAAAAGTGCCTAACGCGCCTAAGGAAGATTTCACTTCAAAAATATAGCTGGAGTATTATCGCAATCGTTTGTTGTAAACATTTCTTAATAATAAAATTTTTGACAAAACATTTCCAGGAAAGATTAAAGAAAGAACCTAAAATTTACAATATACTTTGCAGGTCCTAGTGGTTGACAAATTTTGGATGCATTGAACCCAAAGGTCTTATAACATTGAACCTTATTCCTGCAATTTTCATGTCCACAAAAATATCATTTGGATCGTTCTTTCGTTATACTTAGTTATAGTGTAGTCGAGCGTCTATAATTTACATCTGTTTATCGTTCTTGAAGCTAATTAGTTATACTTCTTTAGCGGGGGTTGTGAATTGGAATGACCTCAAGTCAAAAATTACCGACTCAAAAATTAATGAAACGCTGACACAGATAAAACGGCTCTATCGATTTGGATGAACATTTCTGGTTCTGGAAAAGGGTTTTTAGAGGGCAATGCATGATAAAGTGACTTTTGACCGCCCGATGTGCGGGAACGTATCTTTCCCACACTAGTGCTGAAAAGCAAACCATTTTCATAGTGATTTATATTTTATTCGCCCTGATTCGTCCGCCATTACCTACTGACAGCTACTCTCGGCCTACTATAGACGTGAAGTTGGCGACACAAATGGACCGTCAAAAATTTCGAAAATACTGAAATCGAAGTGAAAAGCCAGCTATTTTATTGTGCGTATGGCAAAAAATACTGTATTATGACTCGTGTGACCGTTAAAACTCGCTTTCGCTCGTTTTAACATAATGTCACTACTCGTCAGTAATATACCTCATTACGCCACTAGATATACAATCTGCTATTTCAGTTTTTGGTCGATAGGTAAATAGTAAATATGAAGTTAGAAATCAATACACGATGTCTGCGTATTCCAGATTTTGAATTTGAGTGGGCGGACCGTTAATAGCGCTTCTTTGATATTCTGTAGCGACTGACCACATCAATGTCTAAAAACGATGTAGAAACAGAAAGCCTTTAGAGAGAGTGAGAGATAGTAGACTATAATAGAGACGCTCGACAACTGTGAGCGTTCATACAGCGTTCACTCGAACAGCGTGAATATAATCAGGGAGCAGAACAAAGAAATACGAACGTATTTTTTGTCTTTCTTTGTGACTCGGGAAATTCAATATAATTTGACGTAGGTGCTTCGAATTCAAAACAAAATTTAGTTCTTGAACAAGTTTCTCAGTTAGCAACAGTAAATCTGTGACCGAAGGCAAAGTGCGTATGTCAGATTTTCTTTGTAAAACAACATTACAGAAGTTCCAAGTCTTCATGGTTTCCGGGTTTGTAGGCCGTGGTCCAGTGGTATTTCTACCTGACGTTTCGTCTACAACTGCGGTAGACATTCTCAAAGGCGATGTGGCAGCGGTCGAAGTGTCCTCCTTGGCGGCTCACAGGTCAGTGTGTCAGTGACTGGTGTCCTCCCTTCTTTTATGCCTAGTACCAGTGTGTTCTCTGTTCGGTCGTAGTCCGTCTCTCTGTAATTGGTCAACTGCGTAGAGTGTAGTGGTGGGGGTGAGTCACAGGTCAACGCCGCGAATCAAATTATATGGCGGAATATGATGTAAGCGCGATTCCGTTTCAGTTCTCGCGCCTCTGCCCTAGTCCCGAGTTATTATCCGATCAGACACGGCGCGGGAACGTAGCGTTTCCGGCAAGACAAACATTTTTATATGCATTTCAAATACGAATATTTATACTTAGTGGATCCCGTCCGTTCAGACACGTATTTGAAATGCATGTAAAAATGTTTGTCTTGTCGGAAACGCTACGTTCCCGCGCCGTGTCTGACCGGATATTATAAATCGAGCTTAAATATTCGTATTTGAAATGCATGTAAAAATGTTTGTCTAGCCGGAAACGCTACGTTCCCGCGCCGTGTCTGACCGGATAGTATAAATCGACCTTTAGTGTGTGGTAGCCTTAAAAGTAATTACAAAAAATTCGACTGATGACCAGTCCTATACTTCCCACCTAGTAAATATTTGCAAAAAATAAACACTCTTTTTTTATTCTTTGAAAAAAAGCATGGCCCTCTTTTTTGTTTGGTGATCTACTGATGGCTAGCTTAATATAGCAAAAATCATGGTTACCTTGATTTACGTACAATTTTTATTTTTTTTAGTAAAATATTTTTTTTCTCGAAAACTACATTTTAGAAAAAAAATATTTACATTTTTTTTATATTATAACATCTAGAATTCATTTATATTTTTTTTTACCTATGTTAATACGTGACATTGAGAACGTTTTTTTGAATATCTCAGGATCCACTGAACCGATTTGACTCAAAATCTAATCAGATCTAAGTTAAAGAATGATAAACACAATAGAACAATCGGCATGGCCGTATGTTGTTCCGTTCTTAAGATATCGAAGGCGAAAATTGACCACATACATACACACACACACACATACACAACACACACATACACACACCCACATATACAACCCCACACACACACACACACACAGACATCAGTCAGAAAATGATCTTAAACGATTGCTAGGGTCTCAAAACGTGAAGATCTGTTAAAATCTCGAAATATTTTTTTCGGACTAAATCCATTACTTCCCTACCATAGTATAGGTGGGAAGTAAAAATTTGACATACGCTGCTGTTGCTTGCGGGCATGGATTAATACTGTAATGTATATTCTAGAAATACTCTCTCTCTGTGAACGGGTTGGTTAATATTAATACTTTGAATCAAACATACTATACCTAGTTAATTGTATGTGTATATGATGGAGCCCTATTATGTCCTAGTTGGTTAGTTGGTAACGACGGAGTGACTGTAGAGAGAGAAAGAGAGACGAGGAGAAAAAGGGGACGGGAGAGAGAGAGAGAGATATGAATAAGTCTCTGAACACAAAACCGTCGCTAGTACCGCGCCCGTTTCTGACGCTTTACCTGTATGCAGCGCAGAGAGAAGCCGGGCACAGAACGCAGGTAACTAGGCAACGTCATAGTGCAACGCTGAACGTATGTACCTACGTACAGGACACGAGGCGGAAGGGGGATGGGGCAACGCTGCGAAAAACTCATCCCTAAACCGTGTATTTCCGGCGACGAGGCAAAATGGCTCATGTCGACTTTTTTAAGCTCCGTTTTGAGTAACGTTGTGTGACTAAAGGTACGTGCAGTATGGAGCTGGGTTCTAGATGGTAGCGTAGATCATAGCAGGGCTTGCTTAAATTAATGCATTGTTATATATGCGAGCGTACACAACGAAGCAGTGAGTGTAGCAGGTATAAGCGCTGTTACAAGAGCTGCTAGATACAAGAATGTATCCTCACCATTCATTCAGCGCGCTGACTACTACAATCAACGTGTGACAACTGTCAAATGGCCGTTACAAGTTTCGCAATGGATGTGACTAGTTTAATAAATGAAATTTCGCCAGTTTTTATTTAATTTGTTTTGAGTTTTTTCTAAGACGTATTTAAAAGTGTTAGGTTCCATACGTAAATATTCAAAAAACCGGTTTGGGTAAAATTTTAATTCTAGGTATAAATGATGAAATTTGCCATGTTTAGATCGTTTTCTGTTAATAGGGTGGACATGATAGCTCCTACCCAAATTTATATTTAAAATATACCACTTTGTAGCAGAAGAACACAAAAATTCGTCTTCGCTATCTGACATTTCAAACGCGACTTAAACTTGTATCAATGCTAGTATCAAAGCTTCGTTGTGCAAACCTATAAGCGCTTATAGTTTCAGCCACCATCTACCATACATGCTACCATCTAGAATTCCAGCTGCGTACTGCACGTACCTTAACGCGGGTCATGGAGTGGTCTATTTCTTAATGCAGTCACGTGCAAAAGTACAGGATGTATCACAGGATTGAGAACATAGGAAAAAAAAAACACTCTACTAACAGTAGATTGTATATCTAGTTGCGTAATGAGGTATATTACTGACGACTAATCGCTCGTTTTAACAGTCACACGAGTCTTATCATTATCATTACGCGCACGAGATGTTACGATATTTTTTGCCATACCCACTATAAAATTGCTGCTTTTCACTTAATTTTCAGTATTAAAAAAAAAATTGACGGTTTATTTGTGTCGCCAACTTCACGTCTATAGTAGGCCGAGAGTCAGTAGGTAATGGCTGGTGAATCAGGTCGAATAAAACATAAATCACCATGGAAATGGTTTGCTTTCCCACACTAGTGTGGAAAAGATACGTTCCCGCACTTCGGCCCATCAAAAGTCACTTTACATGCATGCATTTAAAGCAGCTATTTTATAGTGGGTAGGGCAAAAAAGAGCACTTTTTAAATCTATAATACAAACTTACAACGAGGCACAGTTTCAAATTTATTTTGAATGAATGAACGTCGTCTGACGCGTCTTCCGTGACGCTCGTGTCATTACATGAGCGTCACAGAAGACGCTTTAAGGTACCTTTCCATTGAAAGGTACCTCGAAGCAAGTAACAAAAGCAGCGGTGTCTCGTTGAATGAGCTGATTTAAATTTTGGATGTTAAAAATGTGACTCAACAATAATCCATTCGGCGTTGTGTCCGCACAACAATCCACGCACCTCTTTATCGTGCGTTTAAATCATTTCGTTTGAACGTTTGCTGAGTATAGGTACATAAATGTGGTTATTAGTCCGGATGTCCGGACTTCGTTTCCAGCACTCGAAAGTCCGGGGATATAATGCAGAGATAGATATTATTGGCTGACCATTTTCACGATTATTTTATTTTCTAAATTATCGTTTCGACAATATTGCAGTCATGTAAATTTGAAGAGCATTTAATAGTAGTTTACGCAATTAAGTATAACAAGCGAGGAGTGGAGTTGGTACGCGAGCCGCAGGCGAGAGTGCCAAACACTTGATTGTACTAGTTGTGTACCTATTTTATTTTTTGTAACACATAATTGAAAAGTACAAAATATTCAACTTTAGTGCTTTATTGAATTAATTCAAACACCGAAATCTCGACTGACAGCTAAAAATATTGGCCTTGACCCAGTATTTATTTACTTCGTTACCATAGCAACTATAAATAAATAAATTTATTCCTTGTTGGGTTTTACATACCTACAATGTATACCTACATAATATTTAATAGTAATTGTGTTTTAAAGACCACCAACAGCTAAGGTTATTTGGGCCTAGCATCAATTCATATTTTCAATTAATTATTTTTTTTTTATTATAATAAATTGAAAATCCAATTGACACTTTTACCAGCTCTCGGGCTAGAACCCGGGAACTGGGGACTTGTAATAGAGGAACCATAGCAACGCCATGTAAACAACAGCGCCGCTACACTCTCGGCTATTCTCAAGCCCAATATTTAATAGTAATATGTAGTAGGATAGGACCGCTTTATGGATGACGCAAAGTCATTATAAATGGACTTCAATGTATTGTAATTTTCGTATTGGACGATAAATTTGAAAAATGCGATGATGAGAAGCCTTAATAAAAAAACGTGACAATTATTTAGACTGTATAATAAAACTTTAATGGCATTGAAAAATCGATAGTCTTTACGCGCTTTAGAAATAAATGGTGATTAATAACCGGCCCGTTGCTATCATAACATAAGTGATTTATTTACAATTGAATTATGTTCACCCTTTTTTATTTTTTAACCTGCATTATTTGTTATCGATACGACAAGTACAAATTTTGGCACGGATAAATTGCCGATTCCGCAGATAGTAGATCATAAAAATACCGTGCGTTTCGAGAGGCTGCGGCAGGAAGAACGGATTCCGCTGAAACAGTTCAGGAAAGACTCTTCTGACGTTAATGGGCACGCCTAACTTGTTATACGACTCGAATGTTAACAGGTCGGGCTCGAGTAAGGCCGGGATCGGGCTTGAGAATAACCAAGCGTGTAGCAATGCTGTTAAGTTTACATGGCGTTGCTATGGTTCCTCTATTACAAGTCCCCAGTTCCCGGGTTCTAGCCCGAATTAATTAATTGTAGATTTTAGACGCGTCGACAACTCAGGTCATTAGCGTCTTCAACACAACAAATAATCCATTTGTGTATTAGAATCCGCCAACCGGCATACACAAACCGACTGGTACGAGCTGGGTCCCTGGGAGCGCTAATTCCCAAAGAACATTGGAATGCAATTTGCGATAGCAACCATGCATTCCAATGTCCCCCCTGGGGGGGGGTTCTAGACCGAGAGCTGGTAAAAGTGTCAATTGGATTTTCAATTTATTACAAAGAAAAACAATATTGAAAATATGAATTGGTGCTAGGCCCAAATAACCTTAGCTGTTGGTGGTCATTAAAAACATACACGCAACTAAACGTTCCATGTGGAGGTAGAACTGTATAAAACGGCGTGAAGTTTTGCGTCTGGAACGCAATTTTGTGGTTGTGTAAAGTTACAGCAGCCGAACGACAAATATTTAGGGTGATTCGAAGGCAAGTTTGTGGAACGGATAAAGTTATTGGTCATCCAGCAAATAGAGATATATCTAGGTATTTATTAATATATCCCATTAAAGGGTGTTCGAAATAATTTTCACTTTCATGTTGGGCTCTCGCTGGTACGAGGATTCACTTCATATAGCTATTGAATTAGCATATATGAATTGACACTCGCATGTAGTGAAAATCTATTGATTCTGAAGCATATAAGGAGAATATTAATTTAGCAATCATGTCACGGTTGAGTATTGTAAGCTCATTCCGCCGCGAAAGTGGAAAGGTTCAGGTTAGAATCCTGACTGTAAACACTGGTTGTAAAATGATTTTTAACATTGGAAATGTTTATGTTCGTATATGGGGGCAGAGTTACGAGTTTTCGTTCAAGGCCAAAAGACAACGGTGTCGCGATCAAGTGAGGAGCAATCATGCAAAATTGAACAAGTGCAATTTTTTCGAAATGTGTTTTATATCATGTCTAGTTAATTGAGAGGTATTTGCGACGATCTGCGGTGTTATTTTTGAGCAAATGTTAATAAATACTGTAGAAAAATCCATTTAAAAGTTAAGTAATCAAGCAAAAGTGAACGCGTATATAACAGAAGAATAATAGGGTTATTCCTGACAAAACTAAACAGTGCAATGATAAATATTGTGTGTATAATAAAAAGTTAATTATGTTTTATATATGCTGTTATCATTTCCAATGTCCTCGATGGTTGCAAGGATTGCGAAATCTGTGAATTTTTCCAATATGTTTCGAAACAATTATATAATTGGCTGCTTCACAACGAAAAATTTTTCAATTGCATTTCAGCCGTATAAAACTATTATTATTTATCATAGAGATTTTAGTTAGTTCGGACCTGTTTTTGTTCTCATGACTTGTTTGTAAACTTAAATTATGATGGAAGAGAGCATGGTGTACCCATTGGTTGGCACACGGGCCATTTTAGTCAATAAATCCCGTCCATTGGAGAAACGGGGAAACACAGCTTTCGCCTGACCTGACTGACTTAAAACAAACGCGCATCACGCGTTATATAATATAGATGTACGAACTCTTGTTTCTCTATTTCTACATCCTTTTCATCTGCGATAACGATAAGCATGCGCAGGATCAGCCAACGCTTTTTGAAATCGGGGTCGCAGTTCCGGTTTTATAATCATTTTATTAACCTTTGCCAGCGCCTTATCTTGCGTTCATGTCTTTTTCTTATACTGTTTAGTCTCCTTTGGAAGAAATGGCGTGACGTATATACAAGCCCCCAGTTCTTTAATCTGAGAACTGGTAAAAGTATCAATTGGATTTTCAATTTACTATTAAATACGGGACCCTAAAAATAACAAATTGAAAATATGAACTGGTAATAGGCCCAAATAACCCTGACTATTAGTGCCTTTTATTTTACAGGGTGTAAACGGTTTTACCGAACATATTATGGAAAATAACATTAAGAACATTTTTACAGTTTTGTAGTAGGCTATGGACCATAAGACCTAATGTAAATAATATGCAGTGGATTACATAGAAAAAATAGTACAGTGAATTTTTTAACAAATTTGTAAATGTTCTCAGTGTTATTTGCCCTATGTTCGGTAAAATCGTTTACACCCTGTATATCCCCTGATATATAATATGCAATATTTCGAAATCTATTCTATATGCTTTTTTAACCGGGAAAAAACAAATAAACACAGACAAAAATTCTGAAAATGGTTAATTCGGTTCAAATATCCTATAAATTGTACATCTAAGATAAAATTTCGTTAAAAACTTACAAAGTTACTATGTATTTTATTTATTTGGATTGATAAACTTCGAACATCTCCAGGTTTTTAATCTCATGAAAGTATAATATACAGATTGTATCAAATTAAAGCTGTGCATAGGCCGTTCTGTGTGTAAGACAGAGATCGATATATAAAGTATTAAGTAAGGATGAGATAAATAATCACTAAAGGAAGTTACTGTGGTTACTGTAAATAAATAATATTTACACAACCTAATAACGTCATCTTTGTTTTTTCGCTCCTTCTATGCTGTAAAAATGTAAATCTTTTACCAGTTTACCAACTAAAGCAACTAATTAACCACAATATTAATTCGTAATATTATTTATATCTGGTACAAAAGTTTTAACAATTATTTTATTAAGTGTTCGAAAAGACCTCCACCTCCAAACAATATCCTAATCGATTACAAACATTTCCCCTCACATTGGCTAACATTTGATGGTCAACGGACTGACATGCATTAGAAATTTTGAAAGGCAGCTACAAATAATTTTATTATGTCGACGGTTGAATTACCACCATAAAACCATTTAATTATTTGGATTTTTTCCCAAACAGTTTAAATTGCCATTTTATCAATAATTAGGTATTAAAATTTAAAAAAAATTATTAATTTTTTAATTTTTTCTAATAATTTAACATAAATAATATTGAAAAACAAAAAGAAAATTTTTATTAAAGCCATAGGTAAATTACTAAAAATTAATTAAAATGTATAAAAATTTAAAAAATATCACGTGACTTCAAAATGCGCCAGAAATGTTTGTGACGTCGTTATGTTAAAATGTGTGTGCATTTGTTGGTATTTGTTTATATGTATTACACATACTATCAAAAATAATAAATTTTTAACTTGGTAACCATGGATACAAAGGCCATAGAGAACATAATGACGTCACACGCGTTCGGATTCTTTCGGCGCGTCATCGGAACTGAGTTTAAAAATTAATTTTTATTTAAATATAACTTTTTAATTAGTAAACAAAAAAAATAAATAAAAACAGTTTTACTATAAAATTTGTATGTGATCTTTTCATTTAAGTAAAAAAAAAATTCACTTAAAAACCCAATTTCAGTAGTGACTATTTTTACTGTAGAAAACAACGTTGACAGTTGTTCGGTATTACATATTTATTTACAGTAACCACGTAGCATCCTATTAGCGATCATTTATCTCATTCTTACTTATTGCTTTATGTATCAATCTCTGTCTTACACACAGAATGCCCTATGCACATGTTTAATTTGACACAATCTGTATACCTATATAATACATAAAAAAAATATAATCAATCCAGTAGAACTGAAGAAATCGACGAGCCCGTATCGAATTGTGAATTATAGACGCTCGACAACAGAGGTCATTAGCGTACGAGTCCGTGTCGTAAACCTAATAATACCTAAGTGAGTCAACCCTTCACTTCCGCCATCGTGTCAACTCGTCATCTGTGTAGTTCCGCCATGCCAACTGGTGGCTCACGGCAGTTCCGTCCCGTGACTTCCTTTACCTGTATCTCTCTCTCTCTCTCTCTGAACGGCGCGCTAGTCGGTTTTTGGGGAAGAGAGACACGCCGACAAGGACAACACTATAGGGCTCTTTCAGTGTGTTTGTGCTTTCATTTCATCCCTCCCCGATAGTAGGAACCAGTGCGTGTGTGTTTTGTTCGTGTGTTCGTATACCGTAGGAGGCTGACAGGCGGACGGTCGGCGGCGGCGGCGACGGCGGAGAGAACACCTGACCCACTCCCCCGGACTCGACACGCCGTCGCGTGTTCCCTTTCACTGGCAGACGTTCCACAGACTCTGGACTGCCTACGCTCTATCATTGATATTCTCACAACCAAGGTTAAGATACACGTATAGCGTTCGCATTATTTTTTACCATACCCACTATAAAATAGCTGCTTTACATGCATGTAAAGTGACCTTTTTTGATTTTTATTTATTGTGGATTATAGACGCGTCGACAACTTAGGTCATTAGCGTCTTAAATACAACAAATATAATATACTTATCACTTAAAAACTAAATAACATCACAAAACATCCATGAGCAGAGGTGGGATTCGAACCCACGACAGTCTGATTCAGAGGCCGCGACGCTACCAACTGAGCCATACTGTCCTCTAAAGTGACTTTTGATAGGCCGGTGTGCGGGAGCGTATCTTTCCCACCCTAGTGTGGGAAAGCAAACTGTTTTCATAGTGATTAATGTTTATTCGCCCTGATCCGCCCGCTATTACCTACTGACAGGCTACTTTCGCGTCGGCTTACTATAAAAGTGAAGTTGGCGACACAAAATTAATTCTCAATTTTTTTTTGAAAATACTGAAAATGAAGTGAAAAACAGCTATTTTATAGTGGGTATGGCGAAAAATACCGTATATATATATCTCGTGCCTAAGATATTATAGGGCTTGAGAATGGACGAGAGTGTAGCGGCGCTGTTGTTTACATGGCGTTGCTATGGTTCCTCTATTACAAGTCCCCAGTTCTCGGGTTCTAGCTCGAGAGCTGGTAAAAGTGTCAATTGGATTTTCAATTTTTTATTAAAAAAAAAAAAAAATAATGAATTGAAAATATGAATTGGTGCTAGGCCCAAATAACCTTTGCTGTTGGTGGTCTTTAAAACACAATACAATACCTAAGATATTATGACTAGTATGCGATACCCTTTCGACGTCCTGACTGATTATGAAACACGACGCGGTCTTGTTTCAACTGTCGATTCATAGATGGGCTTATGGCGAATCTGGTATCTTGTACACAATACAGAGACAGGCCGTTGTTTTTTTTTTACCCACGTGGCCACGGCCGCTCGATGTGTGGTCTTCAAAAAATAAACAATTAAAAAAAAAGGAATTTCTTGTGGTTGTTCAGGTTGAATTGTCTATCTTCCGTTGTTCGCATAATAGAGAATCAATGTTTTCCCGAAAGTGGAGAAGGCCGAAGGGAACTCCGTCGAGCTGCTTGCTTCTGTGTTCCCGATCCTCAATCCGTCCCTCCTTCTCATCTACATAATGTGTATTTAACGATGAATCCTTCACATTCGCTAACTCAATCTCGACTTACCAGCTAATTGACTGGCTCACAACGATCTATTCTCATTTACCCCGTCCCGCCCCCCTTTGTCGCCCTTTTCTTTTCTTTTTTTTCTATATCCGACCGACTAACTGACTACTTGTAACACACATGTATATCAGAGATGGTAATAGGGGCGATTTAGACAGACAGCGATTTAGACGTAGTATTTTATTTTCTTTTCTTCTGGTCTTGTGTTTGAAAAACGCACACGGATGTGCCAAATCTCTGCTAAAACACGTACGTGAAAAACGCTCCCGCGCGTGAAAAATAAACGCACGTACTTGAAAAAATTTAACGTCCGTGTGCGTTTTTCACGTCCGTGTAATTATTTGAAAAACTTTAAAAACGCACACGGATGTGTCTAATCCCTACTAAAAACACGTACGTGAAAAATGCATCCGGACGTGAAATTTTTTCAAGTACGTGCGTTTATTTTTCACGTCCGGGTGCGTTTTTCACGTACGTGTTTTAGCAGAGATTTGGCACATCCGTGTGCGTTTTTCAAACACAAGACCAGAAGAAAAGAAAATAAAATACCACGTCTAAATCGCTATCTGTCTAAATCGCCCCTATTACTACTTAGTAGATTGTATATCTAGTGGCGTATTGAGGTATATCACTGATGAGTAAGTGACATTATGTAAAAACGAGCGCCAGCGAGTTTTAACAATCTCACGAGTCACCATATCATTAAGCACGAGATATATAATATGGTATTTTTTTGCCATACCCACTATAAAATAGCTGCTTTTCACTTCATTTTCAGTATTTTCAAAAAAAAAAAATTTTTTTTCACAGTTCATTTATGTCGCCGACTTCACTTCCATAGTAGGCCGAATTGTGAATTATAGACGCTCGACATAGTAGGCCGAGAATAGCTGTATTGGCGGGCGGATCAATAAACATAAATCACTATGGAAATGGTTTGCTTTCCCATACAAGTGTGGGAAAGATACGTTCCCGTACACCGGACTATCAAAAGTCACTTTACATGCATGTAAAGCAGCTATTTTATAGTGGGTATGGTAAAAAAGTAATTATGAATATAGGTGGTCTTGTAAAAGATAATAAAATAAATTCACTGTACAATTGCTGTTGAGTAAACACTATATAGGCGCATAACCTAGTATGTGTGTGTTTTAAAGACCACCAACAGCTAAGGTTGATTGGGCCTAGCACCAATTCATATTTTCAATTCATTATTTTTTTTTAATAATAAATTGAAAATCCAATTGACACTTTTACCAGCTCTCGGGCTAGAACCCGGGAACTGGGGACTTGTAATAGAAGAACCATAGCAACGCCATGTAAACAACAGCATTGCTAAACGTAACCTAGTATATGTTGTGTGTTCACTTTCAGTTCGAGTACCGGATTATCGGGAAATTGCTTTCTTTGTAGCCTTGACGACATGAATAGAACGAAATTGTTTTTCCGATTCATAACATGTCGGAAAACACGAGCGTTCTAGAGAGAAATAATTCATTACAGTAAAACCACTCTATTTCGTCCGCTATGCAGAGGTAGGGACATCCAGACACATGACGTGCTATTGATTATTTTTTTAGCGAAATAAAAGCTAAAAGAAAAACGATTTTCCACCTGGCTATGGCTGTGGAATTTTTTGAAGTTATACTTCTTTTGGGGCGCGTTATGAAAAAATGATAAGTGAATTTTTACGATGCGCGCGCATCGCGTCACGAAAATTTAACAGGATGAAGTTGCAGCATTAATGATTTCCATAGTTACCATATAAATAAATTCACTCCAGTCATTTTATTATTTTATATTGCAATAAATTATTTGCATGCAAATTAAAAATCAGTTCTTAATCACGCTAAAGAAGTATAACTTCTAACGCGCGTACAAAGTACACGCATCCATTTTTTTTTCATTCACGATAACTTTTGAAAAAAACGCGCAGATTTGAATTATTTTTCTTTTTATTGAATGTTCGTCTCATGGCCATGGATACCTAACTAGAAGCACATATATTTTGGTTCCAATCGGATCAGTGGTTTTGGAAATATGTATACGCAATTTTGTGTGTTTTAAAGACCACCAACAGCTAAGGTTATTTGGGTCTAGCACCAATTCATATTTTCAATTCATTATTTTTTAATAATAAATTGAAAATTCAATTGACACTTACCAGCTCTCGGGCTAGGATCCGGGAACTGGGGACTTGTAATAGAGGAACCATAGCAACGCAATGTAAACAACAGCACCGCTACACGCTCGGCCATTCTCAAGCCCACGCAATTATGTGTCGTAAGGTGCTTTCTGGCAAATTCCACATGACATATTTCATATTGAAAATTATTTCGAAAATTAATTTTTGAATATGGAGGTTTTGTATGGCCGTATGGTTCTCCACACCGATTTTATATTATTTATTTATTTATTCCTTTTACAATGGGTACATTTTTAGATAGATATGTAAGTTGTAGATTATAGACGCTCAACAGCTGAGTTCATTAGCGTCTATGTGTGTATTAAAAATCTGCCAGCTGGTGTACACAAACCGACTGGTACGAGCTCGGGTTCCTGGGAGCGCTAATTCCCAAAAAACATTGGAATGTTGTACATACCTGTTTCCCCTGAGAGGAGGTACATTTTTGAAAAACAATCGTAAAACGTTTCGAATTATCTTAGCCAACTTGGCAAGCTAGTGCTAGGGTACATTATTTATAATTAATTTATGTTTATTGCCAATAATTTATTGCATATTTAATTTCCGATATTAAACTATTTCAAAATACATACATTGCACCATTTTCTGTTCTGAATTTTTTTATAGAAAAAATACGTTTGGCCTGTTAACATACTTTTTTTATCAGTTGTTTATTTAATTATTTCGTAATATTTGAATATAGTCAGCGAAGAAATTCGTTTGTTCTGGATTCAATACTTGCATCTGTTTTTCTCCGCTGGCCGAAATAGTGGGTATGGCAAAAATACCATATTATATAATCTCGCACGCTAAGAAATAATTCGCTCTGGTAGTTAAACTATTTAGTACAAATAGGGACACTTAAGGAAATTTACTAAAGAAGTGAACATTTTTCAACTACAAAATTTCATCAAAACAGTGAATGACGATCACTGTATTAAATAAATTTACTTCATTATTATAACAAATAAGTCGTTCACTGCTCTAGTAAAAATAAAATTTGTCATAAGTTAAAACCTTATAACAACTGGCATAAAATGAAAATACCGACCGAGTCAAAATGTTTAACTAACTCTGTAGAAATAGAAACACTGAACTAGTGATACTTTCCTACTGGAATAAAAATACATTATTAACTAACACAGTGAATTTTAATCACTGGATTTAGTATTTATTTTAACTGTTCCATTTAATATAACTTACTGTAGCGGATCAGCATATACTAAAAACTTCTACTGGTGATTCTACAAGTCATTTTTTAGAAATAATTTTATATGAAACATGTATCTAATATCAATTTTTTGTATTTTCAAAAATGTTATGATTAATTATTAATCATGACATTTTTGAAAATACAAAAAATTGATATTGCATGTTTCATATAAAATTATTTCTATAAAATGACTGGTAGAATCATCAGTAGAAGTTTTTAATAGGCTAATCCGCTACAGTAAGTTATATTAAAAGCCGATGTGCTTTCTTTCTGTACAATTATTGTACAGAAAGAAAGCAAATCGGCTTCTTTACAGTTCTGTAATGCAAGACTGCAGCTGATAAATATAATTCCACATAAAATTTTAATAAAACAACTTTTCCAATTATTTATAGAAATTTTTAATACTAGTTATCAATCATAATAATATAATATAATTTTCAATAAAAACTGAAAATAACAGCAGACAATTGGCAGGGGTTGTAACGTGAGGCTTAACTTTTGCAATGTTTCTTGGCTTGCGGCGATCCTTTTATTCAATAAACTGCTATCCTAAAAAATAAACAAGAAATAGTAAAATATTCTTGCCTCTTGGAAAATAAGACATATTATTTATAATGGCTAATAATTTAATTTACCGTTAAATGAAGCAGAAAACTCTCCTGTACTTCTAATTTGGACCGTCACCAGTTTTTTTTAATTGATTTTTGTTATACATAGGTTTCGCACGTACTAGTTTCTATAAAAATCCAACGACATTGACAGCATCTACAAAAATAAAATTACATTGGATTTGAAAAAGGAATTATAATTAAGAATTAAATGAAACAATTTTTTTGTCGAAAATGTTTTTTCCAGCTTGCACAATTATAATCAAGTAATGAATTATGCTCATCGTTTGCTTCTAAATTTTTATTTAGCTTTTTTTTATAACTTGTACCATTTTTTTTATCATATTGCTGTAAAAACAGGCCATTCCGAAAATAATGTTAACTCTTTCCCTGGGTATAAGTAATTAAAACCCTTGAGTAACTGAAAAATATAAATTATCGTTGTCTGTCGTTACCTGTTTCCATTTTTTTATTATAAATATATAGTCTACAACTGATACGTAAGAAAAAAACATTTTCGATATTATTTTATTATAGTACCCCTATTACAAGTTGTAAACATAATATAATGCGTACTTACCAAAACAAAACACCTTTATTTATCTCACAGAATATTAATCTTTTAATATTATTAATTTCAATACCCGCTCTATCAGTTTAACACTAACATCGGATTAATAATGTCGGCAGTTGAATGGCGTCTGTAAAATTTATAATTTATATTGCGCAATGTCATGTAAACTAATAAATGATTCCATCGAGAAGCAATTTTTCTCAGTTTCTCTTACAGCGATTTATATGACACTATCCTTTTCTTCAATCATTTAATAAAAATAATCGGGTAAATACAGTTTTACTAGAATAATCAACACTATTCACTAAACCGACGGATCTCCAGTGAATAAATTTAACAAAAGTAATACAATTAGAACGTTTTAACTGGGTTGTTAAACAATGTTTTAATTTTCACTGAAAATACTTAACAAAAACGAAACAAACGAAAAAAATCAACTATTCGAATTAAAATAAAATCGACTAGCAGAGTATTTCTTGTTTCTATATCTAACTCAAAGACCAATTCTGTAGTATAGTAATTAAATGTAACTGATCTAGCTAACGACGTCAGTTATTTTTTCTTCACTGTAGGTTTAAATCGTCAATAACTAAGTTGTTAACATTTTATCTAGAGGAGTTAATTTTTCAGCTATTCTAGTTAATATTTTGCAGTTAAAATAATTTCGTTCTGAAAGCGAATGCTTTTCTTAGCGTGCGTGCATAATGATATTATGACTCGTGTCACTGTTAAAACTCGCTATCGCTCATTTAATAATAATAATAATGCGTTTAACGTCCATTTCTCAACATTATGTCATAACAGACGCCATTCGCACCATTACTATTTTCCATTTTACCAATGCCCGTTTTTTACATTTTTTTTATACTTCGACTTAATTAATAGCAATGTGCGAATGGAGGAATTATAGGACATAGGATAAGGTAGGCAACTTTGGGAGTTTCACAGGTAATTGGCCATGGTTAATTGATTAATTGTGTTTTAAAGACCACCAACAGCTAAGGTTATTTGGGCCTAGCACCAATTCATATTTTCAATTCATTATTTTTTTTTTTTAATAATAAATTGAAAATCCAATTGACACTTTTACCAGCTCTCGGGCTAGAACCCGGGAACTGGGGACTTGTAATAGAGGAACCATAACAACGCCATGTAAACAACAGCGTTGCTACACTCTCGGCTATTCTCAAGCCCTAATCGGCCATGGCCTTGAATAAGAAACGATCTTGATATTCATCTGGAATTATTGAGGGAACCATGGAAAACCTCAAACAAGATGGCCGGTGCAGGAATTACCGTTTCTCGGCGTGAGGCAGTAGGAAAAAGTCCTAGCCACATCTGCCCCCGTCGGGATTGGAACCCAGTACCTTCCCAATGCGAGTCTAGTGCTGTACCACTAAGCTACATCGCTGGGTTCTATCGCTCATTTAAACATACTGTCACTACTCGTCCGTAATAAGTCGAGCGTCTATAATTTACAATTCATTCATTCGTCCGTAATAAACTTCATTACGCAACTAGATATATTATATATTATTATTGTAGATTATAGACGCGTCGACAACTCAGGTCATTAGCGTCTTCAACACAACAATTAATAACATATTTGTGTATTTAAATCCGTCAGCCGACATACACAAACCGACTGGTACGAGCGCTAATTGCCAAAGAACATTGGAATGTAATTGCGATAACAACTACATCCCAATGTCCCCCCTGGGGGGAACAAGATATACAATCTACTATTAATGTTGGTTGTACCTACAACAGATAGGTGTAAATTTCCCGAAATGTATTTTTTTTCTGTTGTGTGCATGCGTTTGTGAAATGGCGATAACACAATATTTTCTTTAATAACATAAATAATATCTACTGGGTTATGTTTGTTTGCGCAAACATAAATGATATCACGTTTTTTAAGTTAAAACGCGCCCACAATTGTGCATTGCATTGGTTTGTTTCGTTAGTTGTTTTGACAAAAATAAAATGTGATTAATTACCCTCATAATTTTAATATAATATACGGTTTTGTGCGTATTATTATTATTGTGTACTTAACATGCCGTTATCATAGCATAATTCGATGTATGTTATAGACTTTACACTTAGATTAAATTTATTCTTACGTCGGTTGTATCAACCTTTTTCTTAAATTTTAAATCATAGCCGCATAATAATAATTTAATTTATTTATTGTAGATTATAGACGCGTCGACAACTTAAGGTCATTAGCGTCTTAAATTACATTAAATAACAACTAACTTAAAACTAAATAACATCACAAAACATCCATGAACGCAGATGGGAATCGAACCCACGGCAGTCTAGTCTAGAGGCTGGTGCCAAGTACGTTATCCACTAGGCTACACTACCCTCTAATAATAATTTAAGAAATATCCTCTTAAAAACTTTAAAAAGCTCGCAAGAAAATGAAATTACAGACTGATCCGACAATTTTACGAATTGTATCGAACCGAGTTGTATCGACTGAGTTGTATCGAACCGAGTTGTATCGAACTGAGTTTGAATTTGAGAGGGAACAGTAAAAATTAAAATTGATTTGATTTTTTATACGACTTGAATAATCTGTATATGCGTTTGTTTTTAAAGAATTTTGATGAGCAAAACTTTAAAAATTAAGTATATTTCAAACCGGCACATATATGCAGATATCTCGATATACACGATTTTTGCTGACATGTCGTCGACTCGGCAAGTCATTCTATGTCATAGACAGGGCCGGATTAACCATTAGGCAGAGTTGCCTAGGGGCCCCGCATCGGCATCGGCTAGGGGCTCTGCGCGCGCACAAAAGAAATTGAAAATGTTTCATAGAGTGAAAATTTAATTGGAAAATTTGTATCCTCAATGACAATAGGTATTATTGCTTTTTTTTCGACGCATGCTGTCAGTTGATGAAATACTTCATACTTACAAAACAGAACCATCTAGTATCGAGTAGTATAGAACTAATAATATGGATGCGTTACGTAGCGTATTGTATGAATCATACAATACGCTACTAGGTCGAGAGGCAGGCGTAAATTTATATAGCTCATTTGTGACAGGATGAAATTTTCAGGGAAGGTAGAATCTAGTATGACAAAGAATAAGTGCTAGGGTTGCCTCGTCAAATCCTGGTGCGAAGGCCGGGAGGAGCTCACTTCCGGTGCAAAATACACATATTTCATTAGCTCGTAATTATCTTTTGTCATTATATGACAGCATACAATTGACGCCATATTGTAGATCTCGAAGAGCTGTATTGAAATACATAGGGTTGCCTAAGGAAATTTTGGGTAACACATTGAAAACTTATAAATTATATTTGTTTTTTTGACATTTTTAAAGCTGTCAAATAACATTATGTATATATGTATACTTATATATTGTAACCGTTCTGAAATGAGTTATCGGCCTTGTGTTTGGCAAGCATTCATACGTATGTCTAGTTATTTATAACTTTATGTTTTCAACGCATTTGGTTTCTAACTCATATCCGTATAATTACGCAGGAATTGCCTGAATCTGGTATTGACAATTTTCCCAAGAATTTATGTATTTTAGGGTAGCAATTTCTTATTTTTATTTTTCAACGTAATTCAACGTGCACCTCTTATATAAATTAGTATAAATTACTTACTTGAAGGTCGTAGTAACCTGTAATTAAAGTTTTAAAAAAGGTGGTTTGGAGTTTGTTTCGAAAAGAGAAAAAAGGTTGATTTTTGTTTGTGATTTTAAATTTGGTTTGACACTAAAAACTAATTGAAGCATTTGACTTTACTGAACCTCGATTAATATTTTTTCTTGAATTTCAACTTAATCAGACGCAGGTATAAAGTTAACTAAGCGAATATAAAACCAAAATAACTATAATGAAAAAATGGAAAATAATAATAATTTACTATAATAAAAGAAAAAACCGATTGATTTGTGAGTCAGAATTGTCAATCTTTATTATGGCAACTTTTCAGCAACTATTTTGTTGCCTTCTTCAAGCCTAAAATTACATTATTAGAAATTATTATGTAATTTTAGGCCTGAAGAAGGCAAACATTGCCAATGATTGACAATTCTGATTCACAAATCAACCGGTTTTTTAATTTTATTATATTACATACGTGAGTGATCGACATGAGTTTCAATATAGTTTACTATACATTAAACTATTCAAAAATGTTCCGAACAAAGGCAATAACATTTTATGAATTATTATTAAATTACCTATTCTAAGCATACTTATATTAACGTGCTATTAAAATATTTATTTTTTTTTACAATAATATGTAAACATTTTTAAACAAATTTTAATTATGTAATTTTTTTTTGTCATAATATGTTTTGTAATGTAGCTACTGTGCTGCAAATTTGAATTTGTTGTAATACTGTGTGCAGGCTTGTTACTGGACATTATTTGTCTGTTAGCCTGCCAGATTTACAAATTAAAATAAAATAAAATAAAACGTAGTTTAAGGTAGTTGCTTTGAAAAAAGTCAAGAAAATCATGAAATAAAAATTATATATATATTTTTTAATAAAGGTATCTCTTTATGCTAGTTAAATTAGAAAATAATGCGAGATATTTTTTGTTGAAAATTGAATTTTTAACATTTTTAATATAGGTAAGGTGCTAAAAAATATCACATTAATAATTTTTCAATAAGAAAAAAACAATACATAATAATCTATCTGTTTTTTTAATAAAAAAAAAAACGATGCATGACACATTACAGCTGATAATGCTAGTAAAAAAACTATAATTATTGACCACGTAGTTTCAAAATGCAATAACAAATGACATTTGGCAACGTTCCATTCAAACGACTTTACACCCGTACCTAAAGATGTTTCACATCAAAAATTTAAATTTTTGCATATACTGATAATACTTTACAAAATGTATAATTTTTCTTTTCCGTGATACAGGATTTAACTATTATATTTTATCCGATTTTGAGCAGTTATTAACAATTTATAATTTTCGAAATGTCATTTTCTTAAAAACTATGGTTACCATGCTGGACTAAGGGCCACTTTGTAATTTTGAGCTGTTTCAATTTATACATATATACATATACATATAAAAATTGACATTTTGCACCGGAAGTGGCTTATCCCGGCCGTCGCACCAGGATTTGACTAGGCAACCCTAGCGCTTTTTCTTTGTCATAATTAATACTACCTTCCCTGAAAATTTCATCCTGTCACAAATGAGCTTCATATATTAACGCCCGCCTCTTGGTCTATACCTTCATCAACTTGAAAAAAGCTGTTCATCTTCAAACGGCTGAAAAGGGGCCCCGAGAATTACATTGCCTAGGGGCCCCGACATGGTTAATCCGGCTCTGGTTATAGAGATATGAAACATAAATAATCTTGTCGCGGGTCACCGCTTCATACCGTCGCGTCGTCTCTTCTGTTGGAAATAAAAATCGACTCGGCAAAAGCTGCGTCGTCTGTTATAATTGTCCGTACAAATCCCAACGAATAACAAATTACGCAAGTCTCTCCCTCGGGTCCCTATAAATGTTGGCGTCCCTGAAAAAATGCAGTCGGTCCTCGCCTGTTAAGGATCAACGGGCATTCGCTTTGCCTCTTTTCAAGCTGCGTTGTCTGTTATAATAATTTGTCCGTACAAATCCCAACAAATAACAAATTCTCTCTCTCGGGTCCCTACAAATGTTGGCGTCCCTGAAAAAATGCAGTCGGTTCTCGCCTGTTAAGGATCAAAAGGGCATTCGCTTTGCCTCTTTTCAAGCTTCAAAACTGTGATAATTGATTGAATGATTTTTGTTTGTTTGTTTGTTTCAGGGGTTACGTTTAAGGCACACAAATTAATACTAGCGGCATGTAGTAAACACCTGGCGGACTTGTTCGAAGACGCGGCCAAGTCACAGTATGTGATGTCGGTGCTGTTCATAATCTTAGACGGTATTTCGGCGGCGAATATGGCCGCACTATTAGAGTTCATGTACAAAGGAGAAGTTCACGTGTCGCAGGACGCACTCTCTAGCTTTCTTAAAGCTGCGGAGTGCTTACAGGTAAAACACTATAAAACTATCACATATTGCTTCTAAAGGTACGTGCAGTACGCAGCTGGGATTCTAGATGGTAGCATGTATGGTAGATGGTGGCTGAAATTATAAGCGCTTATAGGTTTGCACAACGAAGCTTTGATACCTAGCATTGATACAAGCTTAAATCGCGTTTGAAATGTCAGATAGTGAAGACGAATATTTGTGTTCTTCTGCTACAAAGTGGTATATTTTAAATATAAATTTGGGTAGGAGCTATCATGTCCACCCTATTAATAGAAAACGATCCAAAACATGGCGAATTTCATCATTTATACCAAGAATTAAAATTTTACCCAGACCGGTTTTTTGAGTATTTACATATGGAACACACTTTTAAATACGTCTTAAAAAAATTCAAAACAAATTAAATAAAAACTGGCAAAATTTCACTTATTAAACTAGTCACATCCATTGCGAAACTGTAACGGCCATTTGATAGTTGTCACACGTTGATTGTAGTAGTCAGCGCTCTGAAAGAATGGTGAGATACATTCTTGAATCTACCAGCTCTTGTAACAGCGCTTATACCTGCTACACTCACTGCTTCGTTGTGTACGCTCGCATATATAACAATGCATTAATTTAAGCAAGCCCTGCTATGATCTACGCTACCATCTAGAATCCCAGCTCCATACTGCACGTACCTTTAGTATTCCAAAGCAACGCTTTTGTCAATTTCATAGAAGAGCGTTTTTATATATTGTTCTTTTTGAAGTATCGCTGAAAAAATTAATAAAGCTTGTCTTTTGAGTTTTTGTAAAGAATATTAAATAATTTTCTCCTGGAAATATTTCAATCTGGCGCAAAATTAAGTTGTTTGTTCGGGAAAATATGCTTGTCAATGTGGAGTATACGCTTTTATGAACTTAAATGGCGGTATTTCAAATAGGTATATTTTTTCGAACGTCGCTTTGCAGCACGGTGATATTAACTTTGGAAGAAGCATCGAATTAGACTGTTAGAGAGTTTGTTTGGTTACGTAAGACCTACCTGACAAAAAAAAATCCGCAAATTGGATTGTCTTAACTCAATTTAAAAATTGCTTTTTTAAAATTATTCAGAGACCAGATATTCTTTTTTCGCCTTAAATATAGAAGATTTGGGGTATTACATAGGTCGCTTTCTTTCGTTTTTCAGGTGAAAGGTTTAAGTATTGAACACGAAAAACTAGCAGTTGCTCAAAGTCAACAGAGCCACGAGGCGGCCATCGAAGCATCTCAGGCGGCGGTCGCTCGCGGCAAACACGGTCGGCTGTCGTCGTCCGGCAGCAAAGAGGACTGCGAGACGCCGCACAACATGCACCATCCGGCGCCGTCGCCTTCGTCCTACTCGTCGCAGGCCATGTCGCCGTACATGCAACACCCTCACCATTTCAATAGAAACTATGAGCAAAGACTAAATTCCTCGACATCAGGGTACGAATCGCCTCGGAAGCGACCTTTGCGCAGTCCGAGCGAAATGTTGCACGAGGCCGCCGCCGTCAGGGAGTCGGTCCTCAGAGACGGCAGTAAAACTGCCAACAGTAGACCGGGATCGCCAGGGTTATCGGGACCCGGCTCGACGACGAGCGGGGGACCTCAACAGCAGCCACTGTCGTTGGGCTATCCCCCCTCGTCGAATTCTACCTCTTCACTGCCGCAACAGCCCGCCAATGAACAGACGGGTGCCTCGCCTGAACATAAATATGAACCCAATGCTAATACCAACACTACTGCCTTTGACAGAACTGCTGCTGTCGAATCTGAAAATACTGAACATCGACATTCTATGGACGATCCTGGTTGTCCGGAAGGTAAATAGTACATACATAATATAAATCATTTCATTTTTAACCGACTTCAAAAAAAGGAGGTGGTTCTCTATTCGGTTGTACTTTTTTTATGTTTGTTACCTCATAACTCAGTCATTTATAAACCGATTTTGAAATATTTTTTTTATTTGAAAGGATATACTATCATTTGGTCCCATAGAAATTTCATCAAAATCGGTTTGTAGTTCGGCTGATTTTAATAAAAGTGAGTAACGGCGTGTGATTTTAAGGTAAAAGTCATTTTTTGACATATCAGACAGCGTAAGAAAGTCGGTTTAATAAAAGTGAGTAATGGCGTGTGATTCCTTTAAGGTAAATGTCACTTTTTGACACTGAAAAGTAAAAAATAAAAAACTTTTTAACAAAAAAAAAAAAAAACCTACTTCAAAAAACCACTAAAAAAAGGAAAATAATGAAATTTTGAGGTCTGTGCCAATTTAATAAAATATGAAGTTGGTTAAAAAGAAGATATTAATCACTATACTATACTTTTTAACCGACTTCATATTTTATTAAACTGGCACAGACCTCAAAATTTCATTATTTTCCTCTTTTTAGTGTTTTTTTGAAGGAGGTTTTTTTTTGTTAAAAAGTTTTTTTTTATAAGTATACTGGGTTTCCAAGAGTGGCCTGGGGGTTTCCTAAACGCCAAGAGATAGAGATTTGGTTAAATGAGAGAAAATGTGCAGAATCTCCAGTGCAACTACCTTGCGCAGTCAAAATTTCCATATTTTGCTTGGCTTGCGACAGACAGTGAAAAACGAAATTTTCTCATTTTCATTTTTTATTTATAACTCGCTTATTAAGTAGGTAGGTTAGAAAAAAATATTTTCACTTTATTAAGACACTATTTTATGAAGATTTCAAATCTCTGCACATTTTCTCTCATTTAACCAAATCACTTTCTCTTATCGTTTAGGGAGTCCCCATGCATTTCACGCTTATCTTTGACGTCTTGTATATTCCCTATTTGACAAGAGATTTTCAGGTAACGGGTTCTTTTTCTTTACCCCAGCATTGACGCACAATGCACCTGGACACCTGGTCATCTTAAAATACTTTAATCTTGACAGTTTGGAATTTATTAATGATTATTATTTAGCTCCAAGTCTTCATGGTTTCCGGGCTTGTAGGCCGTGGTCCGGTGGTATTTCTACCTGACGTGTCGTCTACAACTGCGGTAGACATTCTCAAAGGCGATGTGGCAGCAGTCGAAGTGTCCTCCTTGGCGGCTCACATCGCCTTTGAGAATGTCTACCGCAGTTGTAGATGAAACGTCGGGTAGAAATACCACCGGACCACGGCCTACAAGTCCGGAAACCATGAAGACTTGGAACAATGCCGGGAGTGAAAGCTTGCACACTTGGATATTATTTAGCTCTTCGTTTGAGAATCGATTGGAAGCTCTAAATTTAATTCTGACTTAAACCAGTCCCTCGATACAAAAATTAGCTTTACTATTTAATAGAGAAGTATTTTGTGCCTTGTTAATAAGTAGAACAAGATTTTTATTATTAAGATTAGAAAATTTACATTATTTTGTTTTATTTATTCACGATACTACTAAGGACGAAATGTAGTGTTGACTATAGTCTCACTTTTAATTCGTTTCCTCTTCCCACGTAGGAAAAAATTTCCTTCAAAAATGCCACTAAAAGAGGAAAATAAAATTTAATAAGATATGAAGTCCGTTAAAAAGTAGATATTAATTCCTATACTAAACTTTTTAAATGACTAATATTTTATTAAATTGGCGTCGACTTCAAAATTGTATTATTATTCTCTTTTTAGTGACTTTTTTGAAGGAAGTTTTTTTTTTATTTTTTACTTTTTAGTGGCTTTACAATATGTAGTTAGCATGTTATTAATCGACTTCTGTCTTGATATTTGACATTTACCTTAACGGTGTTACATTCCGTTACTAACTTTTTATTAAAATCGAACTACTTAACCGATGTAAGTAAAATTTATATGGGACCACCCCTGAGGTATGCCCTATTAAATTAAACAATAATCATCAAAATCGCTTCACAAAATACAGGAGAAATCGGTGAACAAACACAAAAAAAAAGTATAGGTTCCAAATATAGAACCTCCTCCTTTTTTGTAGTCGGTTAAAAAATTGATACTGCATACCAGAGACCACATCTATGCATGACATTGTAGGTTCGTGCAAAAGAATGATTGTTAAAATTCTTCTCTAACTTTTCATAGAAAAACTCGTTAGAAATTTTAATTGTATTATTGATGACAGTAAACGAGAAGACGCGGTCGTTTCAATTGATTTCTGTCTTTTTTCCAGATCTCCGCATGAAAATGGATACAAATGAGAATCAAGACGAAATGATAAACTCTAGTGGCAATGCCGGCAATAATAATTCTGCCAACGGAACTGTCCCGCCCACTATTCCCACTTCAGGAGGATACGAATGTGATCAGCTAGAACAACCACACCCTGACGTTAATCCTGCCACTTTATGGAACTCAGTCACTTCAAAGTTGGGACATAAATCGGGTGGTTCAGTTACAACACCTGATGGTTTGTATTTTCATTTATTTTTTTGAAAAATTATTATTGCTGCATGTGTATTCATAGATCGAAAAAATCGAAGGCAACTTTTTATTGATAAATATAACCGTTACGTACCCTTTTTTTTTATAACTCCTGCTTCTAAAGTTCAATATTCGAGCACTGTGAGGCGGGCGTAAAGAGGCGTATTTTAGTCACCATGCGTGAAAATCCAAAGCGTGCGTAAAAGTACAATCTCTAAATTCGAAATTTCCGCACTTTGTACAATACAGGCACTATTTACTGGCTGTCGATCGATGTGTTCCTATATATAGTATCGCGCCTACAAAGTTCACATCATGAGAAAGTCTTGTTTTTAATGATTTATACAGAAGTTAATAACTTTAATAAAAATAAAACTAAATCGTAACTTAGTCTGTAATTGTAAAGTTCTAAGGACTAGAAGAGCGAATTTTCCGTTTTCATAACTTTTTTTTCTCTATATTAAACTTTAGAAGCAGTCGTTATAAAAAATTATGTTCGATACGTCCGCTTAAAGTGAGATATCTAGTAGGCTAAAGGGACTGACGCATACACAACCAGATCGAGTGCGCTGTATACCCCCACGAGCCGTTAGGCGAGTGGGGGTAAGCGCAGGAGATCTCGTTGTGTATGTGTCAGTCCCTTATCTCGTATCTCAATTTAAGCCTACTAGAATATCTCATTTTACGCACACGTATTGAAAATAACTTTTCTGATTGCTTTAAAAATATATTCCAGATAAAACAACACAATGTTAATGTTTTCTTCGTTCTGAGTTGCCCTTACATAAATTGGGTAGATTAAAATTAATTATACAAGTCCGTTTTTTTGTTTTGTGTAAATTTTCCAGTGGAAAATGATGCATACTATTTTCATAGAATATTTTTCAAAAACTCTAAAACGGAGCACCATCAAAGGGGCTATGTTTAAAGAGCTGTCGAATGACAAGAAAGAGAAAGAAGTTTTTCAATTTATTCTGTAATTATTTTCTAATTTTTTTTTATAAAACTTGCAAATTTGAAATGCTGTTTAATTTCTGCTGAAATGTCATTTTTAATTTCGTTGGAGGGCTCACCAGACACGTCTTCAAAACTATATTAATTTCGTTTTGAAATGTTCTACAAGAGTTTCGGGAAAGATTATAGATCTTTATATAAAACTCAAGACAATGAGCCATTTTCCTGAGAGTACTTCTTTCAATTATCCACTAGAGGCAGCACTTGTGGTAGGTACAAATTAACATTATTTATTCCCCATTAGTGTCGTGTCATTTTAGTGGTATAACTTAATTATTAAATTATTACTATTATTAAATAATTAAGTTATACCACTAAAATGACACGACACTAATGGGGAATAAATAATGTTTGTACCTACCACAAGTGCTGCCTCTCGTGGATAATTGAAAGAAGTACTCTCAGGAAAATGGCTCATTGAAAATCAAATCTTAATTAAGTTTTTCAATTTATTCTGTAATTATTTACTAAAATTTTATTTTATAAAACTTGCAAATTTGAAATGCTGTTTAATTTCTGCTGAAATGTTATTTTTAATTTCGTTGGAGGGCTCACTAAAAACGTCTTCAAAACTATATTAATTTCGTTTTGAAATGTTCTACAAGGGTTTCGGGAAAGATTATAGATCTTTATATAAGTACTTCTTTCAATTATCCACGAGAGGCAGCACTTGTGGTAGGGGAGAGCAGATAGCCTAGTGGTTAGCATGTTTGGTGCCGCAACCTCTAGACTGGACTGCCGTGGGTTCGAATCCCACCTGCGCTCATGGATGTTTTGTGATGTTATTTAGTTTTAAGTTAGTTGTTATTTAGTGTAGTTGAAAGACGCTAATGACCTTAGATGTCGACGCGTCTATAATCTACAATAAATAAATAAACTTGTGGTAGATACAAACATTATTTATTCCCCATTAGTGGCGTGTCACTTTAGTGGTATAACTTAATTATTTAATTAATTTAATAATAATAATAATTAAATAGTTAAGTTATACCACTAAAATGACACGACACAAATGGGGAATAAATAATGTTTGTACCTACCACAAGTGCTGCCTCTCGTGGATAATTGACACCGCTAAAGTCTAATAATAATTAATGGGAGTTTTGCGTGAGGCTCGTTCCAAAATATGGGACATTACTCAAGATTTTTTATGAACTCCGGACATCAGATAAGATTGACCATGCAATGATCTGTCATTTTATTTGCGCCATTTTCCGCTGCAGGATTTACGCACCGAAAAGTTAGATGGCGTCAGTGTAAAAAACGACGAAGAATAGGTATTTATTGCTATCATCTAATTGACGATTTTTATGTATTCAGGTAAGAAGTTGAAATGTCCATTTTGTGAGCGATTATACGGCTACGAGACGAACTTGCGGGCGCACATAAGACAGCGGCACCAGGGCATACGCGTCCCGTGTCCGTTCTGTTCAAGAACGTTCACACGGAACAATACGGTCAGGCGCCATATTGCGCGCGAACATAAAACCGAACTGAGCTTGAAATCGTTTCAGCAAACGCAACACGCTCAGCAGGTTCACAATCACAGTCAATAGAACTGTCCCGTTCTCTGTTACATGTGGCCGCCCGTGCAGTAATTACTTTTGAACCAGTGCCATCTGTAACAGAGACAAGTGCAGCAAATTTTATTACTACTATTATACAAATTAAAAAAGAAAATACAATATTTAAAACAAAAGAAGAAGAAGAAACAATTGGTCCCGCCATTTAAATAATTGCACTCTATAAAATATTATATAAACTCTGAAATACTACAAACGTCTTTAATTAAATCAGGATAACAATATACCTCAGCAGATCTTAGTTACATAATATACATAACTATATAGTAAATGTTAATAAAAGAAAAAAAAACAGGAATAATAATATTATATAATATAATAAATATTATATATATATTATAATATAATGCGAGATATGCACATAGAGATATAGGTGTTCCGAAAGTCCAGTGATAGCTGTAACGCGTTTTGTACGTAGGACTTCCGGTTCGAATCTCTCTGTGTTTTGTTTGGATTTTTCACAAGGATCCGAACTAAAAAATGATTACGTGTATTTTTTAATTGTTAAGTTATAATAATTAAATAGTTATTGTTTAGTTTTTCATCGCACTAGTTTATACAAAGTAAAATAAGAACGTTTCGTTCGGAGGTCGCCGCAGACTGCGATTTTTATTGTAAATATATTTAGGAGTAATTCGCGAGCTGCGACGGCCTGCGCCGTGTCGTCATCGATAAATATAATAAAATACACTCAATTAGTGACAAAAAATCGACTTGTTTTCAAACGAAAAACAACTTTTCGACACATTGCACCTTTAAAGTGTATCGTCAACCTCACTTTTTATTTATTTTATATTATTTAAGGCGTTTTTAGACTGTGATTCTGACGATATGATTTAAGGTTAGGTTATAATTCGGGGGTTATTTAGTTATAAATAGCGATGTATCGTTAAGAAAAAACAAGTCATTATTTTAGCTTGGTGACAAGTGACTGAGCGATGATGTTATATATAGATATATATATTTTTTTTTTGTTTTTGGATAGTCAAATGCTCACTATAATAATAATAATTGGACTACTAACTATTATACCCTGTAATTCTACTATACTTTTAACTGTACAGAAAGTATCTTAAAAACAAAAATCAAATGAACAGAGCTGGACTCTGTTCGTTTGTTTATAAATATTTAAATAAATCCAACACTCTTTCGTGCATAAAAAAGACAAATTTAATTGTTTTTATGTATATATTTGAAATGATAAAAAGTAGGATTTGAACGTGAAACTAATGTTTAAGTTACCGTTATATTAATTATTAAAAAAAACACGGGATGTAACTCAATCTGATTGGTCGCTAAAACTTTTAGAAATTCTTTTACTATTCTCCGGACTAGTTTTCTAACGAGGGTCGCTCCGAGGTTTGCCGGCGCTCCTATAACATGTTCGAAACATTAACTTTGAATCGGATGATTCCAATCACAAGACGTAGTTATGCGAGTCACCGGTGCGTCGAGCGGGCCCCTTCGCTAATTCGACCAATCAGTTTGGTTTCCACCGACTTAGCTATGTCACCTATCACCAACTCTTGCAATTATAAGTAAACAACCATCGGCTGTATAATTATCATTAAAATGTTGTGAATGCGCGTAAATGGATTCGTATGAATGATCATAGTGCCCTCTGGATTTTCCTCATCGCTTGCTTTAAACGAGAAAAACTGTTGATGATTTTTATTATCCGGTCTGATTTTTTACATTTATTAACCTCGCTATCTTGCTGAGACAAATATAACGCAAAGACGCTTATTCCGTCTGTTGTCGAGCGTCTATAATTCACAATATCTAAGTATGACGCTTTTAGTCGTGAGTCCGTGAAGTACTATAAAGGGATCAAACAGCTTGGGGAGCCACGAATTTTGATTGGTTTTTTTGCGGTAAATTATACCCCCAACAAAATTTGTTTTGCATCACCGGATGTATTGCACCTTTTCTTCTGAGATAGCGGATTTAAAAAATGCAAGGAATTCTTAATATTTACTTTGAGGAGCTGTCTATAGATAATGGCTCGCTGAATTCGAAAAGTGCACACTCACTTTTGATTCGTGGTTTGGGAATTTTCAGCCCAACGTTTTTTTTTTTTTGATACTTTAAACTGTTACCTATAAGAAATACAGAACTAGCGTACATAATTTGTAAAGACGTGACAGATTTTCCGTGGAGAAAAAAAAATACGTTCACTGACGCTACGATAAGACATTCTTGCATTTTAAAAATTCCGTATTTTAAATTGCTTGTTAGATGGAACTTTTGTGGGCTGTAATTTACTCTATGCCGGTTAAAATTCTCGATTCACTAGCTGTGAGGTGCTCTTATTTGTACTAACCATGAAATATAACAAAAAAAATATAACAATGTAAAAATTTATTAAACGACTACGAAATAAAAATCATCTTCGAACAGTAATCTATATTCTTTCTTCTTCTATTTCGCCTGCTAATTTTTAATATCGAAGTGCTCACAATTACTCAAACTCCGTTTACAAAAATATAAATTTATATCGGTTTAAATAAATAGCTTCGATATCCGAAATATAACGCTGCGGCATAAAAAGAATTCGAAATATATTCCGCCATATTTAAGATACGGACTACGATACCTGATAGCGCTTCACAAATAAACCGAAGCGCCGTTTTATTTTTAATGTTGGAATTTTTCTTCGACAAATGCTGCAGTTTTATCAGAATAAAAATAGTTTTAACCTAGTCATATAATAATTATTGTGCAAGTTATACACACACACACACACCTTGAAACTAGTACTTTTATAATATTTAAAACAGTAATACATATTATATTATTTCACCGCAACAAAATACATAAATAATATACATAGATAGTAAATATTTAATTGCATATACTCAGGAACGCTAAACATATGTATAATTAATGCATAATATAACAATAGTAACTATATTTATATAGAAATACCTGTATAATGACATCATAATACATAACCGCAATCAGGGACTTGCTGTCGTAATATTCACTTGCATATAATATTTTTTTAATATTTTAACCGTGCATAAATAGTGCCAAAAACCGCTGAACGTTAAAAATAAGAACTTTGCAAACCTTGTACTAAAATAAGAAAACATTTAAATCTATTGTCCGATCCACATATCTTTTTTACCAGGATGCGCGCGCATACCGTGTTCACAGATGATTCGGTAACTAGGCTATAGTCCTGTTTATATCGTTTATCACTGACTGCTGCTGGCTAGGTGGCAGGACACGGTATGCGTGCGCAACCATATTTTTTGTCTCTTTTTCTCGCAGAACAAGCAATAACGATCTCTCGCTCTTATTTCAAGAGATAGGTCCATATAAATTATAATTATATATTATATTTTTTTATCCATGTTTACGGGATTTTAAATTATTAGTTATATAGCTTTTCAAACTCGGCTAAATGCAATTTTTCAATTAGTTTAAAAGGCAGACAGTATTCCGTCTTTTTCGTTATTTTGTAGGAATGCGACGCTTTCAGAACAAATTATAATTTGCTATAAGATTACACATTTTGTGGATAACAAAATTTTGGATCTTCTAATAATATTAAAACTTTCTGTTCTGGATTGACGGACGCATTTCGCATCTGTATAGCCTCACAAAAGAACCTTACGCTGGAGAGCCGTCGATTTTGATCAGTTTTATTCTTGGATAAACTAGAGCCAAAAATGCAAGGAAACTTGCCAGAGCGGCAAACCGCTCTTGGAAGTTACGCTGCGACATGAACTCTTACATTTATCTTCGATCAAATGTTTGCAAAAAATCTTTTTTAAGTTCTTGTAACGTCCGGTCAAAATCGGCGCTCGCTCAAATTGAAAAGTGTCGTTGCTAGTTTAGAAAAATTTATAAGTCTTCTTTTATTTAATTAAATTACTTCTCATTGATTGTTTTAAATGACAAAGATCTCTCAAAACTAAGATTTCAATAATGTTTTTTTATTCTTTGCTACAACACCTTCCTAATTGAATTGTTCTTATTTTTGAAGTCAGCGCGAACGTTCAGTATAATCAAATGCTTCAAATAGAACGTAAAATCATTCTTTAATTGGTTTTTACATTTTTTTTCTCTCCATACCTACTGAATACCTATCATAACTATAATAATTTTATTTATTATAAACTCAAATAACAAAAGTATTTGCGTTTATATTTTTTACAATTTATTTTGAGAAAATATAAATTTATTTATTTCTACATTTACGTAAATATGTTCCAGTTTTCTAACAATTTACCTCAGCATACAGTATTTATTTTATTCAACTATTTAATTATTTATACAAATATTTTATGTGCACACAGATCTGAACCAGTGTTACAATTTTTTTTTATTTAATTTTAAACAAATCGTTTGAATAATAAAAAAACAAACGAGTCTGCTTTTTATTGAGTATTCAGTTCTCCGTTTTTATAACAATTTATTATTTATTTTATACAATAACAAATCAAAAGTAACTCAGGTTTCCTCTTATATAAATAATCTACAGTACAATATTTCATATTTTAAATATTTACACCTACAAACAGTCTGTTCTTTTTTTCTTTTCTTTTTTACGATGCAATCACTTAATACGCATAAATCAATCACAGCTATGCAATAGTCGGGATTTCATTTTTTATTTATTTTTGTACATACAAACAGATGTAATATAATAATATAATATATTTTTGCAATAGCTATTAACATTTAACACGACAAAATGTGATTTATATTTTTTCAAGCTGACCGTTAAATGTGTACAAATAAAGGGTTATAATAATATTATAAAATATCGTTCGTTACGTTTTGAAATGATTTTTACACAACACGCAGGCGCATATCACTTATTTTTTCGTTATTGTGAGCACTAAAATTTGTGGACAATGCTATTTAACTCTTTCTGAAAAGTGCTTAGCGGTGAAGGGCCGCCATCAGTAGGAAGTTGGATTCTAAAATCGGAAATACAGTCAACTGTCTCAAAGAACGCCGCCACAAGTCCGAAATCACTCTTATAGACACAAATACTATAGACGTCATCACTATTGTTCCGGTCTCCGCCTACTTGAACGTCGTCTATGGTAAAAGCCATTAGAGAGCGGCAGTGAGAACGGGTGTCAAGTAGTCCGTTGCTGTGAGGGTGGTGCGGTGTCGCCAATAGGTTGATGACGTCACTGTGTCATTCAAGAGGAATCGGACTCCTCCCCACTTTTAAATGTACAAACTAGGTGGAGTGGTCTGGTAGTTTCTAGCAAACATACAGAAAACATAGGTGCAAGGGAAATGCGGTGTGTAGTGGGTTTTGTAGTACTTCTAATGTCCTTAAATAATAAGGCGAACTGTATTCTGTAAGCGTGTTCTTAGAGACAGCCGACTGTATAAAATGTGCGGCATAAATTCATGAAAATAAAATAATTTCAATTTGTATTTGAAGTTTTTTTCAAGTTTGTTGAAGTCTTTGAAGCAAATTAAAATGCTGCTATATTTGAAATCAAATTTGACTCGTATTTTTGCGGAGTTTCAAAAGCAGTTTGTTTTTTTAAATATGGCGTCTTGTTTTGTATTTTTATGCATTTGTGCCGACTGCCAGACATTAGACAACTTTGATTGAAAAAAAAGAGTTTTATTTCGCTACAACTATAGTACAAAAGTCGAATTTTAATTGACAACGTTCTAATACTCGTATATTGTCAGCATTGTTATTCAGCTTTTATGGAAGGCTCTCGTCTTTGATAATATTTTTTCTATAACATGCTTTGCAATACCGTAGAGTGTAGACTAATGAATAATAAAAAAAAATACTTGGGTCCGCCTCAAGAGTGCCGGCGAGTCGCTGTAAGAGTCCAGACACATGATTGGATGCTTTCTAGCACTTGGCGCTCTAGACAGTACCTTGAGTCGGCCCTGAATGCTAATTTAAACCACATTTTGTACGCTCTGAAATTACTCTGTAACGATTTACAAGAAAATAGCTGCCTTATGTCAAATCTTCAATGTATAGCAATTTTTTATCAGGTGAAAAAACAAAAAAACAACAGTGTTGTAGTTTCCAATACTAATTTCTCAGTTCAAAGGAACTTATTAATTGTATTTTATTAAATCAATAATCAGTTAGGCTGCGATCACAAATCATTATGTGTAAAAAATCATTTTTGAAACAATTTTTTCGGTTGATTTTCTGCCCCAGTCTGTGTCTATTTTTAATGGATACAATACTTTCACTACTAAGATATGCCTGCAATACACTTTCAACTTTTTCTAAGTACCTGTCTATTAAAATATATGGTTTTCGTGTCAGTCACTATCAATAATTAGCTAGTGTTGTCTTTTTCACTGATTGATAGAATGTTTTGCTTGAACTCGGGTTACCTACTTCAATTGAAATAGTTAGTTTGGAAAAACAATCTCACAATAAAACTTTTAAAAATAATTGGTGGTGGTTTTCTCAACTTCATTTTCATGTTGAATCTTCGTTTCTGTGCTATTTTGCATATTTAAAATAATTGTTCAAGTTTCAATGAAACAGAAGCAGAGAAGACGAGTGAAGTAGATGCATTCGTTTCTTTTTTTTTATCCGTGATCGCAGGGCAAAGTGAAAAATTAGGTTTTTTTTTTGTAAAATCATCCGTTGATCGCTGTAGCGATCTAGCTGTTAGTTTTTCGCTACATGACTCTCTGTCGAGTTACTCGACATGCGCCACATTGCCCTGTGGCCATAGAGATACCGATTTTTAAGGACTGGCGCTGACAGGCAATTTTCGATTGCGCAATTATTCGCTCGGTCGATCGACGACCTAACTAAATGATTCACAAACTGTTTAATTCAACAGTTTCAGGTTCGTAAGTCGGTCAACAAAAAATTGCCTGCCAACGCCTGGCATTCACTACGGAAGTGACGTTTAAGCCGGACCTCAATAACTTAACAATAAATAATATTTAATAGCTTTTTCATGTGTGATTGGTGGTGTGCATGCGATGAAGGAATATTGGTGATATTTAACCCTGCAATAACCGAATTATTACAGTTTTAAGGCAAAAAAAATTTGATACGTTTCTCATTTAAATTACTTTTAAGATGTTGTTTAATTTACAAAAATATATTTTGGAAAAAATTTAAAGAATAGTTTTTCAAAATTAATATTCTTTTTAAAAAGCTTTACAAAATACACTCTGAACTGAGTCTAAACTTCGCAAATAAAAGTTATAATTGTTTTTGCAGATTTAAAATCTGTTTTTTTAAGAGTTTAGGTACCTATATTTAAAAAGTCAGATACCATTTTTGTTTTTGTCAAAATTAAATTTAAGTGCTGTAATAAACGATGTTTTGGTGAATGAACTTTAAAAAAATGGTATGTGGGTTATATTTTGGTTTTTAGAACGGAAAGAATCTTTCTTTTTTCTACAACTATTTTTTTTGCATAGAAATTCATCGGATTTTTTTTTTGTTATACTTTTTTATTTCGCTGTAATTATTCTTCAAAAGAAAAAAATTGGGGCAAAGGTTGATTTTTTATTGTTTTTAGTTTATTCTAATACTAACTTTACTTTATTTGTTCTTTGGACTTTAAAATTACATTTTTATAATTATTAGAATTTATTAAATTTAAGCATTATAAATGTTTTTTGTTGTCTACGTTAAAATTTTATATTATTAAATAATGTTTAATTTTTAGTTAGTTAGCCGCATGTTAAATGAAAATATTCGAACGCACCTAGTGCGTTGTTACAAAACGGGTACTTTAGTTCCAGCTTCGCTGTTATCATTAAATAATTAATTAATTATTATTAGGTGTCTGACACTTTATTTTTTTTTGTACAATTTAGTTTATTTTTGTCTTTACATTTTGAATGTAATTATTATTAATATTATGTTGTTTACTTATTACAGTTGTGACACTTTAGATTTTAACGAATTACAGTGAAATATGAAACATGACGACGACCACATTTTGTTTAAAAAGAACTAAAATACAAGAATAATTACAAATTACATTCGAAAATCATAATTGCCCTGCTTGTCAAATACTATATTCTTTTATAATATAATACAAAAGGAATTACAGATCGTACTGTATTTGAACGAAACATTTTGGCCGTGTTTTTGGATCAAGAAACTGCTATTCTCTTTGCTCAGCAATGTCATAACAAAGACGATAAATAACCTCAGTTTTCAAACGTCTATAATCTACAATTCCTCTTGGGCTTGAGAATAGCCGAGCGTGTTACATGGCGTTGCTATGGTTCCTCTATTACAAATCCCCAGTTCCCGGGTTCTAGCCCGAGAGCTGGTAAAAGTGTCAATTGGATTTTCAATTTATTATTAAAAAAAAATAATGAATTGAAAATATGAATTGGTGCTAGGCCCAAATAACCTTAGCTGTTGATGGTCTTTAAAACACAATTTTTAACAGTTTGACATAAAGTTACATACCTACTGTTGCTGATTCAAGCTTGCAGAGCCAGCTGCTGTAAATATCAGGGAGGCAGACGACATTTTTAGGGGAGACAAGGAGCATTTAATGCTTGAACACCTATAATAATTACTACGTCCTAAAGAGAATTCGGCAAGTGGCAAGCGCCGTGCCCAGAAATAAACATCCCTGCTTACGAGCCTGCATACTGTATTCATTCAAGCTTCTACCATGGGCTCGCTTATTTCAAGCAGTGGCGGCGCTAAGGAAGGGTCCTAGGAGGGCACGTGCTCTTCTTGATTTACTTAGTGCCCCCTCCACCGATCCTCCTTGAGCATCTATAATCTACAATATTTATTTAGCAAGTTTTTTGGTGTGCATCGGTCAACTTTGTCACTCACGCGTTGCGATTATGATTTTTGTAAATGTAATTTGACCTTGGACATTTGAGCAGGGGTCCTGGACGTGCAATGGACTTTTCGTAAAACGAGGTCTGTTGCCCTGTTTCGGAATAACGACTTGTGGACACTATAATAATAATATAATCTAAACTACTAAATATAGTGGCAATGCTAAAATATTTTACAAAATTTAATAGGCTAGACTAAAATTTATATGTACAGTATTTTGTCATTAGATAGTTTTTTTTTATTATGTATATATTAGGTATACTTTTAAAAAGTATGTTTTATTAAAATTAAATAAATATATGGCAAAGTCAAGTTTCTACAGCGAATTATTTTACTATTTAGAAATAGAAAACGCTAAGCCCAATTTGATTGGCTCAAATTTTATGTATTAAAAATATAATTATATAGAATGGATTTCATTTGAGCATTTGGTGTGCTTTAAAGAATACCAAGTGCAGTTCTTTAATTAGAACAGGAAAATATATCAATTTGCCATATTTTTATAATTATAGTCAATTTCGAAAAAATGGTTGCTTTTGAAAATTACGAGTAAAAAAACAATAATAATAATTTTTTGAGAAATTTGTCATGCTTAAAAATTCATTGCATCAAATGCTTCGAGCTTTTTTTTAATGTTAGTTTTTTTTGTGTTTCTTTTTCAAAATTCATAATTAACAATGACATTGCCATTAATTATGTATATTTTACATATCTCAGGTAACTGAATTCAGGGATATTTTATTTAGAAAGCGGTATCTCAAATCGTAAAAATGTGTTTTTATGTTCCGAATCGGTGTTGGACTGTTGTCGCAAGAGCCATTTAATTTTTTTTGTCAACAGTTCGGTACAAAACTTTCATTTTGCTTTTTTTGTTTTGCTAAACACATTTTTCATCTAAATTTTCTTTTATTTTTTATTCAAATAGACCTCTCTATTGTAAATATTGATTTTCTAGTTCTTCTTTTATGTGAAAAAAGGAAAATTTTGTTTTATTTGTCACAGTCAGATTTTATACTAACGAATGGAATTAAAATACCATTTTAAAAATGGTAATCAAATCTTTTCGTAGATCCCCGATAGTTCTTTTCTAAATGCCCAATCGGTTTCCACTAAGGCACAAGGACTGTTCAGGAATCTGGTTTACCCCTTCATAAATAAATATTTAGAAAATTTATTGTGACAGATAAAACTAATAATTAAAAAAATATTTTTGGTAGCCAAAGCACAGAAGCGCATATATAGTACAAATTATCTACCTCAAAAATAAGAAATGACCTCCAAACGTCAACTGCTACAAATATAGAAAATTCTCCCTCAGGCTTAAAACCGCAATCAAATAATTTTCGGTAAGGAAATAAAATATATAATCGTAAAATATTTTTATAAATATAAAATATTGGCTTTTTGTGTTTCAATGTTTATATTCTCAGGATAAAAAAGGTACAAAATATAATATTTCAAAATCTTTTAAATAATGCCGTTTTTAGTCCAGGTCCAGATTTTCATTTCAAATATTGGAATAATAAATTCCACTTTTTTTTTCCCTATACGAATGATTCAAATACATTTACGAATCTCCCTTTTTTTAGTTGATGTTGTGGACGATAGTAAGTTGATGAAACAAAATACAATATTATACTCAAAACCCATCATTTTATTATATTATTATACGTAAATATAATGTAATTTATTATTAATTATTATTATTTTAATTTTATTAACACCCAATCATCTACCTCAGTCATAAATAGTTAAAAAATATTAATGTATTATTTTTACGCAATGTACTTTTTATTATGATATTGTGTTGTACGTTTTATTTTTTTATTTTTTTTTTGTTCCTGATGTCCTTTATCGATCCTTATGAACCGAATCTTCAGTTTGTCTTCGAAAAGAAAATTTCGATGTTTATGTGCGACTGAAATTTTCAGGCAGCCAACCCAACATCTGTGGAAAAATACCATGTCGAATTTTTGTCTATATACAGATTTTATGCAACGTAACTGATTTATTTCCACATAATATAAATTATATGAAGAAATAAATTCTTTTAAAATTGTTTTCAAGTAATTAGTGTTAACAAAAAATATTTGATAATTTAGTCAATGAGTTAAATATTACAGCAGTGCTATTTTTCACAAAAAAAATGGCAACTGATGAAATTGTACGTTCAAATTAATCTTATCAAAAATCTGACATGAGTCGTTTAACCTAAGACCACAGATATAAACATGTAAGTATAAATCTGATCATTTGATTTACTTACACCATATGTTTTGTGGCTATTTTAGTAACTGCTTTATGTAGTACAATCAAGTTTTAACTGTGAAGTTTTCAGTACGTACTGCAAGTCATCAACACTTCAAACTATAAAGTTGAAATAATTTTACAGATCCGTTCATTGCATTGCATTATTTTCGTTGTAGTGTTTGATGACACAGTTCTTACGAAACGTTTACAGAAATATATAGTTAATTCCGTAAAGTGTTAGCTAGAGGCCCGTAAGAGCCCAAAAATATCAAACCAAAAGAGATCATAGGTGCTTATTTCTTCATTAAATTCATCGTGTCATTTTCAGTCAATATAATAATAAAGAGTTTAGTCACGTCTAACCACAATAATTTTATTAATGAATGTACATTTCAAGAGCTATGCTCCCATCTTCAGCAAATACTTTAGTATTTGCTGAAGATATAGCTCTTGAAATGTACATTCATTAATAAAATTATTGTGGTTAGACGTGACTAAACTCTTTATTATTAAATTAAACCACAGTGCTCTTAATTATTCTTATTCAGTAAATATGCCGAATTCGAAAAAAAAACCTGAGACATTTTCAAAAAAAAAGTTAAAAAAATGAAAGCCTTGTGAATTTTTGTACAAAGGAACAGATCTTTTTCAGTTTCGGTGTACATTGAAAGAAAATTGCATCCTGAATTTAAAAAGCGCACCGGATCTTCTTGTATCTGTTATAGATTAGCAGTTAGAGACATTCAATAATTTTTTTCGGTTGCTTTTTACGGAATATATTTTAGTTAAGCGCATTAGATACGTACAAATACCCCCGCACTCTTCATCTTAAATCCTTTCCCCTCGCCTAAAAATGTTTATGGCTCTCCTGACGCTATATGTAAAGCCGAAGGGTTCTGGTAAACGCCAAATTGATCAAGAATCACGTTACAGATTCTATAGGTGAATTTTTTGAAAAAAAAGTTTTCGCTACATGTAAGACTTTTTCAGGAAATGTGTTTTCAATTTTTCCCCTGAAGGATCTGTAGTGTGATTCTTGGTCTTTGATTCGGAGTTTACCCGAACGCTTTAATTTTTAGAAGTAGCGTTGGGAGAGCTATAACCGTTTTTAGGCGAGCGGAACGGATTTGTGACGAAGAGTGCGGGGTGTATTTGTAGGTATCGAATGCTCGTAACGGTATTTCGAAAGATTTTTTGAACTTGTTAGATACTCGGTTAAATAAGGATTGAATGAAACTAGTTTTTTTTTAATATTAAAATAATTAAGGAACCAGACATAAAAATACTTAAAAATAAATCTGTTAGCATTGCCACTATGAATTAACTACATAAATAAAATATATTGAAGAGTACAAAAATGTAAAATATGCGAGTAAAATGGCTCACAAGTCGATATATAAATAAAATTAATCGTTTAATTATATTTATAACATAATTATCATAAAGCATTAAGTTTTTCTATTCTCTAAATGAATAGTAGGTACACCCATCACAATAAGTGTTGAACTAAAACTGTATCAGTGATTTTTATTATTATTAAATGTCAAACATGAAGATGATAATGTTGAAAAATAAAATTTTTCTTTATATATTTTTCTTTTTTTTTTGTTACATATTTTCATTTTGTTTTGTTTTTTTTTTTGTTCTTTTTTGAATAAGTGTGTGAAAAAATGCATAGCGTATTACCGTTGTGATAAATTCAGTGTACGGACGTTTTAAAAAAATATTTCGGTTTAATTTTTTCACTGAATTCATCACCGTTAAATTAAATTGAAGAGTTAGCGTTGACCAAAAAAGCCTCCTTAAACAAACAGTTCAATGAGGAAGTCACACAGATTCTTAAATCAATGCAGTTAGCGTTAGGTTACTTTTGTGCAGTGAAACTTTTGAGATAAAACTCGTAAAACAAGGTAAGATTATTTCGAGTGGTGAAAATTATTCTCGAAAAAAAAAACGCATTGACGAACTTGTATAGGCAATCATCATTGGCAATACAAAGATTATTAATCAGAAAAGAATAGACCTATCCAGGTTAGAGCAAGTGAGAGAGATAAAAACAACCCAGCTGCCCCAACAATGCGCACAATAGACCTATCCAGTTAGGACAAGCGAGAGAGATAAATAGAACGCAGCTCGTGTTAAAGGAGACAAACTGGTGCGTGTTTCGTTCTGCGCATTGTTATGGCAGCTGGGTTATTTTTATCACTATCACTTGCTTTAATGAGTCTATAACATGACAGGTCTATTCTTTTAATATTTTGCGAGATTTTCAAATAAATTGCGAAAAATAAAATTCACGTAAAGCATTTATTCTGATTTAATTTTTTTCTATTTTCAAAAATGAAATCACAAACATTTCGATAACTCTCTATGATAATAAAATGCGACTCCAACGCTGTCACGACTCCACGCACTTCCGTGGTTTCTACAGATTGTATCAAATTAAACCTGTGCATAGGGCCATTCTGTGTGTAAGACAGAGATTGATACATAAAGCAATAAGTAAGAATGAGATAAATGATCGCTAATAGGATGTTACGTGGTTACTGTAAATAAATATATAATACCGAACAACTGTCATCGTTGTTTTCTACAGTAAAAATAGTCCCTACTGAAATTATTGATAAAATGGCAATTTATACTGTTCGGGAAAAAATTCAAATAATTAAATGGTTTTATGGTGGTAATTCAACCGCCGACATAATAAAATTATTTGTAGCTGCCTTTGAAAATAGCATAGAAGGAGCGAAAAAACAAAGATGACGCTATTAGGTTGTATAAATATTATTTATTTGCAGTAACCACGTAACAATCTATTAGCGATCATTTATCTCATTCTTACTTATTGCTTTATGTATCAATCTCTGTCTTACACATAGAATGCCCTATGCACAGGTTAATTTGATACAATCTGTATAACTCATTGTTATAAACAAAACTTGTCCAATCACAGTTACCAAGACTAAATTGTAACACGCTTATGACGTCAGTTGTCGAGCGTCTATAATTTACAATCATTCATTCAACTGCGACACGAAACTAGTCTGAAATGCTGCTGAGAGAGCGGTCATAATTTGTACTTGTGGCTATCAAGCGTTGTAGTTTTTTAAGTGAAAATTCTTTGGCCGCGATGAGAGTAATTTTGTTCAACCGCCTTACAAAAACGAAAAACGACACCGTCAGGAGTGGGGGAAATGGGCTGCTAGCAGGGAACCGGCTAGGGCCTGGTAACCGGGGCCCGTGTCAGGGACGCTAACCCCGGAAAGGGCGCATCAGCGATGCAAATATGATCCTAACTACAACACTAGGAACCGAAACCGATTGGCTAGCGGGTAGTGTACGTACGCATGCGTTGGGGTTACTCGATTGACACGCCCCTTTCTGTTTGGTGAACGTTAAGACGCGTGAGATTTACAGGCACCCAGTTTTTTTTCTACATGCCTGCTGAATGGATTGCCTATACAAATTTTCGAGTCTTTTCGTAAACTGTTTAGATATTTATTTGGTAAAAAAATTTGTTTGTTTTTTTTTTCAACTTTGTTCCTAGATATAAACGTAATCAAACTAATAATGATTAAAATAAATAAATTAACGAAATCACTGTTTAAATCTACTCACCAGTGTATATTAAAATTTTACAGAATCACAAATATATCTCTGTAAATTGCAATTCACGAACTCCGAAAATTACATAAAATATAATTTTAATATATTTTGATGCAATGCTTGCACGTTTAAAATTCGAACTGCATCGGCTAAAGTCGGAGTAGTCCCCCACCCCCCCACATCTCGCACATCGAAATTTCGAGCGTGCAGTCAACGCGTGAAATATATTAATATGATATTTACCTATACTAAAATGATGTAAATTTGGCTCATAATTAATTCAAGAACTGGATTTGTGACCGTTGTTTTGACGCTGCATTCTCGTGCTAAAAAAATGGTGCAGCAATTTTTAAATAAAAAATTTATCACTGAAGAAAATTTTTCTTACAAATTGACGTTTTCATTGATTTATTATTAATGTAATCGATTTTAACAATTTGATAAGAAATCACAAAACAGTGCATATTTTTTAATTAGATACTCAAAACCACAAAAAAAAACTAATAAAGTATGCACCTCGTATAAATAGATATGACAAAAGTACCTTTGTATATAAAAAAATAATGTTTATTCAGTTTTTTTTTTGTATATTTGGCAAATAATTCCTTGTAAAAAAAATTACTTGCTGTGTCCAGCTTTGGACTTTGCATGCCCGTCCACCTTGTCAAAATAGATTGGACACTGTCAAAAATTATATTTTTCTTTATTTCAATCTTTACGTAGCTACATTTTTGGCCATAAGCTGTGAAAATTGTAGTATAAATGCTGTAGAAATTAGAAAATCTAAATAATTGTTGATGTCCCGTCCAATTTGACGATGACTAGAATGGACACTATTTAAAATGCATTTTTTTAATGATTTTCTCTGCACCAATATCAATGTCGTCTAACTGTAAAAATGTTTAATACTATTGTCAGTAATTGTTAGGCTAAAAAAACGCAATAATCTTTTTGGTTGCTTGAAATCAAACTTTAAAATGATATAAGTACAAATAATATTTCAAGAACATCGAAATGCCAAAAGTACAATTTTTTACGAACTCTAAAATTCACGTAATTTTTTTAACACCCCTATATAGTTTCTGAACTCGACGTACTGAAGTCTGTGAATGATAGATTGTTGAATTTGAGAAAGATTTTCAAAAAATGTGAAAAAGTAAGAAAACTTTTATATGCTTGCGAAATTTTTGTACCTTTGAAAATATCCAAAAAACGTATTTTAAGGGGTCAAACACAGCTGTAGACTAACTTTAAATTGGAGGAAACGCAAAAAAAAACTTTCCAAGATTTCTTTTCGATTTTCATTCAAAACCGGTCAAATTTTCGTAGTTTACGGAACAAATGTAGGTAGTACTGGCCATTGTGTTAAAGAAATAATATATATTTGTGTCGGTGTCCATTTTGTTTTTACACACATTGTTGTACCATAAATATTATATTAAAATTAAAAAAAAACAAAATACTTATATAATATATGCTATTAATTAGGTGTTCTTTTTTGGATGACTTTTATGTAATTGTTTAGGACATCAACTTAAATGTTGAATATTATGTGATTCGTAGAGAAACGTGTAAAGTAACTAAATAATATATTGTAAATATGAATTTTTATACTTTATAATCTTAGATGATTTTTTCTGAATGTGGATGTCATGATGTGAGAATGAAAAAAAGAAACAGCGCTGTTAAAACCGAATTAAAATATAATTGTATGTCACAGGCAATTTGAAAATTCCTGCAATTGTGTAAAAATAATTTTTCACAACGTCGCTATTGAAAATTCGATTTTTGGTACCTGTTTAGCGGGTTGAAACTGAGCGTTTTCATCCCTAGGGATGAAAATTTTCAGGTCGGTTCTCTCTGTTCTTTAACGTTGTTAAGAGGGAGACAGAGCGATTGGATCCGCATATAATTTTCGAAAATGTCAAATTAAGAAGGAGATAGAGCGATATTGAATCCGCCTATAATATTCATAAACGTCAAAATGACAGACATAATCTGACAGATCTAATATTTTTGTGACTTTTTTGCACGCCCAAATTGCAGGTACCTCAAATCGAATTGTCAATAGAGTTGTTGTGAAAAATAATATACAATTACTCGGTATGAAACTTGGCGTTTGCAACGCGTGTGGTTGCATGCCCTCATACCTCGGGCAGGAAACTTCACAGTGGCTGCAAACGCCAAATTTCTTACCTTGTAATGCAGCACAACATTTCGTTTTCTTTTTATATGGTATAAGCATTTTTTTTATCACGTTTTTAACTTTTTATACTAATGGATTCTGAATAAAAAAAAAGAATGTTCATAGCAAATTATTAATGCAGAGCTGGATTTAGGACTATCGAAATCCGCAAGGGCTTGAGAATAGCCGAGAGTGTAGCGGCGCTGTTGTTTACATGGCGTTGCTATGGTTCCTCTATTACAAGTCCCCAGTTCTCGGGTTCTAGCCCGAGAGCTGGTAAAAGTGTCAATTGGATTTTCAATTTATTATTAAAAAAAAAAATAATGAATTGAAAATATGAATTGGTGCTAGGCCCAAATAACCTTAGCTGTTGGTGGTCTTTAAAATACAATTACAATTACAAAATTCGAAATCCGCACGTGACTGGGAAAAATGTCCCATAAATATAGAGGGGTTATCCGTTTGTTTAAAAACTATTGTCGTGTATTTTGCCCAGTCCTAAATGCGCCACTGAAATAATGAGTTATTGATATGAACACAAAGAAATTGAAAAACGTACGAGTTGTTTTCCACTGAATTCTATTATATGGATTGTGATTGGCTGCAACCAACTTGTACAGCATCGTGTAAACGCGGTACTTTAGGCGCGCTCTATTAAAACGTTGAAAATAATAGCAAAACGTCATTGGCAAACGCGTAGCTATAACTTAGCGTGCGTTAGCTTTAGTGAAAATTCAAATCTTCCGCGAGAATTGTCACCCGAAACTCCCTCGGCGCGTCTTGTCGCTTTTGAAAGACTTCAGGCGTTGCACCTGTTATAGTCTATCCTATGAACCGATATAGCATCAGCATCTGAATGGTCTCACTTGAAACTCAACACAGCTTAAGGCAGTACTAAAACATTTTCAATTTGAAAAAGAAAATAAACGTCCCAAAATATAATTTTAACAATTTTAGTACACCTTGTATATCAATCATCAACGAGTTAAGTTGATTTTTGTAAGAAATACATGCTTGTGTTCACAGGTCTTGAAGAAGGCATGATTAAATATGCCGAAACGTGGACTTAAATATATTTAGCAAGTGGAGTTATTTTTATATTGGCTCAGTAGCGGCGCTAGGGTTTTTTTCTAGGGTGGGCCAGTGCTGGGCATGGTGATCTGAAGGTGGGCCAAAAACATTTATTCCCAAAACTTCTGTGCTCGATAAAATTTTAACCCAGGTTACTTGCCCACCCTCTGGCGTCGCCACTGTATTGGCCTTATATTCCAAAATATAATACAGGAAAAATAAAGTAAATATACAATACGAAAAGAAATCAAAACTGAAATTATAGACGCTGATAACTTCAACTGTCGAGCGCCTAAAATTGAAATTATGAAACAAAATGTATTAATTATCAACATCTGAATCTGAGGAATTTTCATACAACCAATCAGATACTTTGTGCATCCCTAGCCAGACATCAGCTTTACGTAATGTGCTGTTCACTTGTAGAGATGGGCATATCAGTGAATCTTCAGTAGCAGTGAAAACTGTGAATGCTACTTTTTATTCACTGCTACTTTTAGCAGTGAAAAATTTCACAGTTAAAATATCTCAGGTAAACTGGTAAAATCCTTTCAATGCGCAGTGTGGCATATGCATTGTGCAGCGAACTGGGTTAGTTGTTAGGATATAATATAGCAGCGGTGAAATGAATTATGAAAAAATGCGTTTCACAGTCACTATTATTACCTATTAGGCACAACAAAAGATTTGACCGGATGTAACGTAAAGCAGATTTGTATTTTGCATGAAGGTCACTGTGAAAAATGGGTACCTATATTTTTTTTGTCCATGTATTTTTTGATACGTTAATTAACATTTTCTAAATTTGAATTAATAGAAAAAATTATTCGAAACACTTTTGGACAATCCGCGTCAAGAAACATTAACAAAGCAAATATATTTTTTTGCTTTTATTTCGCATTTACTTTTCTTATACTTCCTAATTTTTTACACTTAAATAACGTACACTGTACAAGTTATTAAAACCTACCTGATAAACCATATTTTAAATTTTTCACTGTTGGGTACAATAGGTAGGTAGCAGGTACATCTGTGAACGTAATTGTAAACTGTGAAATGCTAGCGAACTGTGAACTATTCACAGTATGCAGGTAGCAGTGTGCAGACCATACTAGTTGGATGTGTAAACGTTAAGAGTGAAATTGGTAGCAGCTACTTTTAAGTGATATCTTTTAAGGTCGCTGTGAAAAATTGATATCTGTGAAAAAGTAGCAGTGAAGTGAATACTTGCACATCACTATTCACTTGATAATTATTAATTACTATATCTGTTGGTGGGAAAGACTATTTCACAATATAACATCGAGATCAGTGTCTTTATTATTTTATTTCTTTTTTATGATTTAACGAAAGAAAAATCCAAATTTTGTTTTGGTGAAAATTGGCCGTTAGTAGGCTATTTTATTTAGCGTTGTAAATTATAATTAGAGGTTAGGCATATAAAAGTCATCTTGAAAATTATGTCAATATGAATTACCTTACTCTTAAACGTACGTAATAATTACCTATTACGAAGATATATGCCTCTGCCAAAAACAGAAATGATTTTCTCTGAAAATCAATTTGCCAGTATGATGGATTAAAGTCCAAAATACCTCGAATTGGTTCATTGAAAACGTCCAGACGGATAAATAATAATATATGAGAACAACGTGTGTCTGTTATTTAATACGATAGTGTTGACTGCCCTTTTTAATGAACTACCCTTGTGCAACTAAATACCTATTTAAATAAACACACCCCCGCGCACACAAAATTTTGTTATCGTTCAATGATTTTTTCTTTTTAAATTCACTAGAAATATCAGCCATTGAACGAAAGAAATAGTAGTACTAACTGTTAGAATTTTATAAAAGTCAATATAAAAAAAAAACGCGACAGTTAAAATTTTCATTGGATGGTAATTTTAGTATTGTGTTATTTCACCGTTCACAAAATATGCCCTTTTGGCCTTAAATATTTGCAAGCCTGAAAATATCAATTGATCCAATTTTTCAGAAAATAACGTTTGTGTGTACTATATAATGTGAAATTTATAGTTGTACCCATTTGAAGAAGGGAAAAAAATTAGCGTAAGTTATATAAAAACTAAAAAGAGAAAAAAACAAAAAAAAATCTGAGTGTCTGCTATAGATATTAATTTATTGTTAAATTTATATTTTAAAAGTAAATATGTAATTTTCTCCTATTCAAAGATGTATTATACACACTATTTTTACTTGTATTTTATTTATCAAATGAATTTTAAAAATAAAATTACATGTTTGCTTTTATACGAATTTTGTATGTTGGTTATATCTATTAGATAATAAAAAAATGGGATTTTTAAGAAATACATTAAGCAAAAAGGAATTGCGTTAGTACTTATTTGTTTATATTAATTGAAGAATTAATTTGAATTACCTATTATAAAAAAAATTAGATGTATATCTGATGACAAATTTTGAAAACGAAATACGGTAATTAAATATAAAAATAATTATAGAATTAATATGTTCATAAAAGTAATTGTTGAGTGTCTTTCGTTAACAAATTTTTAATTTTCGATGCACATTTTATATTAAAAATAACATCAAACTATCTCTGTCTTAAATTAGTACTACATAATATTTTGCCATATAAGACAAATGACACGTATTAAAAAAAAATTACACGTCATAAACAGTTATATTGCAATTCACACGGAGTAATAATGTTCCTATTTAGTAAATAATTGTCATTTGAGTTCAGCGGTATTTTTAATGAGCGACGATTGGTTGTCTACAACAAGAAACAGCTGAGTTAGAAAGCCAATAGACTCTTTGAAATACGGGGACTCACAAACAACTCTACCTATCGTTTATACCATAGACATAAATAATTAAATAACAATATATGAGTTAGGTAATTGTGAACAACAATATAATAATTATCAATTAATTTAACAATGAATTTAATCCACAAGGCATCCACTAGGTAATGAATAGTATTTCTTAACATATCAGTCAGCATATTATGCCATCATGATTGTTAAACGTCTAACGATTGTTATAAGATATATAAGGAAAAAATCAGAAGCCACTCTCGGGACTTGAACCCGAAATTCCCAGTTTCCGGTTGGTTGAGTTGCCACTTACTCACACAGTGTCCCGAAAGTTAAATTTGTTCCTTCCCTAATATATCTATTTCGATACTAAATCACATCATGCGAGAGCCGATTTAGTTTTAAGATACAATCGAAACTTAAATATTAATAACTCAAATGGCTCGAGCCATTTGAGTTATTAATATTTAAGTTTCGATTGTATCTTGTGATTTAGTATTGAAATAGGTATATATGGGGAAAGAACAGATTTAACTTTCGGGACACTGTGTGAGTAAGTGGCAACTCAACCAGCCGGAAACTGGGAATTTCGGGTTCATGTCCCGACAGTGGCTTCTGATTTTTTCCTTATATACCTTATAACAATCGTTTGACGTTTAACAATCATGATGGCATAATATGCTGACTGATATGTTAAGAAATACTATTCACTACCTAGTGGATGCCTTGTGGATTAAATTCATTGTTGAATTTATTAATAATTATGACATATACAATGTTTATGTCTATGGTTTATACTGCAATTGCACACTTTTTCACTGTGCATATGAACATTTGTAAATCTGTATAAAAAATAGCAAATGCAATTAATTTATACACAAACTACTATTAAAATTAGGAAGATTTGTAGCAGGTAAAATTAATTAAAAATACACAATCGATTATAGAATCGTACATTTTTGCTCCGTGTTCGAGAAACAAAAAAAAAAAGGGTGTGGGTCTCGGGACCCCCGACAGATGTGAAACATCAAAGAAAACGTTATTGAACTCGGTGGTATTCTCTATGTAGTAGTATATATTTTTTCAAAAGCAGCAACTAACTGTTATGCTGACGTAATCCTATATACTGCACTGTAACACACGCGGTTCCCGTGCCCGAGCGCGCGGAAGCCGAGAGAGAGAGAGAGAGTGCCGCAGTGGTGGGGAGAACAGCAGCGAAGGAGAACATTTCGTTGCATATTTCCCTTCACGCGGCTGTTCACAGCCCGACATAAGATGTTTCACATCAAAAACGATGTGATACACGTCTTTTGCGACGTGGCGTGGTTTTAATTAAATGTGTTTCTGTCTTAAATACGATATTTGTTTACATAATTAATGTTGCTCACTAATTAATATAATTAACTGTCATTAAAAAGAATTCGTTGTGTATATTTGCATATAATTTTCACAGATTAAGTACGCAAAAAGGCTCAAATAATTTTAACTGGCCTTAAAAATTTCACACTGGTAGTAAAGTGAGGTTATAATTTATCGACGTTGAAATTTTTCTTAATAGATGGAGAGTTGACGACGATTTTTCTCAAGTGTCTACGTAAGGCAAAATAATATTAAAAATACCTGCACACGTGTTCCTCATTTGAGAATCTGTGAGTCTGGCAGCCTTTCTCCCTTGCGTTTTAGGTGGCAGGTAGAACTTAGACAGGTAAAACATGAATTTTTCATGTATCTAATAATGGCAACACTTTTTTTTAATTATATATTAATGAGTAATAACTTAGAATACATAAAATAACATTGCCTGCTCGATTGGTCATTCTTATCATGTCGTTTGGCTTATTTATAATTAAAAATTTTTTTTCATGTGTCTACGCAAGGTCTGGAATATTTTTTTTTACGTAAAGGGTGACATATAAGAGTACCTATATTGTAATTCTAAAATGCCAGACCAAAATTTTGTTGCGAACACTTCGAAAAAAATTCGACTGATGACCAGTCCTATACTTCCCACCTAGTAAATATTTGCAAAAAATAAACACTCTTTTTTTTTATTCTTTGACTAGGCCCAATTAACCTTAGCTGTTGGTGGTCTTTAAAACACAATTTAATTTTTATTCTTTGAAGAAAGCATGGCCCTCTTTTTTGTTTGGTGATCTACTGATGGCTAACTTAATATAGCAAAAATCATGGTTACCTTGATTTACGTACAATTTTTATTTTTTTTAGTAAAATATTTTTTTTCTCGAAAACTATACATTTTAGAGAAAAAAAATATTTACATTTTTTTCATATTATAACATCTAGAATTCATTTATATTTTTTTTTACCTATGTTAATACGTGACATTGAGGACGTTTTTAAGAATATCTCAGGATCCACTGAACCGATTTGACTCAAAATCTAATCAGATCTAAGTTAAAGGCTGATAAACACAATAGAACAATCGGCATGCCCGTATGTTGTTCCGTTCTTAAGATATCGAAGGCGAAAAATTGACCACACACATACACACACACACACACACACACATACACACACACACACACACACACACACACACATACAGACATCAGTCGGAAAATGATTTTAAACGATTGCTAGGGTCTCAAAACGTGAAAATCTGTTAAAATCTCGAAATATTGTTTTCGGACTGAATCCATTACTTCCCTACCATAGTAGAGGTGGGAAGTAAAAATTATTGAAAATCCACTATTTCTAATAACAAAAAAATGTAACAAACGAAATTTATTTGACGAAATTTTTTAAAGTTTACAACATTGACTCAATCTTTATCTTTACATAGTATAAAATGAAGTCGCTTTCCGCGTCTGTCTGTTTAACCGCTAACTCCTCCTAAACCACGCAACGGATTTTGATGCGGTTTTCACCATCAGTTAGATGATTTTTCACGGAAGGTTTATATATATAGCGAACGAGCGAAGCGAGTCAGTAGTGTATCGCACCCGGGCTTTTCTAACACCCGGGCGAATCCGGACGGGGCCGCTAGTAATACAATAATTTAATACTTGATTAAAAATAGTGTTACATTATTAAATGTAAAATTTGTCTAATATATCTATCTGCAATCTAAAACGCAAGGTAGATAGGCTGTGCCAGACTTACATATTCTTAAATGGGGAACACTTAATACAGGTATTGGTAAGATATTTTTACCTTACGTAGACACTTAAGAAAATCCGTCACTGTCTCTTAGACTATAAGTTGTTTCTTTTGTTTTTTTTGGTTCAATCGAGCATCATTCACAATGTACGTACAAATTCAATAATACAAAAAAAAATGGTATATATTTTAAAAAATATTCTCTATTCCACGGTAAAAATTGCTGTCAGTGTGGAATTAATTAAATAATATAGTGGTGTATCCAAATTAGCATTTAATATAAACACAAATGAAAAAAATATAATACAATTGCTTGTAAATTAAAAATACATACAAAAATATGCCAGGTGTCTACTTAGTAATAAACTACCATATTATTTCATAGTATTATGAAAATCCACAAATTAATAATACGAAAAAAAAAATTATCTCTGGTGTTAAACTGCCTCAGAACTTAATAATACAAAAAATACAAACTATATTTAACTATGTACTTACTATATCATTCAGGTTTCTCGAGTACAAAAAAGTAAAAAAAATAAAACAAATTATACAAATAAATTATAAAAATAACAAAGTAGAACATTAACGAACACTGTTATTAATTAATAAATGGGTTATTTTGCAAATTACATGTCAGAATTTTACCTTACTGTTCTTAAATGATCATAAAATATAGAAAATAGTTGTTTGAAAAATTGATGTTCGATGATTAAAAATTAAAAAAAAAAACAAAATATTATTCACATCCTGTTTGTACCTACGTGTTGAAAAAAAAAACATATTTACAAATTTTAAAAAATGAAAAAGAAATCATATTCTGTTCAACGTTAAAAACGGGGCATGTTTGTTTGTTAAATTAAAATGTGTCTATTTGAAAAATAATGATGCAGAAATTATGCATAAAAATTTATAATATTTATTTTTTGTTGATAGCTGATTTTGAGAATAAGAAAGCTCACGTCTGATTTTTGGTAATTTACTAATTTACTTCCCCTTCGCGTAAAGGGCTTGAGAATAGCCGAGAGTGTAGCGGCGCTGTTGTTTACATGGCGTTGCTATGGTTCCTCTATTACAAGTCCCCAGTTCTCGGATTCTAGCCCGAGAGCTGGTAAAAGTGTCAATTGGATTTTCAATTTAATATTAAAAAATAATGAATTGAAAATATGAATTGGTGCTAGGCCCAAATAACCTTAGCTGTTGGTGGTCTTTAAAACACAATTACCAATTACCTTTCGCGTAAATGTGTAAAAATCTCTACGTCATTTTCAAATTTAACCTGCATACCAAACTGGCTTACTAATTTTTCAGTGGATTTGGCAGTTTCTATTTTTCGCTGCAATCACTGTCGATCACATGCATTTTTTTATTACACGAGTGCTGTTAAGGCCACATCGAACGCGATTCCTTCACCAACATAGGCACATTTCCTTTTCAGTCTAATAAATTCGCAAAAAATGATGAGACATTCCACCGTTTCGAGTTTATTCAGGTGGTGAAAGTAGTTCGAGGCATTTCATCGGCTGTACTGTCTCTTTTAATTGAAATGAAAAATTAACTGGTCATTGATAATATTTTATCAAAAATTGGACAGGAGCGATTTTACCTTTAAGCCATAGAATTAGAGAATTTAATTGAATTTTACGAAAAGAAAAAGTATGGATAATTGCTAGTGTACAGTACTGTTCAAAAATTTCTTTTGATACAGAAACGTCAGAAAATTATCACATCGATCAATAATTTTGTGTTACATTTTTCAAGAATTATGATTAAACATTTGATTCATTTTTAAATGTCGGAAAATGACAAAAGTAGATGCATAATTTATGCTTTTCATTGAAAACTCTTGTTCTTGGATGTTATTAAAAAAATATTGTATTACGCAATATGCCATTTTCAAAACATTATGTACAGATAAATTTGTACTATGGATTTTTAGACGGTTTATTTATATTTCACGAGAATGCTACTAGTATTTAGTTTTTTACAGATGTACTGAAAATCAAACTTTGAAAGATGAAAATTTCTTCGAAAAAATACATTTAAATTAACCGCTTTTCTTCGGTCTCATCATAGATTAGTAATAATTTATCTGTAAGATTGTGTTGTCCATTAAAAAGAAGACGATGTAATAATATTACGAAATATTATAATATGTAATATAGATAAATATTAACACGTTAATTGTCACAGTTAGATTTTTGAAGTAAAACTTCTTTAGCCGCGATGGGCGTAATTTCGTTCAACAGCGTAACAAACGAAAAAAACGGCCAAGTGCGTGTCGAGCCAAGCAAAGAGTAGGGTTCCATACTATGTAAGTTATGCTAAACCTACAATTTTGATAAAATAAATGAAATAAAAACATATTCATTCACTCGGATGAGTTCAATATAACTAAATAGGTATTAGTTAAAACTACTTACATAATTATGTTTAATTTTTGTTGTTCTTATTTTTTTATTATTCCAAATAATTCACAGATTATTTTAATAAATTAAAGATTGACTGTCAGAGTAATTTGACATAAATAATGAAAATAGTTTGTTTTTTCCAAAGCCTGCTCACCATACGACACTGTTTTATAACGTAAAAAAAACTGTTTTTTAAAATGATAAAATCGATAAGAAAACGAATTTTTCCAGTGATGAGACCTAGCTAGATCGATTTTTTGCCCCCCGAAACCTCTTTTCAGTAATTTCATCCAAATCGTTAGGGCCGTTTTTGAGAAAATATTTATATAGGTACATGTATACAAGATTTGCTCGTTTAATAATATAGGGATATAGATAGGTAATTTAAAAGCATCGTATCGACACCATAAAACGTTATCGAAAATGTCAAGGAAAGTACTCTGGCATTAAAATTATAATCGGTACGCTATTCTGCAGTTGTTTGTGGGACAATTAACGTGTTAAGAAACGAAGAGCTTCTCATATTAACATAATGTAGTTACATTTCTCATTGCTTGGGGCCGTTTATATGTGAAGTAATTTTACAGTACGTATATGTGATACAAACATAAAAAAATCAATATTTATGTCGTATAAAATAAATATCTAGAATCGGAAAGAAAGGGTATCAAAATATACGTTATAATATCAATGTTCGGCAATATTTCAATAAACGCATTATTATTATTATTATCATCGAAAATTTATTTATTTATTTTAAGTATACTTTTTGGAATTAAAAAAATTGTTTTGTAGTTTTTATAAAAGAAATAATTCAATGAATAATTTTTGAAGTAGATTTTTGGGTTAGGCGTAACGTTGTTGAAATTTTGCCAGGCAGTCGGTTGTTCTCAGAATGTGTTCATCAGATGTTGTCCGTCAAAAAATGAAAGAAAGTTAGGGTTTAGCATATTATAAGATGAATGTAGTGTATAGATAGCATATTTTATATAGAGTGAGAATTGGAATAAATCATTCAAATTAAATATTATTACAAAAAGAACAAAGAAATTTGAACCATTGGAAATGATAAAAAGTGCAAAAATTTTAAATGTAAATTTTAAAAATACTTAACCGCACGGGTTAAAAAAACAATTATATAAATAGAAATTTGAGTTTGTGTATAATAATCTGGCGAAAGTTTAGAAAAGTTTCGTTTTTTTTTAAATTTTTGAAAAAAAAAAATAAAATAAAAAAATACTTGTAGGATTCTTAAATAAATGTATAAAGAAAAAAAATTTAGGAATTTATACGTTTGTATTGTTACGGACCTTGGGTTTTCTATTTGGTAAGTTGGTAGTGGAATATCATGAAAAATCGACAAAAAATAACATTGTTTATATTAATTATTAATCTATCTTGTTTCATAAATTTTTCTTGTTAAATAATATCGATGGTATAAATGTAATTACATTTTAAAAATATTATGTCTGTGATTTTTAACGACTTTTTCGAACATCCAAACTGCATTTTTCACTATGAATTTTCTTTACATTTTCTTCGTTTACTTTACCAATCAAAACATATTATTTTTTTTGTCATTTAAAAATTCAATATTATACTGAATATAGAAATATTATTTCTTATATTCCCGGAAATACCAAGAATATTTTTAGCTGGACTGGAACTTGCTGAAAATGTAAAGAAACGTTCAGGGTGTGTGCTGCAAATGCGTCAACTTTACCCTTTTTTTTTCAAAATTATAAGGGTTGAATGGATCTCGTCAAATGGGCCATAAATACGATGCATTTGCTTAATACAACTTGACAACTTATGTATTTTAGCATTTTGTACGACGACAGAACAGTGATATGGCATACATATAATAGTGAAGCTGATAAGTTAAGATGTTATTTATATAAATAAGGAATGCGTAATGTTTCTTTTAATTTTCAGAAAAAAAAAGTTATAATTTACTGAATAAAGTTTAAACAAATACAAGCGCTCGAACAATTCGCGTTTTTTTGTCTTCTTTCCTGCCATCAGGTTTTATTTACGAAGAAAAATATTAAATTTAATTTTTATAAAATACACATTTTAAACTAGTGTCTTATTTCCTACTTTTTGTCGCTTAATGTCAAGAAAGATTGTAGACGATTTTAGCCGGTCAGCTGAGGTCATCGGCGTCTAGGTGTGTCAGCCGGCATACACAAACCGACTGGTACGAGCTCGGGTACCTAGTGGCGCTACTTCCCAAAAACATTGTAATGTAGTTTGCGTTCCAAAGTTTCTCCTGGGGGGTCGCTTAATGTCAGACTTTTAAGGGTAGATAAGTATTTTATATCATTATCTCTCGTCATTTTTAAACATGCCGCAAAACTTTGTGGGCCTTTTTGATAGTCTGGTGAAAAATCCATAAGAAAATTAAAGTTGAATAATAATGAATAACCAAAAAGGTTTTTTTTTCGATGAACAATTAAAAAAAAAATTCGACTGATGACCAGTCCTATACTTCCCACCTAGTAAATATTTGCAAAAAATAAACACTCTTTTTTTTATTCTTTGACTAGGCCCAAATAACCTTAGCTGTTGGTGGTCTTTAAAACACAATTTAATTTTTATTCTTTGAAAAAAGCATGGCCCTCTTTTTTGTTTGGTGATCTATTGATGGCTAGCTTAATATAGCAAAAATCATGGTTACCTTGATTTACGTACAATTTTTATTTTTTTTAGTAAAATATTTTTTTTCTCGAAAACTATACATTTTAGAGAAAAAAAATATTTACATTTTTTTCATATTATAACATCTAGAATTCATTTATATTTTTTTTTACCTATGTTAATACGTGACATTGAGGACGTTTTTTTGAATATCTCAGGATCCACTGAACCGATTTGACTCAAAATCTAATCAGATCTAAGTTAAAGGCTGATAAACACAATAGAACAATCGGCATGCCCGTATGTTGTTCCGTTCTTAAGATATCGAAGGCGAAAAATTGACCACATACACACACACACACATACACACATACACACACACATACAGACATCAGTCAGAAAATGATCTTAAACGATTGCTAGGGTCTCAAAACGTGAAAATCTGTTAAAATCTCGAAATATTGTTTTCGGACTGAATCCATTACTTCCCTACCATAGTAGAGGTGGGAAGTAAAAATAATATTAAAAGAAAAATTTTCTATGAACAAAATACGGTACTAGTATTTTTTAGGGTTTTTTGGAAGTTTTTTGCAGCCAATTTATTTATAATGAATAAGTTTTATTTATACTATACTAAACGTTTCGCCTTTTTAGGCATCATCAGTAATATTCTGAAATGTTATACATATACACATTAAAATGAACAATTATTAGGGTATTTCCCAGTGATCAAAATAAAATATGAAACTTTGTTATAATGAAAGTTTATGCTCTAAAATATTTATTAATTTTTTATTTTTATTAATTAGGTTTTTTAAACATATTTAAATACATAAATAAAATCATGATTTTTAATCTATGTGTCACGTGACTTCAAACACCGCGTGACGTCAATTATAAGTAAAATGTAAATGTATCCATAGCAACGTAGGTCATATTGTTTACATCATGTTTACATAGGTACAAAATGGTATTTTTCAACACTCTGTTTCTGGGTTTTTAGATACTATTATTAGCTAATATAAACGCAAGTTCATAAAATTATGACGTCATATATCAGTAGAGCAAAAACGATTTTTTAGCGGGCGGGGCTAACATAAATATTTCAAAAATTATTTTTGAGCTTATTTGAAATCAGAATGAAGAGATCTAGGCGTCATTTTGTTCAGAATTTATTACTCTATTAATATACCACAAAAAAAATTTTAGTCAAATACCCTATTAGATTCAAAATACTTACATTTTATTGTGAAATTATGATTCATGAACATTATTTGAACGATGTTGTCATTAGCATGGATTTTAGACAACTGTTTCTATTTTTAAAATGAAAGAAAGTTATGGAAGCTATTGTAAGTGTATTGTTATATTTGTATGCAAGTGTGTATACTTGTATTCAGGAGTACCAAACAAAAAACCCTATAACAACCTCAGCTGTACTAAACTCACTACGCATGCACCTAGTATTTTTTTCACATTGTTTTTGCTTAAATAAGTGACTGAATAATTCAGAAAATCTGAATACTTAGTTCAACTACTTGTAATTATTATCTTGAATAATTTAAACAATAATTAAATAACATCTTCACTTACAAAGTATAGGTTTATATAATTTTAGATAAACAATTTGCACATTATAAATGTAATATGTAATTCATAATATAAATATTATGAAATATAAAAAATAAATATTAGTATCTCCATATAATACTGTAATACATACATACCTATAAAACACCTGTTGGAGACAAAGTAAAAACAATTAATGATGATGAGACATGGACAAACAAAGTATAAAAAAATACAAAATACCTAAGTAATTAAAAACGAGAAAGATGTACGATTTTACTTACTAAATGTTTGAATATATCAAACAGTTCACAAAATACTAATAAAATAAATTTGTTGCTAATATTTATTGTTTTTCTTTTTTTTTATATTCGATCCTCATTTTTCCCAGTTTCAGATTTTCAGCTAACTTTAATTTCTTTTGGATTTTAAATTCTCGCAAACAATTTTTCGCCAAATACAACGCGAAAGTGGAAGTTTCGGGTTAGAGTCTCGACGGTGACATAGCTTTGAAAAATGAATTTTTCCATTGTTGCATCATATATTATTATTCTGAAGTATTAGAAATACCTTGTATTATATGTCCGTCTTGTGACTTCTTGTGATTTAACACGACGCGTTTCAGCAACGAGTTGCCATCTTCAGGTGTGGTTAATTATTTTTAAAAAAACACACATTGAGTATTCGTATTTAAAAAAAAGGGTGTGGGACTCGGGACCCCCGACAGATGTGAAACATCAAAGAAAACGTTATTGAACTCGGTGGTATTCTCTATGTAGTAGTATATATTTTTTCAAAAGCAGCAACTAACTGTTATGCTGACGTAATCCTATATATACTGCACTGCAACACCGCGTGTGTTACAGTGCACGCCTGAGCCAAAAGAGAGAGAGAGTGCCGCAGTGGTGGGAAGAATAGCAGCGAAGGAGCGGACCAAACATTTCGTTGCATATTTCCCCTCACGTGGCTGTTCACAGCCCGTCATAAGATGTTTCACATCAAAAATAATTAACCACACCTGAAGATGGCAACTCGTTGCTGAAACGCGTAGTGTAAATTCACAAGAAGTCACAAGACGGACATAATACAAGGTATTTCTAATACTTCATAATATTCATATAGTGACTTGGAGATCCAACACTCTAAAAATGTATCATTGCATCATATTGTTACGTCATTTTGATGGGTGTTTCCAACACAAATGCAAACTTTGCATTCATTTGTATGAACGCATAATGTTAAGAGGTTGCTGCATATCTACCGCACACCTACCAGCCATGACCCCTTATAAATACAGACACCGCAAACAGTGCCTCAGTCACCAGTCGACCGGCAAGAAGATCGAATCGTATTGCCAATCGCCGCTGAAGATGCCCGACGGAGCTTTGGGCGAAACGTACGGAGTAAAATTGATTAGACCACGGCTACCTAGCCCGGAAACACTTGCTACCAAGATGTCTACCGGCCGTGAAAGCATGAAACTCCAATTAAGGGGTTTGGAAGACAAGCAAACGTGCTTGGCAATCACTGTACATCAGCTACAATATGTTGGGTCCTGCCCTAGCACTGGCGTTGCCAAGTTGGGCAGGAAACATTATATTATATTCAAAATAAACTAACATGTCATATTGTTTTCAATTTCATGTAATTAAAATATAAATAAATAAATATAGGGTCGTCCCACGTATCAGAATTTGATTGTGCAGATTGAAGCCACGTTCTGGCCTCTTCCGATTTTAGTACCTGCTACAGCAAACATAACATTTTATGTTGGCTATTTTTCACGCTCCTTTACGTGGTCATTTTATTGCAGTGCTTTATTGCTCCTTGTAAATAATTATTGGCTTTTCTCGACACAGGAATGGCGCGGTTTCTTTATCGTGTGACGTGCACCTATATCTTACCTTCAGCGTATTCGATAGCGAACGTTATCCCCTGCATCCTTTCCCCTCGCCTGTAAAACGGTTGCCGCTCTCCCGACGCTATTTTTAAAGCTAAAGGGTTCGAGTTAACGCCAAATGAAGGACTGAGAATCACACTATACAGACCCTACAGGTGAAAAATTGAAAAAACGATTCCTGAAAAAACTTACAAATTTTTGAAAAATTACCTAATCTTTCACACGTACCCAAACCTTTTTTTCAAAAAATTCGCCTGTAGGATCTGTAGTGTGATACTCGATCCTTCATTTGGCGTTTACCCGAACCCTTTAGCTTTAAAAATAGCGTCGGGAGAGCGGGAACCGTTTTATAGGCGAGGGGAAAGGATTTGAGATGAAGAGTGCAGGGGGTAAATTCCGCTATCGAATACTCTTAAAACTAACACAAATAAGACGCTAATGACCTTCGTTGTCGAGCGTCTATAATCCACAATTCATTCATAACACAAATAAGGTGCGAGTCATGCACTTAGACAGGCACAGTTTGTATATTCAGGCAGCGCCACACATGCGGCATTTGTCAAATGGCGAATGATTGGCGTTTGGCGAACAATTTACGTTGGTATTCACCAAACGACAAGCGTACCATATACACACACGCGGCGCCTATTTGACGAATCACAAAATATAAAAAAACTTTTTAATAAAAAAAAATAAACCTCCGTCAAAAACGCCATTAAAAAGGGGAAAATAATAGAATAATTCTGTGGTCGGCGCCAATTTAATTATTTACTAAAACTTTTTATTATTATTATTATTATTATCTATTTTTATTTTATTAAATTGGCGCCGACCTCAAAATTTATTATTGTCTCCTTTTTAGTCGCTTTTTTGAAGGTTTTTTTTGTTAAAAAGTTTTTTATTTTTTTCTTTTTAGTGGCTTTACAATACGTAGTTTGTACGTTATTAACCTACTTATATCTTGATATTTGGTTATTAAACTAAAAAAAGAAATCCACTGAACCGATTTTAATAAAATTTATGTGGAACCACCCTGAAGGTATTCCCTATTTAATAAAACAAGAATAAGTAATCAAAATCGGTTCACAAGTGCAGGGGAAATCTGTGAACATACATAAAAAAATTCGACTGATGACCAGTCCTATACTTCCCACCTAGTAAATATTTGCAAAAAATAAACACTCTTTTTTTTATTCTTTGACTAGGCCCAAATAACCTTAGCTGTTGGTGGTCTTTAAAACACAATTTAATTTTTATTCTTTGAAAAAAGCATGGCCCTCTTTTTTGTTTGGTGATCTATTGATGGCTAGCTTAATATAGCAAAAATCATGGTTACCTTGATTTACGTACAATTTTTATTTTTTTTAGTAAAATATTTTTTTTCTCGAAAACTATACATTTTAGAGAAAAAAAATATTTACATTTTTTTCATATTATAACATCTAGAATTCATTTATATTTTTTTTTACCTATGTTAATACGTGACATTGAGGACGTTTTTTTGAATATCTCAGGATCCACTGAACCGATTTGACTCAAAATCTAATCAGATCTAAGTTAAAGGCTGATAAACACAATAGAACAATCGGCATGCCCGTATGTTGTTCCGTTCTTAAGATATCGAAGGCGAAAAATTGACCACATCCCACACACACACATACACACATACACACACACATACAGACATCAGTCAGAAAATGATCTTAAACGATTGCTAGGGTCTCAAAACGTGAAAATCTGTTAAAATCTCGAAATATTGTTTTCGGACTGAATCCATTACTTCCCTACCATAGTAGAGGTGGGAAGTAAAAAACATCGTACGCGCCTCATGTATATACAAACTGTGCCTGTATGAGTCACTTCTTAAATTTCGGTACAACAGTATAGTAACTGTAAAGAAATAAAGAAACGAAATTTATGAAGCATTCAGTATATTAATGTTAGATAACCTTTTTGGTTTTGGTTGCGGTTCTCTGGCTGGTATTAATAGCAACTATCTTAAAAGGGTATACGCGGCAACGCGACTAAAGTATTCTGCGCATCGGGGTTCGTCGTAATAAACTACAAATTCTGGTGATTCACTTGAGTGATCTAACGCCGGAGACCTTTCCTATATTTCCAATCAAGTTCCTTCTGTATCGCTCTAATCGAAATTATTTACTCCGTACGCGGCTGACGTTTATTATACAGACGAACAAACACACTCGCTGCTTGCATGGTTGACACGTCTTTTAACCACCGCGCCGCGCCGTTATAGATTATAGACGCTCAACAGCTGTAGCCATCGGCGTCTAGATGTGTATTAGAATGTGCCAGCCAACATACACAAACCGACTGGTACGAGCTCGGGTTCCTGGGAGCGCTAATTTCAAAAAAAACATTGTAATGTAGTTTGCATTCAGTGTTTCCCCTGGGGGGGCCGCCGCGCCAACTCAAAAAGAGGGGTGTTATGTGTTCAATGTTTGTCTGTCCGATTATTTATTTAGTTTTTATTGAGGCCACCAACAGCCAAGGTTACTTGAGCCTAGCACCAGTTAGTTTCAATTTATTATTTTTTAATAACAAATAGAAAAAAACTCGGGTCGCAGTGCCAAAACCCTGCCGACAATATAGTGTATTTGCTAATACTGGCATTGTGGCTTTATTATGTGAACTTAAGTTTGTTTTTGAACAAAATATAAAATTTAACCCCTTAATACATCCCTTAAAATAATATTTTTTTTCTTAATTTCAATATTTTTATCAATGCAACCTCGGTACCAAATTAAATACACCCTTCAGTAAGTAAAGCACTATCCGCAAACTAGTGTTTTTATAAAATTTGTAAGTCCGGTCCTGTCGGGCCGATTTTATTAAAATTTTGAAAGCACATTTTAATCGTTACTAAAAGGTTAAATTTCAATTTTGAAACGATTCTGAGAATTTTTTCGGGATTTTCGGGCCCAAAAACATTTTTCAACCCCTAAAAACCACCCTTAAAATGGTCCGATTGGGCCCATTTTAAATAGGCTTCGTGCGGTGATGGATTTCAACGTGCCTACCAAATTTCGTCAAAATCAATTAACTCTTTCGAAAGTTATTGCCCGCACACACATATATATATATATATATATATATATATATATATATATATATATATATATATATATATAAATATATATATACATATATACATATATAAATAGACATTTCCAAAAATGGTGCCAAAATGTTCAGGAGGCTATGAAACGTCGAGAAATTTTGGTCCGACCCCTAGGTCCCGCCATCCGACCGACGCCAATAGTGTATGTGCCATATGGCAAATACACTAAAAAATATTGTAATGTAGTTTGCATTCAGTGTTTCCCCTGGGGGGGCCGCCGCGCCAACTCAAAAAGAGGGGTGTTATGTGTTCAATGTTTGTCTGTCCGATTATTTATTTAGTTTTTATTGAGGCCACCAACAGCCAAGGTTACTTGAGCCTAGCACCAGTTAGTTTCAATTTATTATTTTTTAATAACAAATAGAAAAAAACTCGGGTCGCAGTGCCAAAACCCTGCCGACAATATAGTGTATTTGCTAACACAGGCCTTGTGGCTTTAATAGGTAAACTTAGTTTGTTTTTGGACAAAATAAAAAATTTAACCCATTAATATATCCCTTAAAATAATATTTTTTCTCTTAATTTCAATAAGATTATCAATGCAACCTCTGTACCAAATGAAATAACCCTTCAGTAAGTAAATCACTATCCGCAAACTATAGTGTTTTCATAAAATTTGTAAGTCCGGTCCTGTCGAGCCGATATTATTAAAATTTTAGCAGCACATTTTGATTTTTACTAAAAGGTTAAATTTCAATTTTGAAACAATTCTGAGAATTTTTTCGCTATTTTTGGGCCCAAAAACATTTTTCTACCCCTAAAAACCACCCTTAAAATGGTCCGATTGGGCCCATTTTAAATAGGCTTCATGCGGTGATAGATTTCAACGTGTCTACCAAATTTCGTCAAAATCAATTAACTCTTTCGAAAGTTATAGCCCGTACACACACATATATATATATATATATATACAGCGTGTCCACGAAAGTTCTTTACAATTTTTTTTTATTAATTATTTTTTATTAATTATTGGAGCAAACATTTTTTTCTGTGGAAATGTTCTGCTTCGTCCAAAACCTCTAAAACACCAAAGAAAATTTTTTTCGGCCTAAAGTTATACGAGGGAAATTAAAAAGTTTTATTTTACTAAAAATAAAAATTATCTGTGATATTCAAGATTTTCGCAAAATTAGTTACATAATCAAATTTAATTCAAAATTATAACATAACTTAACTTCTAAGTAATTATTTATTCAAAATTATAAATCAGAATTCAACGTGTCCTCCATCTCTCTCCATACAAAGAACAGTATAACTTTAGGCCGAAAAAAATTTTCTTTGGTGTTTTAGAGGTTTTGGACGAAGCAGAACTTTTCCACAGAAAAAAATGTTTGCTCCAATAATTAATAAAAAAAAATTCCATTTGTAAAGAACTTTCGTGGACACGCTGTTATATATATATATATATATATATATATATATATATATATATATATATATATAAACATTTCCAAAAATGGTGCCAAATTGTTCAGGAGCCTATGAAACGTCGAGAAATTTTGGTCCGACCCCTAGGTCCCGCCATCCGATCGACGCCAATAGTGTATGTGCCATATGGCAAATACACTAATAACACCGCAAAATCCTCTGGATTCTAGTAGATTTTTTTTTTTTTTTTTTTATTATTTAATGAAAAAGATTACAGAAACAAAATCATACAAAAAAAGTAGGTTTTTGTTTACCAGCGTAATTCAAATTCAAATTAATGTATTCCTTACATCAAGTAAAAACAAATGAATCAATGTCACTCGGAAAGAAGTCGCCGTCGAAATTAATCTCTAATACGGTGTCACCAAAATGGACGGCAAGTTTTTCAGATGCGGCTAGTCGGACAGGTTCGATCGATGGACTGAAGAATAGCTCAAGGACACCGGTTATGTTTTATAAAAATTCGACTGATGACCAGTCCTATACTTCCCACCTAGTAAAAATTTGCAAAAAATAAACACTTTTTTTTTTTATTCTTTGACTAGGCCCAAATAACCTTAGCTGTTGTGGTCTTTAAAACACAATTTAATTTTTATTCTTTGAAAAAAGCATGGCCCTCTTTTTTGTTTAGTGATCTACTGATGGCTAATTTAATATAGCAAAAATCATGGTTACCTTGATTTACGTACAATTTTTATTTTTTTTAGTAAAATATTTTTTTCTCGAAAACTATACATTTTAGAGAAAAAAAATATTTACATTTTTTTCATATTATAACATCTAGAATTCATTTATATTTTTTTTACCTATGGTTAATACGTGACATTGAGGACGTTTTTTTGAATATCTCAGGATCCACTGAACCGATTTGACTAAAAATCTGATCAGATCTAAGTTAAAGGCTGATAAACACAATAGAACAATCGGCATACCTGTATGTTGTTCCGTTCTTAAGATATCGAAGGCGAAAAATTGACCACACACACACACACATACACACATACACACACATACACACACATACACACACACACACACATACAGACATCAGTCAGAAAATGATCTTAAACGATTGCTAGGGTCTCAAGACGTGAAAATCTGTTAAAATCTCGAAATATTTTTTTCGGACTAAATCCATTAGGTACTTCCCTACTATAGTAGAGGTGGGAAGTAAAAATTAGAGAATCTAAGAATTATCAATTTATCAGTTTTATTATTATTATTATTTCTTAAAAATGCCAAAAGTAAGAAAACCCCCCTCTTTGTACTATTTTCGAAAATTTTTGAAAAATTAATTCGACCCGATTCGTTTGATATTAAGTTTATTTATAGAAAAAATAACGCTGAATCGACTTCAATAGCCCGCACTTTTATATTCAAAGATATAAACAGCATTTGAGAGATTTTTGAGTTTTCTTAAAAATGCCAAAAGTAAGAAGACCCCCCTCTTTGTACTAATTTGCGAAATTTTTGAAAAATTAATTCGACCCGATTCGTTTGATATTAAGTTTATTTATAGAAAAAATAACGCTGAATCGACTTCAATAGCCCGCACTTTTATATTCAAAGATATAAACAGCATTTGAGAGATTTTTGAGTTTTCTTAAAAATGCCAAAAGTAAGAAGACCCCCCTCTTTGTACTAATTTGCGAAATTTTTGAAAAATTAATTCGACCCGATTCGTTTGATATTAAGTTTATTTATAGAAAAAATAACGCTGAATCGACTTCAATAGCCCGCACTTTTATATTCAAAGATATAAACAGCATTTGAGAGATTTTTGAGTTTTCTTAAAAATGCCAAAAGTAAGAAGACCCCCCTCTTTGTACTATTTTCGGAAATTTTTGTAAAATTAATTCAACCCAATTCGTTTGATATTAAGTTTATTTATAGAAAAAATAACGCTGAATCGACTTCAACAACCCGCACTTTTATATTCAAAGATATAAACAGCATTTGAAAGATTTTTGAGTTTTCTTAAAAATGCCAAAAGTAAGAAGACCCCCCTCTTTGTACTATTTTCGGAAATTTTTGTAAAATTAATTCAACCCAATTCGTTTGATATTAAGTTTATTTATAGAAAAAATAACGCTGAATCGACTTCAACAGCCCGCACTTTTATATTCAAAGATATAAACAGCATTTGAAAGATTTTTGAGTTTTCTTAAAAACGCCAAAAGTAAGAAGACCCCCCTCTTTGTACTATTTTCGGAAATTTTTGAAAAATTAATTCGACCCGATGCGTTTGATATTAAGTTTATTTATAGAAAAAATAACGCTGAATCGACTTCAATAGCCCGCACTTTTATATTCAAAGATATAAACAGCATTTGAGAGATTTTTGAGTTTTCTTAAAAATGCCAAAAGTAAGAAGACCCCCCCTCTTTGTACTATTTTCGGAAATTTTTGAAAAATTAACTCGACCCGATTCGTTTGATATTACGTTTATTTATAGAAAAAATAACGCTGAATCGACTTAAATAGCCCGCACTTTTATATTCAAAGATATAAACAGCATTTGAGAGATTTTTAAATTTTCTTAAAAATGCCAAAAGTAAGAAGACCCCCCTCTTTGTACTATTTTCGGAAATTTTTACAAAATTAATTCGACCCGATTCGTTTGATATTAAGTTTATTTATAGAAAAAATAACGCTAAATCGACTTCAACAACTCGTACTTTTATATTCAAAGGTGTAAACAGCATTTGAGAGATTTTTGAGTTTTCTTAAAAATGCCAAAAGTAAGAAGACCCCCCTCTTTGTACTATTTTCGGAAATTTTTGAAAAATTAATTCGACCCGATTCGTTTGATATTAAGTTTATTTATAGAAAAAATAACGCTGAATCGATTTAAATAGCCCGCACTTTTATATTCAAAGATATAAACAGCATTTGAGAGATTTTTGAGTTTTCTTAAAAATGCCAAAAGTAAGAAGACCCCCCTCTTTGTACTATTTTCGGAAATTTTTGAAAAATTAATTCGACCCGATTCGTTTGATATTAAGTTTATTTATAGAAAAAATAACGCTGAATCGACTTAAATAACCCGCACTTTTATATTCAAAGATATAAACAGCATTTGAGAGATTTTTGAGTTTTCTTAAAAATGCCAAAAGTAAGAAGACCCCCCTCTTTGTACTATTTTTGCGAAATTTTTTGTAAAATTAATTCAACCCGATTCGTTTGATATTAAGTTTATTTATAGAAAAAATAACGCTGAATCGACTTCAACAACCCGCACTTTTATATTCAAAGATATAAACAGCATTTGAGAGATTTTTGAGTTTTCTTAAAAATGTCAAAAGTAAGAAGACCCCCCTCTTTGTACTATTTTCGGAAATTTTTGAAAAATTAATTCGACCCGATTCGTTTGATATTAAGTTTATTTATAGAAAAAATAACGCTGAATCAACTTCAATAGCCCGCACTTTTATATTCAAAGATATAAACAGCATTTGAGAGATTTTTGAGTTTTCTTAAAAATGCCAAAAGTGAGAAGACCCCCCTCTTTGTACTATTTTCGGAAATTTTTGAAAAATTAATTCGACCCGATTCGTTTGATATTAAGTTTATTTATAGAAAAAATAACGTTAAATCGACTTCAATAGCCCGCACTTTTATATTCAAAGATATAAACAGCATTTGAGAGATTTTTGAGTTTTCTTAAAAATGCCAAAAGTAAAAAGACCCCCCTCTTTGTACTATTTTTGCGAAATTTTTGAAAAATTAATTCGACCCGATTCGTTTGATATTAAGTTTATTTATAGAAAAAATAACGTTAAATCGACTTCAATAGCCCGCACTTTTATATTCAAAGATATAAACAGCATTTGAGAGATTTTTAAGTTTTCTTAAAAATGCCAAAAGTAAAAAGACCCCCCTCTTTGTACTATTTTTGCGAAATTTTTGAAAAATTAATTCGACCCGATTCGTTTGATATTAAGTTTATTTATAGAAAAAATAACGCTGAATCGACTTAAATAACCCGCACTTTTATATTCAAAGATATAAACAGCATTTGAGAGATTTTTGAGTTTTCTTAAAAATGCCAAAAGTAAGAAGACCCCCCTCTTTGTACTATTTTTGCGAAATTTTTTGTAAAATTAATTCAACCCGATTCGTTTGATATTAAGTTTATTTATAGAAAAAATAACGCTGAATCGACTTCAACAACCCGCACTTTTATATTCAAAGATATAAACAGCATTTGAGAGATTTTTGAGTTTTCTTAAAAATGTCAAAAGTAAGAAGACCCCCCTCTTTGTACTATTTTCGGAAATTTTTGAAAAATTAATTCGACCCGATTCGTTTGATATTAAGTTTATTTATAGAAAAAATAACGCTGAATCAACTTCAATAGCCCGCACTTTTATATTCAAAGATATAAACAGCATTTGAGAGATTTTTGAGTTTTCTTAAAAATGCCAAAAGTGAGAAGACCCCCCTCTTTGTACTATTTTCGGAAATTTTTGAAAAATTAATTCGACCCGATTCGTTTGATATTAAGTTTATTTATAGAAAAAATAACGTTAAATCGACTTCAATAGCCCGCACTTTTATATTCAAAGATATAAACAGCATTTGAGAGATTTTTGAGTTTTCTTAAAAATGCCAAAAGTAAAAAGACCCCCCTCTTTATACTATTTTTGCGAAATTTTTGAAAAATTAATTCGACCCGATTCGTTTGATATTAAGTTTATTTATAGAAAAAATAACGTTAAATCGACTTCAATAGCCCGCACTTTTATATTCAAAGATATAAACAGCATTTGAGAGATTTTTGAGTTTTCTTAAAAATGCCAAAAGTAAAAAGACCCCCCTCTTTGTACTATTTTTGCGAAATTTTTGAAAAATTAATTCGACCCGATTCGTTTGATATTAAGTTTATTTATAGAAAAAATAACGCTGAATCAACTTCAATAGCCCGCACTTTTATATTCAAAGATATAAACAGCATTTGAGAGATTTTTGAGTTTTCTTAAAAATGCCAAAAGTGAGAAGACCCCCCTCTTTGTACTATTTTCGGAAATTTTTGAAAAATTAATTCGACCCGATTCGTTTGATATTAAGTTTATTTATAGAAAAAATAACGTTAAATCGACTTCAATAGCCCGCACTTTTATATTCAAAGATATAAACAGCATTTGAGAGATTTTTGAGTTTTCTTAAAAATGCCAAAAGTGAGAAGACCCCCCTCTTTGTACTATTTTCGGAAATTTTTGAAAAATTAATTCGACCCGATTCGTTTGATATTAAGTTTATTTATAGAAAAAATAACGTTAAATCGACTTCAATAGCCCGCACTTTTATATTCAAAGATATAAACAGCATTTGAGAGATTTTTGAGTTTTCTTAATAATGCCAAAAGTAAGAAGACTCCCCTCTTTGTACTATTTTCGGAAACTTTTGAAAAATTAATTCGACCCGATTCGTTTGATATTAAGTTTATTTATAGAAAAAATAACGCTGAATCGACTTCAACAACCCGCACTTTTATATTCAAAGATATAAACAGCATTTGAGAGATTTTTGAGTTTTCTTAAAAATGCCAAAAAGTAATGAAGATCCCCCCTCTTTGATACTATTTTCTGCGAAATTTTTGAAAAATTAATTCGACCCGATTCGTTTGATATTAAGTTTATTTATAGAAAAAATAACGCTGAATCGACTTCAATAGCCCGCACTTTTATATTCAAAGATATAAACAGCATTTGAGAGATTTTTGAGTTTTCTTAAAAATGCCAAAAGTAAGAAGACCCCCCTCTTTGTACTATTTTCGGAAATTTTTGAAAAATTAATTCGACCCGATTCGTTTGATATTAAGTTTATTTATAGAAAAAATAACGCTGAATCGACTTCAATAGCCCGCACTTTTATATTCAAAGATATAAACAGCATTTGAGAGATTTTTGAGTTTTCTTAAAAATGCCAAAAGTAAGAAGAACCCCCTCTTTGTACTATTTTCGGAAATTTTTGAAAAATTAATTCGACCCGATTCGTTTGATATTAAGTTTATTTATAGAAAAAATAACGCTGAATCGACTTCAACAACTCGCACTTTTATATTCAAAGATATAAACAGCATTTGAGAGATTTTTGAGTTTTCTTAAAAATGCCAAAAGTAAGAAGACCCCCCTCTTTGTACTATTTTCGGAAATTTTTGAAAAATTAATTCGACCCGATTCGTTTGATGTTAAGTTTATTTATAGAAAAAATAACGCTGAATCGACTTCAATAGCCCGCACTTTTATATTCAAAGATATAAACAGCATTTGAGAGATTTTTGAGTTTTCTTAAAAATGCCAAAAGTAACAAGACCCCCCTCTTTGTACTATTTTCGGAAATTTTTGAAAAATTAATTCGACCCGATTCGTTTGATATTAAGTTTATTTATAGAAAAAATAACGCTGAATCGACTTAAATAGCCCGCACTTTTATATTCAAAGATATAAACAGCATTTGAGAGATTTTTGAGTTTTCTTAAAAATGCCAAAAGTAAGAAGACCCCCCTCTTTGTACTATTTTCGGAAATTTTTGAAAAATTAATTCGACCCGATTCGTTTGATATTAAGTTTATTTATAGAAAAAATAACGCTGAATCGACTTAAATAGCCCGCACTTTTATACTCAAAGATATAAACAGCATTTGAGAGATTTTTGAGTTTTCTTAAAAATGCCAAAAGTAAGAAGACCCCCCTCTTTGTACTATTTTCGGAAATTTTTGAAAAATTAATTCGACCCGATTCGTTTGATATTAAGTTTATTTATAGAAAAAATAACGCTGAATCGACTTCAACAACCCGCACTTTTATATTCAAAGATATAAACAGCATTTGAGAGATTTTTGAGTTTTCTTAAAAATGCCAAAAGTAAGAAGACCCCCCTCTTTGTACTATTTTCGCGAAATTTTTGAAAAATTAATTCGACCCGATTCGTTTGATATTAAGTTTATTTATAGAAAAAATAACGCTGAATCGACTTCAATAGCCCGCACTTTTATATTCAAAGATATAAACAGCATTTGAGAGATTTTTGAGTTTTCTTAAAAATGCCAAAAGTAAGAAGACCCCCCTCTTTGTACTATTTTCGGAAATTTTTGAAAAATATGAATTCGACCCGATTCGTTTGATATTAAGTTTATTTATAGAAAAAATAACGCTGAATCGACTTCAATAGCCCGCACTTTTATATTCAAAGATATAAACAGCATTTGAGAGATTTTTGAGTTTTCTTAAAAATGCCAAAAGTAAGAAGACCCCCCTCTTTGTACTATTTTCGGAAATTTTTGAAAAATTAATTCGACCCGATTCGTTTGATATTAAGTTTATTTATAGAAAAAATAACGCTGAATCGACTTCAATAGCCCGCACTTTTATATTCAAAGATATAAACAGCATTTGAGAGATTTTTGAGTTTTCTTAAAAATGCCAAAAGTAAGAAGACCCCCCTCTTTGTACTATTTTCGGAAATTTTTGAAAAATTAATTCGACCCGATTCGTTTGATATTAAGTTTATTTATAGAAAAAATAACGCTGAATCGACTTCAACAGCCCGCACTTTTATATTCAAAGATATAAACAGCATTTGAGAGATTTTTGAGTTTTCTTAAAAATGCCAAAAGTAAGAAGACCCCCCTCTTTGTACTATTTTCGGAAATTTTTGAAAAATTAATTCGACCCGATTCGTTTGATATTAAGTTTATTTATAGAAAAAATAACGCTGAATCGACTTCAATAGCCCGCACTTTTATATTCAAAGATATAAACAGCATTTGAGAGATTTTTGAGTTTTCTTAAAAATGCCAAAAGTAAAAAGACCCCCCTCTTTGTACTATTTTCGCGAAATTTTTGAAAAATTAATTCGACCCGATTCGTTTGATATTAAGTTTATTTATAGAAAAAATAACGCTGAATCGACTTCAATAGCCCGCACTTTTATATTCAAAGATATAAACAGCATTTGAGAGATTTTTGAGTTTTCTTAAAAATGCCAAAAGTAAGAAGACCCCCCTCTTTGTACTATTTTCGGAAATTTTTGAAAAATTAATTCGACCCGATTCGTTTGATATTAAGTTTATTTATAGAAAAAATAACGCTGAATCGACTTCAATAGCCCGCACTTTTATATTCAAAGATATAAACAGCATTTGAGAGATTTTTGAGTTTTCTTAAAAATGCCAAAAGTAAGAAGACCCCCCTCTTTGTACTATTTTTGCGAAATTTTTGAAAAATTAATTCGACCCGATTCGTTTGATATTAAGTTTATTTATAGAAAAAATAACGCTGAATCGACTTCAATAGCCCGCACTTTTATATTCAAAGATATAAACAGCATTTGAGAGATTTTTGAGTTTTCTTAAAAATGCCAAAAGTAAGAAGACCCCCCTCTTTGTACTATTTTCGGAAATTTTTGAAAAATTAATTCGACCCGATTCGTTTGATATTAAGTTTATTTATAGAAAAAATAACGCTGAATCGACTTCAATAGCCCGCACTTTTATATTCAAAGATATAAACAGCATTTGAGAGATTTTTGAGTTTTCTTAAAAATGCCAAAAGTAAGAAGACCCCCCTCTTTGTACTATTTTCGGAAATTTTTGAAAAATTAATTCGACCCGATTCGTTTGATATTAAGTTTATTTATAGAAAAAATAACGCTGAATCGACTTCAATAGCCCGCACTTTTATATTCAAAGATATAAACAGCATTTGAGAGATTTTTGAGTTTTCTTAAAAATGCCAAAAGTAAGAAGACCCCCCTCTTTGTACTATTTTCGGAAATTTTTGAAAAATTAATTCGACCCGATTCGTTTGATATTAAGTTTATTTATAGAAAAAATAACGCTGAATCGACTTCAATAGCCCGCACTTTTATATTCAAAGATATAAACAGCATTTGAGAGATTTTTGAGTTTTCTTAAAAATGCCAAAAGTAAGAAGACCCCCCTCTTTGTACTATTTTCGGAAATTTTTGAAAAATTAATTCGACCCGATTCGTTTGATATTAAGTTTATTTATAGAAAAAATAACGCTGAATCGACTTCAATAGCCCGCACTTTTATATTCAAAGATATAAACAGCATTTGAGAGATTTTTGAGTTTTCTTAAAAATGCCAAAAGTAAGAAGACCCCCCTCTTTGTACTATTTTCGGAAATTTTTGAAAAATTAATTCGACCCGATTCGTTTGATATTAAGTTTATTTATAGAAAAAATAACGCTGAATCGACTTCAATAGCCCGCACTTTTATATTCAAAGATATAAACAGCATTTGAGAGATTTTTGAGTTTTCTTAAAAATGCCAAAAGTAAGAAGACCCCCCTCTTTGTACTATTTTCGGAAATTTTTGAAAAATTAATTCGACCCGATTCGTTTGATATTAAGTTTATTTATAGAAAAAATAACGCTGAATCGACTTCAATAGCCCGCACTTTTATATTCAAAGATATAAACAGCATTTGAGAGATTTTTGAGTTTTCTTAAAAATGCCAAAAGTAAGAAGACCCCCCTCTTTGTACTATTTTCGGAAATTTTTGAAAAATTAATTCGACCCGATTCGTTTGATATTAAGTTTATTTATAGAAAAAATAACGCTGAATCGACTTCAATAGCCCGCACTTTTATATTCAAAGATATAAACAGCATTTGAGAGATTTTTGAGTTTTCTTAAAAATGCCAAAAGTAAGAAGACCCCCCTCTTTGTACTATTTTCGGAAATTTTTGAAAAATTAATTCGACCCGATTCGTTTGATATTAAGTTTATTTATAGAAAAAATAACGCTGAATCGACTTCAATAGCCCGCACTTTTATATTCAAAGATATAAACAGCATTTGAGAGATTTTTGAGTTTTCTTAAAAATGCCAAAAGTAAGAAGACCCCCCTCTTTGTACTATTTTCGGAAATTTTTGAAAAATTAATTCGACCCGATTCGTTTGATATTAAGTTTATTTATAGAAAAAATAACGCTGAATCGACTTCAACAGCCCGCACTTTTATATTCAAAGATATAAACAGCATTTGAGAGATTTTTGAGTTTTCTTAAAAATGCCAAAAGTAAGAAGACCCCCCTCTTTGTACTATTTTCGCGAAATTTTTGAAAAATTAATTCGACCCGATTCGTTTGATATTAAGTTTATTTATAGAAAAAATAACGCTGAATCGACTTCAATAGCCCGCACTTTTATATTCAAAGATATAAACAGCATTTGAGAGATTTTTGAGTTTTCTTAAAAATGCCAAAAGTAAGAAGACCCCCCTCTTTGTACTATTTTCGGAAATTTTTGAAAAATTAATTCGACCCGATTCGTTTGATATTAAGTTTATTTATAGAAAAAATAACGCTGAATCGACTTCAATAGCCCGCACTTTTATATTCAAAGATATAAACAGCATTTGAGAGATTTTTGAGTTTTCTTAAAAATGCCAAAAGTAAGAAGACCCCCCTCTTTGTACTATTTTCGGAAATTTTTGAAAAATTAATTCGACCCGATTCGTTTGATATTAAGTTTATTTATAGAAAAAATAACGCTGAATCGACTTCAACAACCCGCACTTTTATATTCAAAGATATAAACAGCATTTGAGAGATTTTTGAGTTTTCTTAAAAATGCCAAAAGTAAGAAGACCCCCCTCTTTGTACTATTTTCGGAAATTTTTGAAAAATTAATTCGACCCGATTCGTTTGATATTAAGTTTATTTATAGAAAAAATAACGCTGAATCGACTTCAATAGCCCGCACTTTTATATTCAAAGATATAAACAGCATTTGAGAGATTTTTGAGTTTTCTTAAAAATGCCAAAAGTAAGAAGACCCCCCTCTTTGTACTATTTTCGGAAATTTTTGAAAAATTAATTCGACCCGATTCGTTTGATATTAAGTTTATTTATAGAAAAAATAACGCTGAATCGACTTCAATAGCCCGCACTTTTATATTCAAAGATATAAACAGCATTTGAGAGATTTTTGAGTTTTCTTAAAAATGCCAAAAGTAAGAAGACCCCCCTCTTTGTACTATTTTCGGAAATTTTTGAAAAATTAATTCGACCCGATTCGTTTGATATTAAGTTTATTTATAGAAAAAATAACGCTGAATCGACTTCAATAGCCCGCACTTTTATATTCAAAGATATAAACAGCATTTGAGAGATTTTTGAGTTTTCTTAAAAATGCCAAAAGTAAGAAGACCCCCCTCTTTGTACTATTTTCGGAAATTTTTGAAAAATTAATTCGACCCGATTCGTTTGATATTAAGTTTATTTATAGAAAAAATAACGCTGAATCGACTTCAATAGCCCGCACTTTTATATTCAAAGATATAAACAGCATTTGAGAGATTTTTGAGTTTTCTTAAAAATGCCAAAAGTAAGAAGACCCCCCTCTTTGTACTATTTTCGGAAATTTTTGAAAAATTAATTCGACCCGATTCGTTTGATATTAAGTTTATTTATAGAAAAAATAACGCTGAATCGACTTCAATAGCCCGCACTTTTATATTCAAAGATATAAACAGCATTTGAGAGATTTTTGAGTTTTCTTAAAAATGCCAAAAGTAAGAAGACCCCCCTCTTTGTACTATTTTCGGAAATTTTTGAAAAATTAATTCGACCCGATTCGTTTGATATTAAGTTTATTTATAGAAAAAATAACGCTGAATCGACTTCAATAGCCCGCACTTTTATATTCAAAGATATAAACAGCATTTGAGAGATTTTTGAGTTTTCTTAAAAATGCCAAAAGTAAGAAGACCCCCCTCTTTGTACTATTTTCGGAAATTTTTGAAAAATTAATTCGACCCGATTCGTTTGATATTAAGTTTATTTATAGAAAAAATAACGCTGAATCGACTTCAATAGCCCGCACTTTTATATTCAAAGATATAAACAGCATTTGAGAGATTTTTGAGTTTTCTTAAAAATGCCAAAAGTAAGAAGACCCCCCTCTTTGTACTATTTTCGGAAATTTTTGAAAAATTAATTCGACCCGATTCGTTTGATATTAAGTTTATTTATAGAAAAAATAACGCTGAATCGACTTCAACAACCCGCACTTTTATATTCAAAGATATAAACAGCATTTGAGAGATTTTTGAGTTTTCTTAAAAATGCCAAAAGTAAGAAGACCCCCCTCTTTGTACTATTTTCGGAAATTTTTGAAAAATTAATTCGACCCGATTCGTTTGATATTAAGTTTATTTATAGAAAAAATAACGCTGAATCGACTTCAATAGCCCGCACTTTTATATTCAAAGATATAAACAGCATTTGAGAGATTTTTGAGTTTTCTTAAAAATGCCAAAAGTAAGAAGACCCCCCTCTTTGTACTATTTTCGGAAATTTTTGAAAAATTAATTCGACCCGATTCGTTTGATATTAAGTTTATTTATAGAAAAAATAACGCTGAATCGACTTCAATAGCCCGCACTTTTATATTCAAAGATATAAACAGCATTTGAGAGATTTTTGAGTTTTCTTAAAAATGCCAAAAGTAAGAAGACCCCCCTCTTTGTACTATTTTCGGAAATTTTTGAAAAATTAATTCGACCCGATTCGTTTGATATTAAGTTTATTTATAGAAAAAATAACGCTGAATCGACTTCAATAGCCCGCACTTTTATATTCAAAGATATAAACAGCATTTGAGAGATTTTTGAGTTTTCTTAAAAATGCCAAAAGTAAGAAGACCCCCCTCTTTGTACTATTTTCGGAAATTTTTGAAAAATTAATTCGACCCGATTCGTTTGATATTAAGTTTATTTATAGAAAAAATAACGCTGAATCGACTTCAATAGCCCGCACTTTTATATTCAAAGATATAAACAGCATTTGAGAGATTTTTGAGTTTTCTTAAAAATGCCAAAAGTAAGAAGACCCCCCTCTTTGTACTATTTTCGGAAATTTTTGAAAAATTAATTCGACCCGATTCGTTTGATATTAAGTTTATTTATAGAAAAAATAACGCTGAATCGACTTCAACAGCCCGCACTTTTATATTCAAAGATATAAACAGCATTTGAGAGATTTTTGAGTTTTCTTAAAAATGCCAAAAGTAAGAAGACCCCCCTCTTTGTACTATTTTCGGAAATTTTTGAAAAATTAATTCGACCCGATTCGTTTGATATTAAGTTTATTTATAGAAAAAATAACGCTGAATCGACTTCAATAGCCCGCACTTTTATATTCAAAGATATAAACAGCATTTGAGAGATTTTTGAGTTTTCTTAAAAATGCCAAAAGTAAGAAGACCCCCCTCTTTGTACTATTTTCGGAAATTTTTGAAAAATTAATTCGACCCGATTCGTTTGATATTAAGTTTATTTATAGAAAAAATAACGCTGAATCGACTTCAATAGCCCGCACTTTTATATTCAAAGATATAAACAGCATTTGAGAGATTTTTGAGTTTTCTTAAAAATGCCAAAAGTAAGAAGACCCCCCTCTTTGTACTATTTTCGGAAATTTTTGAAAAATTAATTCGACCCGATTCGTTTGATATTAAGTTTATTTATAGAAAAAATAACGCTGAATCGACTTCAATAGCCCGCACTTTTATATTCAAAGATATAAACAGCATTTGAGAGATTTTTGAGTTTTCTTAAAAATGCCAAAAGTAAGAAGACCCCCCTCTTTGTACTATTTTCGGAAATTTTTGTAAAATTAATTCGACCCGATTCGTTTGATATTGAGTTTATTTATAGAAAAAATAACGCTGAATCGACTTCAACAACCCGCACTTTTATATTCAAAGATATAAACAGCATTTGAGAGATTTTTGAGTTTTCTTAAAAATGCCAAAAGTAAGAAGACCCCCCTCTTTGTACTATTTTCGGAAATTTTTGAAAAATTAATTCGACCCGATTCGTTTGATATTAAGTTTATCTATAGAAAAAATAACGCTGAATCGACTTCAATAGCCCGCACTTTTATATTCAAAGATATAAACAGCATTTGAGAGATTTTTGAGTTTTCTTAAAAATGCCAAAAGTAAGAAGACCCCCCTCTTTGTACTATTTTCGGAAATTTTTGAAAAATTAATTCGACCCGATTCGTTTGATATTAAGTTTATTTATAGAAAAAATAACGCTGAATCGACTTAAATAGCCCGCACTTTTATATTCAAAGATATAAACAGCATTTGAGAGATTTTTGAGTTTTCTTTAAAATGCCAAAAGTAAGAAGACCCCCCTCTTTGTACTATTTTCGGAAATTTTTGAAAAATTAATTCGACCCGATTCGTTTGATATTAAGTTTATTTATAGAAAAAATAACGCTGAATCGACTTCAATAGCCCGCACTTTTATATTCAAAGATATAAACAGCATTTGAGAGATTTTTGAGTTTTCTTAAAAATGCCAAAAGTAAGAAGACCCCCCTCTTTGTACTATTTTCGGAAATTTTTGAAAAATTAATTCGACCCGATTCGTTTGATATTAAGTTTATTTATAGAAAAAATAACGCTGACTCGACTTAAATAGCCCGCACTTTTATATTCAAAGATATAAACAGCATTTGAGAGATTTTTGAGTTTTCTTAAAAATGCCAAAAGTAAGAAGACCCCCCTCTTTGTACTATTTTCGGAAATTTTTGAAAAATTAATTCGACCCGATTCGTTTGATATTAAGTTTATTTATAGAAAAAATAACGCTGAATCGACTTAAATAGCCCGCACTTGTATATTCAAAGATATAAACAGCATTTGAGAGATTTTTGAGTTTTCTTAAAAATGCCAAAAGTAAGAAGACCCCCCTCTTTGTACTATTTTCGGAAATTTTTGAAAAATTAATTCGACCCGATTCGTTTGATATTAAGTTTACTTATAGAAAAAATAACGCTGAATCGACTTCAACAACCCGCACTTTTATATTCAAAGGTATAAACAGCATTTGAGAGATTTTTGAGATTTCTTAAAAATGCCAAAAGTAAGAAGACCCCCCTCTTTGTACTATTTTCGGAAATTTTTGAAAAATTAATTCGACCCGATTCGTTTGATATTAAGTTTATTTATAGAAAAAATAACGCTGAATCGACTTCAATAGCCCGCACTTTTATATTCAAAGATATAAACAGCATTTGAGAGATTTTTGAGTTTTCTTAAAAATGCCAAACGTAAGAAGACCCCCCTCTTTGTACTATTTTCGGAAATTTTTGAAAAATTAATTCGACCCGATTCGTTTGATATTAAGTTTATTTATAGAAAAAATAACGCTAAAACGACTTAAATAGCCCGCACTTTTATATTCAAAGATATATACAGCATTTGAGAGATTTTTGAGTTTTCTTAAAAATGCCAAAAGTAAGAAGACCCCCCTCTTTGTACTATTTTCGGAAATTTTTGAAAAATTAATTCGACCCGATTCGTTTGATATTAAGTTTATTTATAGAAAAAATAACGCTGAATCGACTTCAACAACCCGCACTTTTATATTCAAAGATATAAACAGCATTTGAGAGATTTTTGAGTTTTCTTGAAAATGCCAAAAGTAAAAAGACCCCCCTCTTTGTACTATTTTTGCGAAATTTTTGAAAAATTAATTCGACCCGATTCGTTTGATATTAAGTTTATTTATAGAAAAAATAACGCTGAATCAACTTCAATAGCCCGCACTTTTATATTCAAAGATATAAACAGCATTTGAGAGATTTTTGAGTTTTCTTAAAAATGCCAAAAGTAAGAGGACCCCCCTCTTTGTACTATTTTCGAAAATTTTTGAAAAATTAATTCGACCTCGATTCGACCCGATTCGTTTGATATTGAGTTTATTTATAGAAAAAATAACGCTGAATCGACTTCAATAGCCCGCACTTTTATATTCAAAGATATAAACAGCATTTGAGAGATTTTTGAGTTTTCTTAAAAATGCCAAAAGAAAGAAGACCCCCCTCTTTGTACTATTTTCGGAAATTTTTGAAAAATTAATTCGACCCGATTCGTTTGATATTAAGTTTATTTATAGAAAAAATAACGCTGAATCGACTTCAACAACCCGCACTTTTATATTCAAAGATATAAACAGCATTTGAGAGATTTTTAAGTTTTCTTAAAAATGCCAAAATTAAGAGGACCCCCCTCTTTGTACTATTTTCGGAAATTTTTGAAAAATTAATTCGACCCGATTCGTTTGATATTAAGTTTATTTATAGAAAAAATAACGCTGAATCGACTTCAATAGCCCGCACTTTTATATTCAAAGATATAAACAGCATTTGAGAGATTTTTGAGTTTTCTTAAAAATGCCAAAAGAAAGAAGACCCCCCTCTTTGTACTATTTTCGGAAATTTTTGAAAAATTAATTCGACCCGATTCGTTTGATATTAAGTTTATTTATAGAAAAAATAACGCTGAATCGACTTCAATAGCCCGCACTTTTATATTCAAAGATATAAACAGCATTTGAGAGATTTTTGAGTTTTCTTAAAAATGCCAAAAGTAAGAAGACCCCCCTGTTTGTACTATTTTCGGAAATTTTTGAAAAATTAATTCAACCCGATTCGTTTGATATTAAGTTTATTTATAGAAAAAATAACGCTGAATCGACTTCAACAACCCGCACTTTTATATTCAAAGATATAAACAGCATTTGAGAGATTTTTGAGTTTTCTTAAAAATGCCAAACGTAAGAAGACCCCCCCCTTTGTACTATTTTCGGAAATTTTTGAAAAATTAATTCGACCCGATTCGTTTGATATTAAGTTTATTTATAGAAAAAATAACGTTAAATCGACTTCAATAGCCCGCACTTTTATATTCAAAGATATAAACAGCATTTGAGAGATTTTTGAGTTTTCTTAAAAATGCCAAAAGTAAAAAGACCCCCCTCTTTGTACTATTTTTGCGAAATTTTTGAAAAATTAATTCGACCCGATTCGTTTGATATTAAGTTTATTTATAGAAAAAATAACGCTGAATCAACTTCAATAGCCCGCACTTTTATATTCAAAGATATAAACAGCATTTGAGAGATTTTTGAGTTTTCTTAAAAATGCCAAAAGTGAGAAGACCCCCCTCTTTGTACTATTTTCGGAAATTTTTGAAAAATTAATTCGACCCGATTCGTTTGATATTAAGTTTATTTATAGAAAAAATAACGTTAAATCGACTTCAATAGCCCGCACTTTTATATTCAAAGATATAAACAGCATTTGAGAGATTTTTGAGTTTTCTTAAAAATGCCAAAAGTAAGAAGACCCCCCTATTTGTACTATTTTCGGTAATTTTTGAAAAATTAATTCAACCCGATTCGTTTGATATTAAGTTTATTTATAGAAAAAATAACGCTGAATCGACTTCAACAACCCGCACTTTTATATTCAAAGATATAAACAGCATTTAAGAGATTTTTGAGTTTTCTTAAAAATGCCAAAAGTAAGAAGACCCCCCTCTTTGTACTATTTTCGGAAATTTTTGAAAAATTAACTCGACCCGATTCGTTTGATATTACGTTTATTTATAGAAAAAATAACGCTGAATCGACTTAAATAGCATTTGAGAGATTTTTGAGTTTTCTTAAAAATGCCAAAAGTAAGAAGACCCCCCTCTTTGTACTATTTTTGCGAAATTTTTGAAAAATTAATTCGACCCGATTCGTTTGATATTAATTTTATTAATAGAAAAAATAACGCTGAATCAACTTCAATAGCCCGCACTTTTATATTCAAAGATATAAACAGCATTTGAGAGATTTTTTAGTTTTCTTAAAAATGCCAAAAGTAAGAAGACCCCCCTCTTTGTACTATTTTCGGAAATTTTTGAAAAATTAATTCGACCCGATTCGTTTGATATTAAGTTTATTTATAGAAAAAATAACGCTGAATCGACTTCAATAGCCCGCACTTTTATATTCAAAGATATAAACAGCATTTGAGAGATTTTTGAGTTTTTTTAAAAATGCCAAAAGAAAGAAGACCCCCCTCTTTGTACTATTTTCGGAAATTTTTGAAAAATTAATTCGACCCGATTCGTTTGATATTAAGTTTATTTATAGAAAAAATAACGCTGAATCGACTTCAATAGCCCGCACTTTTATATTCAAAGATATAAACAGCATTTGAGAGATTTTTGAGTTTTTTTAAAAATGCCAAAAGAAAGAAGACCCCCCTCTTTGTACTATTTTCGGAAATTTTTGAAAAATTAATTCGATCCGATTCGTTTGATATTAAGTTTATTTATAGAAAAAATAACGCTGAATCGACTTCAACAACCCGCACTTTTATATTCAAAGATATAAACAGCATTTGAGAGATTTTTGAGTTTTCTTAAAAATGCCAAAAGTAAGAGGACCCCCCTCTTTGTACTATTTTCGAAAATTTTTGAAAAATTAATTCGACCTCGATTCGACCCGATTCGTTTGATATTGAGTTTATTTATAGAAAAAATAACGCTGAATCGACTTCAATAGCCCGCACTTTTATATTCAAAGATATAAACAGCATTTGAGAGATTTTTGAGTTTTCTTAAAAATGCCAAAAGAAAGAAGACCCCCCTCTTTGTACTATTTTCGGAAATTTTTGAAAAATTAATTCGACCCGATTCGTTTGATATTAAGTTTATTTATAGAAAAAATAACGCTGAATCGACTTCAACAACCCGCACTTTTATATTCAAAGATATAAACAGCATTTGAGAGATTTTTAAGTTTTCTTAAAAATGCCAAAATTAAGAGGATCCCCCTCTTTGTACTATTTTCGGAAATTTTTGAAAAATTAATTCGACCCGATTCGTTTGATATTAAGTTTATTTATAGAAAAGATAACGCAAAATCGACTTCAATAGCCCGCACTTTTATATTCAAAGATATAAACAGCATTTGAGAGATTTTTGAGTTTTTTTAAAAATGCCAAAAGAAAGAAGACCCCCCTCTTTGTACTATTTTCGGAAATTTTTGAAAAATTAATTCGACCCGATTCGTTTGATATTAAGTTTATTTATAGAAAAAATAACGCTGAATCGACTTCAATAGCCCGCACTTTTATATTCAAAGATATAAACAGCATTTGAGAGATTTTTGAGTTTTTTTAAAAATGCCAAAAGAAAGAAGACCCCCCTCTTTGTACTATTTTCGGAAATTTTTGAAAAATTAATTCGATCCGATTCGTTTGATATTAAGTTTATTTATAGAAAAAATAACGCTGAATCGACTTCAACAACCCGCACTTTTATATTCAAAGATATAAACAGCATTTGAGAGATTTTTGAGTTTTCTTAAAAATGCCAAACGTAAGAAGACCCCCCCCCCTTTGTACTATTTTCGGAAATTTTTGAAAAATTAATTCGACCCGATTCGTTTGATATTAAGTTTATTTATAGAAAAAATAACGCTTTATCGACTTCAATAGCCCGCACTTTTATATTCAAAGATATAAACAGCATTTGAGAGATTTTCGAGTTTTCTTAAAAATGCCAAAAGTAAGAAGACCCCCCTCTTTGTACTATTTTCGGAAATTTTTGAAAAATTAATTCGACCCGATTCGTTTGATATTAAGTTTATTTATAGAAAAAATAACGCTGAATCGACTTCAACAACCCGCACTTTTATATTCAAAGATATAAACAGCATTTGAGAGATTTTTGAGTTTTCTTAAAAATGCCAAAAATAATAAGACCCCCCTCTTTGTACTATTTTTGCGAAATTTTTGAAAAATTAATTCGACCCGATTCGTTTGATATTAAGTTTATTTATAGAAAAAATAACGCTGAATCAACTTCAATAGCCCGCACTTTTATATTCAAAGATATAAACAGCATTTGAGAGATTTTTGAGTTTTCTTAAAAATGCCAAATGTAAGAAGACCTCCCTCTTTGTACTATTTTCGGAAATTTTTGAAAAATAATTCGACCCGATTCGTTTGATATTAAGATAATTTATAGAAAAAATAACGCTGAATCGGCTTCAATAGCCCGCACTTTTATATTCAAAGATATAAACAGCATTTGAGAGATTTTTGAGTTCTCTTAAAAATGCCAAAAGTAAGAAGACCCCCATCTTTGTACTATTTTTGGAAATTTTTGAAAAATTAATTCGACCCGATTCGTTTGATATTAAGTTTATTTATAGAAAAAATAACGCTGAATCGACTTAAATAGCCCGCACTTGTATATTCAAAGATATAAACAGCATTTGAGAGATTTTTGAGTTTTCTTTAAAATGCCAAAAGTAAGAAGACCCCCCTCTTTGTACTATTTTCGGAAATTTTTGAAAAATTAATTCGACCCGATTCGTTTGATATTACGTTTATTTATAGAAAAAATAACGCTGAATCGACTTCAATAGCCCGCACTTTTATATTCAAAAATATAAACAGCATTTGAGAGATTTTTGAGTTTTCTTAAAAATGCCAAAAGTAAAAAAACCCCCCCCTCTTTGTACTATTTTTGCGAAATTTTTGAAAAATTAATTCGACCCGATTCGTTTGATATTAAGTTTATTTATAGAAAAAATAACGTTGAATCGACTTCAATAGCCCGCACTTTTATATTCAAAGATATAAACAGCATTTGAGAGATTTTTGAGTTTTCTTAAAAATGCCAAAAGTAAGAAGACCACCCTATTTGTACTATTTTCGGAAATTTTTGAAAAATTAATTTAACCCGATTCGTTTGATTTTAAGTTTATTTATAGAAAAAATAACGCTGAATCGACTTCAACAACCCGCACTTTTATATTCAAAAATATAAACAGCATTTGAGAGATTTTTGAGTTTTCTTAAAAATGCCAAAAGTAAGAAGACCCCCCTCTTTGTACTATTTTCGGAAATTTTTGAAAAATTAACTCGACCCGATTCGTTTGATATTACGTTTATTTATAGAAAAAATAACGCTGAATCGACTAAAATAGCCCGCACTTTTATATTCAAAGATATAAACAGCATTTGAGAGATTTTTAAGTTTTTTTAAAAATGCCAAAAGTAAGAAGACCCCCCTCTTTGTACTATTTTCGGAAATTTTTGAAAAATTAATTAGACCCGATTCGTTTGATATTAAGTTTATTTATAGAAAAAATAACGCTAAATCGACTTCAACAACCCGTACTTTTATATTCAAAGGTATAAACAGCATTTGAGAGATTTTTGAGTTTTCTTAAAAATGCCAAAAGTAAGAAGACCCCCCTCTTTGTACTATTTTCGGAAATTTTTGAAAAATTAATTCGACCCGATTCGTATGATATTAAGTTTATTTATAGAAAAAATAACGCTGAATCGATTTAAATAGCCCGCACTTTTATAATCAAAGATATAAACAGCTTTTGAGAGATTTTTGAGTTTTCTTAAAAATGCCAAAAGTAAGAAGACCCCCCTCTTTGTACTATTTTCGGAAATTTTTGAAAAATTAATTCGACCCGATTCGTTTGATATTAAGTTTATTTATAGAAAAAATAACGCTGAATCGACTTAAATAGCCCGCACTTTTATATTCAAAGATATAAACAGCATTTGAGAGATTTTTGACTTTTCTTAAAAATGCCAAAAGTAAGAAGACCCCGTCTTTGTACTATTTTTGCGTCATTGTACTATTTTTGCGAAATTTTTGAAAAATTAATTCGACCCGATTCGTTTGATATTAAGTTTATTTATAGAAAAAATAACGCTGAATCAACTTCAATAGCCCGCACTTTTATATTCAAAGATATAAACAGCATTTGAGAGATTTTTTAGTTTTCTTAAAAATGCCAAAAGTAAGAAGACCCCCCTCTTTGTACTATTTTCGGAAATTTTTGAAAAATTAATTCGACCCGATTCGTTTGATATTAAGTTTATTTATAGAAAAAATAACGCTGAATCGACTTCAATAGCCCGCACTTTTATATTCAAAGATATAAACAGCATTTGAGAGATTTTTGAGTTTTCTTAAAAATGCCAAACGTAAGAAGACCCCCCCCTTTGTACTATTTTCGGAAATTTTTGAAAAATTAATTCGACCCGATTCGTTTGATATAAAGTTTATTTATAGAAAAAATAACGCTTAATCGACTTCAATAGCCCGCACTTTTATATTCAAAGATATAAACAGCATTTGAGAGATTTTTGAGTTTTCTTAAAAATGCCAAAAGTAAGAAGACCCCCCTCTTTGTACTATTTTCGGAAATTTTTGAAAAATTAATTCGACCCGATTCGTTTGATATTAAGATTATTTATAGAAAAAATAACGCTGAATCGGCTTCAATAGCCCGCACTTTTATATTCAAAGATATAAACAGCATTTGAGAGATTTTTGAGTTCTCTTAAAAATGCCAAAAGTAAGAAGACCCCCATCTTTGTACTATTTTTGGAAATTTTTGAAAAATTAATTCGACCCGATTCGTTTGATATTAAGTTTATTTATAGAAAAAATAACGCTGAATCGACTTCAACAACCCGCACTTTTATATTCAAAGATATAAACAGCATTTGAGAGATTTTTGAGTTTTCTTAAAAATGCAAAAAATAATAAGACCCCCCTCTTTGTACTATTTTTGCGAAATTTTTGAAAAATTAATTCGACCCGATTCGTTTGATATTAAGTTTATTTATAGAAAAAATAACGCTGAATCAACTTCAATAGCCCGCACTTTTATATTCAAAGATATAAACAGCATTTGAGAGATTTTTGAGTTTTCTTAAAAATGCCAAAAGTAAGAAGACCTCCCTCTTTGTACTATTTTCGGAAATTTTTGAAAAATAATTCGACCCGATTCGTTTGATATTAAGATTATTTATAGAAAAAATAACGCTGAATCGGCTTCAATAGCCCGCACTTTTATATTCAAAGATATAAACAGCATTTGAGAGATTTTTGAGTTCTCTTAAAAATGCCAAAAGTAAGAAGACCCCCATCTTTGTACTATTTTTGGAAATTTTTGAAAAATTAATTCGACCCGATTCGTTTGATATTAAGTTTATTTATAGAAAAAATAACGCTGACTCGACTTAAATAGCCCGCACTTTTATATTCAAAGATATAAACAGCATTTGAGAGATTTTTGAGTTTTCTTAAAAATGCCAAAAGTATGAAGACCCCCCTTTTTGTACTATTTTCGGAAATTTTTGAAAAATTAATTCGACCCGATTCGTTTGATATTAAGTTTTTTTATAGAAAAAATAACGCTGAATCGACTTCAATAGCCCGCACTTTTATATTCAAAGATATAAACAGCATTTGAGAGATTTTTGAGTTTTCTTAAAAATGCCAAAAGTATGAAGACCCCCCTCCTTGTACTATTTTCGGAAATTTTTAAAAAATTAATTCGACCCGAATCGTTTGATATTAAGTTTATTTATAGAAAAAATAACGCTGAATCGACTTTAATAGCCCGCACTTTTATATTCAAAGATATAAACAGCATTTGAGAGATTTTTGAGTTTTCTTAAAAATGCCAAAAGTATGAAGACCCCCCTCCTTGTACTATTTTCGGAAATTTTTAAAAAATTAATTCGACCCGAATCGTTTGATATTAAGTTTATTTATAGAAAAAATAACGCTGAATCGACTTCAATAGCCCGCACTTTTATATTCAAAGATATAAACAGCATTTGAGAGATTTTTGAGTTTTCTTAAAAATGCCAAAAGTAAGAAGATCCCCCTCTTTGTACTATTTTCGGAAATTTTTGAAAATTTAAATCGACCCGATTCTTTGATATTAAGTTTATTTATAGAAAAAATAACGCTGAATCGACTTCAATAGACCGCACTTGTATATTCAAAGATATAAACAGCATTTGAGAGATTTTTGAGTTTCCTTAAAAATGCCAAAAGTAAGAAGACCCCCCTCTTTGTACTATTTTCGGAAATTTTTTAAAAATTAATTCGACCCGGTTCGTTTGATACTAAGTTTATTTATAGAAAAAATAACGCTGAATCGACTTCAACAACCCGCACTTTTATATTCAAAGGTATAAACAGCATTTGAGAGATTTTTAAGTTTTCTTAAAAATGCCAAAAGTAAGAAGACCCCCCTCTTTGTACTATTTTTGCGAAATTTTTGAAAAATTAATTCGACCCGATTAGTCTGAATATAAGTTTATTTATAGAAAAAATAACGCTGAATCGGCTTCAATAGCCCGCACTTTTATATTCAAAGATATAAACAGCATTTGAGAGATTTTTGAGTTTTCTTAATAATGCCAAAAGTAAGAAGACTCCCCTCTTTGTACTATTTTCGGAAACTTTTGAAAAATTAATTCGACCCGATTCGTTTGATATTAAGTTTATTTATAGAAAAAATAACGCTGAATCGACTTCAATAGCCCGCACTTTTATATTCAAAGATATAAACAGCATTTGAGAGATTTTTGAGTTTCCTTAAAAATGCCAAAAGTAAGAAGACCCCCCTCTTTGTACTATTTTCGGAAATTTTTGAAAAATTAATTAGACCCGATTCGTTTGATATTAAGTTTACTTATAGAAAAAATAAGGCTGAATCGACTTCAACAACCCGCACTTTTATATTCAAAGGTATAAACAGCATTTGAGAGATTTTTGAGTTTTCTTAAAAATGCCAAAAGTAAGAAGACCCCCCTCTTTGTACTATTTTCGGAAATTTTTGAAAAATTAATTCGACCCGATTCGTTTGATATTAAGTTTATTTATAGAAAAAATAACGCTGAATCGACTTAAATAGCCCGCACTTGTATATTCAAAGATATAAACAGCATTTGAGAGATTTTTGAGTTTTCTTTAAAATGCCAAAAGTAAGAAGACCCCCCTCTTTGTACTATTTTCGGAAATTTTTGAAAAATTAATTCGACCCGATTCGTTTGATATTACGTTTATTTATAGAAAAAATAACGCTGACTCGACTTAAATAGCCCGCACTTTTATATTCAAAGATATAAACAGCATTTGAGAGATTTTTGAGTTTTCTTAAAAATGCCAAAAGTAAGAAGACCCCCTTTTTGTACTATTTTCGAAAATTTTTGAAAAATTAATTCGACCTCGATTCGACCTGATTCGTTTGATATTGAATTTATTTATAGAAAAAATAACGCTGAATCGACTTAAATAGCCCGCACTTTTATATTCAAAGATATAAACAGCATTTGAGAGATTTTTGAGTTTTCTTTAAAATGCCAAAAGTAAGAAGACCCCCCTCTTTGTACTATTTTCGGAAATTTTTGAAAAATTAATTCGACACGATTCGTTTGATATTAAGTTTATTTATAGGAAAAATAACGCTGAATCGACTTAAATAGCCCGCACTTTTATATTCAAAGATATAAACAGCATTTGAGAGATTTTTGAGTTTTCTTTAAAATGCCAAAAGTAAGAAGACCCCCCTCTTTGTACTATTTTCGAAAATTTTTGAAAAATTAATTCGACCCGATTCGTTTGATATTAAGTTTATTTATAGAAAAAATAACGCTGACTCGACTTAAATAGCCCGCGCTTTTATATTCAAAGATATAAACAGCATTTGAGAGATTTTTGAGTTTTCTTAAAAATGCCAAAAGTAAGAAGACCCCCCTCTTTGTACAATTTTCGGAAATTTTTGAAAAATTAATTCGACCCGATTCGTTTGATATTAAGTTTATTTATAGAAAAAATAACGCTGAATCGACTTAAATAGCCCGCACTTGTATATTCAAAGATATAAACAGCATTTGAGAGATTTTTGAGTTTTCTTAAAAATGCCAAAAGTAAGAAGACTCCCCTCTTTGTACTATTTTCGGAAATTTTTGAAAAATTAATTCGACCCGATTCGTTTGATATTAAGTTTACTTACAGAAAAAATAACGCTGAATCGACTTCAATAGCCCGCACTTTTATATTCAAAGATATAAACAGCATTTGAGAGATTTTTGAGTTTTCTTAAAAATGCCAAAAGTAAGAAGACCCCCCTCTTTGTACTATTTTCGGAAATTTTTGAAAAATTAATTCGACCCGATTCGTTTGATATTAAGTTTATTTATAGAAAAAATAACGCTGAATCGACTTCAACAACCCGCACTTTTATATTCAAAGATATAAACAGCATTTGAGAGATTTTTGAGTTTTCTTAAAAATGCCAAACGTAAGAAGACCCCCCCCCCCTTTGTACTATTTTCGGAAATTTTTGAAAAATTAATTCGACCCGATTCGTTTGATATTAAGTTTATTTATAGAAAAAATAACGCTTAATCGACTTCAATAGCCCGCACTTTTATATTCAAAGATATAAACAGCATTTGAGAGATTTTTGAGTTTTCTTAAAAATGCCAAAAGTAAGAAGACCCCCCTCTTTGTACTATTTTTGGAAATTTTTGAAAAATTAATTCGACCCGATTCGTTTGATATTAAGTTTATTTATAGAAAAAATAACGCTGAATCGACTTCAACAACCCGCACTTTTATATTCAAAGATATAAACAGCATTTGAGAGATTTTTGAGTTTTCTTAAAAATGCCAAAAATAATAAGACCCCCCTCTTTGTACTATTTTTGCGAAATTTTTGAAAAATTAATTCGACCCGATTCGTTTGATATTAAGTTTATTTATAGAAAAAATAACGCTGAATCGACTTTAATAGCCCGCACTTTTATATTCAAAGATATAAACAGCATTTGAGAGATTTTTGAGTTTTCTTAAAAATGCCAAAAATAATAAGACCCCCCTCTTTGTACTATTTTTGGAAATTTTTGAAAAATTAATTCGACCCGATTCGTTTGATATTAAGTTTATTTATAGAAAAAATAACGCTGAATCGACTTCAACAACCCGCACTTTTATATTCAAAGATATAAACAGCATTTGAGAGATTTTTGAGTTTTCTTAAAAATGCCAAAAGTAAGAAGACTCCCCTCTTTGTACTATTTTCGGAAACTTTTGAAAAATTAATTCGACCCGATTCGTTTGATATTAAGTTTATTTATAGAAAAAATAACGCTGAATCGACTTTAATAGCCCGCACTTTTATATTCAAAGATATAAACAGCATTTGAGAGATTTTTGAGTTTTCTTAAAAATGCCAAAAGTAAGAAGACCCCCCTCTTTGTACTATTTTCGGAAATTTTTGAAAAATTAATTCGACCCGATTCGTTTGATATTAAGTTTACTTATAGAAAAAATAAGGCTTAATCGACTTCAACAACCCGCACTTTTATATTCAAAGGTATAAACAGCATTTGAGAGATTTTTGAGTTTTCTTAAAAATGCCAAAAGTAAGAAGACCCCCCTCTTTGTACTATTTTCGGAAATTTTTGAAAAATTAATTCGACCCGATTCGTTTGATATTAAGTTTATTTATAGAAAAAATAACGCTGAATCGACTTCAATAGCCCGCACTTTTATATTCAAAGATATAAACAGCATTTGAGAGATTTTTGAGTTTTCTTAAAAATGCCAAAAGAAAGAAGACCCCCCTCTTTGTACTATTTTCGGAAATTTTTGAAAAATTAATTCGACCCGATTCGTTTGATATTAAGTTTATTTATAGAAAAAATAACGCTGAATCGACTTCAACAACCCGCACTTTTATATTCAAAGATATAAACAGGATTTGAGAGATTTTTGAGTTTTCTTAAAAATGCCAAACGTAAGAAGACCCCCCCTTTGTACTATTTTTGGAAATTTTTGAAAAATTAATTCGACCCGATTCGTTTGATATTAAGTTTATTTATAGAAAAAATAACGCTGAATCGACTTAAATAGCCCGCACTTTTATATTCAAAGATATAAACAGCATTTGAGAGATTTTTGAGTTTTCTTAAAAATGCCAAAAGTAAGAGGACCCCCCTCTTCGTACTATTTTCGGAAATTTTTGAAAAATTAATTCGACCCGATTCGTTTGATATTAAGTTTATTTATAGAAAAAATAACGCTGAATCGACTTCAATAGCCCGCACTTTTATATTCAAAGATATAAACAGCATTTGAGAGATTTTTGAGTTTTCTTAAAAATGCCAAAAGAAAGAAGACCCCCCTCTTTGTACTATTTTCGGAAATTTTTGAAAAATTAATTCGACCCGATTCGTTTGATATTAAGTTTATTTATAGAAAAAATAACGCTGAATCGACTTCAACAACCCGCACTTTTATATTCAAAGATATAAACAGCATTTGAGAGATTTTTGAGTTTTCTTAAAAATGCCAAACGTAAGAAGACCCCCCTCTTTGTACTATTTTCGGAAATTTTTGAAAAATTAATTCGACCCGATTCGTTTGATATTAAGTTTATTTATAGAAAAAATAACGCTGAATCGACTTAAATAGCCCGCACTTTTATATTCAAAGATATAAACAGCATTTGAGAGATTTTTGAGTTTTCTTAAAAATGCCAAAAGTAAGAAGACCCCCCTCTTTGTACTATTTTCGGAAATTTTTGAAAAATTAATTCGACCCGATTCGTTTGATATTAAGTTTATTTATAGAAAAAATAACGCTGAATCGACTTCAATAGCCCGCACTTTTATATTCAAAGATATAAACAGCATTTGAGAGATTTTTGAGTTTTCTTAAAAATGCCAAAAGTAAGAAGACCCCCCTCTTTGTACTATTTTCGGAAATTTTTGAAAAATTAATTCGACCCGATTCGTTTGATATTAAGTTTATTTATAGAAAAAATAACGCTGAATCGACTTCAATAGCCCGCACTTTTATATTCAAAGATATAAACAGCATTTGAGAGATTTTTGAGTTTTCTTAAAAATGCCAAAAGAAAGAAGACCCCCCTCTTTGTACTATTTTCGGAAATTTTTGAAAAATTAATTCGACCCGATTCGTTTGATATTAAGTTTATTTATAGAAAAAATAACGCTGAATCGACTTCAATAGCCCGCACTTTTATATTCAAAGATATAAACAGCATTTGAGAGATTTTTGAGTTTTCTTAAAAATGCCAAAAGTAAGAAGACCCCCCTCTTTGTACTATTTTCGGAAATTTTTGAAAAATTAATTCGACCCGATTCGTTTGATATTAAGTTTATTTATAGAAAAAATAACGCTGAATCGACTTCAACAACCCGCACTTTTATATTCAAAGATATAAACAGCATTTGAGAGATTTTTGAGTTTTCTTAAAAATGCCAAAAGTAAGAAGACCCCCCCTCTTTGTACTATTTTCGGAAATTTTTGAAAAATTAATTCGACCCGATTCGTTTGATATTAAGTTTATTTATAGAAAAAATAACGCTGAATCGACTTCAATAGCCCGCACTTTTATATTCAAAGATATAAACAGCATTTGAGAGATTTTTGAGTTTTCTTAAAAATGCCAAAAGTAAGAAGACCCCCCTCTTTGTACTATTTTCGCGAAATTTTTGAAAAATTAATTCGACCCGATTCGTTTGATATTAAGTTTATTTATAGAAAAAATAACGCTGAATCGACTTCAATAGCCCGCACTTTTATATTCAAAGATATAAACAGCATTTGAGAGATTTTTGAGTTTTCTTAAAAATGCCAAAAGTAAGAAGACCCCCCTCTTTGTACTATTTTCGGAAATTTTTGAAAAATTAATTCGACCCGATTCGTTTGATATTAAGTTTATTTATAGAAAAAATAACGCTGAATCGACTTCAATAGCCCGCACTTTTATATTCAAAGATATAAACAGCATTTGAGAGATTTTTGAGTTTTCTTAAAAATGCCAAAAGTAAGAAGACCCCCCTCTTTGTACTATTTTCGGAAATTTTTGAAAAATTAATTCGACCCGATTCGTTTGATATTAAGTTTATTTATAGAAAAAATAACGCTGAATCGACTTCAATAGCCCGCACTTTTATATTCAAAGATATAAACAGCATTTGAGAGATTTTTGAGTTTTCTTAAAAATGCCAAAAGTAAGAAGACCCCCCCCTTTGTACTATTTTCGGAAATTTTTGAAAAATTAATTCGACCCGATTCGTTTGATATTAAGTTTATTTATAGAAAAAATAACGCTGAATCGACTTCAATAGCCCGCACTTTTATATTCAAAGATATAAACAGCATTTGAGAGATTTTTGAGTTTTCTTAAAAATGCCAAAAGTAAGAAGACCCCCCTCTTTGTACTATTTTCGGAAATTTTTGAAAAATTAATTCGACCCGATTCGTTTGATATTAAGTTTATTTATAGAAAAAATAACGCTGAATCGACTTCAATAGCCCGCACTTTTATATTCAAAGATATAAACAGCATTTGAGAGATTTTTGAGTTTTCTTAAAAATGCCAAAAGTAAGAAGACCCCCCTCTTTGTACTATTTTCGGAAATTTTTGAAAAATTAATTCGACCCGATTCGTTTGATATTAAGTTTATTTATAGAAAAAATAACGCTGAATCGACTTCAATAGCCCGCACTTTTATATTCAAAGATATAAACAGCATTTGAGAGATTTTTGAGTTTTCTTAAAAATGCCAAAAGTAAGAAGACCCCCCTCTTTGTACTATTTTCGGAAATTTTTGAAAAATTAATTCGACCCGATTCGTTTGATATTAAGTTTATTTATAGAAAAAATAACGCTGAATCGACTTCAATAGCCCGCACTTTTATATTCAAAGATATAAACAGCATTTGAGAGATTTTTGAGTTTTCTTAAAAATGCCAAAAGTAAGAAGACCCCCCTCTTTGTACTATTTTCGGAAATTTTTGAAAAATTAATTCGACCCGATTCGTTTGATATTAAGTTTATTTATAGAAAAAATAACGCTGAATCGACTTCAATAGCCCGCACTTTTATATTCAAAGATATAAACAGCATTTGAGAGATTTTTGAGTTTTCTTAAAAATGCCAAAAGTAAGAAGACCCCCCTCTTTGTACTATTTTCGGAAATTTTTGAAAAATTAATTCGACCCGATTCGTTTGATATTAAGTTTATTTATAGAAAAAATAACGCTGAATCGACTTCAATAGCCCGCACTTTTATATTCAAAGATATAAACAGCATTTGAGAGATTTTTGAGTTTTCTTAAAAATGCCAAAAGTAAGAAGACCCCCCTCTTTGTACTATTTTCGGAAATTTTTGAAAAATTAATTCGACCCGATTCGTTTGATATTAAGTTTATTTATAGAAAAAATAACGCTGAATCGACTTCAATAGCCCGCACTTTTATATTCAAAGATATAAACAGCATTTGAGAGATTTTTGAGTTTTCTTAAAAATGCCAAAAGTAAGAAGACCCCCCTCTTTGTACTATTTTCGGAAATTTTTGAAAAATTAATTCGACCCGATTCGTTTGATATTAAGTTTATTTATAGAAAAAATAACGCTGAATCGACTTCAATAGCCCGCACTTTTATATTCAAAGATATAAACAGCATTTGAGAGATTTTTGAGTTTTCTTAAAAATGCCAAAAGTAAGAAGACCCCCCTCTTTGTACTATTTTCGGAAATTTTTGAAAAATTAATTCGACCCGATTCGTTTGATATTAAGTTTATTTATAGAAAAAATAACGCTGAATCGACTTCAATAGCCCGCACTTTTATATTCAAAGATATAAACAGCATTTGAGAGATTTTTGAGTTTTCTTAAAAATGCCAAAAGTAAGAAGACCCCCCTCTTTGTACTATTTTCGGAAATTTTTGAAAAATTAATTCGACCCGATTCGTTTGATATTAAGTTTATTTATAGAAAAAATAACGCTGAATCGACTTCAATAGCCCGCACTTTTATATTCAAAGATATAAACAGCATTTGAGAGATTTTTGAGTTTTCTTAAAAATGCCAAAAGTAAGAAGACCCCCCTCTTTGTACTATTTTCGGAAATTTTTGAAAAATTAATTCGACCCGATTCGTTTGATATTAAGTTTATTTATAGAAAAAATAACGCTGAATCGACTTCAACAACCCGCACTTTTATATTCAAAGATATAAACAGCATTTGAGAGATTTTTGAGTTTTCTTAAAAATGCCAAAAGTAAGAAGACCCCCCTCTTTGTACTATTTTCGGAAATTTTTGAAAAATTAATTCGACCCGATTCGTTTGATATTAAGTTTATTTATAGAAAAAATAACGCTGAATCGACTTCAATAGCCCGCACTTTTATATTCAAAGATATAAACAGCATTTGAGAGATTTTTGAGTTTTCTTAAAAATGCCAAAAGTAAGAAGACCCCCCTCTTTGTACTATTTTCGGAAATTTTTGAAAAATTAATTCGACCCGATTCGTTTGATATTAAGTTTATTTATAGAAAAAATAACGCTGAATCGACTTCAATAGCCCGCACTTTTATATTCAAAGATATAAACAGCATTTGAGAGATTTTTGAGTTTTCTTAAAAATGCCAAAAGTAAGAAGACCCCCCTCTTTGTACTATTTTCGGAAATTTTTGAAAAATTAATTCGACCCGATTCGTTTGATATTAAGTTTATTTATAGAAAAAATAACGCTGAATCGACTTCAATAGCCCGCACTTTTATATTCAAAGATATAAACAGCATTTGAGAGATTTTTGAGTTTTCTTAAAAATGCCAAAAGTAAGAAGACCCCCCTCTTTGTACTATTTTCGGAAATTTTTGAAAAATTAATTCGACCCGATTCGTTTGATATTAAGTTTATTTATAGAAAAAATAACGCTGAATCGACTTCAATAGCCCGCACTTTTATATTCAAAGATATAAACAGCATTTGAGAGATTTTTGAGTTTTCTTAAAAATGCCAAAAGTAAGAAGACCCCCCTCTTTGTACTATTTTCGGAAATTTTTGAAAAATTAATTCGACCCGATTCGTTTGATATTAAGTTTATTTATAGAAAAAATAACGCTGAATCGACTTCAATAGCCCGCACTTTTATATTCAAAGATATAAACAGCATTTGAGAGATTTTTGAGTTTTCTTAAAAATGCCAAAAGTAAGAAGACCCCCCTCTTTGTACTATTTTCGGAAATTTTTGAAAAATTAATTCGACCCGATTCGTTTGATATTAAGTTTATTTATAGAAAAAATAACGCTGAATCGACTTCAATAGCCCGCACTTTTATATTCAAAGATATAAACAGCATTTGAGAGATTTTTGAGTTTTCTTAAAAATGCCAAAAGTAAGAAGACCCCCCTCTTTGTACTATTTTCGGAAATTTTTGAAAAATTAATTCGACCCGATTCGTTTGATATTAAGTTTATTTATAGAAAAAATAACGCTGAATCGACTTCAATAGCCCGCACTTTTATATTCAAAGATATAAACAGCATTTGAGAGATTTTTGAGTTTTCTTAAAAATGCCAAAAGTAAGAAGACCCCCCTCTTTGTACTATTTTCGGAAATTTTTGAAAAATTAATTCGACCCGATTCGTTTGATATTAAGTTTATTTATAGAAAAAATAACGCTGAATCGACTTCAATAGCCCGCACTTTTATATTCAAAGATATAAACAGCATTTGAGAGATTTTTGAGTTTTCTTAAAAATGCCAAAAGTAAGAAGACCCCCCTCTTTGTACTATTTTCGGAAATTTTTGAAAAATTAATTCGACCCGATTCGTTTGATATTAAGTTTATTTATAGAAAAAATAACGCTGAATCGACTTCAATAGCCCGCACTTTTATATTCAAAGATATAAACAGCATTTGAGAGATTTTTGAGTTTTCTTAAAAATGCCAAAAGTAAGAAGACCCCCCTCTTTGTACTATTTTCGGAAATTTTTGAAAAATTAATTCGACCCGATTCGTTTGATATTAAGTTTATTTATAGAAAAAATAACGCTGAATCGACTTCAATAGCCCGCACTTTTATATTCAAAGATATAAACAGCATTTGAGAGATTTTTGAGTTTTCTTAAAAATGCCAAAAGTAAGAAGACCCCCCTCTTTGTACTATTTTCGGAAATTTTTGAAAAATTAATTCGACCCGATTCGTTTGATATTAAGTTTATTTATAGAAAAAATAACGCTGAATCGACTTCAATAGCCCGCACTTTTATATTCAAAGATATAAACAGCATTTGAGAGATTTTTGAGTTTTCTTAAAAATGCCAAAAGTAAGAAGACCCCCCTCTTTGTACTATTTTCGGAAATTTTTGAAAAATTAATTCGACCCGATTCGTTTGATATTAAGTTTATTTATAGAAAAAATAACGCTGAATCGACTTCAATAGCCCGCACTTTTATATTCAAAGATATAAACAGCATTTGAGAGATTTTTGAGTTTTCTTAAAAATGCCAAAAGTAAGAAGACCCCCCTCTTTGTACTATTTTCGGAAATTTTTGAAAAATTAATTCGACCCGATTCGTTTGATATTAAGTTTATTTATAGAAAAAATAACGCTGAATCGACTTCAATAGCCCGCACTTTTATATTCAAAGATATAAACAGCATTTGAGAGATTTTTGAGTTTTCTTAAAAATGCCAAAAGTAAGAAGACCCCCCTCTTTGTACTATTTTCGCGAAATTTTTGAAAAATTAATTCGACCCGATTCGTTTGATATTAAGTTTATTTATAGAAAAAATAACGCTGAATCGACTTCAATAGCCCGCACTTTTATATTCAAAGATATAAACAGCATTTGAGAGATTTTTGAGTTTTCTTAAAAATGCCAAAAGTAAGAAGACCCCCCTCTTTGTACTATTTTCGGAAATTTTTGAAAAATTAATTCGACCCGATTCGTTTGATATTAAGTTTATTTATAGAAAAAATAACGCTGAATCGACTTCAATAGCCCGCACTTTTATATTCAAAGATATAAACAGCATTTGAGAGATTTTTGAGTTTTCTTAAAAATGCCAAAAGTAAGAAGACCCCCCTCTTTGTACTATTTTCGGAAATTTTTGAAAAATTAATTCGACCCGATTCGTTTGATATTAAGTTTATTTATAGAAAAAATAACGCTGAATCGACTTAAATAGCCCGCACTTTTATATTCAAAGATATAAACAGCATTTGAGAGATTTTTGAGTTTTCTTAAAAATGCCAAAAGTAAGAAGACCCCCCTCTTTGTACTATTTTCGGAAATTTTTGAAAAATTAATTCGACCCGATTCGTTTGATATTAAGTTTATTTATAGAAAAAATAACGCTGAATCGACTTCAATAGCCCGCACTTTTATATTCAAAGATATAAACAGCATTTGAGAGATTTTTGAGTTTTCTTAAAAATGCCAAAAGTAAGAAGACCCCCCTCTTTGTACTATTTTCGGAAATTTTTGAAAAATTAATTCGACCCGATTCGTTTGATATTAAGTTTATTTATAGAAAAAATAACGCTGAATCGACTTAAATAGCCCGCACTTTTATATTCAAAGATATAAACAGCATTTGAGAGATTTTTGAGTTTTCTTAAAAATGCCAAAAGTAAGAAGACCCCCCTCTTTGTACTATTTTCGGAAATTTTTGAAAAATTAATTCGACCCGATTCGTTTGATATTAAGTTTATTTATAGAAAAAATAACGCTGAATCGACTTCAATAGCCCGCACTTTTATATTCAAAGATATAAACAGCATTTGAGAGATTTTTGAGTTTTCTTAAAAATGCCAAAAGTAAGAAGACCCCCCTCTTTGTACTATTTTCGGAAATTTTTGAAAAATTAATTCGACCCGATTCGTTTGATATTAAGTTTATTTATAGAAAAAATAACGCTGAATCGACTTCAATAGCCCGCACTTTTATATTCAAAGATATAAACAGCATTTGAGAGATTTTTGAGTTTTCTTAAAAATGCCAAAAGTAAGAAGACCCCCCTCTTTGTACTATTTTCGGAAATTTTTGAAAAATTAATTCGACCCGATTCGTTTGATATTAAGTTTATTTATAGAAAAAATAACGCTGAATCGACTTCAATAGCCCGCACTTTTATATTCAAAGATATAAACAGCATTTGAGAGATTTTTGAGTTTTCTTAAAAATGCCAAAAGTAAGAAGACCCCCCTCTTTGTACTATTTTCGGAAATTTTTGAAAAATTAATTCGACCCGATTCGTTTGATATTAAGTTTATTTATAGAAAAAATAACGCTGAATCGACTTAAATAGCCCGCACTTTTATATTCAAAGATATAAACAGCATTTGAGAGATTTTTGAGTTTTCTTAAAAATGCCAAAAGTAAGAAGACCCCCCTCTTTGTACTATTTTCGGAAATTTTTGAAAAATTAATTCGACCCGATTCGTTTGATATTAAGTTTATTTATAGAAAAAATAACGCTGAATCGACTTCAATAGCCCGCACTTTTATATTCAAAGATATAAACAGCATTTGAGAGATTTTTGAGTTTTCTTAAAAATGCCAAAAGTAAGAAGACCCCCCTCTTTGTACTATTTTCGGAAATTTTTGAAAAATTAATTCGACCCGATTCGTTTGATATTAAGTTTATTTATAGAAAAAATAACGCTGAATCGACTTAAATAGCCCGCACTTTTATATTCAAAGATATAAACAGCATTTGAGAGATTTTTGAGTTTTCTTAAAAATGCCAAAAGTAAGAAGACCCCCCTCTTTGTACTATTTTCGGAAATTTTTGAAAAATTAATTCGACCCGATTCGTTTGATATTAAGTTTATTTATAGAAAAAATAACGCTGAATCGACTTCAACAACCCGCACTTTTATATTCAAAGATATAAACAGCATTTGAGAGATTTTTGAGTTTTCTTAAAAATGCCAAAAGTAAGAAGACCCCCCTCTTTGTACTATTTTCGGAAATTTTTGAAAAATTAATTCGACCCGATTCGTTTGATATTAAGTTTATTTATAGAAAAAATAACGCTGAATCGACTTCAATAGCCCGCACTTTTATATTCAAAGATATAAACAGCATTTGAGAGATTTTTGAGTTTTCTTAAAAATGCCAAAAGTAAGAAGACCCCCCTCTTTGTACTATTTTCGGAAATTTTTGAAAAATTAATTCGACCCGATTCGTTTGATATTAAGTTTATTTATAGAAAAAATAACGCTGAATCGACTTCAATAGCCCGCACTTTTATATTCAAAGATATAAACAGCATTTGAGAGATTTTTGAGTTTTCTTAAAAATGCCAAAAGTAAGAAGACCCCCCTCTTTGTACTATTTTCGGAAATTTTTGAAAAATTAATTCGACCCGATTCGTTTGATATTAAGTTTATTTATAGAAAAAATAACGCTGAATCGACTTAAATAGCCCGCACTTTTATATTCAAAGATATAAACAGCATTTGAGAGATTTTTGAGTTTTCTTAAAAATGCCAAAAGTAAGAAGACCCCCCTCTTTGTACTATTTTCGGAAATTTTTGAAAAATTAATTCGACCCGATTCGTTTGATATTAAGTTTATTTATAGAAAAAATAACGCTGAATCGACTTCAATAGCCCGCACTTTTATATTCAAAGATATAAACAGCATTTGAGAGATTTTTGAGTTTTCTTAAAAATGCCAAAAGTAAGAAGACCCCCCTCTTTGTACTATTTTCGGAAATTTTTGAAAAATTAATTCGACCCGATTCGTTTGATATTAAGTTTATTTATAGAAAAAATAACGCTGAATCGACTTAAATAGCCCGCACTTTTATATTCAAAGATATAAACAGCATTTGAGAGATTTTTGAGTTTTCTTAAAAATGCCAAAAGTAAGAAGACCCCCCTCTTTGTACTATTTTCGGAAATTTTTGAAAAATTAATTCGACCCGATTCGTTTGATATTAAGTTTATTTATAGAAAAAATAACGCTGAATCGACTTCAATAGCCCGCACTTTTATATTCAAAGATATAAACAGCATTTGAGAGATTTTTGAGTTTTCTTAAAAATGCCAAAAGTAAGAAGACCCCCCTCTTTGTACTATTTTCGGAAATTTTTGAAAAATTAATTCGACCCGATTCGTTTGATATTAAGTTTATTTATAGAAAAAATAACGCTGAATCGACTTCAACAACCCGCACTTTTATATTCAAAGATATAAACAGCATTTGAGAGATTTTTGAGTTTTCTTAAAAATGCCAAAAGTAAGAAGACCCCCCTCTTTGTACTATTTTCGGAAATTTTTGAAAAATTAATTCGACCCGATTCGTTTGATATTAAGTTTATTTATAGAAAAAATAACGCTGAATCGACTTAAATAGCCCGCACTTTTATATTCAAAGATATAAACAGCATTTGAGAGATTTTTGAGTTTTCTTAAAAATGCCAAAAGTAAGAAGACCCCCCTCTTTGTACTATTTTCGGAAATTTTTGAAAAATTAATTCGACCCGATTCGTTTGATATTAAGTTTATTTATAGAAAAAATAACGCTGAATCGACTTCAATAGCCCGCACTTTTATATTCAAAGATATAAACAGCATTTGAGAGATTTTTGAGTTTTCTTAAAAATGCCAAAAGTAAGAAGACCCCCCTCTTTGTACTATTTTCGGAAATTTTTGAAAAATTAATTCGACCCGATTCGTTTGATATTAAGTTTATTTATAGAAAAAATAACGCTGAATCGACTTAAATAGCCCGCACTTTTATATTCAAAGATATAAACAGCATTTGAGAGATTTTTGAGTTTTCTTAAAAATGCCAAAAGTAAGAAGACCCCCCTCTTTGTACTATTTTCGGAAATTTTTGAAAAATTAATTCGACCCGATTCGTTTGATATTAAGTTTATTTATAGAAAAAATAACGCTGAATCGACTTCAATAGCCCGCACTTTTATATTCAAAGATATAAACAGCATTTGAGAGATTTTTGAGTTTTCTTAAAAATGCCAAAAGTAAGAAGACCCCCCTCTTTGTACTATTTTCGGAAATTTTTGAAAAATTAATTCGACCCGATTCGTTTGATATTAAGTTTATTTATAGAAAAAATAACGCTGAATCGACTTCAATAGCCCGCACTTTTATATTCAAAGATATAAACAGCATTTGAGAGATTTTTGAGTTTTCTTAAAAATGCCAAAAGTAAGAAGACCCCCCTCTTTGTACTATTTTCGGAAATTTTTGAAAAATTAATTCGACCCGATTCGTTTGATATTAAGTTTATTTATAGAAAAAATAACGCTGAATCGACTTCAATAGCCCGCACTTTTATATTCAAAGATATAAACAGCATTTGAGAGATTTTTGAGTTTTCTTAAAAATGCCAAAAGTAAGAAGACCCCCCTCTTTGTACTATTTTCGGAAATTTTTGAAAAATTAATTCGACCCGATTCGTTTGATATTAAGTTTATTTATAGAAAAAATAACGCTGAATCGACTTCAATAGCCCGCACTTTTATATTCAAAGATATAAACAGCATTTGAGAGATTTTTGAGTTTTCTTAAAAATGCCAAAAGTAAGAAGACCCCCCTCTTTGTACTATTTTCGGAAATTTTTGAAAAATTAATTCGACCCGATTCGTTTGATATTAAGTTTATTTATAGAAAAAATAACGCTGAATCGACTTCAATAGCCCGCACTTTTATATTCAAAGATATAAACAGCATTTGAGAGATTTTTGAGTTTTCTTAAAAATGCCAAAAGTAAGAAGACCCCCCTCTTTGTACTATTTTCGGAAATTTTTGAAAAATTAATTCGACCCGATTCGTTTGATATTAAGTTTATTTATAGAAAAAATAACGCTGAATCGACTTCAACAACCCGCACTTTTATATTCAAAGATATAAACAGCATTTGAGAGATTTTTGAGTTTTCTTAAAAATGCCAAAAGTAAGAAGACCCCCCTCTTTGTACTATTTTCGGAAATTTTTGAAAAATTAATTCGACCCGATTCGTTTGATATTAAGTTTATTTATAGAAAAAATAACGCTGAATCGACTTCAATAGCCCGCACTTTTATATTCAAAGATATAAACAGCATTTGAGAGATTTTTGAGTTTTCTTAAAAATGCCAAAAGTAAGAAGACCCCCCTCTTTGTACTATTTTCGGAAATTTTTGAAAAATTAATTCGACCCGATTCGTTTGATATTAAGTTTATTTATAGAAAAAATAACGCTGAATCGACTTCAATAGCCCGCACTTTTATATTCAAAGGTATAAACAGCATTTGAGAGATTTTTGAGTTTTCTTAAAAATGCCAAAAGTAAGAAGACCCCCTCTTTGTACTATTTTCGGAAATTTTTGAAAAATTAATTCGACCCGATTCGTTTGATATTAAGTTTATTTATAGAAAAAATAACGCTGAATCGACTTCAACAACCCGCACTTTTATATTCAAAGATATAAACAGCATTTGAGAGATTTTTGAGTTTTCTTAAAAATGCCAAAAGTAAGAAGACCCCCCTCTTTGTACTATTTTCGGAAATTTTTGAAAAATTAATTCGACCCGATTCGTTTGATATTAAGTTTATTTATAGAAAAAATAACGCTGAATCGACTTCAAAAGCCCGCACTTTTATATTCAAAGATATAAACAGCATTTGAGAGATTTTTGAGTTTTCTTAAAAATGCCAAAAGTAAGAAGACCCCCCTCTTTGTACTATTTTCGGAAATTTTTGAAAAATTAATTCGACCCGATTCGTTTGATATTAAGTTTATTTATAGAAAAAATAACGCTGAATCGACTTCAATAGCCCGCACTTTTATATTCAAAGATATAAACAGCATTTGAGAGATTTTTGAGTTTTCTTAAAAATGCCAAAAGTAAGAAGACCCCCCTCTTTGTACTATTTTCGGAAATTTTTGAAAAATTAATTCGACCCGATTCGTTTGATATTAAGTTTATTTATAGAAAAAATAACGCTGAATCGACTTCAACAACCCGCACTTTTATATTCAAAGATATAAACAGCATTTGAGAGATTTTTGAGTTTTCTTAAAAATGCCAAAAGTAAGAAGACCCCCCTCTTTGTACTATTTTCGGAAATTTTTGAAAAATTAATTCGACCCGATTCGTTTGATATTAAGTTTATTTATAGAAAAAATAACGCTGAATCGACTTAAATAGCCCGCACTTTTATATTCAAAGATATAAACAGCATTTGAGAGATTTTTGAGTTTTCTTAAAAATGCCAAAAGTAAGAAGACCCCCCTCTTTGTACTATTTTCGGAAATTTTTGAAAAATTAATTCGACCCGATTCGTTTGATATTAAGTTTATTTATAGAAAAAATAACGCTGAATCGACTTCAACAACCCGCACTTTTATATTCAAAGATATAAACAGCATTTGAGAGATTTTTGAGTTTTCTTAAAAATGCCAAAAGTAAGAAGACCCCCCTCTTTGTACTATTTTTGAGAAATTTTTGAAAAATTAATTCGACCCGATTCGTTTGATATTAAGTTTATTTATAGAAAAAATAACGCTGAATCGACTTGAATAGCCCGCACTTTTATATTCAAAGATATAAACAGCATTTGAGAGATTTTTGAGTTTTCTTAAAAATGCCAAAAGTAAGAAGACCCCCCTCTTTGTACTATTTTCGGAAATTTTTGAAAAATTAATTCGACCCGATTCGTTCGATATTAAGTTTATTTATAGAAAAAATAACGCTGAATCGACTTAAATAGCCCGCACTTTTATATTCAAAGATATAAACAGCATTTGAGAGATTTTTGAGTTTTCTTAAAAATGCCAAAAGTAAGAAGACCCCCCTCTTTGTACTATTTTCGGAAATTTTTGAAAAATTAATTCGACCCGATTCGTTTGATATTAAGTTTATTTATAGAAAAAATAACGCTGAATCGACTTCAATAGCCCGCACTTTTATATTCAAAGATATAAACAGCATTTGAGAGATTTTTGAGTTTTCTTAAAAATGCCAAAAGTAAGAAGACCCCCCTCTTTGTACTATTTTTGCGAAATTTTTGAAAAATTAATTCGACCCGATTCGTTTGATATTAAGTTTATTTATAGAAAAAATAACGCTGAATCGACTTCAATAGCCCGCACTTTTATATTCAAAGATATAAACAGCATTTGAGAGATTTTTGAGTTTTCTTAAAAATGCCAAAAGTAAGAAGACCCCCCTCTTTGTACTATTTTCGGAAATTTTTGAAAAATTAATTCGACCCGATTCGTTTGATATTAAGTTTATTTATAGAAAAAATAACGCTGAATCGACTTAAATAGCCCGCACTTTTATATTCAAAGATATAAACAGCATTTGAGAGATTTTTGAGTTTTCTTAAAAATGCCAAAAGTAAGAAGACCCCCCTCTTTGTACTATTTTCGGAAATTTTTGAAAAATTAATTCGACCCGATTCGTTTGATATTAAGTTTATTTATAGAAAAAATAACGCTGAATCGACTTCAACAACCCGCACTTTTATATTCAAAGATATAAACAGCATTTGAGAGATTTTTGAGTTTTCTTAAAAATGCCAAAAGTAAGAAGACCCCCCTCTTTGTACTATTTTCGGAAATTTTTGAAAAATTAATTCGACCCGATTCGTTTGATATTAAGTTTATTTATAGAAAAAATAACGCTGAATCGACTTCAATAGCCCGCACTTTTATATTCAAAGATATAAACAGCATTTGAGAGATTTTTGAGTTTTCTTAAAAATGCCAAAAGTAAGAAGACCCCCCTCTTTGTACTATTTTCGGAAATTTTTGAAAAATTAATTCGACCCGATTCGTTTGATATTAAGTTTATTTATAGAAAAAATAACGCTGAATCGACTTCAATAGCCCGCACTTTTATATTCAAAGATATAAACAGCATTTGAGAGATTTTTGAGTTTTCTTAAAAATGCCAAAAGTAAGAAGACCCCCCTCTTTGTACTATTTTCGGAAATTTTTGAAAAATTAATTCGACCCGATTCGTTTGATATTAAGTTTATTTATAGAAAAAATAACGCTGAATCGACTTCAATAGCCCGCACTTTTATATTCAAAGGTATAAACAGCATTTGAGAGATTTTTGAGTTTTCTTAAAAATGCCAAAAGTAAGAAGACCCCCTCTTTGTACTATTTTCGGAAATTTTTGAAAAATTAATTCGACCCGATTCGTTTGATATTAAGTTTATTTATAGAAAAAATAACGCTGAATCGACTTCAATAGCCCGCACTTTTATATTCAAAGATATAAACAGCATTTGAGAGATTTTTGAGTTTTCTTAAAAATGCCAAAAGTAAGAAGACCCCCTCTTTGTACTATTTTCGGAAATTTTTGAAAAATTAATTCGACCCGATTCGTTTGATATTAAGTTTATTTATAGAAAAAATAACGCTGAATCGACTTCAATAGCCCGCACTTTTATATTCAAAGATATAAACAGCATTTGAGAGATTTTTGAGTTTTCTTAAAAATGCCAAAAGTAAGAAGACCCCCCTCTTTGTACTATTTTCGGAAATTTTTGAGAAAATTAATTCGACCCGATTCGTTTGATATTAAGTTTATTTATAGAAAAAATAACGCTGAATCGACTTCAACAACCCGCACTTTTATATTCAAAGATATAAACAGCATTTGAGAGATTTTTGAGTTTTCTTAAAAATGCCAAAAGTAAGAAGACCCCCCTCTTTGTACTATTTTCGGAAATTTTTGAAAAATTAATTCGACCCGATTCGTTTGATATTAAGTTTATTTATAGAAAAAATAACGCTGAATCGACTTCAATAGCCCGCACTTTTATATTCAAAGATATAAACAGCATTTGAGAGATTTTTGAGTTTTCTTAAAAATGCCAAAAGTAAGAAGACCCCCCTCTTTGTACTATTTTCGGAAATTTTTGAAAAATTAATTCGACCCGATTCGTTTGATATTAAGTTTATTTATAGAAAAAATAACGCTGAATCGACTTAAATAGCCCGCACTTTTATATTCAAAGATATAAACAGCATTTGAGAGATTTTTGAGTTTTCTTAAAAATGCCAAAAGTAAGAAGACCCCCCTCTTTGTACTATTTTCGGAAATTTTTGAAAAATTAATTCGACCCGATTCGTTTGATATTAAGTTTATTTATAGAAAAAATAACGCTGAATCGACTTCAATAGCCCGCACTTTTATATTCAAAGATATAAACAGCATTTGAGAGATTTTTGAGTTTTCTTAAAAATGCCAAAAGTAAGAAGACCCCCCTCTTTGTACTATTTTCGCGAAATTTTTGAAAAATTAATTCGACCCGATTCGTTTGATATTAAGTTTATTTATAGAAAAAATAACGCTGAATCGACTTCAATAGCCCGCACTTTTATATTCAAAGATATAAACAGCATTTGAGAGATTTTTGAGTTTTCTTAAAAATGCCAAAGGTAAGAAGACCCCCCTCTTTGTACTATTTTTGCAAAATTTTTGAAAAATTAATTCGACCCGATTCGTTTGATATTAAGTTTATTTATAGAAAAAATAACGCTGAATCGACTTAAATAGCCCGCACTTTTATATTCAAAGATATAAACAGCATTTGAGAGATTTTTGAGTTTTCTTAAAAATGCCAAAAGTAAGAAGACCCCCCTCTTTGTACTATTTTCGGAAATTTTTGAAAAATTAATTCGACCCGATTCGTTTGATATTAAGTGTATTTATAGAAAAAATAACGCTGAATCGACTTAAATAGCCCGCACTTTTATATTCAAAGATATAAACAGCATTTGAGAGATTTTTGAGTTTTCTTAAAAATGCCAAAAGCAAGAAGACCCCCCTCTTTGTACTATTTTCGGAAATTTTTGAAAAATTAATTCGACCCGATTCGTTTGATATTAAATTTATTTATAGAAAAAATAACGCTGAATCGACTTCAATAGCCCGCACTTTTATATTCAAAGGTATAAACAGCATTTGAGAGATTTTTGAGTTTTCTTAAAAATGCCAAAAGTAAGAAGACCCCCTCTTTGTACTATTTTCGGAAATTTTTGAAAAATTAATTCGACCCGATTCGTTTGATATTAAGTTTATTTATAGAAAAAATAACGCTGAATCGACTTCAATAGCCCGCACTTTTATATTCAAAGGTATAAACAGCATTTGAGAGATTTTTGAGTTTTCTTAAAAATGCCAAAAGTAAGAAGACCCCTCTCTTTGTACTATTTTCGGAAAATTATGAAAAATTAATTCGACCCGATTCGTTTCATATTAAGTTTATTTATAGAAAAAATAACGCTGAATCGACTTCAATAGCCCGCACTTTTATATTCAAAGATATAAACAGCATTTGAGAGATTTTTGAGTTTTCTTAAAAATGCCAAAAGTAAGAAGACCCCCCTCTTTGTACTATTTTTGCGAAATTTTTGAAAAATTAATTCGACACGATTCGTTTGATATTAAGTTTATTTATAGAAAAAATAACGCTGAATCGACTTCAATAGCCCGCACTTTTATATTCAAAGATATAAACAGCATTTGAGAGATTTTTGAGTTTTCTTAAAAATGCCAAAGGTAAGAAGACCCCCTTCTTTGTACTATTTTTGCAAAATTTTTGAAAAATTAATTCGACCCGATTCGTTTGATATTAAGTTTATTTATAGAAAAAATAACGCTGAATCGACTTAAATAGCCCGCACTTTTATATTCAAAGATATAAACAGCATTTGAGAGATTTTTGAGTTTTCTTAAAAATGCCGAAAGTAAGAAGACCCCCCTCTTTGTACTATTTTCGGAAATTTTTGAAAAATTAATTCGACTCGATTCGTTTGATATTAAGTGTATTTATAGAAAAAATAACGCTGAATCGACTTAAATAGCCCGCACTTTTATATTCAAAGATATAAACAGAATTTGAAAGATTTTTGAGTTTTCTTAAAAATGCCAAAAGCAAGAAGACCCCCCTCTTTGTACTATTTTCGGAAATTTTTGAAAAATTAATTCGACCCGATTCGTTTGATATTAAGTTTATTTATAGAAAAAATAACGCTGAATCGACTTCAATAGCCCGCACTTTTATATTCAAAGGTATAAACAGCATTTGAGAGATTTTTGAGTTTTCTTAAAAATGCCAAAAGTAAGAAGACCCCCTCTTTGTACTATTTTCGGTAATTTTTGAAAAATTAATTCGACCCGATTCGTTTGATATTAAGTTTATTTATAGAAAAAATAACGCTGAATCGACTTCAACAACCCGCACTTTTATATTCAAAGATATAAACAGCATTTGAGAGATTTTTGAGTTTTCTTAAAAATGCCAAAAGTAAGAAGACCCCCCTCTCTGTACTATTTTCGGAAATTTTTGAAAAATTAATTCGACCCGATTCGTTTGATATTAAGTTTATTTATAGAAAAAATAACGCTGAATCGACTTCAACAACCCGCACTTTTATATTCAAAGATATAAACAGCATTTGAGAGATTTTTGAGTTTTCTTAAAAATGCCAAAAGTAAGAAGACCCCCCTCTTTGTACTATTTTCGGAAATTTTTGAAAAATTAATTCGACCCGATTCGTTTGATATTAAGTTTATTTATAGAAAAAATAACGCTGAATCGACTTAAATAGCCCGCACTTTTATATTCAAAGATATAAACAGCATTTAAGAGATTTTTCAGTTTTCTTAAAAATGCCAAAAGTAAGAAGACCCCCCTCTTTGTACTATTTTCGGAAATTTTTGAAAAATTAATTCGACCCGATTCGTTTGATATTAAGTTTATTTATAGAAAAAATAACGCTGAATCGACTTCAATAGCCCGCACTTTTATATTCAAAGACATAAACAGCATTTGAGAGACTTTTGATTTTTCTTAAAAATGCCAAAAGTAAGAAGACCCCCCTCTTTGTACTATTTTTGCGAAATTTTTGAAAAATTAATTCGACACGATTCGTTTGATATTAAGTTTATTTATAGAAAAAATAACGCTGAATCGACTTAAATAGCCCGCACTTTTATATTCAAAGATATAAACAGAATTTGAAAGATTTTTGAGTTTTCTTAAAAATGCCAAAAGTAAGAAGACTCCCCTCTTTGTACTATTTTCGGAAATTTTTGAAAAATTAATTCGACCCGATTCGTTTGATATTAAGTTTATTTATAGAAAAAATAACGCTGAATCGACTTCAATAGCCCGCACTTTTATATTCAAAGGTATAAACAGCATTTGAGAGATTTTTGAGTTTTCTTAAAAATGCCAAAAGTAAGAAGACCCCCTCTTTGTACTATTTTCGGAAATTTTTGAAAAATTAATTCGACCCGATTCGTTTGATATTAAGTTTATTTATAGAAAAAATAACGCTGAATCGACTTCAACAACCCGCACTTTTATATTCAAAGATATAAACAGCATTTGAGAGATTTTTGAGTTTTCTTAAAAATGCCAAAAGTAAGAAGACCCCCCTCTTTGTACTATTTTCGGAAATTTTTGAAAAATTAATTCGACCCGATTCGTTTGATATTAAGTTTATTTATAGAAAAAATAACGCTGAATCGACTTAAATAGCCCGCACTTTTATATTCAAAGATATAAACAGCATTTGAGAGATTTTTCAGTTTTCTTAAAAATGCCAAAAGTAAGAAGACCCCCCTCTTTGTACTATTTTCGGAAATTTTTGAAAAATTAATTCGACCCGATTCGTTTGATATTAAGTTTATTTATAGAAAAAATAACGCTGAATCGACTTCAATAGCCCGCACTTTTATATTCAAAGATATAAACAGCATTTGAGAGATTTTTGAGTTTTCTTAAAAATGCCAAAAGTAAGAAGACCCCCCTCTTTGTACTATTTTTGCGAAATTTTTGAAAAATTAATTCGACACGATTCGTTTGATATTAAGTTTATTTATAGAAAAAATAACGCTGAATCGACTTAAATAGCCCGCACTTTTATATTCAAAGATATAAACAGAATTTGAAAGATTTTTGAGTTTTCTTAAAAATGCCAAAAGTAAGAAGACTCCCCTCTTTGTACTATTTTCGGAAATTTTTGAAAAATTAATTCGACCCGATTCGTTTGATATTAAGTTTATTTATAGAAAAAATAACGCTGAATCGACTTCAATAGCCCGCACTTTTATATTCAAAGGTATAAACAGCATTTGAGAGATTTTTGAGTTTTCTTAAAAATGCCAAAAGTAAGAAGACCCCTTCTTTGTACTATTTTCGGAAATTTTTGAAAAATTAATTCGACCCGATTCGTTTGATATTAAGTTTATTTATAGAAAAAATAACGCTGAATCGACTTCAACAACCCGCACTTTTATATTCAAAGATATAAACAGCATTTGAGAGATTTTTGAGTTTTCTTAAAAATGCCAAAAGTAAGAAGACCCCCCTCTTTGTACTATTTTCGGAAATTTTTGAAAAATTAATTCGACCCAATTCGTTTGATATTAAGTTTATTTATAGAAAAAATAACGCTGAATCGACTTAAATAGCCCGCACTTTTATATTCAAAGATATAAACAGCATTTGAGAGATTTTTGAGTTTTCTTAAAAATGCCAAAAGTAAGAAGACCCCCCTCTTTGTACTATTTTCGGAAATTTTCGAAAAATTAATTCGACCCGATTAGTTTGATATTAAGTTTATTTATAGAAAAAATAACGCTGAATCGACTTCAATAGCCCGCACTTTTATATTCAAAGATATAAACAGCATTTGAGAGATTTTTGAGTTTTCTTAAAAATGCCAAAAGTAAGAAGACCTCTTTGTACTATTTTTGCGAAATTTTTGAAAAATTAATTCGACCCGATTCGTTTGATATTAAGTTTATTTATAGAAAAAATAACGCTGAATCGACTTCAACAACCTGCACTTTTATATTCAAAGATATAAACAGCATTTGAGAGATTTTTGAGTTTTCTTAAAAATGCCAAAAGTAAGAAGACCCCCCTCTTTGTACTATTTTCGGAAATTTTTGAAAAATTAATTCGACCCGATTCGTTTGATATTAAGTTTATTTATAGAAAAATTAACGCTGAATCGACTTAAATAGCCCGCATTTTATTCAAAGATATAAACAGCATTTGATAGTGCCAGTGTGTTCTCTGTTCGGTCGTAGTCCGTCTCTCTGCCATTGGTCAACTGCGCAGTGTGTAGTGGTGGTGAGTTCTCTACTCGGTCGTATCCCGTCCTTGTACGATTGGCCATTGGTTTTGTATGTCGGAGTGCTGGTGTCCAGGTTTTACTGAGATTGAGGCCTTCATCTTTTCGGTTGAAATTCTGTGTGACGGGATACGACTGAGTAGAGAACTCACCACCACTACACGCTGCGCAGTTGACCAATGGCAGAGAGACGAACTACGACCGAACAGAGAACACACTGGCACTAGGTATAAAAGAAGGGAGAACACCAGTCACCGACACACTAACCTGTGAGCCGCCAAGGAGGACATTTCGACCGCTGCCACATCGCCTTTGAGAATGTCTACCGCAGTTGTAGACGAAACGTCAGGTAGAAATACCACCGGACCACGGCCTACAAGCCCGGAAACCATGAAGACTTGGAACAATGCCGGCCGTGAAAGCTTGCACACTTGGATAAAATCATAAATATTTAATTTTTCTATAAAGAATAATTTAAAATATCAACAAGATCCATGTCACTCAGGGTATTTTCATATGGAAATTCGAAATTCAGTTTAGGAACTAGAGGGTTAAATAGAAACATTACGTCGAAAAAGATCTCTCATGGTTTTGCAGTAAGTTATCGAATAAAAATTCCACGCTAGTTACTTACTTTCTCTTGCTCCGCAATTGTAAAAATAATTATTAAAAGAAATCAGTTTATGGTCAACGCACACGTGCTACATTTTGTATCGAAAACGCGCGATTTAGAGACACTGCCTACATCGCGATTTGATGATTACTCAACTACCCGAAATTTCTCGTGACACATAAGTTGCGTATTTTATTTTAGCGCAAAGTGTGCGACGTTCTTCAAGCGACTTAATCGCAAAATTTCATGTGTGCACTGGTCCATACATGTATAAATAATTTAGATTCGCGATCAACAAATATAATGAGATGATCATTTTATGCAGATAAGCATTTCTATAGCGCGATTAAATAAGATGTAATGAAAACATGTTTTTCCTAAAAATTTAACGGATAAAAATGCAAAAATAAGATCTAAGAATATTTTGGAAAGAGAGAGGTAAAGAGAAAGTGTGCGAGAAAGAAGTAATTTTATAGCCCACATTGTTTATTTGATGCAATGTTTATTCCCAAAAATTCCGTTTAAAAACAGGTGGGCTGATGACGTTTAACTAATACAAAAAAAAAACAGAATTTAAAAAGCTATATAAGAAAGAAAATTCCACGAGAGACCCGTTTTGTAATTATTAAAAGGTGTCAAGGTGAACTGTTCAGTATAATTGTGATTTGTGATCAGAAAAGGCATTTAGAAGTGTTTTTTTGTAGCGTTATTAAGCTTAAAACATGCATACATTGTAGCGCAGTGGAATTTTTTGATGGTTGTGAATTGTGATTAATTGAAATTTGTATTAATTTTTAATAAAATGGTTTATTATAAAATAATAGTTATAATATTTGCACCAATGTAAACTTTTAATTGCAATTAGTTTTATTACAAGATTATTATTTTAATCTGGCGACGACTGGTCAGAATAATATTTAGTTAATCTTGTTGGCTTGAATATTATATTTGAACTGTATAAAATATTTCTTATAATTTTTAAAATTGACGAGATATGAAAGTAAGGATGCCAGCGACCTTGCATAATAGTCTATTTGATAATCTTTATAAAAATGGCGTTATGTCACTGTACAGGACCGGCATCGTTACAACATTAAATAAAATATTTAGGATTGTATGTAGTATTTAATTATCGCTTTATCCGGGCTGAAATAAAATAAAATACAAGAATACTAAAAAGTGTGATTAAAAACCATTTAAAAAAAATAAACCGACTTCAAAAAAAAGGAATCAAAAAAGGGTAAAATAATTGTTCTTTTTGTTTTACAATCAGCTTCTCCACAAAAAAACACCACGAATATTTTTTTGCATTTTTTAAGTATGGGCAAATTTCTGATTCGAAATTAAAAAAAAATGTAGATACATTATAATATATAGGAAACCATAAAAATGTGCCCCCCCCCCCCAATATCAATAAAAACACAAGTTTGTTAAAAATCACTTACATAAAACGACTTTGCGACCGGGTAGGCATCAAGCCATGGTATCCTACGTATATTATAGGCTTTTACAATGCGAAATACTGTTTGCACAAAAAACACATTTTTTCGAAAAACACAGCAAAACTTTTATTATACACGTGAAAAAGAAATGTTTAACAACATTTTTAAACAAATACATTTAGGTCGAGAGCTAGGCGTAAATTTATATAGCTCATTTGTGACAGGATGAAATTTTCAGGGAAGGTAGAATGTAGTATGACAAAGAATAAGTGCTAGGGTTGCCTCGTCAAATCCTGGTGCGAAGGCCGGGAGGAGCTCACTTCCGGTGCAAAATACACATATTTCATTAGCTCATAATTATCTTTCGTCATTATATGACAGCATACAATTGACGCCATATTGTAGATCTCGAAGAGCTGTAATGATATACATAGGGTTGCCTAAGGAAATTTTGGGTAACACATTGAAAACTTATAAATTATATTTGTTTTTTTGACATTTTTAAAGCTGTCAAATAACATTATGTATATATGTATACTTATATATTGTAACCGTTCTGAAATGAGTTATCGGCCTTGTGTTTGGCAAACATTCATACGTATGTCTAGTTATTTATAACTTTATGTTTTCAACGCATTTGGTTTCTAACTCATATCCGTATAATTACGCAGGAATTACCTGAATCTGGTATTGACAATTTTCCCAAGAATTTATGTATTTTAGGGTAGCAATTTCTTATTTTTATTTTTCATAGTAATTCAATGTGCACCTCTTATATAAATTAGTATAAATTACTTACTTGAAGGTCGTGGTAACCTGTAATAAAAGTTTTAAAAAAGGTGGTTGGAGTTTGTTTCGAAAAGAGAGAAAAGGTTGATTTTTGTTTGTGATTTTAAATTTGGTTTGACACTAAAAACTAATTGAAGCATTTGACTTTACTGAACCTCGATTAATATTTTTTCTTGAAATTCAACTTAATCAGACGCAGGTATAAAGTTAACTAAGCGAATATAAACCAAAATAACTATAATGAAAAAATGGAAAATAATAATAATTTACTATAATAAAAGAAAAAACCGATTGATTTGTGAGTCAGAATTGTCAATCTTTATTATGGCAACTTTTCAGCAACTATTTTGTTGCCTTCTTCAAGCCTAAAATTACATTATTAGAATTATGTAATTTTAGGCCTGAAGAAGGCAAACATTGCCAATGATTGACAATTCTGATTCACAAATCAACCGGTTTTTTAATTTTATTATATTACATACGTCAGTGATCGACATGAGTTTCAATATAGTTTACTATACATTAAACTATTCAAAAATGTTCCGAACAAAGGCAATAACATTTTATGAATTATTATTAAATTACTTATTCTAAGCATACTTATATTAAAGTGCTATTAAAATAATTATTTATTTTTTTTTACAATAATATGTAAACATTTTTAAACAAAACGTAGTTTAAGGTAGTTGCTATGAAAAAAAGTCAAGAAAATCATGAAATAAAAATTATATATATATATTTTTTAATAAAGGTATCTCTTTATGCTAGTTAAATTAGAAAATAATGCGAGATATTTTTTGTTGAAAATTGAATTTTTAACATTTTTAATATAGGTAAGGTGCTAAAAAATATCACATTAATAATTTTTCAATAAGAAAAAAAAACAATACATAATAACCTATGTGTTTTTTTTATAAAAAAAAAAAAAAACGATGCATGACACATTACCGCTGATAATGTTAGTAAAAAAACTATAATTATTGACCACGTAGTTTCAAAATGCAATAACAAATGACATTTGGCGACGTTCCATTCAAACGACTTTACACCCGTACCTAAAGATGTTTCACATCAAAAATTTAAATTTTTGCATATACTGATACAAAATGTATAACTTTTCTTTTCCGTGATGCAGGATTTAACTATTATATTTTATCCAATTTTGAGCAGTTATTAACAATTTATAATTTTCGAAATGTCATTTTCTTAAAAACTATGGTTACCATGCTGGACTAAGGGCCACTTTGTAATTTTGAGCTGTTTGAATTTATACATATATACATATACATACAAAAATTGACATTTTGCACCGGAAGTGGCTTATCCCGGCCGTCGCACCAGGATTTGACTAGGCAACCCTAGCGCTTTTTCTTTGTCATAATAAATACTACCTTCCCTGAAAATTTCATCCTGTCACAAATGAGCTTCATATATTAACGCCCGCCTCTTGGTCTAATTGTTTAAATCAACAATTTTTAACGTTAAAACAATAATCATCAACACAGCTAAAATTGCAATAATTTATAGTGACAGGTCGATGCTCAGATTTTTTTATTTCTAGTCAGTGGCACCAACGGTCAAAAGTAACTCGTTTTTAATGCAATTTAACCTTTGTATAACTGTAATGATATAATTTATTTTTATGTAACAAGGAATACTTTATCAGTTTCGACATGAAATTTTGAAAAATTAATATTTTATATTGTCTATATAAAAATATTTCCGGCGGCTTCGTTCGTGTGTAACTTTTTAACACAAATCTTATTTTGATCCGATTGAAGCTGGATAAAAAGTAACCTATACTTATCTGGGTACCAGTAGATCGTGTTCCAAGTTTCATACAAAAAAATAGGTCTAGTCGTTCTCGAGTAATGCTGCTATAGACAGACAGACAGGTCGAAAGAAATTCTAGAAACATTCCGATCAAAATATTCAAAAAACTCGTAAAACAATATAATATAATTTACTAAAAAATTTACTAATACTTAAAGCTCTGAGCAAGGATGTTTTGGATTTATTTATTGTAGATTATAGACGCGTAGACAACTTAGGTCATTGGCGTCGGATGTTTTGGAGACGCTACAAGCATTTAAAAGTAAACCCAGTCGCCATATTTATTCAACCCGTTCATTTTATACGTAAGGAAGAAGAAGAAGAGAGTAATATTCCCTAATCCATCCCCTGTTTAGCCGCCATATTTGTTATGGCTTGTGACGTCAGACTTGGCTTCACTTTTGTATAAACAGTTGTATACGTATAGCGTCTCAATTACCTCCTTGCTCAGTGTACTAAAGGAATTGTTAAAGCGATCCCTTATTTGCAGCCTGTTACACGCCTTACTGGGACCACGTTCTCATCTTTTGGAGGAAAAGAAACGATCCGAACCTACTGTTCATAAAGTACGAAGACATGAAAGCGAATCTGGTCAAAGTGATCGGTCAAGTTGGACGGTTTCTGGGCAAAGATCTGCAGGAAAACCAAGTTCGCGTACTGTACGAACATCTGAGTTTTGAGTCGATAAAATTTCAAAGTTCGAACTTCGTCTGTACAAAACAGCAACATTATTGCAATAATACGGGCGAATATGGTTGACAATTCTGTTGGTATTTGTCATATTAATATATTCTACCTGTTTTAACAGTCAACTGCTGCTTTTTTGTACGGACGAAGCCATGCTCTGGCCTACCATTTCAATGCCATTATATTAATACAAATTTGTCTGTGAAATGGGACACGAAATATTATTGCAATATGCTTTTTTTACGCAATAACTAAATTCACAACCAATTTTATGTGGAACAGAATTGTATAGATGCTCGATATCTGAGGTCATCAGCGTCTTGTATGGCAACAAACTATTGTTGTATTAACTGTTTTACAAGAAACAGTTGTGCAAATAAAATATATTAGAAAAGGGCTCTTTCACATTTATGTTTTTGGTGGGATTTTTACTACTTCTACAACATATTTTATCAAAAAATGTGTAGAATTAGATATTATAATATAACAAGCCAGAAGAAATTAGATAAGACTTAAAGAATTGATTATGAAATAATTTAACCTGTTTACGACCAAAAATGTAAAATTATAAACTGCATACATTTTACTTATATTATAAATGAGATGTTTTCCGTTTCCATGGTTACAACGTTGTATCTCTATATAGTTAGTTGCATAGCCAACTAACGCGTTTGGATTTGAGTTCGTATAATATGTTGAATAGGGTAGATGACTAAAATTTTTTTTGTGTTAAATTATTAGAGCAGTAAATTATGAACAAAATGACACCTAAATCACTTCATTCAGGGTACCTATTGTGTAACTCATTTCTAGTGATATCACTAAAGTGAGATTGTTCACGCGAATATGCATTTTTCGCACTAGTGAAATAGAACCATTTAACGTGAATTTGAAAAATGCATATTCGCGTGAAAATCTCACTTTAGTGATATCACTAGAAATGAGTTACACAATAGGTACCCTGATTTCAAATAGGCTCAAAAATAATTTTTGAAATATTTATGTTAGCCTCGCCCGCTAAAAATCGTTTTTGCTCTAGGCAAATATGACGTCATAATTTTATGAAAGTTCGTTTATATTAGCTACAAATATTATTTAAAGACCCAGAAACAGAGTGTTGAAAAATACCGTTTTACAGCTTTTCTTCATTGGCCGATACGATAACGATATCTTGAAGCCGATACCGAGACACCTCGCATGTGTAGAAGTATATGGGATGCTTTTTCATTCGTCGATACAAGTCAACGCCGATAAATCGGAATCGTATCGACAAGTGAAAAAACATTCGTTGTACTTCAATATATTTATATATAGTTATATCGGCATCAGCAACGATATAATAATAAAAACTCGGGTCGCAGTGCCAAAACCCTGCCGACAATATAGTGTATTTGATAATACTGGCATTGTGGCTTTATTATGTGAACTTAAGTTTGTTTTTGAACAAAATAAAAAATTTAACCCCTTAATACATCCCTTAAAATAATATTTTTTTTCTTAATTTCAATATTTTTATCAATGCTACCTCGGTACCAAAATAAATACACCCTTCAGTAAGTAAAGCACTATCCGCAAACTAGTGTTTTCATAAAATTTGTAAGTCCGGTCCTGTTGGGCCGATTTTATTAAAATTTTAGCAGCACATTTTAATCGTTACTAAAGGGTTAAATTTCAATTTTGAAACGATTCTGAGAATTTTTTCGGCATTTTTGGGCCCTAAAACAGTTTTCAACCCCTAAAAACTACCCTTAAAATAGTCCGATTAGGCCCATTTTAAATAGGCTTCGTGCGGTGATGGATTTCAACGTGCCTACCAAATTTCGTTAAAATTTGTATTATAAAAGCCCTAATAAAGAATCGAATGGTGATAATTTTTTTTTCTGGGAAGGTCGGCTTCCCTATTAGTTTGCTCCAGAATGTCCAGAACTCCGGAATTATAAATCTAACGATAGGTCGAAAGTGGTATTGTTGAAAAGATCTTTAAAAAATAAGCAAGTTTTGTAGGAAATTTTTTTTTATTACTGCCACCCCTGTAAATTTCTATAAGTATAAATATAAATTATTATATGTTCAAAACTCCGGAATTTTAGAAAGCACGATAGGTTGAAAGTGGTGCTGTTGAAAAGCTCTTTAAAAAATAGGCAAGTTTTGTAGGAAAAATTATTTAATTACTGCCACCCCTGTTAAGTAACAATCGTTTGAAATTATTAAATCAAAATTTCATAATAACGATCGAAGTCGGCATTAAAAATCTAGCAACCTTAGACATTGTCACAAGTGTTCAAACTGTCTTCCATTTACTCTTTAATACATACTACTGAGCTCTTCTGGTTATACTGTGAGTGTACTTCTTCAGTGTTTAATGATCGATAGTTAGGTAACTAGATTTTAAATGCGGACTTTTAAAAAGTTCGTTATTATGACATTTTAATTTAGTAATTTCAAACATATATTACTTAACAGCGGTGGCAGTAATAAAAAAAAATTTCCTACAAAACTTGCTTATTTTTTAAAGATCTTTTCAACAATACCACTTTCGACCTATCGTTACATTTATAATTCCGGAGTTCTGGACATTCTGGAGCAAACTAATAGGGAAGCCGACCTTCCCGGAAAAAAGAATTATCACCATTCGATTCTTTATTAGGGCTGTTATAATACAAATTTTTGACACAACTCTCTACGACTAACCGTTTTCGAAAAAAACGACTGATACGGGTGGTCGAACTCACCCTGTATATAAATATACAGGGTGGACCAGGTTATAGTAGCAATAATTCACCATTCGATGATCCATCGAAAAATAAGTCGACATGCATAATTTTATTTTTTTCCAAAACGCTTCCTAAGGGAGATACACCCCTTCAAAGTTCAGTTTTAAAATTCTTTTTTTTGCCCTAACTCTCAGGTCATTAATGCGTTTTTGACCAAATTTGGTACAAGTATTTATGCAATAGATACTCATTACTTGACGTAAGTAACTTTTGTCAAAATTGTCAAGTGCCGTAGATACAGGGGGGTTGTTTCACTTTTCCCGCTCTATTTTCTGCGCCACTGGGTATTTTTAAAGAATAACATTTTTTTCGGATTCCCTGTTCAATTTAGAAAAAAAGAGTCACTCTGGCAAAATTTCGATTTAAGGCTTCGTTTACGAGATAATTAGAGTTGAAAGTTTAGAACACTTCTAAAATAGCCACCTATGAAAATAATAGGTCTGGAATCTTGTACAACAATTGTAAACTTTTTACTGTTTGACGAATTTAAATAAATAATTCATTAATTAAATTAAAAAAAATTTTGGAGCATACAAGTAATTCAAGAATTACAAGGCGCGATATTCAAGTAGGTACTGTGTGTAAACGGTTTTATTGAACATAGGGAAATTAACACTGAGAATATTTATAATTTTGTAGTAGGCTATGAGCCATAAGACCTAATATAAATATGTATTGGATTACATAGAAAAAATAGTACAGTGAATTTTTTAAACAATTTTCCATAGCAACGGTTGACTATTAAGCGTTACTCGGAACCGGCTAAATAAAAAAGTCATGATGTGTCGTAAGACACCCGACAGAAGCTATGCTTTTTACGCATTGTATATAAAACCGAATTTATCAAAGATATAAATAATACAATTAAAAAGTTATTATTTGATCGCCATTTTAAAATCTGACGCCATTTTATTTTTTTGTGTCTTATTAAATTCTCAAATATCAATTTTCAAAAGGATCGGATAATTTTTACAAAGAAATATATACCTATGACCGCCATTTTAAAATATGACATCATTTTATTCTTTTGTGTCCTATAAAACTCGCAAATATTAATTTTCAAAAAGATCAGATCATTTTTGCAAAAAAGTACATATGGCCGCCATTTTGAAATCTGACGTCATTTTATTTTTTTGTGTTCTATGAAACTCTCAAATATCAATTTTCAAAAGGATCGGATAATTTTTACAAAAAAGTACATACGGCCGCCATTTTTAAATCTGACATCATTTTATTTTTTTGTGTCCTATGAAACTTTCAAATACCGATTTTCAAAAGGATCGGATAATTTTTACAAAAAAGTATATATGGCCGCCATTTTGAAATCTGACGTCATTTTATTTTTTGTGACCTATGAAACTTTCAAATATCAATTTTCAAAAGGATCGGATAATTTTTACAAAAAAGTACTTACGGCCGCCATTTTGAAATCTGACATCATTTTATTTTTTTGTGTCCTATGAAACTTTCAAATACTAATTTTCAAAAGGATCGGATAATTTTTACAAAAAAGTATATATGGCCGCCATTTTGAAATCTGACATCATTTTATTTTTTTGTGACCTATGAAACTCTCAAATATCAATTTTCAAAAGGATCGGATAATTTTTACAAAAATGTCCATACGGCCGACATTTTTAAATCTGACGTCATTTTATTTTTTTGTGTCTTATGAAACTCTCAAATATCAATTTTCAAAAGGATCGGATAATTTTTACAAAGGAGTACTACATATTTCCGCCATTTTGAAATATGACGTCATTTTATTTTTTTGTGTCCTATAAAACTCGCATATATCAATTTTCAAAGAGATCGGATAATTTTTACAAAAAAGTACATATTATGGCCGCCATTTTGAAATCTGACGCCATTTTATTTTTTTGTGTCCTATGAAACTTTCAAATACCGATTTTCAAAAGGATCGGATAATTTTTACAAAAAAGTATATATGGCCGCCATTTTGAAATCTGACGTCATTTTATTTTTTTGTGTTCTATGAAACTCTCAAATATCAATTTTCAAAATGATCGGATAATTTTTACAAAAAAGTACATACGGCCGCCATTTTGAAATCTGACGTCATTTTATTTTTTTGTGTCCTATGAAGCTCTCAAATATCAATTTTCAAAAGGATCGTATAATTTTTAGAAAGGAGTTCTACATATTTCCGCCATTTTGAAATCTGACATCATTTTATTTTTTTGTGTCCTATAAAACTCGCAAATATCAATTTTCAAAAGGATCGGATAATTTTTACAAAAAAGTATATATGGCCGCCATTTTGAAATCTGACGTCATTTTATTTTTTTGTGTTCTATGAAACTCTCAAATATCAATTTTCAAAAGGATCTGATAATTCTTACAAAAAAGTACATATGGCCGCCATTTTGAAATCTGACATCATTTAATTTTTTTGTGTGCTATAAAACTCTCAAATATTAATTTTCAAAAGAATCGGATAATGTTTACAAAAAAGTACATATGGCCGCCATTTTGAAATCTGACGCCATTTTATTTTTTTGTGTCCTATAAAACTCTCAAATATTAATTTTCAAAAGGATCTAATAATTTTTAGTGTGCTTTATTTCCTTAGTCTGATTTTATTACATTTATCCGAAACGTTACCGGAGAAAGACCTTTTGCCTGTGAAAATTCAAAAGTACGATTTGCACCTGGACGAACTCGGGCTGGTTACCATAATATTGTATTGTCACCGGAGCTACACATGTATGCAAAATTTCAACTCAATCGAATCATGGGAAGTGGGTAAAAATTCAAAAGTACGATTTACACCCGGACGAAAGCCGGGCCGGTCAGCTAGTTACCATAATATTGTATTGTCACCGGAGCTACACATGTGTGCAAAATTTCAACTCAATCGGATCATAGGAAGTGGGTGAAAATTCAAAAGTATGATTTACACCCGGACGAAAGCCGGGCCGGTCAGCTAGTTACCATAATATTGTATTGTCACCGGAGCTACACATGTGTGCAAAATTTCAACTCAATCGATCGCAAGATTTGTAACAAATATACGGGATCAAGCTAAATAAAACCACCGTTTAAAAAACAAAGCATCTACAACCTACTTATTTTTGCGTGATGCCAGAACATAGTTTTTATTTGAGAATCAGTTCGGTTGCTTTTGCGTGATGCCAGAATATTTTAAAACTCGCAGTCGCATAAGAGGTTATTTACTTGAAAAAAATCATGTAAATCGGATCAGTGGTTCTCGAGTTATAAGCGTACAAAGGGACATAGAGACAGAGAAAATCAAATTGTTCGGGAAGGTATGATGAACGTCGAGAAATTTTGGTCCGATCCGATCGACGTCAATAATTAGTTACACGTCATTTTAACTCAGTAGGCCAGGGTTTTTAAACTTAAATTCAAACATCAGCAGTCAAAAAATTGAATAACTATATTTAAATAATGCAATATAAGATAGAGCATACGCTATCTTCCAATATCCATATCACACTGTGCAACAGACAAGGACAACCGAAACAAGTTCGCGATTTATTAGATAAAGTCGCATTTATTTAGTTCAATAATCATAAAAATCTGTATAAAAAAACTGTTTTGACACAATATTATACATGAAATCTATCTAAAATTTTCTGCTCTTTCGTTTAAGACAGGTTTCGAATCGATCTGACTTAAATTGAGCAAACTATAAGCAAAAAACACCGTTTTTTCTAATTTGCTCCCCTCTGGGGCCAAAATTCAAAAATCGGGCGACGTTAGGATCAAATAGACCCTGAGAGGAATCGAACAAAAAAAAGTTTTTTAAAATCGGTTAACCCGTTTGGGCTGTACGACTGATACAAAAAATCCGTTACAGACTCACAGATTCACAGATTCACAGACAAAGCGAGTGTATATAGGCGCTTCTAGCTTCGCTAAGATCGCGCCTAACAACAAATAAATAACTTATGAAAATAACCAACAAAGTAGGCGATACTTGGTTTTGAGATAATTTATGACACTTAGTATTGATTTTTAAAACTGGACTTTGAAGGGCTGTATCTCCCTTAGGAAGCGTTTTGGAAAAAAATAAAATTATGCATGTCTATTTATTTTTCGATGGACCATCGAATGGTGAATTATTGCTACTATAACTTGGTTCACCCTGTATATATAAATAGACATTTCCAAAAATGGTGCCAAAGTGTTCAGGAGGCTATGAAACGTCGAGAAATTTTGGTCCGACCCCTAGGTCCCGCCATCCGACCGACGCCAATAGTGTATGTGCCATATGGCAAATACACTAATAATAGACTATTAATTAAAAATGTAATAAAAAAATTTATATAAGGATTACCTCATCTAGAGGGTGCTGCGAAGTCAGACACTTTTTTAACAATGCAATGCGTACCTGGCAGATGTTTGGTTTGAGTGATTAAAATTTACCCTAGTTTCTATTTTTTTTATGTACGGTCAGTAAATATAAAAAAAAAGTTGAACTTATATAGAATTTTAATAGTTTTCGCAACTGACAAATTAATTTATAAAAAGCTCCAGAATCAGTGCAAGAAATTTTTATATATAAGATTATGTGGATCAAACCGTCAACTTTCGGCAGTTTATGTCAAATTGGAGAAGATTATAATTGCATTGCTTAGTAACATAGATAAAAGAAAATGGTTCTGCTTCTGAAATTTAAAGGAAAATGAAAATTTTACCTGTAATTATGCTGATATTCCATTGTATTTGTTTGGTAAGTTTTAACTTTTACGAGAATATTATTTTTGATGGTGCTTAATTTATTTGGACGCTAATGACTTTAATATTAAAATTAATCTCTTCCATAATAAGTAGAATATGTGTTGGAAGATGTCATGTCAATGTTCTTATACATGTTCCTAAATTAATTACAAATGCCCACGAATTCAACCCAATTTAAAATTAAAACTACAATAGAATTTAAATAACAGATTTTTAATTCAAAAGAAAAATATTGATTTATAGAGTAAACAGTATTTTGAAATCTAGTGACTTTACTTGTCGGACGTCTATAATCTATGATCTAATCTACTTATTTATTATTTTAGTGTTTAAAAAATACGTCATTAAATTCATAACATATCAGTCAGAAGCTACTGTCGGGACTTGAACCCGAAATTCCCAGTTTCCGGCTGGTTGAGTTGCCACTTACTCGGGTTCAAGTCCCGACAATGGCTTCTGATTTTTTCCTTATATATCTTATAACAATCGTTTGACGTTTAACAATGGCATAATATGCTGACTGATATGTTAAGAAATACTATTCACTACCTAGTGGATGCCTTGTGGATTAAAAATTCATTGTTGAATTAATTAATAATATATTACCCAGTATAATATATATTTTACAGATAACGGCGATCGTGGCGCTTGCACACTCAATTTCTTGTATGACAGTTTGGCTTTCGACGTTGTCGTTCTTTCTGAGAATGAAATCGCACACTCCTAACATAATTATCACCATCGTCGGAACGCTGCTGTTATTTATGGCGGTGATCGGTTGCTGTGGCTTGTGCTGTCACATGTTTTGTAATATCCTGGTAATTATTTATCATTATTACTTCCCACCTCTACTATGGTAGGGAAGTAATGGATTTAGTCCGAAAAAAATATTTCGAGATTTTAATAGATTTTCACGTTTTGAGACCCTAGCAATCGTTTAAGATCATTTTCTGACTGATGTCTGCATGTGTGTGTGTGTGTGTGTGTATGTGTGTATTTGGTCAATTTTTCGCCTTCGATATCTTAAGAACGGAACAACATACGGGCATGCCGATTGTTCTATTGTGTTTATCAGCCTTTAACTTAGATCTGATTAGATTTTGAGTCAAATCGGTTCAGTGGATCCTGAGATATTCAAAAAAACGTCCTCAATGTCACGTATTAACATAGGTAAAAAAAAATATAAATGAATTCTAGATGTTATAATATGAAAAAAATGTAAATATTTTTTTTCTCTAAAATGTATAGTTTTCGAGAAAAAAAATATTTTACTAAAAAAAATTAAAATTGTACGTATAAATCAAGGTAACCATGATTTTTGCTATATTAAGCTAGCCATCAGTAAATCACCAAACAAAAAAGAGGGCCATGCTTTTTTCAAAGAATAAAAATTAAATTGTGTTTTAAAGACCACCAACAGCTAAGGTTATTTGGGCCTAGTCAAAGAATAAAAAAAAAGAGTGTTTATTTTTTGCAAATATTTACTAGGTAAGTATAGGACTGGTCATCAGTCGATTTTTTTTTAAGATAAATTAATAAGATTTATACGGCTGAATTGCAATTGAAAATTTTTCGTTGGAAAGCAGCCAATTATATAATTGATTCCAAACATATCGGAAAAAATCATTTTACCAACCATAGTCACAGTCAGGATTCTAACCTGAACCTTTCCACTTTCGCGCCGGAATGAGCTTACAGTACTCAACCGTGACATGATTACCAAACTAATATTTTCCTTATATGTAGTGAAAATCTATTGATTCCGAAGCATATAAGGAAAATATTAGTTTGGTAATCATGTCACGGTTGAGTACTGTAAGCTCATTCCGCCGCGAAAGTGGAAAGGTTCAGGTTAGAATCCTGACTGTGACTATGGTTGGTAAAATGATTTTTTCCAATATGTTTCGAATCAATTATATAATTGGCTGCTTTCCAACGAAAAATTTTCATTATTTTTTAATATTTATAATCAGGGAACGCCCATAAAACACGTAACGCTTTTTTCTAGAATATTTGGACCCCTTTCGGCCTTCCCCCACGTATCTCTTTGCATTGCATGTGACCCCCCAACCCCCATGTAACGTCATGTAGATTGTAGACAATAGAATCGTAACCCTCCTCACTTAAAGAGTTACGTAGGTCATGGACGTTCCCTGATAAGCGCCATGACTGTTAATAATTATTGAAAGTATTATTTTGAAATTTTCAGTATAACTGCGGTGTATTACTTGTGATAAGTTTGACAACAGCTTTATTAATAGTTACTTCACTTCCAAAAATGTCTACAATTCGTGTAATTCGAGAAGACTTTAAACAGTTATTTAACTTTCAAAATGACGTTCCGCACATTTGGGCGAGAATTCGCGTCGTCGAAAAGCAGGTAAATTTAATCTGTGGGAAGGTACCTCAAAGCATATGAATAAACTATATTTAATTATCTGGTATGTGGCGGCACAACCAGAGCTGAACTCACTCGATTTTTTAACAGACTTCAAAAAAGGAGATGGTTCTCAATTCGGTTGAATTATTTTTGTTTGTTACCTCAGAACTTCGTCATTTATAAACCGATTTGGAAAATTCTTTTTTTATTTGAAAGGATATACTTTCAGATTGGTCCCATAGAAATTTTATTTAAATCGGTTTAGTAGTTCGGCTGATTTTAATAAAAGTGAGTAACGGCGTGTGATTCCTTAAGGTAAATGTCACTTTTTGACACATCACACAGCGTAAGAAAGTCGGTTTAATAAAAATGAGTATGGGCGTGTGATTCCTTTAAGGTAAATGTCACTTTTTGACACATCACACAGCAAAAAAGTAAGTTATAGTTTGCAGAAGTGAATCTATTGGAAAGAGACTAAACTGCGTATTGTAAAGCCACTAAAACGTAAAAAATAAAAAACCTTTTAACAAAAAAAAAACCTCCTTCAAAAAGCCACTTAAAAAGAGGAAAAAAAAATTCGGGTCGCAGTGCCAAAACCCTGCCGACAATATAGTGTATTTGCTAATACTAGCATTGCGGTTTTATTATGTTTGTTTTTGGACAAAATAAAAAATTTAACCCCTTAATACATCCCTTAAAATAATATTTTTTTCTTAATTTCAATATTTTTATCAATGCAACCTCGGTACCAAATTAAATACACCCTTCAGTAAGTAAAGCACTATCCGCAAACTAGTGTTTTCATAAAATTTGTAAGTCCGGTCCTGTCGGGCCGATTTTATTAAAATTTTAGCAGTACATTTTAATCGTTACTGGTTAAATTTCAATTTTGAAACGATTCTGAGAATTTTTGGGCCCAAAAACATTTTTCAACCCCTAAAAACCACCCTTAAAATGGTCCGATTGGGCCCATTTTAAATAGGCTTCGTGCGGTGATGGATTTCAACGTGCCAAACAAATTTCGTCAAAATCAATTAACTCTTTCGAAAGTTATAGCCCGCACACACACACACACACACATATATATATATATATATATAATAATCCAAATATAAATATATATTATTATATATAATATAAACAGACATTTCCAAAAATGGTGCCAAAGTGTTCAGGAGGCTATGAAACATCGAGAAATTTTGGTCCGACCCCTAGGTCCCGCCATCCGACCGACGCCAATGTATGTGCCATATGGCAAATACACTAATAATGAAATTTTGAGATCTGCGCCAATTTAATAACATATGATGTCGGTTAAAAAGTATAGTAGAGTGATTAATATTTTCTATTTAACCGACTTCATATTTTATTAAATTGGCGCAGATCCCAAATTTCATTATTTTCCTCTTTTCAGTAGCTTTTTGAAGGAGGTTTTTTTATATTAATTGTTCAGTTTCATTGCTGTGGAATTGATTCAGCTGAAGACTATGGATTATACGATATTATCATATATGTTAATGGTACCGACTTACCCGACAGTTGCTGTGAAGCAACTATATGTTTGCTCGTTGCAAAGAACTATTACAAAGATGGCTGCGCGAAAATTATAGCAGAGACTGTGCTCGAGGTTTTCGCTTATACGTCCAATATTAGTATTTGGTCACTCGCTTTAATGGTAAGAAAGGTATTGCCGAATTAATTTATCAAAAGCAATCGCTCATCTGTTTGACCATTAAAAAGTATCAATATAGGGTAGATATTGGGATCCGTCAAATGGGTGGAGCTTAAAAAACATGGCGCAAAGGGGGGGACATTTTATATACGGGGTATACTTTTGCGTGTAATTTTGTGATTTTCAAAGTGATAAGAAATAATAAATATAACTGCAATTTGCAATTGAGCCGGTACGAATCCTAAACAAAGGAATTTCGTTGAAGGAGAACGGAATCTCAATGCCGGACATATTATAAAATGTGTGAAAAAAACAAGATAACTGAGCTGTCAAAAGTAGTAATCTTTACGGCATATTGCTTAAAAACATCAAAATTAAAAGAAAAACTCCACGAAATTAATCATCCGTTCAATGCTTCTTTAAGGCAGGGTTAGGTGAATAATGTAAACACATAACTGCACATAATATGTTATATTGTAATAAGTAGGTAAGTTACTAACCTCAAAATATTTGTATACAAAGTTAGTCCTATAAATTTGTCAATCATCAAATGATTTTACTATTGTAGTACAGTATGATAATAAGTACATCTAATTATTAATATAAAATATTTTTTTAATTCATAAATACAGTTTTTCCACATTTCATTAGAAAATAATTCGTTGTAAAGTAAGTTTTACAAGGCAATAACTGACAGTGTTTAATGCCATGATATTAGAAAACGTCGCGAATTCCATTTACGATAAACTTTTTGTTTATTTTACTTGTTTTATATTTGTAATAAACAATTTCACGATAAATTTGCACTGTTAGCATGTAAAATTTTCTCTCGTTTTGAGTACAATGTAATTAGTTGTCATGTCCATCGTAACTATATATAAGAGATTAATGGGAACTTGGACCGTGGGTTGATTGAAACTCAGTTAAAGTTTTAATTCGCAACGTTTCGTCTATATTTTAGACTTCTTCAGGCTCTTAAAACATAACACGAGTATGTCAGTAATAATCTGTAGTCATCATTCATTTACAGCGATAATATAATATTCAAAATTCTTTTGAAAGAATTGATCATAATAATTTCATTAAAATTCATTTGTTCAACAGACACAATTTTTTCTTTTTTTCTTTTTTTTTTTATTTTTTTTTCTTTTTTTTTATTAAAAAAGAAAAAATTGTGTCTGTTGAACAAATGAATTTTAATGAAATTATTATGATCAATTCTTTCAAAAGAATTTTGAATATTATATTATCGCTGTAAATGAATGATGACTACAGATTATTACTGACATACTCGTGTTATGTTTTAAGAGCCTGAAGAAGTCTAAAATATAGACGAACCGTTGCGAATTAAAACTTTAACTGAGTTTCAATCAACCCACGGTCCAAGTTCCCATTAATCTCTTATATATTTGAGTACAATTTTGTGCCACCAGATGTCATATGCTCATTTGACGGATCCCAATAGGGTAGGCATAGGTATGCATGAAAACAGTTTTTTCGCTATATTTCTACCCTCGAAGCATCCCAACGGCTGGACGGATTTTAAAAAATGAGGTGTCTATCGATTCGTCTAAACCGTGCGATGGTTATAGGCTAGGTTTTGTTTTTATAAAACCAAAATGGCGGCAGTAAAATACAAAATGGCGGTAGAGACGAAAAAAAATATTGCAAAAAAGTATTTATACACTTCAGGAACTAACAATATATTGATAAAACAAAACTAAAAAGTTGTCAATAAAAAATTATTAAAAAAAAACCGGCTGCGTAAAAATCGAACTTAAAAGATGGAAACAAGATCAAATGATGACATGCAGTTGGAGGCATAGTAGTAACAAAATGAACAAAAATATCTGATGCCTTCGACTGCATCATTTGATCTTGTTTCCATCTTTTAAGTTCGATTTTTACGCAGTCGGGTTTGTTTTTTTTAAATGACTTTTTTATAAATTTTATTTTTCAGTGCATCGCTACTATACTAAAGATTTTTGAATCGAAACAAACGACTAACATTGACGTTGTGGGGCATGCGCCGTCAGCATTTCAATTGAACATGCGCTATTCTCGTCATGCAATTTATCAACAACGAAGACGTTATAACGGAGATAAGCGGCAAAAAAATGATGAAGATGAACATCGCCATAAAAGCGATGAAAATAAAATTCGGCATAAAAATGTTGAACAGGAACAAAACGAAAAATTACATAGTATTTTAAATAAATCATCAACATCTAAAAGCGCCCCGCAAGATAGTAATGTTAGTGCAGGACGCAGTTCCGTTGGTAAACATGGACCGAATGAAAAATTACAGGATAGTTCAAATAAACCGTCATCGTCAACGAAAAATGTTCCGTCGCAAAATCGTGTCAGTGAAAACAGTACCGTATATTATTCTAATCTAATTAGTACAGTGAGATCTATATTTTCACCTACAGCGTCCGTTCAACCGCCACCGCCACCGCCGCCGCCGCCGCCGCTTAATTTGTCCCCGAGTACGTCTCAAGCTTCTCGTTTGAGCAATGTTTCTGCACTGTCGACTCTTTTCCGAATATTTCCGAAGAAATAACTAATTCCGAGATTTTTTTTATGTCATCAACCAATGGATGTGCGGTAATATGATCGATACAAATTTTGTTTTAGTATTAGACGGAGAGCTGGCGCCGTTTTTTCTCATGCGTCAAGTGTATACGCAGGGCAAAATAATATTAAAAATACCTGCACACGTCTTCCTCATTTGAGAATCTGTAAGTCTGGAAGCCTTTCTCCCTTGTGTTTTAGGTGGCAGGTAGACAGGTAAAATATGAATTTTTCATGTATCTAATAATGAAACCCTTTTTTACCCGACTGCGCCAGAAGGAGGGTAATGTTTTCCGAGTGTATGTATGTATGTATATTTCTTTATCACGCTCTGTAGCCTAAACGGCTTGACGGATTTTGAAAAGTGAGGTGTCATTAGATTCGTCTGAGTGAAATAGGGTACATGACGTCACGGAAAATTCAATATGGCGGACGCTAGACGCCATTTTGTCAGAATGCAAAAGTAATTTTCCTTCTAAATACATTGATTAGGTACCAAAATCAAAACAAAAGAAAGGTTTCGTTGACATTTCAAACAGGGTACATGACGTCACGGAAAAATCAATATGGCAGGCGCTAGACTCCATTTTGTCAGAACGCAAAAAATCGGTAAAACCTTGTGTGTGGGGTATCAAATGAAAAGGCTTGATGAGTAGATTCAACTAAAAGGAAGGAAATAAAAAATTTATTAAAAAAACAAAAAACCCGACTGCGTAAAAATCGAACATAAAAGATGGAAACAAGATCAAATGATAACATGCAGTCGGAGGTATTTCGTTTCAATTTGTTACTGCTATGCCTCCAACTGCATGTTATCATTTGATCTTGTTTCCATCTTTTATGTTCGATTTTTACGAAGTCGGGTTTTTTGTTTTTTTAATAAATTTTTTATTTAATTTATATTAATGGGTAATAATTTAGAATACATAAAAAACATTGTCTTGTCGATTAATCAATCTTATCATGTCGTTGGACTTACATATAATTAAAAAAAACATTTTTTTCATGTATCTATCTACGTTTCTGGCATATTTTTTTACATAAAGGTGACACATCTATTGTAATTCTAAAATGTCAGACCAAAATGTTAATGCGAACGCTTCGGAAAAAATTATTACAGATTCTCAAATGGAGAACACTTATACAGGGATTGTTGAGATTATTTTGCCTTACGTAGACACTTAAGAAAATCCGTCGCTGCTTCTTAGACTATAAATTTAGACTTTCATTTAACGCCAACCGACACAAAAGTTCCAAAATGTACACTTGATTAAAAGAACTGATTTTAAATGAGTCCGATGATTTCTTCCAGCTAATTTGCGACGAAATACGACCTTCGTAGAATTTGGCGACTTCGTTTTAAAAAGATAAGTCTACTCAATTATCGTGCTTCGGGTTTAACGAGCATTCTTATGGTATTTCCAAAATGGCCATCAAGAATATTAATTCAGAGTTAATTCTTAAACATATTTTTAATTGATAAAAATGTTTCATTCGGATCGAAACGCGTTTAAATATTATGTACATTATAATTAATATTTCAATAAATCTGAAAAGATGATGGCAATTCTACTCTTTCACAAGCTTTTTAAAAAAAAATTGTGTTTTAAAGACCACCAATAGCTAAGGTTATTTGGGCCTAGCACCAATTCATATTTTCAATTTATTATTATTTTTTTTTAATAATAAATTGAAAATCTAATTGAGACTTTTACCAGCTCGCGGGCTAGAACCCGGGAACTGGGGACTTGTAATCAAGCTTTTTTATTAACTTCACTAATTGATATAGCGTTTTCAGCTGGTTACACTTTGTTACACTAGGCCGCACTAGTGTAAACTTTCATCAAGAACCGTGTTCGACTGGTCAGTGTAGATAACAGTGCTACAGTGTATCGCGTTCGGCTGGGCGTCGGTGGGATGCTAGTACGTGACCTTCAGTGTTACATTTTTATCATCGTCGCAAGGAGGTCGTATAAAGAAAGTTCAACATGACAGCGGTAATGACAGAGTGACGGCCTACACGAAGAGCGTGTACACTACTCAGCACTGACACGGTGCTAGTGTTACACTCGTGCAAAACTACGCGCCACTATAGTGTCAAAAAGCGCTTACCAGCTGAAAACGCTCTTATTAGGGTCAAATAATAATAATAAAAAAAGGGTGTGGGTCTCGGGACATCAAAGAAAACATCAAAGAAAACGTTATTGAACTCGGTGGTATTTTCTATGTAGTAGTATATATTTTTTCAAAAGCAGCAACTAACTGTTATGCTGACGTAATCCTATATACTGTACTGTAACACCGCGTGTGTTACAGTGAACTCCTGAGCCAAGAGAGAGAGAGAGAGAGAGAGAGAGAGAGAGTGCCGCAGTGGTGGGGAGAACAGCAGTGAAGGAGCGGACCAAACATTTCGTTGCATATTTCCCCTCACGCGGCTGTTCACAGCCCGACATAAGATGTTTCACATCAAAAAAATATCCAAAATTTGACAAGTGATTTCTGCTACAGATAATATATTATGTGAGTAAATACGAAGGGTTTGATTTGATCATTTCTCGTTGAACGATGTTATTTTAGGTATATAACTATCTGTCTGCTTTTAGATTCATGACCGGTCAGTGTCTGTCTCTCTCTCTCTCTCTGTGTGTGTGTGTCTGTATGTGTGCTACCTCAACTATAAATTACCATCGAATGTGCCATTAGTCAATATTGAAGGGTCACTCGGGAGTTTTGCTTTTGTTTCGAATTAATCTATCACACTCTGATTTTACAGTTCTGCAAAATCAATAATGCGGCTTGTGAGAGAGAAAGACTTACTTCGGATAACTTATTCAATTTAAACTTATTGGCAATCAGCCATTTTCCTGAGACTACTTCTTTCAATTATCCACGAGAGGCAGCACTTGTGGTAGGTACAAACATTATTTATTCACCATTAGTGTCGTGTCATTTTAGTGGTATAACTTAATTATTAAATTAATTTAATAAATTATTAAATAAATAATGAATATTACATTAATTTAATAATTAAGTTATACCCCTAAAATGACACGACAGTAATGGTGAATAAATAATGTTTGTACCTACCACAAGTGCTGCCTCTCGTGGATAATTGAAAGAACTATTCTCAGGAAAATGGCTCATTGAATCGAACTGTAGGTGGCAGCATGGGCAATATTCTAAGCGGGACAACCTCCTAATTTTCTGAATTCAAATTTCAGATAGTAAGTATTTATATATACAAATAAAAAGATAAAAAAATGTATAATAATCTACAAAAAATCTTTACTTATAATTATTAATTTCTCAGTTAAGAAATTATCTACACTTTTTCTCAGTTGATTTTAATCCGATAACAAAAAAGTGTTTTTAAAGACCACCAACAGCTAAGGTTATTTGGGCCTAGCACCAATTCATATTTTCAATTCATTATTTTATTTTTTTAATAATAAATTGAAAATCCAATTGACACTTTTGCCAGCTCTCGGGCTAGAACTGGAGACTTGTAATAGAGAAGCTATAGCAACGCCATGTAAACAACAGCATTGCTACACTCTCGGGCCTCGGCTATTCTCAAGCCCTATAACAAAAAAGATTATAACATATGGTGGGAGCGCAGGTATACATGGTGGAAGCTATGAGCGTTATATAATAGTGCTACAGTGACACCACTGTAATTTTCGGTTTCTGATACGACTTTCAGCTTTATAAATCTAGATTTAAGAATGCCATTTGTTTTTTCAGCTCTTCCGTTTAGTTGAAAACAAATGACATTCTTAAATCTAGATTTAAAGCTCTGAAAGTCGTATTAGAAACCCGGCATTAACAGCTAAAAATCGGTTAAACCTTTTTCTAAATCAATTAAAACTACGAACCGTTAAGTTATCTAGTTGTTTGAAAATATCCCTATATTATTAAACGAGCAAATCTTGTATATATTATGTACTTATGTACCTATATAAATATTTGCTCGAAAACGGCTCTAACGATTTTGATCAAATTTACCGAAAAGGGGTTTCGAGGGGCAAAAAATCGATCTAGCTAGGTCTCATCCCTGGAAAAATTCGTTTTCTTATCGATTTTATCATTTTAAAAAACAGTTTTTTTAACGTTATAAAACAGTGTCGTATGGTGAATAGGCTTTGGAAAAAATAAACTATTTTCATTATTTATATCAAATTACTCTGACAGTCAATCTTTAACTTATTAAAATAATCAGTAATTATTTGAAAAGTAAAAAAATAACAACAATAAAATCAAAACATAATTATACTTACATAATTATGTTTAGATTTTATTGTTGTTATTTTTTTAACTAATATTTAAATAAATAGGTATATTACTTTTATATTACCTATATAAAATATGTAAGTACATACGTTATGTAGTATGACGTATAATAATATTATCTACTTATATAGGTATGTAATTTTTTTTCTTAAAAACGACTAACGATTTTGATGAAATGGGAACTTTAAGTAGGTACTATTTTTTTTGAACTCATCCGAGCAAAGCTCGGTCATCCAGATATTATATTTTTAACAAAGTGCAATAAAACTCTGGAAAAAATGTGAAATATTTTTATCGATACTGACTTCTGCAAGATTAATGAATGATTAACTGCTTTTGTTTTTCATTGTTTTCATAACAAAAATAAGTTTCACGTTATAATTAATGGCTTCTGTGTTCATGTCATATTGTTTTATAATTAGAAAAATTTACGAACCATAATAAAAACCTAAAATTAATTTTTCTAAGAAAGAAAATTATACAAAAGGCCGTTCCATAAAGATAACGGCTTTTTGTTATGAAAAATTTAAAAGGAACAGTTTAAACATTTGAAATAAATATTAATTCGCGTCTGACAAAACTTCAAGTGAAAACTGAACAATATATTTTAGCATTATGCTTACCTTTGTAAACTGTCATTCGTGAAAAACATATATTTCGTGCACTTTTACCTTCATTCAACGCTTTGTTCCGTTGCTACGACCTCCTCGGGTAGTTCGCGACTAAGCCCAATAGAGGGCTTCGACTTTAATGTCAGACGCGAATTGGGCCCGAGACTAGCCGAGCGTGTAACGATGCCGTTTTCTATATTATGGCATTTCCATGGCCCCTCTATTACAAGCCCCCTGCAGTTCCCAGATGATCCGGTAACTATATAAGCTATAGACGCTAATGACCTTAGATGTCGACGCGTCTGTAATCTACAATAAAATAAATAAAAATAAATAAATAATTTATAGGCTATAGTTCTGTCTATATCGTTTGTCACTGACTGCTGTTGGCTAAGTGACAGGACACGGTATGCGTGCAGAACAAGCAATAACGATCTCTCGATCTTTTGAATTGTGGACAACAGAAGTCATTAGCGTCTGGCCGAGAGTATAGCAATGCTGTTGTTTATATGGCGTTGCTTATGGTCCCTCTATTACAAGTCCCCAGTTCCCGGGTTCTAGCCCGAGAGCTGGTAAAAGTGTCGATTGGATCTTCAATTTATTATTAAAAAAAAAATAATGAATTGAAAATATGAATTGGTGCTAGGCCCAAATAACCTTAGCTGTTGGTGGTCTTTAAAGCACAATTCAATTCAATTAGCGTCTGATCTCTCAAGCTTATTACGAGATATAGAACAATATTAGATATTTTTTAAAATTGGAAAAATGAATTAGTGCTGGACTCAAATAACCCTGGCTGAAAGAGAAAATAAATATTTGTATTTTACGTGAAATGTGTCAGAAAAAAATTCACCCGAATTTAAATTTTGAGAATTACCGTTAGACACGCTGATGACCTCAGCTGTCGAGCGTCTATAATCTACAATGTAATTATATAATAAAATTAAGAAAAATCGCAGGATAGCGGACAAAATATTTGATTTATTAAATGTACAACGTTTCGTCTATAGATTTAGACTTTTTCAAGTACATACATAAAAATAACAATATTTATGAAAATTAATATTAATTACTAACCATAGCAATTACCCTATCTTATGTTAATTGCTATGGTTAGTAATTAATATTAATTTTCATAAATATTGTTATTTTTATGTATGTACTTGAAAAAGTCTAAATATATAGACGAAACGTCTTACATTCAATTAAATAAATCAAATATTTTGTCCACTATCCTGCGATTTTTCTTAATTTTATTATAATCACAATGGACACGATTTCTAATATATGTAATTATATAATGGTTTTAATTATTTAAACAAAAGTTAATTTTAAATTCAAAATGGTAGGTAATTAATTCCGTTTGAAAATGGCCAATCAATTTGCAATCCAGAAATAGGAATTGTAAATTTCAATGAATTGAAAAACGCTTTAAAAATTGCCTAAATTGAATTGTAAATGCTTTCTCGACTTCTGTTGAGTGAATGATGGCACGAAACAAGGACGGCAGACATCCGTTCTGTGAATCTGTCTTTGTCTAACAGTTGCGAGAATAAAAATATCATGAGGGAAACTCTGACAGGGACAAAACGGCTCTAACGATTTGGATGAATTTTATTTAAGAGAGAGTGAGATAGAGTATAGATTATAGACGATCTATAACTCGGAGATCATTCGAGTCGATTATATTATCGTAATTTGCCCGTAAACTTTCAGCCCGATCCGTTGGACTCCGCATGAAATTAAGGTAGCTCTGTTAACAGAACGCAACCTAAATTGCTTCCTATCTTATTCGTTGGAATCAGCTGCTGCTTTGCTACCATTGCGATTTATCAGTGTGCGCTGCAGATATATAGATACTTTCTATACATTTACTGTAATGCTCCGTGTATATATGTGGTCACAAGGCAAAAAGGTTTACGTTAGATTTTCAATACAATAAACTCTACGATGTGAATTCAGAATAGGAGCTTGGCTACGATTTATTTATTGTAGATTATAGACGCGTCGACAATTTAGGTCATTAGCGTCTTAATTACATCAAATAACATATCATTAACTTCCCATTGGAAGTTATTGTAATGGGTCCGAAAATCGAAATCAAAATGTATAACAAATTTTTATGTTTCAAGGTCACTACACTATTTTTAGAAAGATGTCTCTGTGTGTGTATGTGTGTGTGTGTGTACGTATGTACGTACGTGCATACATATGTGTCCATTTCTTTCTAAGACGAAATCTCGGGAATGAAAAATGATATCGACTATATACGTTAGGGTGCCAATCGACGCGTATTAACGTAAATATGATCTGAAAGAAATTTTTTCAAAATCGGTTCTTTTTTCTTAACCAAATAGACTCCAAAAAAGTAGATTTTATACAATATCTCGCGAATAAAAATTATATCGACTTCGTAAGGGTGTCAATCGAGGTGTGTTAACGTCATTTTGATCCGACATAAATTTTTAAAAATCGGTTCAGCCGTTTTTTTTTATTTTTTTAATTATTGTTAAAAATAAATAATAATTATGTTTTAATGATTACTTTTCTGTGTAATATCTAATTTAATTATTATTATTAAATATTTATCAAACTGGGAAATTCGTCGTGTGGGTCTCAAGGGCCGCACTTTAGTTCTAATAAACGACTCACGGCTTGTTTAAAACTAAATGACATCATAAAACGTCCATGAGCGAAGTGGGAATTCGAACTCAGGACAGGTTACTCCGAAGGCCATAGCACGCTGACCATTACACCAAGCTTTCCTCTCGTTAAGCTTCTCGAAAGATCTTACGGAAAATCTATGACCCCGTTCGAAATGGTGAAGAATGGTGCTACACCTATATTATACCTATAGTTCGATGTAGGTTTAAAAAATGTTCATGATGCTAAATTTCGTTTAAATTGGTCCACAAATTTTGCTGCAACACGGCACAATCGCACAGAAAAACAAATGCGCCGTTCGGTCGTTGGTCCGAATGGACTGAGTGCCTTCTCACGAGGGTCCAGGACTGGTCAGGACGTAGTTTATTGCGTTTTAAAGACCACCAACAGCTAAGGTTATTTGGGCCTAGCACCAATTCATATTTTCAATTCATTATTATTTTTTTTAATAAATTGAAAATTCAATTGACACTTTTACCAGCTCTCGGGCTAGAACCCGGGAACTGGGGACTTGTAATAGAGGAACCATAGCAACGCCATGTAAACAACAGCATTGCTACACGCTCGGCTATTTTCAAGCCCTATAGGACGTAGTTTAGATGTTTGGAAGGCATACTGAGTTTCAGTCGTTCGGTCAATAAATAAATTGCAGAGGACAGCCTGGAGCAATGATTAACGTGCTGGCCTTCGGATTAAAATGTCATGGGTTCGAATCCCACATTCGTTCATGGATGTTTTGTGATATCATTAAACGCTAATGCCCTTAATTGTCGAGTCTATAATTCGACTTAGCCCATTTTACCTCGCCTCTTTAGATATAAGCACCCGCTGCCGATATAGAAGGTCTCTGCGTACACAACGGGCAGTAGCTCTCTCCTATGTACAAAACGGCGCTCTCCGACAACATATTCCAGGTGATCCGGCGGTGAGTTTCGCGTATTCACCAGACGCGAACAGACGCGGAGAACGCCGTTTCCGCCGTTAAACTTTCGCCGAACGTCAATCTGTCTGTCTCACCGTTCCACTTGTGTGTTGTCGCTGTATTATTCTACATCCAAAAACATATGACTGCTTTCGGATCAGGTAACTCTAGTTACTTACAGATAATGATTTATCGATTTTTTGTTTCACGTTTCACTTGTTCTTAGCCGTATAGAGAGCCAGAATGTCTGTTGTTTATTTACTACCTCCGCCGACATCGAATGAGTATTTGAATACAGAAAATTACTTTCTATGTTGTAATATTATTGTTTGTTGTTTGGATGCCACATGTAACGGTCATTGTCTGATAGTTTTTTTGTATAACGTTTATTTGTATCCGATTTTTACGCTTTTGTTTATATTGACTAAAGGTACGTGCAGTATGGAGCTGGGATTCTAGATGGTAGCGTAGATCATAGCAGGGCTTGCTTAAATTAATGCATTGTTATATATACGAGCGTACACAACGAAGCAGTGAGTGTAGCAGGTATAAGCGCTGGTACAAGAGCTGCTAGATACAAGAATGTATCTCACCATTTTTTCAGCGCGCTGACTACTACAATCAACGTGTGACAACTGTCAAATGGCCGTTACAAATTTCTGAATGGATGTGACTAGTTTAATAAATGAAATTTTGCCAGTTTTTATTTAATTTGTTTTGAGTTTTTTCTAAGACGTATTTAAAAGTGTTAGGTTGCATACGTAAGTATTCAAAAAACCGGTTTGAGTAAAATTTTAATTCTTGGTATAAATGATGAAATTCGCCATGTTTAGATCGTTTTCTATTAATAGGGTGGACATGATAGCTCCTACCCAAATTTGTATTTAAAATATACCATTTTGTAGCAGAAGAACACAAATATTCGTCTTCGCTATCTGACATTTCAAACGCGATTTAAGCTTGTATCAATGCTAGTATCAAAGCTTCGTTGTGCAAACCTATAAGCGCTTATAAGGGCTTGAGAATAGCCGAGAGTGTAGCGGCGCTGTTGTTTACATGGCGTTGCTATGGTTCCTCTATTACAAGTCCCCAGTTCTCGGGTTCTAGCCCGAGAGCTGGTAAAAGTGTCAATTGGATTTTCAATTTATTATAAAAAAAAATAAAGAATTGAAAATATGAATTGGTGCTAGGCCCAAATAACCTTAGCTGTTGGTGGTCTTTAAAAACACAATTCAATTTTATAAGCGCTTATAATTTCAGCCACCATCTACCATACATGCTACCATCTAGAATCCCAGCTGCATTCTGCTAAAAATTTCGCAAAGGATGAGGCGCTTACGACCTCACTTGTCGAGCGTTTATAGTTTAAGACTGTCCTATTTCTAATTGCATTTCAAACATGGCATGACTATGTTCTGCGTTGGATCGAAGTGAAGTCCAGTCGTTTTTGCGTGATGTCCGATCAAAATCATAAAATTTTGTTTCATTTCGTCTCGTCTCCTTATTTATAAACTTTGGAAGACAATTTTTGAATTGAGTATATTCTATCTTTAAATTTTTTAAACATACTTTTTCACAATGCCGCTATTGAAAATTCGAGTTTCAACCCTAGGGATGAAAATTTTCAATTGTCACTGTTTTATAACGTTGTTAAGAGGGAGATAAAGCGATTCGCATATAATATTCGGAAACGCCAAAATAACAGACATAACCCCACATAATTTTCACATAGATCTGACAGATCTAATATTTTTGCGGCTTTTTAGCGCGCCCAAATTGCAGGCACCTCAAATCGAATTGTCAATAGAGTTGTTGCGAAAAATAATATGCAATTACTCGGTATGAAACTTGGCGTTTGCAACACGTGTGGTTGCATGCCCCATTGCCCTCGTACCTCGGGCAGCAAACTTCACACTGGTTGCAAACGCTATGTTTCGACCCTTGTATTGCAGTATACTTTTTTTCTAATTCCCGCAACACGCTCCTGGGAAAACGCGTTCCTTTTTAGCTTTAATTGGGAATATTCTACAAATATTTTAATTTCGTCTACAAATAAAAATAATAAATGTTATTTAATTTCAAACAATTACGCATTTTCTTTTAATTAGTGTGTTTGCCATATGGCACATACACTACTGGCGTCGGTCGGATGGCGGGACCTAGGGGTCGGACCCAGTGGCGGATTTGATCGTGATGGCACCCAAGACCCATATTGATATGCCGCCTTTCTTGTAACGTCAAAGTATATATATTATTAAGAAGGCGCCTGAACCTAAACATTTTTCCCGGGCGCTGGAAAGTCAAAATTGATTAAGTTTTCTGTCAACGAATAATATAAGGTTTTTTTTTTGGAAAAATTTTTGCAGCCAAAATATTTATTTGAAAGAGTTATATTTTATATTAAACGTTTCGCCTTTTTGGGCATCATCAGTAATATTCTGAAAAGTTATACATATATATACATTAAAAAGAAAAAGTTATAATACAGTATTTGAAAATAAAGATAAATGAATGAATTAGAATCAAAATACTTACATTTTATAGTGAAGTTATGATTTATGAACACTGTTAGAAACGATATTGTTATTAGCGAGGGTTTTAGACAACTGTTTCAAATTTCAAAATGAAGGAAAATTATGGAAGCTATTGTAAGTGTATTGTTGTATTTGTATGTATGAGTGTATACATGTATTCAGGCGTACCAATTGTATAGATAAAGGAAAAACTTTAGGAAGTGTAAAGTACTATTGTTTTAGAAGTACTATTGTATAGATGGGTTTTTTTTTTTATTTTTATATAATGAGGGGTGTATTTGTTAATTTTATTTAATTGGATTTTTTTTTTCTTTTAGTGTATCAGGTTAAAGTATATTGAATTTAGGTTTTTTATGTCAGTTTTATAATTAATAGCATTATTGTGTTTTTTAATTTGAAGCATTTCATGAACTAGTCTTTTTTTGAAGTTTTTTTCAGTTATTAAGATTTTAGGTGATTTAAAGTTAAAATTATGCAAATTGTCTACTGCGTGGTCACTTAAAGCAGTATTCGGGCTATTAGGTGTAAGTTTTTTTTTTGTGATTGAATTTTTGTGTTGGTTAATTCTGTTTTTTAAATATTGTTTAGTTTGTCCTATGTAAGTGGCATTGCAATCTATACAGTTAATGGAATATATTATTTTGATTCTAATTCATTCATTTATCTTTATTTTCAAATACTGTATTATAACTTTTTCTTTTTAATGTATATATATGTATAACTTTTCAGAATATTACTGATGCCCAAAAAGGCGAAACGTTTAATATAAAATATAATTCTTTGAAATAAATATTTTGGCTGCAAAAATTTTTCCAAAAAAAAAACCTTATAATATCCTCAGCCGTACTAAATTCACTACACAACGAATAATATATTTTTATCTTTTTTAAATCGATGATGTTTCGACATCGATTTTTAGAGTAAACATCACCAATTTGTACATTTAATGACAAACTTACTTCAATTATAATAAAAAATAAAAATATATTATTCGTTGATGGAAAACTTTCAATTTTGACTTTCCAGCTCCAGGGAAAAATGTTTAGGTTCAGGCGCCTTCTTAACTTTGCAGCCCCTCAAATTTTGTCGCTCTATAGACCCGGGCCTCGCGGGCCTAGGCCTAAATTTGTCACTATGGTCGGATCAAATCGAATATAGTGCGAAATTTAGTGTTCGTCTTAATTACATCAATCTAAACGACATCACAAAACATCCATGAGCGAGGTGGGATTCGAGCTCACGACAGCTTGCTCCAAAGGTCATCACGCTGACCATTACACCAAGCTGTCCTCAATAGCGTTTATTTAGCGGTATGACGAAATCTTATTTGAGGTTGGCATTGTGTAATTTTGTAATTCAATATAAAAATAGTGTTTGAATATGCAGAATAAGAAACGGCAAACTACCCGATTTTACGAGGAAGGCATATAAATCAACAAAATATGTGTTGCCCTTCAATCATACTATCGTGAATGTAACTGACAGTAAATCAGTAAAGGGTATATAGATTGGGTCTTTTCTTGCAGTATATTGTGTACAGAAATCAACATATTCTGCGCACACAAAAACAAAATGGCGTACGTCGATTAATGTGTTCTATTCGTTCAAGTAGAATTTTTGATGTGAAACATCTTATGTCGGGCAGTGAACAGCCGCGTGAGGGAAAATATGCAACAAAAATGTATGGTCCGCTCCTTCGCTGCTGTTCTCCCCACCACTGCGGCACTCTCTCTCTCTCTCGGCTTCCGCGCGCTCGGGCACGGGAAGAGAGAGAGAGAGAGAGTATACATACGAACGTACTGTAAAGGAAAAGTATATATATACACGTTTAGGTATGTAATATAGATACTTCGCTGTGTATTTAGTTGCGTTTCTGGCTCAGGCGTGCTCAAACGCCGCAACCGCGTGTGTTACAGTGCAGTATATAGGATTACGTCAGCATAACAGTTAGTTGCTATGCTTTTGAAAAAATATATACTACTACATAGAGAATACCACCGAGTTCAATAACGTTTTCTTTGATATTTCACATCTGTCGGGGGTCCCGAGACCCACACCCTTTTTTATTTACTCTACATAAATTCAAAGTGAAAAAACGATCAAGTGCGAGTAGACCTCGCGCCACGAGAGTTCCGCACCGTTATGACAATTTAATAAAAATTAAGTTTGTCACGTAAATAATTCCCAGATATAGTTTACAACCATCGCGTAGGATGGCGCTTAGCTTGACCGCAGGTTTGCGTCTATAGCTATATGTTTTCAACTTGTCCTCTAGAATCTAGATGGTTTCTACATACACTGTAAGAAATGAGAAGGCCGATTACATAGATTATCGATAGTTCATTTGTAGCCAGCGATTAATCTGGTAATAGGCACACAAAGAGACAATGGCGTCGCAAACAGGTATCGCCTGCACATCGCGTAGATTCCATAAAAACACATTGCGCATGCGTGGTTACTAATTTTACATTAATTTGTTTTGTATTCATCCATTTTATATATGTAACTATACATTTTATTTTGTAATTTTTACACACTTTATTGGAATATTACACAAATTATGTAATTTTAATTTACTTTATGTAAAAATCACAAATTTGTTTAACTTTACAGTAAAAGTCCAAGTTTTTATGAAGTTTTCTGTGTAAAAAAAAATATAATGTAAAATCACTTAGAAAATCGAGCGAATTCTACCTTAACTTTCGAAGTATTTTTACATCCATTTTTTACAGTGTATTATACTTGTGATTTTTTGAAAGGCAGTATCTTTTTGAGTTAGACGTTTGAACTGGATTATGGGGTCGTAGACCTTGGTATTTCATATTAATTTCAACTTGATATCTCTAGCCGTTCCTGAGAAAAAGGGTCTTGACGGACAGACAATAAAAGACAGGCAGACATGTGATTTGGTCTTTCATTTGGCGCTTACCCGAACCCTTTAGGCTTAGCATTAAAAATGGCGACGGGAGAGCTGTATCCGTTTTTTGGCGAGGGGAAAGGACTTGAGGGAGTGGCTTCCATGGTGCAGCTTGAACTTTTACAAATTACCGACGTATTCCATTTGGTCTTGTGGCCAAAAATAGATTTATATTGCAAAGCATTTATAACTTCGTATTATTGTATAGAATATTGATGTTCAGTTTGAATATAATATTCTGGAATATATTACTTTCGGAATATTATTACTTGCTTCGAGATATTTATATATTATATCGGCGTTTCTCAATGTTTTACAAAAAGCCGTCTCAAAAATAATTGAAAACACATCTTTCAGAAAAAAAATTCACAGATTTCGCAATCCTTGCAACCATCGAGGACATTGGAAATGATAACAGCATATATGAAACATAATTAACTGTTTATTATACACACAATATTTATCAATGCACTGTTTAGTTTTGTCAGGAATAACCCTATTATTCTTCTGTTATATACGCGTTCACTTTTGCTTGATTACTTAACTTTTAAATGGATTTTTCTACAGTATTTATTAACATTTGCTCAAAAATAACATCGCAGATCGTCGCAAAAATACCTCTCAATTAACTAGACATGATATAAAACACATTTCGAAAAAATTGCACTTGTTCAATTTTGCATGATTGCTCCTCACTTGATCGCGACACCGTTGTCTTTTGGCCTTGAACGAAAACTCGTAACTCTGCCCCCCTATACGAACATAAACATTTCCAATGTTAAAAACAACTCGAATGTAAGAGCTTTCATTACTGAAAATACATTTATGGAACGACCCACTTGTTTGCCGGAACTGAAAATTCTGTTTCTCTTCTCAAAAGGCGATAATCAGAGCTCATTTCCGCTGTTGGCTTTTTGAAGTTATACTTTTTTTGGAGAGGGTAATGAATTGGAATGACCTCGAGTCAAAAATTACTGACTCAAAAATTAATGAAACACTGACAGGGATAAAACGATTTGGATGAAATTTACTAAAAAGGGATTTTGGAGGGCGTCAAAAAATCGATCTAGCTAGGTCTTCTGCCTTGAAAAACTCGTTTTCTTATAGCTTTTGTAATTTTAATAATCAATTTTTTGACGTTTCAAAATAGAGTAACATTGTAAGCAGGCTTTGGTTACTTGTATGTATAGATTATAGATGTTATAATATCCATGGATTCTATTGATATTAATTATTTATTAACTTCCGATGGAAGTTATTGTAATGGGATTTTGCGAATGAAAAATTTTGACATATCTGGACGCTTTGAGGTCCCTAGAGTCCGAATTTACTGTTTTTAGAGAGATCTGTGTGTGTGTTTTCGTTCGTTCGTTCGTAGGTTAGTGAACTTTTTTTCGGCGCGCATATTATCTCGAGAACAAATCATGATATCGACTCTGCTCCAATTTTTAACTTCCCATTGGAAGATATTGTAATGGGTCCGAAAATCGAAATCAAAATGTATAACAAATTTTTATGTTTCAAGGTCACTACACTATTTTTAGAAAGATGTCTGTGTGTGTGTATGTGTGTGTACGTATGTACGTACGTACGTACGTGTCCATTTCTTTCTAAGACGAAATCTCGAGTATGAAAAATGATATCGACTACGTTAGGGTGCCAATCGACGCGTATTAACGTAAATATGATCTAAAAGAAATTTTTTCAAAATCGGTTCAGCCGTTCTTTTTTCTTAACCAAATAGACTCCAAAAAAGTAGATTTTACGCAATATCTCGCGAATAAAAAATTATATCGACTTCGTAAGGGTGTCAATCGAGGCGTGTTAACGTCATTTTGATCCGATATAAATTTTATAAAAATCGGTTTAGCCGTTTTTTTTTAAATTATTGTTAAAAATAAATAATAATTATGTTTTAATGATTAAAATGATTACTTTTCTGTGTAATATCTAATTTAATTATTATTATTAAATATTTATCAAACTGGGAAGTTCGTCGTGTGGACCTCAAGGGTCGCACTTAGTCCTAATAAACGACCCACCTCACGGCTTGTTAATTTTAAAAATGCTGAGGGGAAAAAATGTAAATATATGAAGTATAACTTCGGACGTGGGAGAGGCACATACCCTTTTTTTATTAACACTACTGCTTTCAGAAGATGTTTCAATCAACTTATTTATTACTGTGTTTGTCTTTTATTTGTATTTACTGATAAAAGCACTTTTTAAAATGAAAAACTTTAACTGACAAGTCATTCAGTGTTTGTAAATATTTGCTTTTGAAACTTTAAAAATGCACGACGACGTCTGACTCGATGCCGGAAATGTAATTTTCACGTAAAAACCTTTTGAAAGCTCAACAAGTTTTCCTGCATACGATGAGAAAGTTCAAAGCACATTCAAAGAACCTCCTCGATATATAATTTACATCGTGTTTAGATTTTCATTTCCCGACACCTGTAAGAGCGTCTGTACAGAGATTGGAACAGAAAAAGCTTCAAGCTTTTTTATAAAACCACGAAGCTTTTTCTGTTCCAATCATAATTTCATCTTTACTTATGTAAAGGTGACATTATGTTTCGACATAGTTATGTAGCAAAACCCCAGATGTTACGCCGCTGGCGACAATAGAATCATCGAGAACAAGTAACAATGGTGAGGTGTGGCCTGATATCGAAGACACAGGTAACCACCAGAATGTTCTGGAAAGCGCGCGAGCGTGGGGGGGTCAAGCTGCTAGTTCTATATAAGCAGGAGCAGTCACCGGAGAAGGAACAACGAGAGTCGTGTGACAGTGTCGATTGGAAATAAATACAGCATATAAATTGTTCAGTGTTATTAAAGCGCTTCAGTTTCGTTTAAGAACTCAGTTGTCGGGCGTCTATAATTTACAATTCATTCATTCATTCGTTTAAGAATTACTGTTCGTGTTATTATTATATAAACAGTATTGACTATTAGAGTTGAGATATATAATTGTTACATCTTATTGTTATCTATTTTTGTTACATTTTTTTAATTATTGTAAATAAATAATTTATTCCACCCACGTAAGAAAACAGTTTTGTTTTTTGTTACAGTTATATTCGAATATAAAACTAGAATATTTTTAACTTCCCACTGTAAGTAATTGCAATGGAGGTCCGATTTTGCGAATAAACGTTTTGAAGTCCCTAGAGTCCGAACCTACCGTTTTTAGAGAAATATCTATGTGTGTGTGCACGTACGTTCGTTCGTGCGTACGTTGGTGAACTTTTTTTCGGCTCACATATCTCGAGAACAAATAATGATATCGACTCCGGACTAATTTTATTCGACGCATAATTACATAATGAACACCTGATTAAGTTTGGAGCGGTTTTTTTTTTGAAGTGAAAACTTCCTTAGTCGCGTTATAGGCAATCTTTGCCTGGGTAGTGAAATAAAGTGACCCGTTCGCGTTCGCATACCCAAAGGTGACTCGGCTGACATACTTATATCATCAAAACGGCAAGCTACACAGTTGCACCGATAGCTAAGTAAGCAGCTCTTTGCGTTGAATGTATAGGGACCTCGGTTCGAAATCTGATGGCACCGTAGAATTTTTCACGTATTTTTTTTTCTAAATTCTACATGATATTTATTTATATTATATTTTTTAATTTTTGTTAGAATCTTTCTTTGACAATAATTATAATTTTTTTGAAACTAAAGGAGGAATAAATTAAAAATATAATTTTAGTATTTTAGTAATAAATTATTTTTAGTTCATAAATGCGCTAATAGATGACACCAAAAAAAGTAGGGTGTGTTCTTATGACCACACGACAGAAGTGAAAACTTTTGATTTTCTAATTTTAAAACATATATATAAGTTTTCACTTCTGTCGTGTGGTCATAAGCACACACCTATTTTCCTTTTTTTTAATCTTTAAGAAGGGCACCCAATGGGAAGTTAGAAGTGTGGTTTTACCCACACACCAAGCCTATTTTTTCTACGTTTTTGATGATATAACTTTGAAAATTTTTATGTAAAATTAGAATTACGATCTTTTTAATCAACTTTGCGGCTTTGTTACTTGAAATTTTTTTAAGTATTATTGTTTCTGAGGTATTTGTCTCAATTCTTTTAAACTTTTGTCTGTGCTGTACCGTAAACAGAACTTTTGTTTTAAACTCCCATTGGCTTCAAGGAATTAATCCCATTTGCGAGACACAAAAAACAAAGGAATAAGAAACTGACATCTTTTCTTGGTAGATAAAAGCAGGGCTCACCTTGGAAAAACGTACAAAACTTAAATGTCTGGCACAAAACTCCTTTACCACTTCAAATACCTGCTTCGGACTTAAGCGTACTTAGAATGTGGATTAAATTAAGGGGGAAGAAATATTATTTACTATAGCGGTTGCCCGTGGCTTCGCTCACGTATATTTAGTATATTGTTAATTTATTATCCCCCCCCCCTGCGAGAAATTCTCCCCCTGCGAAGCAAAGTCGGGCTGGCGGTGTTTAAAATAATAGTAGGATTCCGCCTATACGCTAAAATGCAAAAGAATTTCAGAGGTAGGTACGTTTTGTTACTATCCCACAGGAATAATTCCCCTCGCCGCCGCGAGAAATTTATCAAAGTAAAATATAACCTGTATCACTCAGGAGTGTGGCTTTCTATTAGTGAAAGAATTTTTAGAATCGGTTCAGTAGTTCCACAGATAAGAATTTATGATTTATTACCCCCCCCCCTGAGAGAATCTATCCCCCTGCGAAGCGACGTCGGGCTTAATAGGATTCCGCCAATCCGTAAAAATGCAAAAGAATGTCGTTTTGCTAGTTATATTATATTATTGTAGATTATAGACGCGTCGACAACTCAGGTCATTAGCGTCCTCAACACAACAATTAATAACATATTTGTGTATTAAAATCCGCCAACCGGCATACACAAACCGACTGGTACGAGCTCGGGTCCCTGGGAGCGCTAATTCCCAAAGAACATTGGAATGGAATTGCGATAACAATTTATTACATCCCAATGACCCCCCTGGGGGGTCGTTTTGTTAGTAGTAGAGAACCAATAAAAATTTAATTAAGTATCTCAAAAATTAATTTAAAAAATTGAAAAAAACATGGGGCGGGGGGGCAAAAAATCGATCTGACTAAGTCTCACCCCAGGAAAAATTCACTTTATTATAAATTTTACAATTTTAAAAATCAATTTTTGACTTTTCAAAATAATGTAATATTGTAAGTGCAGACTTCGGATACCATGATATTCATGGATTTTATTAATAGTAATTATTTATTAATTTTAAAAATACTGATAGGTGAAAAGCAAAAATGTAAATGTATGAAGCATAACTTCGACCGCGTGCGCTTATGTGGTGATGAGGCACTTCTTTAATCGCATCTAATTGATTCTATATAGGGAATGCAATCTCGATCTCGCGAGATCTCGAGCCATTTTTCGAGATTTTATCTCGTGGGCAGGCAATCTCGTTTTTGAAATCTCGAACGAGATTTCAAGATCGAACGCGCTTGAAAAAAAACTTATACGTAATAGTTTTTAACAGTCGCGATGATTGATTCTGTTTGTTTCTCTGCATATATTGTTTTAATTATTGTTTTCTTGAGTGAAATTGACAGTTATTTAACTTATAAGAAGCATTAGATGGCTAACAAATTACAAAGTTCAGTGAATACTGAATATATCTAAATTCATACCAAATGTTCGTGAACGTTACTAATAGTAACTTACCCTATGCTTCCTAACTCCTAAGAAGTTATTTCCAAAATAATTAATTGAATTGAAAATAAAACAAAACATTAATTGAATCTTGAAACAAAAAAATTAACGTTTATTTAAGGAAAGTAATGAATAGTAATCATCTGCACAGTGCACTACGCAATAAATCACACACGTACACAGTGACACAGTCACACTGTCCCAAGTAAGTAGATTTTATTAAGTTTAAGTATTTTAGATACAAAATAATACGTTCTTTTTAAAAGTAGGCGAAATCTCGATATTGTTGAGATTAATCGAGATCTCGCCAGACAATCTCGCGAGATCTCGAATTGCCAATCTCGGCTCGAGATTGCATTCCCTAATTCTATATAATTATTTCGAATTCCACGATTTTGTCGAGATTTTCTCGTCTGAACGAAACCCTGATACTTTAATCGTCTCGGCGGTGAAACTATTGAGGACCTCTGCATTCAAAAGTCTAGATACTTCAATGCATAGTACATTATGCTAATTTAATAGTTTGCACCGATTGGTACAGATTATTAGGTTATATTTTTAGTATATCGAGCTAAATTAAAATATTTCAAAAAAAAGAAAGAAATTAAATCAAGGCAATGAAGAAAGGTCAAAGGCTAACAACTTTTAACGCAATTATTAAAATATGCAAAGGCTGAAATAATTTTTTTCAACTGTTCTCACATTAAAACTGGCTGAGGCTGTAACAACGTGTTTTACTTTCTAGGTCTGGGTCACGAGGCAACGTGTCTTATATCGAATTTCTGATATTTTTGAAGTTATACTTCTTTAGCGAGGGTTGTGAATTGGAATGACCTTGAATCAAAAAAAACCGACATAAAAAACCGACTCAAAAATTAATGAAACGCTGACAAGGATAAAACGGCTCTAACGATATGGACGATAATTACTGAAAAAAACTTTTTAACAAAAAAAAAAAACACCTTCAAAAAGCCACTAAAAAGAGGAAAATAATGAAATTTTGAGGTCTGCGCCAATTTAATAAAATATGAAGTTGGTTAAAAAGAAGATATTAATCACTATACTATACTTTTCAACCGACTTCATATTTTAATTGGCACAGACCCCAAAATTTCATTATTTTCCTCTTTTTAGTGGCTTTTTGAACGAGGTTTTTTTTTGTTAAAAAGTTTTTTATTTTTTAACTTCCCATTGGAAGTTATTGTAATGGGTCCGAAAATCGAAATCAAAAAGGAAAAAAAAATTTTATGTTTCAAGGTCACTACACTATTTTTACACTACTTTTAGAAAGATGTCTGTGTGTGTGTATGTGTGCGTGTGTGTGTGTGTACGTATGTACGTACGTATGTATGTGTCCATTTCTTTCTAAGACGAAATCTCGAGAATGAAAAATGATATCGACTACGTTGGGGTGCCAATCGACGTGTATTAACGTAAATATGATCTGAAAGAAATTTTTTCAAAATCGGTTCAGCCGTTCTTTTTTCTTAACCAAATAACCTCCAAAAAAGTAGATTTTATACAATATCTCGCGAATAAAAAATTATATCGACTTCGTAAGGGTGTCAATTGAGGCGTGTTAACGTCATTTTAATTCGACATAAATTTTATAAAAATCGGTTCAGCCGTTTTTTTTTTTTTTAATTATTGTTAAAAATAAATAATAATTATGTTTTAATGATTAAAATGATTACTTTTCTGTGTAATACTTAATTTAATTATTATTATTAAATATTTATCAAACTGGGAAGTTCGTCGTGTGGACCTCAAGGGTCGCACTTTAGTTCTAATAAACGACCCACCTCACGGCTTGTTACTTTTTAGTGTCAAAAAGTGACATTTACCTTAAGGAATCACACGCCGTTACTAACTTTTATTAAAATCGGCCGAACTACCGAACCGATTTTGATGAAATTTCTATGCGACCAATCTGAAAGTATATCCTTTCAAATAAAAAAAAAAATTTTCAACATCGGTTCATAAACGACGAAGTTATCCGCGAACACACATAAAACATATATACGGTCGAATTGAGAAACCCCCTTTTTTTGAAGTCGGTTAAAAAGGGGCTTTGGAAGGCCAAAAAATCGATCTAGCTCTCGTACCAGGAAAAATTCGTTTTTTTATAGATTTTATAATTTTAAAAATCAGTTTTTTGACGTTCCAAAATATTGTAATATTGTTAGCAGGCTTTGAATATTTATGTGCCCATGGCTTAACTTAAGGAAAGTTTGATGAATTATGGTATATGATATGTCAAAAATAAAAATAAGTAAATAGTTAAATTTAAAAATGCCAAAAGCTTCAATAGAACGTGTTCTAATGAAGTAGGTATAACTTCGAGCGTGCGCTTATGGGGGTGAGGCATACAATTCATCTATTTTTGCTATATTGTGGGGCATACGTCATATAACTTGAGGGATCTTCCTGTTTACACGAGCGTGGCCAACGACGAGTTGAATTTTCACTAACGTATATTTGAAATCTAAACTCGATGTGCCCCCGAGGAGGCCTCACGGTTTTTGCGAGTTTTTGAACTTGAAATAAATGTTGGTGAATAATTTTCGATCAACTTGTCGTTGTCTATGTGCAGTCGCGGACTTAAAAAAGTTTACATCTGCATCATCTAGTTATCGGTTTTTTTAATTCTTGCATATCGTGATTTGGCTTTTGATAGTAATGTATCAATTACTAAGGTTACATCCTAAAAAATCAATAAAAAAATTATAATCAAAACACTTCTCTTGTTTTATCTACAATCCAAATTATTCAATATTCACTTAAAACATAAACATATTTGATTATATTTGATACTAGAAAATTCCTTCCTCCAATCTTGCAATAATTCTTCTTTTTTGTTCATCGTTTTTATAATTTCGAGACATTTAAACGACAATTATTTCTTTTAATTTTTAACATTTATTTTTACCTATCAAACTAATTTGTTGCTAAGCTACTAATTTTTTGTGAACTTACACTGAAAAACTCAAGTGTAAACTTTTTAAGTCCGAGACTGTGCGTGTAGTGGAAAGGTACCTCAAAGAAAGTGACCGGCGCATTTGTTTTTCCATTACAGCGAAAAATAATTGGATCCACATAAAAGGTTTTAAAAAAATCTGACATACACCAGTTTGTCTTGTGACCGTCGAGTTTAACGTCTCTGTTTGATGAACATACGTACAGACATCAAAAAGGAAAAGAGCTTTTTTCATTTATTTCGGCGCAGGCTTTAAAGTCTTTTTTTGGGAGCTGCATTTGCTTTAAAAGTAACGAGGTATCTGAAACTCTGTGCGAGCAGACAATAATGGAACTTGCCAGGTGAGACGGTGGGACTGTGAGGGTGGGGCGGGGGGTCGTAGGAGAAAGGGAGGCAACATAATTAGGTTAGAACAACAACGTGACTTTTAGCCTTTTAGTGATTAAAAGCAACATTATTTTATATCGTTTGCTAAGGCAAAGCTGCACTTAAAAAACGTTTACAAAACCGCGTACAAAAAAGAGACATTATTTTCCATTAGTTTAACATTTATATTATTTACAAATTACAGCGGACGTTCCTGATATTCAAAATTGTCATTCTACTGTAGTATATTTATCGTCAGACGTCAACTGTCAAATGTGAAGTGTAATATAGGCAAAGTATGAAAAATTCACAATCAAACTTCCACAATGTGAATTAAAATAATAGTTATTTTCGATACGTGTGCGTAAAGTGAGGAATTCTAGTAGGCTTAAATTGAGCCTACTAGATATCTCTCTAAGCGGACGTATCGAACATATTTTTTTATAACGACTGCTTCTAAAGTTTAATAGACAGAAAAAAAATTATGAAAACGGAAAATTCGCTCTTCTAGTCCTTAGAACTTTACAATTACAGACTAAGTTACGATTTAGTTTATTTTTATTAAAGTTATTAACTTCTGTATAAATCATTAAAAACATGACTCTCTCATGATGTGGACTTTGTAGGCGCGTCGCTATATATAGTAACACATCGATCGACAGTCAGTAAATAGTGCTTGTATTGTACAAAGTGCGGAAATTTCGAATTTATAAGATGTAGAGATTTTACTTTTACGCACGCTTTGGATTTTTACGCACTGTGACGGTACTTTTACGTACGCTTTGGATCACTTTCACGCACGGTGACTAAAATACGCTTCTTTACGCCCGCCTCACAGTGCTCAAATATTAAACTTTAGAAGCAGGAGTTAAAAAAAATTAGTTTTTGCCACATACACTTTAAAATAGCTACTTTACATGCTTTAATGTATGCATGTAAAGTGACTTTTGACAGGCTGGTGTGCGGGAATGTATCTTTTTCACGCTAGTGCGGGAAAGCAAACCATTTCCATAGTTATTTATGTTTATTCGCCCTACAGTTACTCTCGGCCTACTATAGAAGTAAAGTTGGCGACACAAAATGAACTGCTAAAAATTTTTGAAAATACTGAAAATGAAGTGATTTTATAGTGGGTATGGCAAAAAGGCAAAAAATATATCTCGAGCGTAATGATATTATGACTCGTGTGACTGTTAAAACTGGCTATCGCTCGTTTTAACATTCTGTCACTACTCGCCAGTAATATAGGTACCTCATTACGCCACTAGATATACAATCATTCTTTGTATCTACTAAATAAAATAAACTTAACAAAGAAGATGTTTTAATAAAATTAATAAAACGCGAAATAGTTGTAGGTATATTATTTTTTCGATCTCCAATAAATTAGCATGAATTAAAAATAATATGTACATTCTCTGTAAACAAGAAAGTTCGCTGTTGGAGAATAATTAAAACAGACAAAGACAAATAAACTTTAACCGAAATGATGAAGCCTCAACAAAAAGTCATTAATATTCCGCATTATTAAAACACAGAAAACTGATATCTTTATTTCATTCATTTACATTTTAAATTTTTCTCCCGCATGCTTTTTGTTTCTGTATTTGTTAATTGTATATTTTTTTTAATTGTGAAACATGAATATTAATGACCTACGGAAACAATTTGTTCTTTAATTTTTAAAACAGAGATGGGTTACAGTTATTTTTATAACATGTAAAAATCCAAAATTGTAAATCCTTATGAAAAGCCACTAACACATCTATAGGGTTATTTGCTTATAAACGCCAATTCATATTTTCTAATATCTGGATGACCGAGCTTTGCTCGGATGAGTTCAAAAAAAATAGTACTTAAAGTTCCCATTTCATCAAAATCGTCAGTCGTTTTTAAGAAAAAAATTACATACCTATAAGTAGATAATATTATTATACGTCAGTATACGTCATACTACATAACGTATGTACCTACATATTTTATATAGGTAATATAAAAGTAATATACCTATTTATTTAAATATTAGTTAAAAAAATAACAACAATAAAATCTAAACATAATTATGTAAGTATAATTATGTTTAGATTTTATTGTTGTTATTTTTTACTTTTCAAATAATTACTGATTATTTTAATAAGTTAAAGATTGACTGTCAGAGTAATTTGACATAAATAATGAAAATAGTTTGTTTTCTCCAAAGCCTACTCACCATACGACACTGTTTTATAACGTTAAAAAAACTGTTTTTTAAAATGATAAAATCGATAAGAAAACGAATTTTTCCAGGGATGAGGCCTAGCTAGATCGATTTTTTGCCCCCCTAAACCTCTTTTCGGTAAATTTGATCAAAATCGTTAGAGCCGTTTTCGAGAAAATATTTATATAGGTACATATATACACGATTCGCTCGTTTAATAATATAGGGATTTATTGTTTTTTAATAAATAGAAAATCCAAATGATACTTTTGAAACTGGGGGTTTGTAATAGAAGAGCCATGGAAAGAGGACGTCACATAAACAATGGTATTGTTACCTACACTCTCGACTATTCTTAAAGCCTTGTAGTCATACATTTTACGAACATGCAATTTTATTGATTATCCACTCAATACTTCTGTTTACCAATAAAAATACAAACAGTCAGATTTTTAATAGTTTTATTTTTTTTATTGCTGAATTCACAATTACTGAGAGAATTTCTTCATAGTACAGGATCAAAAAAACTCGGGTCGCAGTGCCAAACCCTGCCGACAATATAGTGTATTTGCTAATACAGGCCTCGTTAAAATTGTTAAAATGTGTTTTAAAGACCACCAACAGCTAAGGTTATTTGGGCCTAGCACCAATTCATATTTCCAATTGAGGACAGTATGGCTCAGTTGGTAGCGTCGCGGCCTCTGAATCAGACTGTCGTGGGTTCGAATCCCACCTCTGCTCATGGATGTTTTGTGATGTTATTTAGTTTTTAAGTGATATATTATAATATTTGTTGTATTTAAGACGCTAATGACCTAAGTTGTCGACGCGTCTATAATCCACAATAAATAAATAAAACATATTTCCAATTCATGTAATAGAGGAACCATAGCAACGCCATGTAAACAACAGCATCGCTACATCGAAAGAAGCTATTTTGTAGTTGGTATGGCAAAAAATATAATGTAACAACCCAGTTAAGATTATTATTTCTTGTATTAAAGCTTATTCAAAAAATCGTTTGCAATTTTTTTTTGAAAAATAAAGCAGAGAGAAATCAGTACGTGCAAGTTGATTAATTAAAAAAAAGTCTTGCAAAAGCACATTTATAAATTCTCAAGTCGTTTTTATAAATGCTTTTAATTTGAATAGAAAATGCAAGCTACAAAACATTGAATAAAATTAAACTAATTTGCCCACTGAAGTGCTATTTTACAACGCTGCAACACATTTCATTTATATTTCCAGGAAATATTGTCAAGTCCTTGAAACGAGCGCTTCAGATTTCCGCCGTCAGCCCACTGCGAGTTCAAATAATCGTCTTCTGCATTTTCAGCCAATTTCTTTAATTCTTCTTGCCTTCGATAGGCTTGCATCATCATTTGTTTCTTTTGTTCTTCGTTTACGATTGGTTCGCGACCGGGCGGACCTTGTCCTTTCTTCTGCAGCTTCAAAATCACTTTACATTTATCATTTCTACCAACGTAATCACTTAAACGTTTTTCTGGTTCCATTTCTTTTCCGCAAAACCACAACCGAGCAAGCGCCGGTTCGATCACATCCAGAGACGCTTGAGTTCCGGTCAAATCCTCGGTATTCTCGAATTCTTGACGTATAATATCGTGCGGAGGCAACTTCATCGGATAAACAATGGTCACGGCGCCCCTTAAATTATTAATGGCAGTTTGGATAATTTTTTGCGTCAAGCATTCGTCTTGAAGAACGAGCTTTTTCGAAATCATTTCTTTAGCTTCGCAAATTGCTTTTTTAAGCACCTCTTGCATATTTTTGGTTGGCTGTCGTCCGTTCCTACGTCCGATCGTATCTCTGTTGTAAAGATAACCGCCGCTTGGAACACATCTGTCACCCCACTCGTCGACGAGTTTCAATTCGGCAACTTGTTCGTCGGTCAGTCCCATTATTTCAGGCGGGAACATCGTACCGTGTTTCGCCAATTCTTCGATTTCGCTGCAGATGCGTTCGATTTTCAACCGACCATTGTAAATTACTGTCACCGGATTCAAAACGTCGCCAACAGACGAGTCTAAATTAGCTTCGAAAAGAAACAAACTGTCGTCACCACGTTTTATGTGCAACTTTACCATTATTATAATTTTATTTTTATAAAATGGAAATTTGTAAACGTTTTTATAAGAGAATATTATTGTTTTTGTAGCAAATTGCGGTAAGTAAACTATTAAAATCGATAGAACGTAAACAACTGGTCTTACAAATCGCGGTTGCTTAGCAACGTTTCGCTCGAACAAAACTACAGTACGATTGTGTTCCGTCGGACTAGATTAAATAAACTTGATTGTAAGTACATAAAAAATGGTGTTTTAAAGACCACCAACAGCTAAGGTTATTTGGGCCTAGCACCAATTTATATTTTTAATTCATTATTATTTTTTTTTTTAATAATAAATGGAAAATCCAATTGACACTTTTACCAGCTCTCGGACTAGAACCCGGGAACTGGGGACTTGTAATAGAGGAACCATAGCAACGCCATGTAAACAACAGCACCGCTACACAAGAGTGATTATTTTTTGCAAATATTTACTAGGTGGGAAGTATAGGACTGGTCATCAGTCGAATTTTTATAATATGTATTAACAAGGAAATTTATAATCAATATGATCTGACTCCTATACCGCAATTAATTGACCCATTTTCCTGAGAGTACTTCTTTCAATTATCCACGAGAGGCAGAACTTGTGGTAGAGACAAACATTCTTTATTCCCCATTAGTGTCGTGTCATCTTAGTGATATAACTTAATTATTAAATTATTATTATTATTAAATTAATTAAATAATTAAGTTATACCACTAAAATGACACGACACCAATGGGGAATAAATAATGTTTGCCCCTACCATAAGTGCTGCCTCTCGTGGATAATATTTACGACGTCAGGTTGCCCAACCTGCAAAACGAACAGTCCAACCTGACCTATAATAAATACGCCCTCTTCCGAAATGTCAATTGTCAATTGTATTTTCGATTTTATATTGTTAAAAATATGAATTTGTGCTATCTAGGATCAAATAATCCTGGTTGGGTTAGAAATGTATTGATTATTTAATTATAATTATTATTTGCCAGAATTCATGCCATAACAGCACACACTCTGTGAAAATTTCCGATATACCTATTAAATGTGCTGCTAAAATTTTAATGAAATCGGCCTGACAGGACCGGACTTACAAATTTTATGAAAACACTAGTTTAAAGATATAGTGAATTACTTACTGAAGGGTGTATTTAATTTGGTACAGAGGTTGCATTGATAATAATATTGAAATTAAGAAAAAAAATATAATTTTAAGGGATGTATAAAGGGGTTACACTTTTTATTTTGCCCAAAAACAAACTTAAGTTCACGTATTAAAGCCACAAGGCCTGTATTAGCAAATACACTATATTGTCGACAGGGTTTGGCACTGCGACCCGAGTTTTTATTATTTTAATGTTGTACATTTTTTTTTTACTTCCGGTGTCAAATCCTCTTAACTTATAATATCTGGATGACCGAGCTTTGCTCGGATGAGTTCAAAAAATTATTTAATTCTCTTTAGTTTTTCAATTTATTTAAATATATTTCTAGACAAGCTTGCATATGTAGTAACAGCAGCGTGATTTGGGTTGCCTGCATTTAAACGAAAGCAAATGAAATTATGGACTGTTAATTAAATCTGGATGACCGAGCTTTGCTCGGATGAGTTAAAAAAAAATAGTACTTAAAGTTCCCATTTCATCAAAATCGCTAGTCGTTTTTAAGAAAAAAAAATTACATACCTATAAGTAGATAATATTATTATATATACGTCAGTATACGTCATACTACATAACGTATGTACCTACATATTTTATATAGGTAATTAAATATTATTAGTTAAAACTACTTACATAATTATGTTAAGTTTTTACTGATGTTATTTTTTACTATACAAATAGTTCACGGATTATTTTAAAATAAGTTAAAAATTCTGTCAGAGTATTTTGACATATAAATAATGAAAGTAGTTTGTTTTCTCCAAAGCCTACTCACGATATTACAATGTTTTGACAGGTCAAAAAACCGTTTTTAAAAATGATAAAATCGATAGGAAAACGAATTTTTCCAGGGATGAGACCTAGCTAAATCGATTTTTTGCCCCCCGAAACCCCTTTTCGGTAAATTTGATCAAAATCGTTAGAGCCGTTTTCGAGAAAATATTTATATAGATACATAGAAACATAGATAGGTAGGTATATACAAGATTTACTCGTTTAATAATATAGGGGGATAATGTAGGTAAGTACAAAATACATCCCGCATTCAACAAACAACGACAAATCGAATTTCCGCCGACGCCATAAAAAGTACATTGTTGGAAAATATTTAGTTCGACTGTCAACAGATCGTTCGTATCTGTTTATTTTGTTCAGTGGATCAGTTTAGTACAGGGGTCGGCAACCTTTCGAGACGGAAGAGCCAAAAGTTACAATTTACAAAATTTCCCAGTTTTTAAAGAGCCACTAACATTTTTATTTCAATATTATCGTATTTGATTAGGATTATAACTAAACAAACAGAACAGTGTTGCCACATTTAAAAAATATCAGCTGTCCGTATACTCTCTACTCCACCTATTCTCACTGTTCTCTGTTGAATGTTTTTATCCTGTTTAAAGTTTTTTTTGCAGTATAATATTTTTTATGAGTTTTGAAAATAAAATAATATAATTATTAGTGTAATTGCCATATGGCACATACACTATTGGCGTCGGTCGGATGGCGGGATCTAGGGGTCGGACCAAAATTTCTCGACGTTTCATAGCCTCCTGAACAATTTGGCACCATTTTTGGAAATTTATATATAATATATATACGTGTTCGCGGCATAACTCACGAAAGACTTAATTGATTTGAATGAAATTTGGTACACACATTGGAATCCATCACCGCACGGAACCTATTTAAAATGGGCCCAATCGGACCATTTTGAGGGTAGTTTTTAGGGGTTGAAAAATGTTTTTGGGCCTAAAAATATCGAAAAAATTCTCAGAATTGTTTCAAAATTGAAATTTAACCTTTTAGTAAAGCTCAAAATGTGCTGCTAAAATTTTAATAAAATCGGCTCGGCCGGACCGGACTTACAAATTTTTTGAAAACACTAGTTTGCGGATAGTGATTTACTTACTGAAGGATGCATTTTATTTGGTACATTGATAATAATATTGAAATTAAGAAAAAAAAAAAACTATTTTAAGGGATGTATTAAGGGGTTAAATTTTTTATTTTGTCCAAAAACAAACTTAAGTTTACGTATTAAAGCCACAAGGCCATGTATTAGCAAATACACTATATTGTCGGCAGGGTTTGGCACTGCGACCCGAGTTTTTTTAATATTTGCGCATGGAACTGGAGAGCCGCATCTTGACATCATAAGAGCCGCAGGTTGCCGATCCCTGGTTTAGTAGATTTACATAATATTATAGCCTAAGAACTAACGGCAGGCAGACTTACAGTATATCAACACGTTTCATACTGATTTGAGACATTTTATTAGACTTGCCTTACATGAGATGGGCATTAAGAAACTCGGCCGGTGCAGAGGCGTAGCTAGATAACCAAAGGTCCTGGTGCAAAAAAAACTGGGGCCCTAACTAAACTGTTTAGGTTTTCAAGTCTTCATGGTTTCCGGGCTTGTAGGCCGTGGTCCGGTGGTATTTCTACCTGACGTTTCGTCTACAACTGCGGTAGACATTCTCAAAGGCGATGTGGCAGCGGTCGAAGTGTCCTCTTTGGCGGCTCACAGGTCAGTGTGTCAGTGACTGGTGTCCTCCCTTCTTTTATGCCTAGTACCAGTGTGTTCTCTGTTCGGTCGTAGTCCGTCTCTCTGTAATTGGTCAACTGCGCTGTGTGTAGTGGTGGGGGTGAGTCCTCTACTCGGTCGTAATTCGTCCTTGTACGATTGGTCATTGGTTTTGTATGTCGGAGTGCTGGTGTCAACCAAAAAGATGAAGGTCTCAATCTCAGTAAAACCTGGACACCAGCACTCCGACATACAAAACCAATGACCAGTACAAGGACGGAAAACGACCGAGTAGAGAACTCACCCCCACCACTATACACTGCGCAGTTGACCAATTACAGAGACACGGACTTCGACCGAACAGAGAACACACTGGTACTGAGCATAAAAGAAGGGAGGACACCAGTCACTGACACACTGACCTGTGAACCGCTGCCACATCGCCTTTGAGAATGTCTACCGCAGTTGTAGACGAAACGTCAGGTAGAAATACCACCGGACCACGGCCTACAAGCCCGGAAACCATGAAGACTTGGAACAATGCCGGCCGTGAACGCTTGCACACCTGGATAACTTATACGTTGTTTCAAATCGCTATAGCCTGACAAATTCTATAAGCAAATGCAATTATTTCATTGCAGGGGATTGAGTTGCAGATGCAACGCTGTTTCGTGGTGGCGAATTGTTCGCGTCCACTCAGCAGGGATGGGCACAGTGGTGTGCCTTCCTGCTAGTAAAATCGGCCGTTTGTGCATTGACGTCGTCGACTGTTTTCCATCGACTGACACCGCGACGACGACTACGGTCAATCAATTTCAACTCCGTAAAGGTTTGTTGTCTATTTATTTATTTAGAACAATTTCTGGTTAACTTGTTGTATATTGAAATATAAATAGGAAAAATTTTATCCACACAAGATAGATTAAATATTATGTACCTATATGTTGAAGAACTCTATGATATGGTGATCCGTAGATGATGTAGAAATTAGGAGAAAAATTCGACTGATGACCAGTCCTATACTTCCCACCTAGTAAATATTTTCAAAAAATAAACACTCGTTTTTTTATTCTTTGACTAGGCCCAAATAACCTTAGCTGTTGGTGGTCTTTAAAACACAATTTAATTTTTATTCTTTGAAAAAAGCATGGCCCTCTTTTTTGTTTGGTGATCTACTGATGGCTAGCTTAATATAGCAAAAATCATGGTTACCTTGATTTACGTACAATTTTCTTTTTTTAGTAAAATATTTTTTTTCTCGAAAACTATACATTTTAGAGAAAAAAAATATCTACATTTTTTTCATATTATAACATCTAGAATTCATTTATATATTTTTTTACCTATGTTAATACGTGACATTGAGAACGTTTTTTTGAATATCTCAGGATCCACTGAACCGATTTGACTCAAAATCTAATCAGATCTAAGTTAAAGACTGATAAACACAATAGAACAATCGGCATGCCCGTATGTTGTTCCGTTCTTGAGATATCGAAGGCGAAAAATTGACCACATACACACACACATACACACATACACACACACACACACACACACACACAAACATACAGACATCAGTCTGAAAATGATCTTAAACGATTGCTAGGGTCTCAAAACGTGAAGATTTGTTAAAATCTCGAAATATTTTTTTCGGACTAAATCCATTACTTCCCTACCATAGTAGAGGTGGGAAGTAAAAAACTCAGTGGCACAAGTTTAAACTTATCAATGTCTGATCATTCAATATTTCTCTTAAAAAATATTTTTAAATTAGAATAACCGATCTTTGGATAGAGGTCCAGTTTAAGATTTTTATCTAGGGACTGTTTTATATCTTTTTTTAAAAAAATCACAAAAAATTTATGATGTTCAATTATAAATTAATAGTGTACAATATACTGACTTTTTGACAGCATTGGTAAGTTTTTTCGCTTGCTTTGTTTAATGTGAATTTCATAAAATTTTAAACAGATTATAAATTAAACTTAATTTTAGATGCTCTGAGGATGGTGCAATGAGCACCGAAACGTAAGCTTATAAATGCAAATTTTATTTGATCCTTTTGCCACTGCGTTTTTTCTACATTATGTATCTTTATTAAACTAATTTACAAATAGACTTATTCTATTCTATTGTATATTATTAACTTCCCATTGGAAGTTATTGTAATGGGTCCGAAAATCGAAATCAAAATGTATAACAAATTTTTATGTGTCAAGGTCACTACACTATTTTTAGAAAGATGTATGTGTGTGTGTGTGTGTGCGTATGTACGTACGTATGTGTCCATTTCTTTATAAGACGAAATCAATTATTAAGAAACGTCCAACAGACTGTCAGGGGATGGACCTGCGAACAACATCTCTCTCGTTGGAACCTGGTTTCAGGTAACAAACATGGAAGCACAAAAATCCTTACAGGATGTGTTGCACCTTTTGAGTCAATCTAAGACCACCCTTAATTGTTAAATTCAATTATTAAAAAATAATAATTATCCAAGTCGGTACAATAACTAATTTTCAATAGTATTTTCAAAAAAAATTTGGAAATCAAATTTGATATTCAACGTAAATATCGAAAACAAAACTAATCTTTCATTCAAATCGATAATCGATAATATTTTAAAATGGTAGGTTACGTAGGTATACTGTTTGTTGATGATATTTTTGAAATTTGGAAAGCTTCATAAAAATTAGTGACGCATGTAATGTACATAATATTAAGATATCAATAATTAATATTTACAATTCTAGGCAATTTTCACCCATTCGAAGCTTTAATCGTTAATACATTTCGGGGGCCCTTAACTTTGCGGGGCCCCGGGGGATTGTCCAGCCTGTCGGTATAGTTATGCCACTGATCTTAAAAAATTTTAGTTAAAAACAAAGATACCATACTAGCTTGAAAAAATACTAATGTCTCCAGGCGGAACACCGCCCTCATACGAACATTTTTTCACAATCAATTTTTTTGCAGAGCTGTATTCAGGATGAAGCACTAATAATAAAAGTGCATGTTGCCGGCCGGGAACTTGGTGCGGTAGTGTTTAAATTTATTTATTGTAAATTATAGACGCGTCGACAACTTAGGTCATTAGCGTCTTGATTACATTAAATATCAACTCCCTTAAAACTAAATCACATCACAAAACATCCATAAGCGGAGGTGGGATTCGAATCCACGACCGTCTGATCCAGAGGCCGCGACGCTAACCACTGGCCCAGACTGTTCTCGGTAGTGTTTAAAACGACATTGTTTAAACGATTGAGCAACATTGATTTTTTTACTTCGGAATTTTTTTTTATATTCTTTAGTCGAATTACAACAAAATATGAACAATGACTTTCTATTGCAAAGTCAACAGTTTTCGAACAACAAATTTTTTAAAACTTAAAAATGAATCAATTTATTTTGAATTCGTTGAAAATACGTTCAAAAATAATATTTTCGATCAGCTCGGTTCAGATTTCAAAGTGTAGATATATTTTTATTATACGAATCCATTTTAAAAGCTTCTACAGAAAAAGTCGAGTCATTATCTTTACAGCAGGCTGCTCGAAAACTTAGGTAATGTTTGGCTAAAATAGGCAATAAATATCTGCACAAGTTCTGACATGAAAAATTAATCATTAATTATGTTCTTATTTTTTAACCGACTTCAAAAAAAGGAGGTTTCTCAATTCGACCGTAAATATTTTTTATGTGGTTATGTATGTTGGCGGATAGCTTCGTCGTTTATAAACCGCTTTTGAAATTTTTTTTTTTATTTGAAAGGATATACTTTCAGATTGATCCCATAGAGATTTCATCAAAATCGGTTCAGTAGTTTGGCTGATTTTAATAAAAAAGTAAGTAACGGCGTGTGATTCTTTAAGGTAAATGTTACTTTTTGACACTAAAAAGTAAAAAATAAAAAACTTTTTAACAAAAAAAAAACCTCCTTCAAAATGGTACTAAAAAGAGGAAAATAATGAAATTTTGAGGTCTCCGCCAATTTAATAAAATATGAAATCGATTAAAAAGTATAGTACCTATAGTGATTAATATCTTCTTTTTAACCAATTTCATATTTTAATTGGCATAGACCTCAAAATTTCATTATTTTCCTCTTTTTAGTGCCTTTTTGAAGGAGGTTTTTTTTTGTTAAAAAGTTTTTTATATAAATCTTGGCACACTTATTATTCGAGCATTCAAATAAAATTTAGTGACTGCGACAGATGAACAAAAACCATTGCATAGTTTGTTTAGAAAATTTACAAATAATAGATGTACAAAATGTTTAGATACGACGTCAATTTGGTTTTTATTAAATTCATTGTGTTAATTTTATATAAAATATCTGGATGACCGAGCTTTGCTCGGATGGGTTCAAAAAAAATAATACTTAAAGTTCCCATTACTGTCAGAGTAATTTGACATAAATAATGAAAATAGTTTGTTTTTTCCAAAGCCTACTTACCATACGATACGGTTTTATAACGTTAAAAAAACTGTTTTTTAAAATGATAAAATCGATAAGAAAACGAATTTTTCCAAGGATGAGACCTAGCTAAATCGATTTTTTGCCCCCCGAAACCCCTTTCCGGTAAATTTGATCAAAATCGTTAGAGCCGTTTTCGAGTAAATATTTATATAGGTACATATAAGTATACAAGATTTGCTCGTTTAATAATATAGGGATAAATTTGTTAAAAATATATAGAAAATAGCCACAGCTGCTGCACACTGTATTTTTTTATATAAAAAAAAAATATATATATAGAATTAAACTACGAGTCGTGTTAAACTCATAATTTATTCATAGATAATATTTGAGAAACCTGGATAACAAAAATAAAAACTAGGAGTATTAAATTTATATTTTCCACATTACCTTATAAATTTCTTGCTGGAAGATACTTCTCCGCTCAAATTTGATATTTTTCAATAGCAAATTATTATAGACAGCCGGAAATTCTCGTCCATCTTTTGACACGCAGCTAAACTAACAAAGAAATCGTCTTAATAATATATAATCAGCTGTTGACGAACGACGGCGGGAGTAAAAAAATTTCAAACGTCAAGTTTAGATTTTAAGATTCAAAACAAAGATTTGCACGCGTCGAAAAATACGAATATTAAAAATATAAAATGTTATATTGCTTGCTTAAACTTTTATAAAATCACTGAACAAGCATTGGAGTTTAAATAATTCTCTACGCAAAATTTATACAAACAATGAATGTAGGTATACCTATATTTAAATAAACCACTAATGCAAAATTTGTGACGCCCGCATATAGCCTCAAAAGCTGGGTGCTTATTAACAAATAATTTAAAAAAACTAAAAAACACGCTTTAATGAACTAAAAAGTAAAAAATAATTAATTTTATTGTAAAAAAGCGTGGGGTGGTATGAAAATATGATACAAAGCACCCCACGCTTTTTTACAATAAAATTAATTATTTTTTACTTTTTAGTTCAATAAAGCGTGTTTTTTAGTTTTTTTAAATTATAATTTATTTTTGCTTTTTAGTCCTGGAGATCCTGGTCAGGATAATGTGACAAACTTATGGAATTATTGTATTGTAATCGGTCCTTGATAAGTGTGCAAAGTTTCAGTTCAATCTGAAGTTTTTTGCTTTTTTTTTTAGTTCTGGAGATCCTGGTCAGAATAATGGGACAAACTTATGGAATTATTGTATTGTAATCGGTCCTTGATAAGTGTGCAAAGTTTCAGTTCAATCTGAAGTTTTTTGCTTTTTTTTAGTCCTGGAGATCCTGGTCAGGATAATGGGACAAACTTATGGAATTATTGTATTGTAATCGGTCCTTGATAAGTGTGCAAAGTTTCAGTTCAATCTGAAGTTTTTTGCTTTTTTTTTTAGTTCTGGAGATCCTGGTCAGGATAATGGGACAAACTTATTGAATTATTGTATTGTCATCGGTCCTTGATAAGTGTGCAAAGTTTCAGTTCAATCTGAAGTTTTTTGCTTTTTTTTTCTTAGTCTTGGAGATCCTGGTCAGGATAATGGGACAAACTTATTGAATTATTGTATTGTCATCGGTCCTTGATAAGTGTGCAAAGTTTCAGTTAAATCTGAAGTTTTTTGCTTTTTTTTTAGTCCTGGAGATCCTAGTTTGGATAATGGGACAAACTTATTGAATTATTGTATTGTCGTCGGTCCTTGATAAATGTGCAAAGTTTAAACTAAATCTGACCGTTCAAAGTTGGTCAAAATCAAGTTCAAAGAAGTCGGTTATAAACTGACAAACAAGCAAGCAAGCAAACATACAGGTGAAGCTAATAAAAGCGTGTTAAAAAGAGGTGAAAAATATATCTACGGGGATACAAGAAGTGGCAATATCAAATTTTTATTGAGTTTGAAAACTTTTGTATATTGTCACATTGTGTCCAAGAAATGCCAAAAACGAATGTAACGGAATCCACCAATATTTAATAAAATTATAATTTTCAGTTTTCAAACTCAAAACTAGTCTTTAAAAATAATTGTCACTTCCAAAATTAAGAAAGAAAACACTTAAAAAATGAAATATGACTTACTTTGTTTGTGCTGAATTTTGTTTCTTGTGTTGTGACGTCAGAAACATTTGAACAGCTACAAGTCACAACATAACCGGCATTGTTTACACTTTTTTAAATTTGAAAAAATCGTATTTATCCTTTATTTATTTAACGAAAAAATATATCAACGACTCTATAAAATCACTTTACATGTTGCAATTCAATTTTTACACCAATTTAAAGAAAAAAAATATTTTTCTGTTACGCATTTGAATGACCTTCCCCTGCAACAGCTTTTGTATGGAGTGTAGAGGTAAGGAGAACTCTCTCTGCATATGAAAAAGCGTCCGTCAAAAGGCGATAAATTGGTGGCGCCACAATAGCAAGAGTGTAAATTTTAAAGGATGCGCCAAATAATACTAGAGTAGGACAGTGAAGTAAAGAAGGAAAGCATAACTTCCGCTTTTAAATGACGCACTTTTCAAAAGAAAAACAGTCAAATATCATTGGTAAACTTGTAATTATGCATAAAATAGTAAATAAAGATAATCCCAATATAAATGAACGCCTGAAAAGTTATTTAATTTTTTAACAATGATTGCTTTTATAAAAAATTACAAACGCAAAATTTAAAACACCTGTAAATACATACTTGAATTTGTCACTCAATTATATTCTTTTCATTTTTTTTATAAAAGTTCCACATAATAATTTTTGAAATTTCTTCAAAAGTAGAATTCTCTAATAAAAATTATTAAAAAACTGAAATTTCTGATGTAAAACAGATCATGGAAATTAAATCACCGTCCACGTTATCTGACAGTAGTTATTTTAGGTTATATTTAAAAAATTAATTTGAACTTTTGGACTACGCAAACAGTTGAGGTTTTGTATACTGTAGTTTTGTTATAACTACTCTAGTCATCAAAAATATTAAATTTTTCAACTCAGCGCACTTCACTCAGTCAATAACTGCTAAGTTCATTTCATACTCTCTTGCTATTTTGGCGCCACTCGGGAGAGATTTGGAACTGTTATTTACAGCTTACAGCTGGACACTTTTGCAACTGTTCCCCCATATGAGAGTGTTCTCCTTAACTCTACCCTCCATAAGCTTTTGATTTACTGTATGTAGGCAGTGCGGGGGGTATCAAAATGTAAAATTATGATTGAACGTACTCCTTTTTTTACTCCTTATTTTTCTAATTTTTGCAAAAAAACAACTTTTCTCTAACAAAATCTTCAAAAAAAGTTAGAAAACACGTTTATTTTAATTACAGATTAATATTAAATAAAAAAATTGGTTAACTTTGGCGTTTTTATATTTTTTTAAATTTTGACGTTTTGACTATTGTAAAAATGAAAATTTTCAGTTTTGTGATTATTATGCATTGATTCCAGCTGTTTTGTTCCCAATTTAATAAAGATTAAGTCTTTTTCAGCAAAAACATTAACTTCTACTTAATATTTTCCAAAATATGAATGTTGGTTATAAATTCATGTTTTTTGGAAAATTTACTCAAAATAGTAATATAGCCGGCATTCATCCGTGCATAATTTCTCAATTTCGTTGATTATATAATAAATGACATGCTTCTAAAGGTTTTGCATTACACAAGACAAATTTATTTATGTTACGTTCAAAAATCTAAATGTCATTGTAACTTTCGTTATTCTTACAAATGCATTGACAATTATTATTCACATTATTGGCCCCCAAAACATTGTAGACAAAATTCCAAGCTCGTAAATGTTTGGTCTAACTATTTTAACTTTCCAAGCATAAAAGGTCAAATATGTTTAACAATTTGACAGCTTAGTTTTGGAACCTTAATTTCTTTGAACAACTTGTGTCTACCTATAGATTATAACTATATTAATAATTAATAAAAAAAAATTGTTTTTGCTCTTATATTCATCGATTACTCAATTGTAAGTAGGTACTAGTTACAAAGAAGCATTTCTAGTCATCGATGAAAATCTTAAACTTTCTTCATAGAAGATAGGAAGCCCCGTGTCTACATTATTCAACAAGCAATATCTTAACATAGCTTTCGAAACTTGAGAGTGAAGCATCGATTAGGTGTTTTGGTTCACCACATACGATGAAATGGTTGTCGTAGTCAAAACCGAGTGTCTAAAGTGACCGAAGCAGTGATTTTACCGTATACGGTAGCGACAGTATCGTGTGAACATACACATTTAAATGCATGCGCCACAACAGATACTGTAAAAAAACGATAGATAGATAGGTATTTATTTAATTTAAGAGCACGTAGTGATACTATAAATACGTCAATTATCATTAAGTTAAAACTTACAACTTACGGCAGAACGACTGATTCGGTACTATAATTTGGCGTTTACTCTAAGTTCAAAGTTAGATCTATCTTTAAATATGTTATAAGGTTCGTGAAAATCGATCTAACCATTTTTGTGTGACATACAAGGTTAAAATTTAAAGCCATTCGAACCAGCCGGGCTTTAGCCAAGGGCCCGGAACCCGGCCGTAAGATTTTTTAAAGGTCTGTAGGTGCTTGACTCTTAATACCCGGAGGTTGTGGCCCGTCTCAGAATGTGTGGGCCTGCAATTTTACATACTAGAATATACCAGTACTTTCTTCGAAATGCACAGTGTCCGATAAGATAACAATATGTCATATCCGATACCGATGTAAGGATATCGGAGCACCTCCAATGTAAAGCAGCAAACGGAACAGGCTAATTCTGATTGATTTTGTGCTATTGTTAACGTTTTGGAAAAAAAACATTTTCTTGATGTAAAACTTAATTACTTAATATCTTTGTTATAGAAATATCTATTACACAAATAAAAAAAATGCAAAAAATAGTAAAGAGGTAATGCTAATGTAGGGGGATGGGGGGTAAAAACAGTCCGTTATACTTAGCCTACAATTGGCAAAGTATAGGCAAAACAGACGCTAATGACCTCTGTTGTTGAGCGTCTATAATTTACAATTCATTATAATTTATAGGCAAAATTAAAATTCTGTAACAATCAAATGTCAACTATTGAATCTGATCTGTAAGACTAGTTGCCTGAATTGTTGCTGTTTACTCAAATCTATATTACTACTAGTGGCCCGGTCCAGCTTCGCCCGGACTGTAATACATTACTCACTCGCTTCGCTCGTTCCCTTGAATATTATAATTACATTACTCACTCGCTTCGCTCGTTCGCTTGAATATTATGATTACATTACCCACTCGCTTCGCTCGTTCGTTCCCTTGTGGTACATTACTCACTCGCTTCGCTCGTTCGCTCCCGGGTGAAAGTTCCCGATGTTTTAATAGTTATTATGTTAACCAAGGCGGAAACAAATCCAAAAAATCAAAGATCATGAAAATCAGTCCAGCCGTTCTCGAGTTATAAATGGTGTAACTAACACGACTTTCTTATATATATGAAGATATATTATAATAATATGGATTATAAAGAGGAAAAGTTTGTTTATATGTTCCCCATGGTAGAAAATAACCTACTGAACCGATTTTAAAAATTATTTCACTGATTACAATCAAACTTCTTCTCAAGTGACATAAGCCTACATGTACATACTTACATAATTAATTGCATTATGTAAGAGTTAGAGTTGAGGAAAAGGGAAAAGGGTCACGATATACATATTTTTCAAATTTTCCTTTGTTTCGCCACTACTTAACTGAAAGAATTACTTCAAAACTGCATCATAAAATATAACAGGATTACCTACCAATATTTCAGTACCTACGCAGATTATATAATAGGTACCTAATAATTGTGCTGCCATAAAAAACCTGCTGTGAATATTTATTTACAAAAGGATTACGATTACCATTGGACCTATCTCTCTAAATAAGAGCGAGAGGTCGTTATTGCTTGTTCTGCAGGAAAAAGAGAGAAACAAGAGGCTTGGTGTGTGGGTAAAACCACACTGTTAACTTCCAATTGGGTGTCCTTAGAGATTAGAGATCAGTGCGTAGAGAAACTATTTGCATTATACAGGTTAACATGTTTTAACATTGGAAATGTTTATGTTCGTATATGGGGGCAGAGTTACGAGTTTTCGTTCAAGGCCAAAAGACAACGGTGTCGCGATCAAGTGAGGAGCAATCATGCAAAATTGAACAAGTGCAATTTTTTCGAAATGTGTTTTATATCAAGTCTAGTTAATTGAGAGGTATTTGCGACGATCTGCGGTGTTATTTTTGAGCAAATGTTAATAAATACTGTAGAAAAATCCATTTAAAAGTTAAGTAATCAAGCAAAAGTGAACGCGTATATAACAGAAGAATAATAGGGTTATTCCTGACAAAACTAAACAGTGCATTGATAAATATTGTGTGTATAATAAACAGTTAATTATGTTTCATATATGCTGTTATCATTTCCAAAGTCCTCGATGGTTGCAAGGATTGCGAAATCTGTGAATTTTTTTTTAAACCGGTCAAGTGCGAGTTCAACTCGCGCATAGAGGGTTCCGTACAACTAAGAAAATAATAAATTAAAATACACTTAATAAAATTCTGTAAATAATGTACAACATTAATCATTGATAAAAATATCATGGCTTATTCTGATCCATTAATTTTGTCCCAGTCCTAAATTTCCTATGTATACATCAATCTGGGACACGGTGTATATATTTTTGTATTATATTATTTAAACAAATCCGTTAAAACTTTTATTTAGTCGTAAGCAATAAATTACAATATCGGGAATATTTCATACAGGACTGATGTAATTAGCGTCCCCGTTTCTTCCAGAAATGTTTGACGAGAGGCACCCGAGGTTTAAAGTAAATTTATAAATTTTCAATATCGTATGTTCTGAACGCCGGATAATGCATTTTTGGTGTTTTAATTGGCGATGGAAATTTCAATAATTCTTCACTTTCCTCTTTCAGTTTCATTTGCTTTCTTGCCAAATGCTCGTCGATATTTTGTTCCAGTTCCGCGGTTATTGTGTGGGGCGCGTACCTTTTTCGAATATAGTATTCTGTCGGCGAAATACAAACATTATTTTTGACGGCCTTCGTTCGAGAACAATTTTCCTGTGACGATTTTTCTTCTCGTGAAAAAATATCAAATAAATAATTACAAGTGTCGTTAGCTTCATTTGGAAAATTAGGAACAGAGAAATTCTCGTCGAATATTTTAGATATTTGATCCAGATTTTTATTTTCAGTTAAACTACTGCTGAAATGTTGAGGCTTGTTTTTTTTGCATTTTTTTCTTAAAAATTCAGAAACGCCTTTGACGAGGTTTCTTTTTTGAAACGGTCTGTTCAATTTGATAGAATTTGTGCCTGAAATATTTTTTTCTTTATTTTCAACTGAGTTTTCTTCGATAAAACGTTCAATACGGTCCTTGACACAGAAATTTGGCAAATCAGGAGACGAAGTAATATTTTTATTAAGTTGGAGATACTTTTTATGATTCAAGCCCACTGCTTCTGAACCGTGTTTTTCGATTACATTTTCCATACATTTAAAATAAAAATTTTCATTCTCTCGTAAAATTTGTTTTCTGTAATTATAAGTATATTTCAAATTTTTCTCTTTTTCTGCAAACCAGTTTGACTTTTCTGCCACAGTTTTAATAATTTTGTTGTCGTCGTTTTTCATTTTCATTCCTTTAATTTTTGTTATTATTGCTGCTGTGATTTCTAAAACATACAAAAAATTAAATCCGTAGACAGTCAAACCTCTGTTTTATTAATAATTAAAAGAACACTTTAGTACAAATAATATAGTAAACGATTTCTTTAATTCCATAATAATATAATACAAATAAACAAAACTTTGCTGTAAGTTTTTTTGTCTCAGGTTAACTGAAAAACTACTGACCCGATTTTGATCGGTCTGAAGCGAGTTTATAAATTATTCCTTTTTTTTGCCTGCATGTAGGCAAGCCTTTAACTCTTTTGAATTCCTTCTGCCTACATGCAGTAATTAAACATTTATTATATTTTTATGTAACCCTTATTTAACAAGGGTTACTAAGGTCGCCTGTCTAGCATTTTTTTAATTCATAAAATTTGATCTAGTCAGAAGTACGCGATCCTTCTTCCTATAACAACCTTAGTTATTCTGTATTGTGTATTTAGAATCATTCTACCTTTTTTAAATTCTATTTAAAATAACTTTTGGGTTATCACTTATTTAACGTGTTAATTTATTTTGTGAATAATACATCCTTTTGTTTGTGAATTGTATTTTGTTCACTTGAGTGTAATTCTTTTTTTTGTTTAAATATATTGTTGTTTTATTTTGTTGTTATTAAAAATTCGTTTTTCTTTCTTTTTTTTGATCTACGGTGCGTTAACATAGTTAATTGTTATTCTAAACGCCACAGGTCTTTCAATATAGTGGTTATTATACATCAGGGAATAGGATAGACTCTATTAAAATATAATCGTATTTTTACTAAAGGGGGTTGAGCAGTAACCAAAAGAAAAAGGCATTAACGCGACCGAAGGGTAAAGACTTATTTTTAAAAATACCTCGACTTTCTTGGTCCAAAATCCCGCACTCGTCCCATTCTTGACTCATTTTTAATAATGTTTTGGATTCTTCTTTTGAGTCTAATAATATTTCTTTAGAATTTTGCCACCGTTGAACAACATTTTGCCGCGATTCTAATAAATTCATTTCATCAAAATCAGAAAAAAGATCGTCTATTGAACTATCGACATTATTTCTCGAGTCAGAGTTCGAAGCTTCGCCGACATTTTGAGTGTTTTGCCATTCATCTTCGTCTTCAGAATATTCCGTATTCACTCTTTTAAATTTCTTTGGATTTGGCGGCGTCTCACAAAAAATATCAGGACTTGAAAACTCGCTCGACGTGTTTTGGGTACTTTTGTTTTCCGTGTAATTGATTTTGTTGGAGCCTGATGATCCCAAAAACGTTTTGAGTTGTCCATTAAGTTTATGTCTTGAGGATCTTTTTGTGTGATTTCTGGAAAACTTATCATTTCTTTCGATTTCAAGAAGAAGATTGGTTGTAGGCGATATGTCGTCTAGAATTCGTTTTTTCTGTAAAGTATAAAAAAAATTTTAAAACAATCGTTTTAATTTTTTTTCTTATTTTATAGGCACCAGAAAAAATGTGAATTTTTTCAAAGGACAGATAGAGTAAATTATAGACGTTCAGTTGTCCAAAGAAGGTTAGAATTAAAACTTACGGTCAAACGATTTTCAGTAATAAAGCAATTAATTTTTCCATGGCTTTTGTGTTTGTTAGATTTTTTAGTATCAACAATATTCCCTGATTTCTTTGATCTTTTCAATTTATTGCATCTTTTTCTTTCCATAGTGACCGTTTTCTATACAGCGTCAAACAGAATGATAATATTTTGACAGCTTGATTCATTTGTTTGTATAGATTTCTAAACTAATCAAAGCTGTCTAGATTTAAACCCGCTGAAAAATGTGTCTGAGTAAATAAATTGGAATAATGTTGTATGATTCATAAATTATTATTTACCCGTTGGCAGAAATTGTAAATTGAATAGGTGTTCTTTTCACGTTTATAAAACTGTTATGCAATCACCTTTCGACCAAACAGAATGAGTCTATTAAAAAAACTCGGATCGCAGTGCAGAACCCCGCCAACAAAATAATGTATTTACTAATACTTGAACACAATTATGTGAACTTATATTAATTGTTTTTAGAAAAAATAAAAAATGTCGCCCCTTATAACATCCCTTAAAATGACCAAACTTCTCTGTTTCAATATTCGATATGCATTTTGTCAATCCAACATCTTCACCAAATTACATTCTTCAGTAAGGAATTAATTTTCCACAAGTCTCGAGCAATCTTGGCGCCCTAGGTGAAAAACTTAAATGGCGCCCTTTAAAGAAAATTCACGGCAAAATAAAACACAAATGTAAACAGATTAAATGTGTAATTTTTAATCAAATAATTAGAGTACAGATATTATTTTCTTACACAATAGAGAGTATATGCACCTTCTTTTTTTATATCCCCCTATATTATTAAACGAGTAAATCTTGTATATATATATGTTTCTATGTATCTATATAAATATTTTCTCGAAAACGGCTCTAACGATTTTGATCAAATTTACCAAAAAGGGGTTTCGGGGGGCAAAAAATCGATTTAGCTAGGTCTCATCCCTGGAAAAATTCGTTTTCCTATCGATTTTATCATTTTTAAAAACGGTTTTTTGACCTGTCAAAACATTGTAATATCGTGAGTAGGCTTTGGAGAAAACAAACTACTTTCATTATTTATATGTCAAAATACTCTGACAGAATTTTTAACTTATTTTAAAATAATCCGTGAACTATTTGTATAGTAAAGAATAACAGAAATAAAAACTAAACGTAATTATGTAAGTAGTTTTAACTAATATTTAAATAAATAGATACCTAAGTAGGTATGTTATTTTTATATTACCTATATAAAATATCCCCCTATATTATTAAACGAGTAAATCTTGTATATATATATGTTTCTATGTATCTATATAAATATTTTCTCGAAAACGGCTCTAACGATTTTGATCAAATTTACCGAAAAGGGGTTTCGGGGGGCAAAAAATCGATTTAGCTAGGTCTCATCCCTGGAAAAATTCGTTTTCCTATCGATTTTATCATTTTTAAAAACGGTTTTTTGACCTGTCAAAACATTGTAATATCGTGAGTAGGCTTTGGAGAAAACAAACTACTTTCATTATTTATATGTCAAAATACTCTGACAGAATTTTTAACTTATTTTAAAATAATCCGTGAACTATTTGTATAGTAAAGAATAACAGAAATAAAAACTAAACGTAATTATGTAAGTAGTTTTAACTAATATTTAAATAAATAGATACCTAAGTAGGTATGTTATTTTTATATTACCTATATAAAATATGTATATTATGTACGTTAAATATAGTATGACGTATAATCTTACCTAGACTTTTTTTTCTCAAAAAAGAATAACGATTTTGATGAAATTTACAGAATGGGGATTTTTCGGGGCGAGAAATCGATCTAGGTAGGAATCTTGGTCCCAGGGGGAGCAATTAAAAAAAAGAGTTTTTTTATTTATAACTCGGTCAATTGTCAGATCGATTCGAAGCCTATTTCTACATAGATTTTGTATAATATATCACAAGGGTTAAAACTGTAAATGAACACTAATATAAGAAGTGTCTTGCACAATATGTAAATAATGACAAATAGGCGGCCCGAAGGGCCGCACTTCTGGCACCGCGAGTCTGTGTAAAAACACATCGATTTTTGAAAACTATTGTTAAGATACATACAAAAAAGTTTTGTTTAAAAATTTGCACGGCGGCCCGAAGGGCCGCACTTCTAGCGACGCAGGCAAGCAGTATATCAAAACACATCGATTTTTAAAAACTATGGTGAAGATGCATGCAAAAAAGTTTTGCGCTGCAGGTTTATAGTCTGACGTTTGTTATTAAAAGATATAATATGAATTCTATTTCTTCGAAAATCGATTTTTGTGAGTTTTTCAGTAGGTACCTTCTATGCAAAAAAAATATTTGAAATTTACTGAAAGTTGCTAAGATGACATCACAGAGAAAAAGTACTTCGATAAAGTTGATATTTGGTATCAATGTTTAAAAATGGATTATTGAAACGGCAACGGGCAAGCAGAATTTCATCTGATTCGAACATTTTTACAAGATATTCAATCTATGAAAATCGGTTTTTGCGAGCTCTTCAGTCAACAAAACAATAACGGCGGTAGATTTGAAAATGGCGACCTAAGTAATATTTACAGGAAAAAATGCTTGATTCAAGTTGATACTTAGTTTTTACGCTTAAAAATACACATAGGTATTTAAAATATTTAACAGAAACAATTATTTAAATTATGTTTCAGAAATAAATTCGTTTCGGAATAATATTTTGAGAAAATAATATCTCACAGCATACAAGTACTATTTTTTTGAACTCATCCGAGCAAAGCTCGGCACCCAGATATTAAAAGAGTGAAATATGGCGTCCTCATATACGAGCGCCCTAGGCAGGGCCGGATTAACCAGTAGACAGAATAGACAACTGCCTAGGGGCCCCGCATCGACTAGGGGCCCCGCGGGCGCACAAAAGAAATTGAAAATGTTTCATAGAGTGAAAATTTAATTGGAAAATTTGTATCCTCAATGTCAATAGGTATTATTGCTTTTTTTCGACGCATGCTGTGAGTTGATAAAATATTTCATACTTACAGAACAGAACCATCTAGTATCGAGTAGTAGAATTAATAATATGGGTGCGTTACGTAGCGTATTGTATGAATCATACAATACACTACGCAACGCACCCATAGTATTAATTATTAGAGCAGGACAGGATACCAAATTTAGAGTCGATCAGACCTCTGGAATTTACTCACATCCCTTCATCAACTTGAAATGAGCTGATCATCTTCAAACGGCTGAAAAGGGGCCCCGAGATTTGCATTGCCTAGGGGCCCCGACATGGTTAATCCGGTCCTGGCCCTAGGCAGTGGCCTAGTTCGCCTATATGAACGGGCCGGCCCTGCGACTGTGTGTTAATTATGTAATTTAAGATCGACATTAAACAATATATTTTATTTCTTTTGCAGAAAGTGTTGTGAGTGCGAAAAGGATGAGGGACAAAAGTGGCGGCGACGATTGTGCGACCAGGGACAGTGAGAAAGTGTTCTGCGAAAGCGAATCAGGTGGAGTGTCCCTGTCGATAAAACAGAGCGTGCCGAAGGACGTGACAACAGTAAACACCACTCTGAAACCAATACGCCAGCCTACTTTTGACTCAGGTAGGATTGATTTCAATTGTTATTAGCAAGTAAAGTAATTGTTGACATAATATACTGGACCGTTTCTTAGTTGGATTTGTTCTTTAGTTTTTTTTTCACCGCGTGCATTTCGCTAATTGATTTGGAAAGTTTCGTAGCTATTTTTGACTTCACTTTTAACACAACTTGTTAGAGAATCATTCCATTTAACCAGGGCCGCTCTAAGATATTTGGCGCCCGTAGGCTACTAACAATAATGTGTCCCTCTTTATAAGAAAATTCACACCGCGGGTCAGTAAATAGTGGGTCGTGATGTTTGGCGCCAATGTTGTGAACAGTATTCTCTACCGGAATTTTCTCTGCACTCTTCAACTCAAATCCTTTCTCTCCACCTAAAAACGGTTACAGCTCTCCCGATGCTATTTTTAAAGCTAAAGGGTTCGGGTAAACGCTAAACGAAAGATAAAGAATCACACTACTGATCCTACAGACAAATTTTTTAAAAAAAGTTTTGGTTAGGTGTGAAGGATTACGTAATTTTTATAAAGTTGTAAGTTTTTCCAAGAAAATATTTTTTTTGTTTTTCGTTTGTAGGATCTGTAGTGTGATTCTTGGTCCTTCATTTGGCGCTTACCCGAACCCTTTAACTTTAAAAATAGAAGTGGGAGCAGGGTGCTTGGAGGTCGCTGTATATATCCGACATATTGGAGGCATTATATTTTGTCCTCTACAATTTTGCAAATTAATATCTAAATCAAATAGGTAATAGCTTTAAAATACAATCTTCGATTTGTGCTCTCTTATGGCCATTATTTTCTAAAAAATTAAAAAATTATTCCGCGAAGCTTAGACCCCAGCCGTCAAGCTTTTGACGACATAATTGTCCATTATATGACAGTCAATTTTTTTATTAATTTTGTTTTCCTGCAAGGCCAGTCCTTTGTTTATTTTTAATTAAAAGTTTAATTCAGTTCGTTCGTGTTTTTGTTCTTTGTTGGATTTTTAAAACGTTTTTGAATTTTGGAACTGTTTCTTTTCTTGTAAATTCTCGTGTTTGATGACGAAACGATAATCACATTTTAATTGATCGTGTTAAACGACTGTTAAATATTTAGACAGCGTATAGAGACATACCTCATATACTGTTGTGTGCCGTTATTTCACTTTTCTTAACTAGATTTTCGTTTGATGTTTTAATTAAAAGTGATTAAATATTATCCTAATTGAGATTACGCTTTTTACCTGTACAAACTATTGTAAAACATACGTATTTTGTGTTTATATCATTTTTATAAATTATGTAAAATATCCATGTCATTTAAACTGAATATAGCCAAACATTATACTATTAGCCCGGTCCGGGTTCGTCCGGGATGTATATTACCTGTTAAAGATAGACATAATTTATAATTATGCACAACAAATCTGCCATACATTGCATAGATATAACGGTTTGTCAACTTGGTTCGGCAAAATTGTCACTGCCAATTCCGTATGTTACAATTGGCCCCACGTTGGGCGCCAATTCCGTGTGTTACAATTGACCCCACGTTGGGCGCCAATTCCATGTGTTACAATTTACCCCACGTTGGGCGCCAATTCCGTGTGTTACAATTGGCCCCACGTTGGGCGCCAATTCCATGTGTTACAATTGACCCCACGTTGGGCGCCAATTCCGTGTGTTACAATTGACCCCACGTTGGGCGCCAATTTCGTGTGTTACAATTGACCCCACGTTGGGCGCCAATTCCGTGTGTTACAATTGGCCCCACGTTGGGCGCCAATTCCGTGTGTTACAATTGGCCCCACGTTGGGCGCCAATTCCGTGTGTTACAATTGGCCCTACGTTGGGCGCCAATTGTAACACCTACACGAACAAAATTCTTCCATACATTGCTTTGATATATCTCTAACGGTTTAGGCAGCGTATGTCAAGAAAGCTTCTACTCGGCCTGTTTTTTGTCAACTTGCTTCGGCAAAATTGTCACTGTTAATTCCCTATATTATCCAGCCTAACAAAATACTAAAACCTGGCGACACAACGTACTTATAAATTAAAAAATATGCACGTAAATCGGATTAGTGGTTCTCGAGTCATAAGCGCACTAACGGACAGACAGATAGAGCGACGTTGTCTTGACATTAGTAATAAATCGTCCTGCGAGATATACCTACTGGATTGGTTAAATTTTACAAATATTCGATAGCTAACCTTTTTTGGTAAAAATATATTTTTCAACTACCTATTTTTCTACTTCTTATTGCTCCTTCATTTCAAGATTTTGGTCTGTCTTTATTTTATATGACGCTAATGACCTCTGTTGTCGAGCGTCTATAATCTACAATTCATTCATTCTTTATTTTATCTTCCTTTTGGAATCCACTTAAAAATCCTAGAAAACCATCTACTCTCTTCTTCCTTCCTAACGTATCAGGATTTATCCTTCCTTCGTTCCATTTGCTTCTTGGATTCCCTTGAATTTTTTTGAAGTCCATTTAAAATCCCTGAAGACCATCAGACAGAGAGGCGTTACGTTTTATAATAGAAATATGTATTATAGAAGTGAAAATGTCTGCTTTTCTGCGCTAGTTACGTATTGAATCGCAAAGTGCAGCTGACAGTTAACTGGAATAACCTGTACCTATCAGGAAATAACTTAATACAAAATCATTCAAAGGAGAAGTTAATTGAATATATTTTAGTTATGCGGCTGTCGTATACAGTTCTGTTTTTTTTTCTTTTACTTTCCTCTTTGTTTCTGCACAAAGTCTATCAGAAGATGCAGCTTGCTTTTCAAAGAAGTTAAGTAAATACTAAATCTTAAAGAAGATTGGACGATGTTCGTTTAAACGGCAAGTAGGTACACCGTGATCAAAAAGAAATATCTTTTTTATTCTGAACAGATTCTTTACTCATAAATCATAATAGCAATTAGCAAGATCTATTAAATCACCTACAAGAAGCGCGGGTAACTCAAAATATATAAGAGAGACATCTAATCATATCAGAAAAATTCGTTTGATCTCATTCTCAAGGTCGATGCACACCATGTTTTTGTGTTAAAAAAATCATTAAACCCGTCACCGTCGGGACTCAAACCCGAAACTTCCAGATTCGCGCTGACTGAGTTATCAATGGTGCCGTTTAAGTTATATAATGGATATCTCTATATACAAAAAAAAATGTATATATTTTTTACTGACGGTCAGATGACGAACGAAACAGTTGAAAAGTTATAATTAACGTTTAATTCAAATGAAGATAAGTGTTTCTTTTCTCTCGCATAAAAAAAGAAGAATTAATATATCATTCCTTTTGACATGATTTACTGGTTCGCTTAAAGCAGTGTAACTTGTTTTTTACAAAAAAAAGTGGAGTTGCCGCGCTGTTAAATAAATATTATGCCGTATTATTTCTCTATACAAAACGGTGAACTGTGGAAAGATTTTCCTTACTTTTAAAATAATGGTGTCTAAAAATAGCACAGCATGCTGTTTGTTTTGACTATAGAGTAGGACAGAGTAGGGTAGGGTAGGGTAAAGAAGCGACCCGAGCGAAGTCCCACTGAAGAGTGACGAGCAAAGAGAGCTCGCTGAAGGGGCTTTGGCTACCGCTGCAACGGCGTGTCGTGTATTTAAACTGACACACGTGCTGTTCGAAAACAATTCTTCTTCAGGAACAGGAAATTTGTTGTTTAGTGAAAATCATACGCTTCATGACTGACATGCTAATCGGGATTACCTACTGAACGTTTCACAGAAATAAAATAACAAATACTAGGATTAGTTTAAGGGATTCTGGAAACACTTTAGCAGGTATAGTTTAATGACATGTGTCAACTTTACATATGAATCTATGTAATCTATATATCAATTCGCGTCGTGGGTTCGAATCCCACCTCCGCTCATGGATGTTTTGTGATGTCATTTAGTTGTAAGGAAGTTGTTATTTAATGTATTTAAGACGCTAATGACTTAAGTTGTCGATGCGTCTATAATCTACAATAAATAAAATAAAATATATATCAATTCGCGAGGATAGTGTGGTCCAGTGGTTAGCGTCGCGGCCTTTGGATCAGAATGTTGCGGGTTCGAATCCCGCCTCCGCTCATGGATGTTTTGTGGTGTCATTTAGTTTTAAGTGTGTTGTTATTTAATGTAATCAAGACGCTTATGACCTAAGTTGTCGACGCGTCTATAATCTACAATAAATAAAATAAAATATATATCAATTCGCGAGGACAGTGTGGTCTAGTGGTTAGCGTCGCGGCCTTTGGATCAGACTGTCGTGGGTTCGAATCCTGCCTCTGCTCATGGATTTTTTGTGGTGTCATTTAGTTTTAAGTGTGTTGTTATTTAATGCAATCAAGAAGCTAATGACTTAAGTTGTCGACGCGTCTATAATTTACAATAAATAAATAAAAAAATAAATATATCAATTCGTGAGGACAGTGTGGTCCAGTGGTTAGCGTCGCGGCCTTTGGATGAGACTGTTGCGGGTTCAATTTATTATTTTTTAATAATAAATTGAAAATCCAATTGACACTTTTACCAGCTCTCAGGCTAGAACCCGGGACCTGGGGGCTTGTAATAGAGGATCAATCATAGCAACGCCATATATAAACAACGGCACTGCTACACGCTCGGCTATTCTCAAGAGCTCAGAATATTTTTTAATTTCTCTGAATAACAATATTTAAATACATTTTTCTGCATTGAAAAGAGACAGTATTGCCGTTAACATGCCTTGACGCACTTCGACGTACAAACACGATGCGATCTCCGATTTGATTGGCATTTGTTTTAAACAGAAAAATCCCCAATCAAAGTCGGCGCGTCTAGATACACAATAATATTGTCAGTTGTCCCGGGGTCATTCGAAACACTTCATTCCAGCTTGAGTTACATATGTTAGAGCGAGATAAGATGTAGGTGGATAGATGCAGTGCGAGAGAGATGAAAGAATTGAAGTAGGTACGTGGTGTTGTAAGGCGACAACAAATGGGGCGAGAAGATGTTTCTGTGCGCACGGTCGCGTCCTCTAGGACCCTCATGTCACTCCGGGCACCGGACTAACGAACCTCTCCAAGGCGGAGGACTCGCAGACGGTGCAGCTCGATCCAAATATAACGAAATAGTTTCCGCTAAAAACAACGTTCAAAGTTTCTATTGGAAATGTAATATCGACCGCACATAGACCAGTGGTAACAAAAAAAATTCGACTGATGACCAGTCCTATACTTCCCACCTAGTAAATATTTGCAAAAAATAAACACTCTTTTTTTATTCTTTGAAAAAAAGCATGGCCCTAGCTATTTTTACTTCCCACCTCTACTATGGTAGGGAAGTAATGGATTTAGTCCGAAAAAAATATTTCGAGATTTTAACAGATTTCAAGTTTTGAGACCCTAGCAATCGTTTAAGATCATTTTCTGAATGATGTCTGTATGTGTGTGTGTATGTATGTGGTCAATTTTTCGCCTTCGATATCTTAAGAACGGAGCAACATACGGGCATGCCGATTGTTCTATTGTGTTTATCAGGCTTTAACTTAGATCTGATTAGATTTTGAGTCAAATCGTTTCAGTGGATCCTGAGATATTCAAAAAAACGTCCTCAGTGTCACGTATTAACATAGGTAAAAAAAAATATAAATGAATTTTAGATGTTATGATATGAAAAAAATGTAAATATTTTTTTTCTCTAAAATGTATAGTTTTCGAGAAAAAAAATATTTTACTAAAAAAAATAAAAATTGTACGTAAATCAAGGTAACCATGATTTTTGCTATATTAAGCTAGCCATCAGTAGATCACCAAACAAAAAAGAGGGCCATGCTTTTTTCAAAGAATAAAAATCAAATTGTGTTTTAAAGACCACCAACAGCTAAGGTTATTTGGGCCTAGTCAAAGAATAAAAAAAAAGAGTGTTTATTTTTTGCAAATATTTACTAGGTGGGAAGTATAGGACTGGTCATCAGTCGAATTTTTTTATGTGGATTGTACCTACGATGTTTAAAAGAGAGAGAAAATATCGCTGGCCTATTGAATAATATTGAATATGGCGCGTCAAAAAATATTAATTAAATGCATACCTATAAATATAATTTTAATCATCAAATAAAATGCCATATTTTATAATAAAAGTGAATATTATTAATTTTGAAAATGATAAAATTGCGGAATAAAATTTAAATTGGAAATGATGAAATTAATATACAAACGATAATAAATATTATAAACTAAATACCTATCATGTTGTTATTAATAGTTTATTTATTTATTTATTGTAAATTATAGACGCGTCGACAACTTAGGCCACTAGTGTGGGAAAGATACGTTCCCGAACAGCGGCCTGTCAAAAGTCACTTTACATGCATACATACATGCATGTAAAGCATGTATTTTATAGTGGGTATGGCAAAAAAACTTATAAATGATCAGATTAAGAAGTTGTTTTTGTAAATATTATTTGCATGATAATTTTGACACAAAGTGATCATATTTACATATAGATAGCCTAATAATTACCACTTGAGGAGGATGGCTGCATATTTTACTAAAGTAATTCCGGCTAATGTTTTCTTTCGCGTCGCGACGACATCGAAATTTGATTGCAAATGACGAGTATTATATTGTAAGGGTTGAAATAACGACATATAGACAGACAGACACGCGGATTCATACAGCGCGTCCATCTGGAAGTGTTGCATATTCAAATGTCTTGAGTTTTGACGAGATTTGATACAGAAAATAATAATAATTGAATTTGCAACTTTTTATACATATAGAATATATTTTAGAATAACGCTTCGGGGGCAGTGTAGCCTAGTGTTTAGCATGCTTGGCGCCGCAACCTCTAGATGGACTGCCGTGGATTCGAATCCCACCTGCGCTCATGGATGTTTTGTGATGTTATTTAGTTGTTATTTAGTGTAGTTGAAAGACGCTAATGACCTTAGATGTCGACGCGTCTATAATCTACAATAAATAAATAAAAAAGGTAACGCATCGAATATTTATCGACATTATCGACAGTGTGTAATAAAAACAAACCCCTATGACTTCTTTTGTCGAGCGTCTATAATCAACAAAATTCCAGCAATCATGAATAAAAATGGTCAGTATTGATTTTCATTAAAAAAAATTAAAAAATGGGTATGTCTGTATCGCCGGTACAGACAAATGACGTGAATACCGTTAAATACAAATAATTGTATTAATATCCACTTTTATTCAATATCATATAAAATCAAATGTTCGTTAAATATAATAAATAAAATAATTGTAATTTTATTTATTTTTTATATTTTAAATTATTATCCAATACCTAAATATTTTCATAATAAAAAAATATATATTAAAAGCCTTCGGGATTCGAACCTGGGCTTGGCGTTTGTACTTGTCGGCAGACTCGTACTTTACCATGCAGCTACCCTGACTTGCTATATCTGATACCTTATATAGTTGTACGCACGCTGTGTTTTGGGGCTTGAGAATAGCCGAGAGTGTAGCGGCGCTGTTGTTTACATGGCGTTGCTATGGTTCCTCTATTACAAGTCCCCAGTTCTCGGGTTCTAGCCCGAGAGCTGGTAAAAGTGTCAATTAGATTTTCAATTTAATATTAAAAAAAAAAAAAAAATAATGAATTGAAAATATGAATTGGTGCTAGGCCCAAATAACCTTAGCTGTTGGTGGTCTTTAAATACACACAATTACGCTGTGTTTTGTTTCACATGTCAACCACTTCTCGTGTTTTCGTTACATCTAAAATTTCTAAAATGCCACCCTGGGTATGAGACATATCCTTATATTATTAAACGAGCAAATCTTGTACATATATGTACCTATGTACCTATATAAATATTTTCTCGAAAACGGCCCTAACGATTTGGATGAAATTTACTGAAAAGAGGTTTTCGGGGGCAAAAAATCGATCTAGCTAGGTCTCATCCCTGGAAAAATTCGTTTTCTTATCGATTTTATCATTTAAAAAAACAGTTTTTTTAACGTTATAAAACAGTGTCGTATGGTGAGTAGGCTTTGGAAAAACAAACTATTTTCATTATTTATGTCAAATTACTCTGACAGTCAATCTTTAACTTATTAAAATAATCAGTTTTTATTGTTGTTATTTTTTTAACTAATATTTAAATAAATAGGTATATTACTTTCATATTACCTATATAAAATATGTAGGTACATACGTTATGTAGTATGACGTATACTGACGTATAATAATATTATCTACTTATAGGTATGTAATTTTTTTTCTTAAAAACGACTAACGATTTTGATGAAATAGGAAGTTTAAGTACTATTTTTTTTGAACTCATCCGAGCAAAGCTCGGTCATCCAGATATTGTTATGTTTAAACGCGACACACCATCAAAAACATTTCTTAAAGAAAAAATTTAAATGGTTCCCGTTAAAAAGTCAGTACCTATATTGAAGTCATTTAGTAAGTTAATAAAATGAAAACCTCGTTTCTCCCTCTGGTTTTTTGTTCGTTCCCTTATGAAAGTCTTTGCAATTACTTTTTATGCCAACTTGTTAAATTTTCGGTATCAAATGCCTTTCGGACAGCGTTGCCAGTACCTAGTTAGATTTTTTCTTCCCACCTCTACTATGGTGGGAAGTAATGGATTTAGTCCGAAAAAAATATTTCGAGATTTTAACAGTTATTCACGTTTTGAGACCTTAGCAATCGTTTAAGATCATTTTCTGACTGATGTGTGTGTGTGTATGTGGTCAATTTTTCGCCTTCGATATCGCAAAAACGGAACAACATACGGCCATGCCGATTGTTCTATTGTGTTTATCAGCCTTTAACTTAGATCTGATTATATTTTGAGTCAAATCGGTTCAGTGGACCTTAGATATTAAAAAAAACGTTCTCAATATCACGTATTAACATAGGTAAAAAAAAATATAAATGAATTCCAGATGTTATAATATGAAAAAAATGTAAATATTTTTTTCTCTAATATGTACAGTTTTCGAGAAAAAATATATTTTACTAAAAAAAGTAAACGTAAATCAAGGTCATGATTTTTGCTATATTAAGCAAGCCATCAGTAGATCACCAAACAAAAAAGAGGGCCATGCTTTTTTTCAAAGAATAAAAAGAGAGTGTTTATTTTTTGCAAATATTTACTAGGTGGGAAGTATAGGACTGGTCATCAGTCGAATTTTTTTAGTAGATAATAGATGGGTCTGTCATTTCGTCCTAGACTGCAAAATTTCGTACTGAAATTAAAAAGTTTAAAATTTTGCTTAAATGGGGATATCAGATGAAAATGGCGCCACCTTTGCAGGTCGCTAGGGAACAAACCCTACCGTTTGAAAAATCACGGTAAAATTTGTGTTTGAAAAAACCGAATCTAAATTCATAAAATAAATATATACAGGGTGTTTCATAATATATGCGCAGGACTTCAGGATGTGATAGCTCGTCCAAAAATATGAAAAAAAGTTTCTATTAACTTACCCTCTAAAATGCACCATTTTAGAGATACAGGGTGTTGAAATTGAAAAAAAAATTTCGTTTTTTGCGAAAATCTCCGGAACCGTTTATCGTACAGAAAACAGCTTTTGTAAGCATAATAAGCTATGTTTTGTGCGGATTTTTTTTTAAGTCATAATTGGTGAAGGTTTTGAAGGGGTAGTGGGTGTAAAATGGTGCATTTTAGAGGGTAAGTGAATAGAAACTTTTTTCATATTTTTGGAGGAGCTATCACATCCTGAAGTCCTGAGCATATATTATGAAACACCCTGTATATTACCTAATAAAAAAACACGTTATACCTAATACCTATTACAACCGAGATTACAACGCACTAAAAAGTAGAAAATAAATAAAGTGAGTACCTAAATTTTTATCGAGTGCCCCACGCTTTTACATTTAGTAATTAGTTACTTAAAACCAAAAACTTTATTTAGAAAACCAAGGTAAATATTGAAAAATTTTTTTTCGTTGGAGAGCAGCCAATTATATAATTGTTTCGAAACAGATTGGAAAAAATCATTTTACCAACCAGTGGTCACAGTCGGGATTCTAACCTGAACCTTTCCACTTTCGCGGTGCAATGAGCTTACAATACTCAACCGTGACAAGATTGCTAAATTAACATTCTCCTTATATGCTTCAGAATCAATAGATTTTCACTACATGCGAGTGTCAATTCATATATTGACGCGAAAGTGGAAAGGTTAAGGTTAGAAGCTGTGACCACTGGTTGGTAAAATGATTTTTTCCAATATGTTTCGAAACAATTATATAATTGGCTGCTCTCCAACGAAAAAAAAACTCGGGTCGCAGTGCCAAAACCCTGCCGACAATATAGTGTATTTGCTAATACTGGCATTGTGGCTTTATTATGTGAACTTAAGTTTGTTTTTGGACAAAATAAAAAATTTAACCCCTTAATACATCCCTTAAAATAATTAAATTTTTCTAAATTTCAATATTAGACATGGATTTTATCAGTACACCCAATTAAATACACCCTTCCATAAGTAAATCCGTATCAACAAACTAGTGTTTTCATAAAATTTGAAAGTCCGGTCCTGTCGGGCCGATTTTATTAAAATTTTAGCAGCACATTTTAATCTTTACTAAAGAGTTAAATTTCAATTTTGAAACGATTCTGACAAATTTTTCGGTATTTTTGGGCCCAAAAACTTTTTGGAACCCCTAAATACAACCCTGAAAATGGTCCGATCGGGCCCATTTTAAATAGGCTTCTTGCGGTGATGGGTTCCAATGTGTGTACCAAATTTCGTTTCAATCGATTCAGTCTGTCGAGAGTTATCGCGTACACACATATATATATAAATATATACTTAAATATATATATACATACATATATATATAAACCTTTTTAAAAATAGTGCCAAAGTGTTCAGGAGGCTATGAAACGTCGAGAAATTTTGGTCCGACCCCTAGGTCCCGCCATCCGACCGACGCCAATAGTGTATGTGCCATATTATGGCAAATACACTAAAAAAAATTTTTCAATTGCATTTCAGCCGTATAAAACTATTATTTATCTTAAGGTAAATATTGTATAATTTTTTTAATGTTTTCTAAAAACGTACTAGACTTGTTTGCGGCGTACTGACGTACTAGAAAATAAAATTTAGTATTAGATCTAGTACGAACGTACTGACACTGGCAACGCTGCTCTCGGAGAGCACTGACTTTTAATTCGCACCTACGCAAAAATCGCTTCTTGAAAGAGTCGTTTAATTTCGTCCGAAATTATTTGTACTTGGGAAGTGTCTGTCCGCTTGTACTTCCATAACGTGTATATAAACACGCCATATTGTGTGGGAAGTGAAGGGAACGGGCCTCGTACACTACAGTGAAACTTTAGCCCTCGCAGTAAGTTCACTTCCTATCTCTTTTCTTTGATCTCTTTCTTCTTATCTCATGCAACGTCACATAACCACGAAACCAAATAAGAAAACTTACCTACGTAAGTATTCTAAGAAATAATAACCTCAAGAATAAGGTCGAAGACACACACAGCGGTTTGTGCCGAGACGTTTGCCGAATCGGCACGAATGTTAATGTTTTTCAATGTTGCAAAACACACACCGCGGTGAGAATTGCCTGCCGACTCTCAGCCGCCTCGACACATCGTTCTCAACAAGAAACGCCTGACTGCCGAGTTGACACCGCTGTCTATGTCATGTCGAGGCGGCTAGTCGGCGTGAAACCGCTGTGTGTGTCATCGCTTTAAATCTGTGATAAGGACGATTCAAATTATATCATTGAGTAGAGTGCCTGCGGTGAGAGATGAAGCCAGGCACGTCATCAATAATATGCTAGTGAACGCCTGCTTACCCGCAGACAGTGCCGTGTACACAAAAATGCACATTGGGATTTAAAATTCCACCTCTAGAAAACACTCGACGCCCATGGATCTCCAAAACAGCCAATAGTAAGCTAGAAAGCGGGCGCAATGCATTCACGTTACTATGATGCGTTGGCTTCATCTTTCGCCGCGCGAGGTCTAGTACCGGATTATCAAATAATCAAAGTAGATTCTCAGACACTAATGGAATCAGTTGTCGAGCGTCTATAATTTGCAATCTATCTAGCAAAGTAGGTACCGAATTATTGACCCGCGACACGGTGACGGACGTTTTGCCGTCATATTACTGTTTGTTTTTTGGTAGCACATCAGTATATCTATAAAAGGTGACCCGACGGGTAAACGATGAGGTCGAAATATTCCGAGTATTGCTGACTAGGTAAACACCTACTTCCGTATTAAAATGTTCTTCCCGCTTTACTCTTTAGCCTCAGGAAAAATTGCTCGTCCAATCCCGAATGGCCTTAATTGCCAAGTTTATCTATTTATTGTAAATTATAGACGCGTCGACAACTTAGGTCATTAGCGTTTAATTGCCGAGTTATTTGTTGAAGACCATGTCTTCACTGGCTGAAGGGTCCATTATTGTTGTAAAATTTGCATTCATTGCTGAAGTTTCGTGAATTTCAGCAATAAATGCTATAATTTTATAACAATTGCGCTTCTTTTTACCCGACTGCGCCAGAAGGAGGGTAATGTTTTTCGAGTGTATGTATGTATGTATGTATGTATGTATATTTTTTTATCACGCTTTGTAGCCTAAACGGCTCGACGGATTTTGAAAAATGAGGTGTCATTAGATTCGTATAAATCCCCAGAGTGACATAGGGTATATGACGTCACGGAAAATTCAATATGGCGGACGCTAGATGCCATTTTGTCAGAATGCAAAAGTAATTTTCCTTTTAAATACATTGATATAGGTACCAAAATCAAAACAAAAGAAAGGTTTCGTTGACATTTCAAATATGGTACATGACGTCATGGAAAATTCAATATGGCGGACGCTAGACGCCATTTTGTCAGAATGCAAAAGTAATTTTCCTTCTAAATACATTGATATAGATAACAAAATCAAAACAAAAGAAAGGTTTCGTTGACATTTCAAATATGGTACATGACGTCACGGAAAATTCAATATGGCGGGCTCTAGACGCCATTTTGTCAGTATGCAAAAAATCGATAAAACCTTGTGTGTGGGGTATCAAATGAAAAGGCTTGATGAGTAGATTCAACTAAAAGGAAGGAAATAAAAAATTTATTAAAAAAACAAAAAATCCGACTGCATAAAAATCGAACATAAAAGATGGAAACAAAATCAAATGATAACATGCAGTCGGAAGTATTTCTGTTCAATTTGTTACTACTCTGCCTCCGACTGCATGTTATCATTTGATTTTGTTTCCATCTTTTATGTTCGATTTTTACGCAGTCGGGTTTTTTGTTTTTTAATAAATTTTTTTGGATCCTTCAGTCACTGAAGACATTGTCTTCAACAAATAACTCAGACTTTCTAGGATTGCCTTGTCTACTTTTAAAAAAGCTGATTTCGATATTTAAATAGCTGTTTGGTAAAATTAAAAAATTATCAAGAGATAATTTACAAGGGGCCTCGACATTTTGACTGCCCAGGGGCTTCCACAGGATTTAATTCGGCACTGGCAAGTGGAGTTATAGAATCGAGGTTTAAATGACGAGTATTCAACCATAGTACTAGCAATTTTGGTTTTCCTAAATACCAGATCGTAATTTTTAATGAGATTGAATTGTTAAAAATTATTGGTTTTAATTTCACTCGATTGCATTTACTGTAAAAGTCTATATGGACGGACGTATTGTTGATGGCAGGGGTGAGAAAATTAGTCAGACTTAAAATATAGATTACTTTTTATTCGACCTGCACGATTGGGGTAAGATAAGGTATATTTTAAAATTAAATTAAACACGTTTTTAAAATATTTACACTTAAAAACTTTGTTTTTAACCGACTTCAAAAAAGGTAGATTATAGACGCTCGACAACAGAGGTCATTAGCGTCAAAAAAGGAGGTTTCTCAATTCGACCGTATATATTTTTTATATGTTTTATGTGTGTTCGCGGATAACTTCGTCGTTTATGAACCGATTTTGAAAGGATATACTTTCAGATTGGTCCCATAGAAATTTCATCAAAATCGGTTCAGTAGTTCGACTGATTTTAATAAAAGTAAGTAACGGCGTGTGATTCTTTAAGGTAAATGTTACTTTTTGACACTAAAAAGTAAAAAATAAAAAACTTTTTAACAAAAACAAAACCTCCTTCAAAAAGGCACTAAAAAGAGGAAAATAATGAAATTTTGAGGTCTGTGCCAATTAAAATATGAAGTCGGTTAAAAAGTATAGTGTAGTGATTAATATCTTCTTTTTAACCAACTTCATATTTTAATTGGCACAGACCCCAAAATTTCATTATTTTCCTCTTTTTAGTGCCTTTTTGAAGGAGGTTTTTTTTTTTGTTGAAAAGTTTTTTTAAAACAAATTATTGTTTCGCATAACACATTACACAATGGCTTCTTCAGACAAAGTTCAGATAGTAGGTAATGACGTATAATTTCAATATTGTCGTAATAAGGCGTCCAATTTTTAACCGACTTTAAAAAAGGAGGAGGTTCTATATTCGACAGCTAGATTTCTCCTGTATTTGTGAACCGATTTTGATAATTATTGTTTTATTTAATAGGGCATACCTTTGGGTCGGTCCCATATAAATTTTAAGTAAATCGGTTTAGAAGTTCGACTGATTTTAATAAAAAGTGAGTAACGGACTGTAATACCGTTAAAGTAAATGTCAGTTAGTAATCAAATATCAAGACAGAAGTCGATTAATAACGTGCAAACTATATTGTAAAGTCACTAAAAAGTAAAAAATAAAAAACTTTTTAACAAAAAGACCTTCTTCAAAAAAGCCACTAGAAAGAGGAATATAATGAAATTTTGAGGTCGGCTCCAATTTAATAAAATATGAAGTCAGTTAAAAAGTGACAATTTATTTAATATTTATTATTTTCCTTTTGTTAGCGGCTTTTTTGAAGGAGGTTTTTGATGTGAAACATCTTATGTCGGGCAGTGAACAGCCGCGTGAGGGGAAATATGCAACGAAATTTCTGGTCCGCTCCTTCGCTGTTGTTCTCCCCACCACTGTGGCACTCTCTCTCTCTCTCTCGCGCTCGGGCACGGGAAGAGAGAGAGAGAGTATACATACGAACGTTCTGTATATCAAAAGTATATGTATACACGTGTAGGTATGTAATATAGATACTTCGCTGTGTATTTAGTTGCGTTTCTGGCTCAGGCGTGCTCAAACGCCGCAACCGCGTGTGTTACAGTGCAGTATATAGAATTACGTCAGCATAACAGTTAGTTGCTGCTTTTGAAAAAATATATACTACTACATAGAGAATACCACCGAGTTCAATAACGTTTTCTTTGATGTTTCACATCTGTCGGGGGTCCCGAGACCCACACCCTTTTTTTTTGTTATGTTAGCCAACTTGGGAATCGCTGACGTAGCTCAGCTCATAATCGGCGTTGACCTTGAAAACCAGCTGACATATTGCATGTACAGAGTTTAGAAGATTAAGAAGAATCGTCTCAGATCATGGTCCACTCTTCAGGAGCTCCTTTTGACTTCAAACGTCTTGGGATTGTTTCCGGAACCCCCCCGGAATAATTCCAGCCCTGTTAGACGTCGGGGTGCATAGCATAGCAATAGGAACGATGAAGTTGCGTGGGTATGCAATAATGCCGCTCAATTGAGCACGCGGAATGCTGCGCTCTCCCTCCTCCTCCGCCGCCCCTGTTTCAAGTGAATGCTGGCGAAGTCACTTTATTTCCCTACTTCTTTCTCACTTCCACACCGCAAGCTTCCTTCCTTCTTCAATCGTTCGATCGCTTTAAATGTTTGCATAGTACAAGGCTATATCGTCCGACTCTTGTAATATAATTTATGTCTTCAGAAATAACTATTTTAGACGACGTCAAGGCGTGCTGTGGAATTGTCTCGAGTAGTTTGTTTTTATCACCTCTTTATAAGTACGATGAAAGTTACAATTCTGCCGACATATGACACTGTAAAATAACTGCTTTACATGCATGTTAGCGAAAAAATATTATTATTGGTTATTGGTTACTATTTATGTTCCGTCTAGTTATTAATACTTAATTATTGAAAGGCTAAGACGTCATTGCGTGAAGTTCAGTCTACGGATGTTTGTTTGTATAACGAAATACTCGTGTCGTCATAAGCGCTGGTCATTAAGATAAGGACACACAGAGGGTATGGATTTTTGCATCTGACTAGAGATCATTATGTTGTGTCGACCAGCGAACGAGACGCTGCGATATATTATATTTTGTTAAAATAATACTTTGCCCGTTTTGAGTCTGGCTTATGATTTGGATTACTATATTTTGGTCTAACATGCATGAAAAGTGACTTTTGACAGGTCAGTATATTTTTTATTTAATAAATGAGTAATAAAAATCGCCGAAAGTATATAATTTTGTTTACGTGGTTTTGGTAATGTAATTCGAACCTTGATCAGTATTTAGACGAACGTAAGAATCCAGATTTTATCGTTGGTGGTCAATGGGTATTTGATGTGCTGCTCGACTAATATACGTACGTATTAGCTATGCAGACGTACAGTATAATTATGGAACATAACGTCGATGATTTTCGATGGTCTGGTTACTAGCATCTCACTTGCAGTATGCAGTTGTACAATATAGATGGACGTGGCGGACATGACTTGACGCGCGACATTCGTAACTGAACAAAAAAACGAGGTTATAGTTTAATTTAAAAATAAAGATATAACGATTTTCAAGGTATTATTTGAAAGCCAAAGAAATCCCATTAAATTATTTAACAGGACGTCAAATTATTGTTGAAAATAATTAAAATAGGATAATAGTTTTCTCATCCTTGCAACAAAATAATACTTTGTTCTAAAAATAATATTTTTTTTATTATTGTTTATATCTCAGAACAGAGATAGTTATAGAAGGAGCATATCACGGCTCGCAGGTATGTATAGCTGAAGCCAGTCGAGATGTTTGGAGAACAATAAATCACACTGAAAATATAATAAAATATATTTTTACTTACTGATGATAAGCTATACCTTGATTTTTCATAAGCGCTTTGGAACCTTTATTGTAACATCCAAACACACAACACGACATAAAGAGTAATTAATTAAACTTCGGAATACAAGCAACGAATGATCATAATGTACCTGACAGGTCGTACTTTAGTGTATATAGTTTTGGCTTCACAAGCGACGTGATATGTTTTTCTACAGTTATCTCTTGTTCTGTGGTTTATATTAATATTGAACAAATATTTTCAACATTTTGACATGGTTTAATTAGGTGTTACTTAATACTGAGCTTGCATAAGAAAAATAGTTGAGTAATTTTCACCAGCTTCTACTAACTGCCTGTTTTTTGATCAGAATTTTTTTATAGATCCTTTCGCTAGTTTTTACAAACTTTTATTTAACTTGCAATGTATGTTAGTTTGTTTGTTTGTGTGTTTGTTTAGGTCAAATCTTGCAAGTCAATTTTGAACGACCTCCATGTATCCGATCGATTTGAAATTTTATACACATATGTATTCCCGATGACAATACATGAATAAATCGTTTTTAGAAATAAATTCAACCACTAAGGGGTTCAAACGGGGATGTAGGGTTTTTTTGACTAATCAACGCCCAGGCCAAATCGCTGAAGCTAGAAACTTGGGACAGTTGATTACTTTTCTGACGTAAGAATCCACTAAGAAAGGATTTTTCGAAATTCAACTCCTACGGGTGTCAAAAGGGGGTAAAATTTTGAAAGACTAAAATGAACAAAATAAATATTATTATTATTATTAAATAACGTGCGCAGCATCTTAGGCTATATGCACGAGTTTGCAGAAGGTAAGTATAATATACTGTCAAAATAAATATTAGTTAAAAAAACTTTTTAGAGACAAGCTTTTTTTTTAAATGCACTAAAAAGGAAAAAATAATTTTTAATAATTCAGGTTCATAACTATAAAAGCGTGGGTCGTGACTAATAAACTATCATAGAGATCACGACCCACGCTTTTATAATTATGAACCTAAATTATTAAAAATTATTTTTTCCTTTTTAGTGCATTTAAATAAAAGCTTGTCTCTAAAAAGTTTTTTTTACTAATATTTATTACTGGACAATTCAATCGAAATAGTTTCGTATACTTTTCGATATAAATTAATAGAAAATACCCACGTCACGTTTGATCCTCTCTTTAAAATGACACTAGGTCAAGCTCGTAAAAAAAGTGTCCACCAGTTCAATAATGTTATAAATGTCACAACCCTCTTTACTCTAACAATATTAGATCGGTCGCTTTTACGTTATTGCTATGCTAAAGTTTTCAAATATTATATTATGTTCGAAACTCCAAGGGCCTCTCCTATAAAACTTTGGCTCATATATTTGTTTCATATTGGTTTATCATGGAATAAAAAAATCACGTGCGTAAAACATGCTCACTTGTTTCTTAACATGTGTTTCATATTTGCGGTCGCAAAGCGAAACGACCAATGGCGAATTTATACACATTTACTGGCGAATTTGATGTTCCCTATCCGCACAATATTTTATATTTCTAATAAAAATAAATTTAAAAAAAACTAGAAGGAAGAAAATAAGTTGGTAAACTTTCTCAACACCCTCTTCATATTGTGACAAAACTGTTTTCTTACGTGGGTGGAATAAATTATTTATTTACAATAATTAAAAATGTAACAAAAATAGATAACAATAAAATGTAACAATTATATCTTAATTCTAACAGTCAACACTGTTTATATAATAATAACACGAACAGTAATTCTTAAACGAACTGAAGCGCTTTAATAACACTGAACAATTTATATGCTGTATTTATTTCAAATCGACACTGTCACACGACTCTTGTTGTCCTTGTCCGGTGACTGCTCCTGCTTATATAGAGCTAGCATCTTGACCCCCCCACGCTCGCGCGCTTTCCAGAACATTCTGGTGGTTACCTTTGTCTTCGATATCATGCCACGCCTCATCATTGTTACTTGTTCTCGGTGCTTCCATTGTCGCCAGCGGCGTATCTTCTGGGGTTTTGCTACAATATTATGCAGTTACATATTACGTAGAATGGTATTTATTATGATATCAGCCAACTAGAAGACGCAACAGGCGGGACCCATTCAAAAATAAAAAAATAGACAAATTAGGCTCCCACTTGTTACGTCTTGAAGTTGACTGATATCATAATAACTAGGTATGAAAGGGACGTAATAGAGAAGCTTTTCCGACTTGTTTTATTCCTTTAGTTGGTGTTGTTTTTACGCAATCGGGTTTTTTGTTTTTTTCTAAATTATTTATTTTTATTTTCGGGCAGTCGGGTAAAAATTGACAAACCGTTGAAAATAAGATAATCTAGTTTAGATTTTGAATTTTTGAGGTTCCTGTGATAATGAGGTTCCAACAGTAGGCTTCTTGCGCCTGCACTTTCTTTTCACACTATTTTTGCCCAACTGGCAGGGTCGCCATGTAATAGTTTTGGTTAGGTTCTTTTATATAATTTAGAAAATAAATAACTTTATCAATTTATTCATTATATTATTTTATTAATCTTGATACAATTTATTAACTACAATTTATTACGTAGACGGACATAGTGACGTTTTACTAACATCTATCCTCTGTCTGACCAAATGTCATTGTATTTATATTAATATATTTGATTAGTTTGCGTTCTCAAGCCAGCATAGTTTTAAGTATTTATTGTTCAATAACTCTGCTGACTTTGCATATCAATGACCTCAGTAATATTTCCTAGTGTGCAAATTTATATACATTAATTGTGCAATACTTATATACTACACCCTAACATTTGACATAGGATACTTTGACTTGTGACCACATAATACATAAGAGCTGTTTGTAATAAAATGTCGATAAAGTGAATTTTTAAACGCAAGCAGGCATAAAAATTGAAAACGTCAATTCAATATTATTAGAGTTGTTTGTGCTTGAATTTTGAAGATAGTTTTGATAAAATTTTCAATTGACAATCGATTGACAGTCAGTTTATTAAAAACAGTTAAATGTTTCTTAAAATAGTAAAATATCGAGCGCTCTTTGCAGTTAATCATTAAAACAGTTGAATGCTTTGTTTCATTTGTTTATCAATGTTGTGAAATGATGTTCAGTTTCAATGGAACGAAAATAACGGCGTGATATCTAAAAAATATTTAAAGTCACGTTTTAAATTACTCTGAAGACTCAATGACATTTATTTCCTCCGGCATCAGTTCTTATTTAAATCTAACAAATAGAACAGACATTTAGAAGCAAATGGAAAAACAATATTTTACTATAAATGCACGAACTTCTCTTGTTGACATCGAAACTTGTGCGTTAGAAATTCTGTTTGCTATTGATTTGGACTTAAAAAAATCCATTTTATTTATTCACGCCCGCGGGGAGAAAATCCCTTATGTCGATTTTTTGGAAATTTTCGAACTGAAACTTTTTTAGCTGATCGGAATTGGCTGTCAGGTAGTGCATTGAAGGGGAAACACGATCGACACGCCTCTTTTTGTTCGCATAGTAGAAGTGTTACCCAGGGAGTAGGGCTGAATAGCGAGACGCCAAGTGTGTAGTATAAATTGAATTAAATTTGTTATACAGGGTGCTGAATTGCTTTGCGGGTAATAGACATTTAACCCGAAAAATCAAACTTTCGCGATTTCCTGCTTCCCTAATTATTTTAGGAAAAACATAAAACATAAAATTCTGCATCAAAATCATTAAACAAAATTAATTTTGCATGCTTTGTAATGGCAGAAAGTTGATATGAAAATGTCAAAATTACCTTAAAAACAGATAGCGATAGCCATGGAATTTGAAAAAAATGATGACGTTTTAGCTGTCAGAATAATTTCTAATCATTTTGTTCAAATTTCATGGCTATCGCTATCTGTTTTTGAGGTAATTTTGACATTTTCATATCAAATTTCTGCCGTTACAAAGCATGCAAAATTAATTTTATTTAATGATTTTGATGCAGAATTTTATGTTCTAAAACTTTTATTCGAAGATATTTTTCCTAAAATAATTAAGGAAGCAGGAAATCGCAAAAGTTTGATTTTACGGGTTAAATCCCTATTACCCGCAAAGCAATTCAGCACCCTGTATACATAATGTATATTATAGTTAAGATTAGAACCAACGTATATTAGTGTTTAATTGATGTTTACACATACAGTTTTACTTCAGACGCGTAAGATTTATATACACGCAATTTTTTTCTACACATTCAGATAGTTTCATAGTTAGTTATCGAGCGTCTATAATTTACAATCATTAAATCTACATAAGCTCTAAATTTAAACTGAATATCGAACCCTCTAAAAGATGTATAATTATAGTCTATTTTTGGTTTTAAAGAAAAGAGACAGCACTGTCAATAAGGTGCCTCTAGATCAATTTCTATTGCTTGAACGTCGCAGGCAACGAGTCGATCAAAATTGCATTCGCGAACGCACGTTTTTTGTAAATTCATTTATCAAAACCCGTCCCTCCACCACTACTCATTTTAGCAGACCCGTTCTTCCACCTAATTTAATATTTGATTTGTAACAGTAAAATACGTGTGCTTTGAATGAAGTATAAATAAATCTAGGGATTTTATTTAAATCTGGTAACACTGCATTAACTGGAAATAATAATTTCATGACAGAACTCGAAAAAAATAAAACGTTTTTAATCTTTTGATTTTAAACTCTTGATTGGTGCTTCTGAATAAATATGAAATTACTGATAAATTTCAATAGGGGAACTACGTGTACTTATTTGTACGTATTCATAGATAATCCAGCTTTATTCCCTTGATAAAAGGATCAAAACGATGGCAGCTGCAGCTATTTGTATTTGAAACGCGAGGGTTTGTCGTTCCCAACTTCAAAGTTGCAAAACGAATAACAAAATAGTTTATACAGTATGTAAACCGGTAAGGTATCTATACATCTAGGACATTTAGCAATGGGAAAAAATGATTGGATTAGAATGAGCCATAACTCACAATGCACGTATTTATGTAGGGTTGCTATCGTAATTTTAATTGTTATATTTTAGTTTCAATTATTTTTACTTTACTTGATATAGATGAAACGGCAAGTAAAATGAAAAAAACTTTTTAACAAAAAAAAAACCTCCTTCAAAAAGCCACTAAAAAGAGGAAAATAATGAAATTTTGAGGTCTTCGCCAATTTAATAAAATATGAAGTCGGTTAAAAAGTATAGTACCTACCTATAGTGATTAATATCTTCATTTTAACCGACTTCATATTTTATTAAATTGGCGGAGACCTCAAAATTTTCTTATTTTCCTCTTTTTAGTGGCTTTTTGAAGGAGGTCTTTTTTTTTGTTAAAACGTTTTTTTTTTACTTTTTAGTGTTAAAAAGTGACATTTACCTTAAAGAATCACACGGCGTTACTTACTTTTATTAAAATCAGCCGAACTACTGAACCGATTTTGATGACATTTCTATGGGACCAATCTGAAAGTATATCCTTTCAAACAAAAAAATATTTTTC